>CM030896.1:13492084-14201637 GCA_018136845.1 Heterotis niloticus
TTTCTCATTTGATGACTGTTGCAAAAATATTGGGAAAAATGTGTTAAGCATAATATAAACAAAACATAAATGTGCAACAAAATTTTAATTTTTTTTTTTTACAAAAGTAACTATTTATGATTAATTTTGACTGAGCAATATCAGTAAGCATGTGCCTTTTTTTTACTGCTTTTTGCGCATAATTCAGAATATTGTATGTACAGTATGTATACTTCAATTACAGTACTGACTATTATGCACATCACATGTTCATTACATATTACATTGGGTTACTGTGGTACATAATATACTATACTATGCCATAGTAGCACATTACACTTAATGCTTTTGATTTTCTGGACTTTCACCACATGCAAACACCTTTTCCCTCAAAATATTCTGGAAAATCAAGGATAGACTGTATTGCTACTGTAAAGGAAGCAGAAATCTACTTGCACAGTTGTAAATGCCTAATACATAAACTGTTCTACAGTCAGTGTTAGACTGAATATGCAAATACAAACTGACACAAGCAGTCAGAAAAACTGGAAAAAGGCCTGTGAGGAAACAGAAGAAAAGAGAGGATTGCATTTTGATCAACACAGGAATAAAAACACTACTGCTGAGTTAATATGTCGCAAAACACACACTCCAAAATGTGGTGTTTCACTATTAGGTGTTGGTTCTGTCCCCTGTGCTGTGTTTATAGGACCACTAACTGCAGTGTTATCAATTTTTAAAAAATCATTGTAGTATTTTCAGTTTTCAGAATGCATTGCATTAGGTTAAAACATAACCAACCTCGGAGAGTCTAAAAAGCTGGACTTGACTGGCCCTTCTTCCTTTTCCCATATCTGTACTCCTTATCGCTCTCTAGTATTTTCCTCTGGCTGATCAGTCCTTAGACCCCAGCAACAGAGCAACACTCCTCCACCCCTTGCTGCTTGGCCATCCCATTCACAACATGGTCAAGTACTGGGTTGAACAAGCTGCCTCTCTCCCTCAGAACTGCTGAATCTCTTCCAGCATTTTACCAGGGTCTTAAAAACCATCTTTTGGACCCACTTCGTTCCTAATTTCCTAGCTGCTAGAAAAATTTGCTTCACACTATCTGTCATGATCACATTTGCCTTTCCTATCTGACTCGGTTCTAAAGGCAGCTACTTGATAATGTGTCAGACAAACTGGCAATCTCATGTTTTCATATAAAGCTTTTTGTCTGTTTAAAAATGCACTTTTCTTGCGCATCACCTTGCAGGAAAGCATCTGCAAAATGAATAAATGTATTTTTAACCCAGTGTTTTTCAGTTTGCAAGCACATGAATGATCATGACAATATATCAGGTCTATGAACGCATAATGATGCTAAATGTATTCTTAACCAGATCCAATTATACAAGTTCAAGCCCATCCAAAATACCTTAAACACACTCAGTTTTCATACTTGTGAGATTTCTTTAACTTTAAGGTAATAAAATAAGAAACAGCAAAATCCTTGTCTGTACCACTCAAATGTGTCCTTCAAGCTGTGAAGAGCCCTCATTTGTACTTGTAAGCTTTCCATGTAGTTGTCTGGGGTAAGAGCCAGAGAAGCGAGGGCGGCCGAGCAGGGAACGTGTGTAGCACCTGGCGCTGGGATGAATCACATAGTTGGTCACCCTGATCCAGGCATGAAGATGCTACCAATGGCCAGAGGAGAGCAAGCAGCCAGCAGTGCTCAGCGACCCTCACTTGCCAGGTCAACACATTTCACACCATTCCTCCATGGGAGCAACCACCACCTCACGAGGCCTCACAACCAGACAGATCCTGCAAAGAAAAGGCCACAAAAGCAAAGAGACGCGCGGATACATCAAATGTACAGTTCTGCACCCGGAGTCTTCACAAATGTTTAAAACTGAGTATCACCTAGGGACCTACAGATCTGATGGCAGAAATGTACAAATTCCAGCTCACGACAGAATCATGAACTAGCGCTGTCCCATTTACCGCACCGCATACGACTACACAACAAGGAAATTGTAAATAAGTCCATTTAAAAGTGCGCTGCAAAATCAGGGCATATTGCTGACATGTTTATGGATTAAATGAGACTTAGTTCTGGAATTCATCTCATATTAATCATTTAAAATACAAAGTTGTACATTTTTAGATTTCACCCTAGAGTATCGCCTGGAGAGCTTCACCGAGTAATTGTTATGGTCTGACTTCTACGCTCAGCATCCACATTTTCCATAAAACCACTAGGCAACCTGTACTCGGGGTTACAGGGGTTAGTGTGAGTCAAGCATGCTTCTGAACTGTGTACTTTTTGGATGAGCTGCTTGTAGAGGGGGCCAAGAGGACTGACGAAGGGTAATCGTCTATTACAAACTTGCAGCAGAGCCTCAGGCTGCTTTCTGAGCTTTCGCCCACTCGACTTTTTCCTCAGGAGGGAGGAAGCAAAGCACCGTCTATCAAAAGATCTGTCTTTTCAACACATCTTCAACTCTTTGACACCCCTTTGCTACCTGAGAGAGTGTATGGGTATACGGAGTGATGCATCGGCTTTGCCTTTCTTCTCCATACCATAACACCGAAACTTGGCTGTTAGAGTTCTGATGAAAGGCAGAGAAAAGGTCTACTCACTGTCAGAGTAAGACTGATGCTGAAATACGGATGGATTCCACAATACGAGGATTTCATTTTCAATGAAAAATGAGGTTTAAATGATTGTTAGGGGAAAAAAACTCGAAAGAGCTGAGTGTTAGATACGCCCATAGGTTGAGCTCACACACGTTCTCACAGGGATTCAAGCATGGCCGAGCTGAGGTTAGGTAAGCAAACCCTTCCCAGCTGTAATGTCTCATTACCATGAAGAATATTTAAACTGTGGAGTTTGCCCACTGGTGTCAGCTCTTTTTCTGTAATTATTTAAGATTATTCAGCCTTTAGAAGGAATCTGAGAAGTGATGTGTTGACGACATAGAAGAATTGCTGGAAAGACAGACCCACACTTCACATTTTGTAAGCTTAAGGGCCCTCTGTACAGTAGATAGTCAATCTTACACACAGGGGTGTGTGAGCTGAGGATGGCAAAGAATGGCTCGTTTGCCTTTCTAAATGCCACTCATTATTTAAATATTTTTAAAATGTCACTGCACACGCAGAGTTTTATACATAGAGGACAGAAATGTTCAGTACTGCATGACAAAATATGTTACTACTACTCCGTTTCAAGTATTATATTATTAAACCTACACAGTGAGTGTGTATTAAAGGTGGTACTGGTGTGCACGCACGCGCGCACACACACGCACGCACACACAGACACACAGTTTTAAATATTTATATGGGTTCTTAAATCCTGAGCTAGTGAACACATTCCACAGAAAACAACCCGGAAGTACATAGGTTGAGCTTACATGTCTGGAACCACTATTATGCAGTATTTGATACTAAAATGGGTGAAACAATGATTGGTAAACTCGGAAATATGTACAGCATGATGGTCAAAATCTTGGTCAAAATCATCTGGTAAATATTAACTGGTTAAAGATGCTAAACATATGTGATATCTCAGCATTTGTACAGTGCCTGCTTGTAGTCTTCATGCACCGTTTTTTTAAAAATTCTGTCTGCCACAGAGCAAAAGCAACCAACATTTCTATGACCAATGCATTTGCAGTAAAATGAACCTAAACAGGACTGAGAGACTGTCTATTTCATATTAAAATGTGGGTAAAACACTCACTTGGCAGTGTTTAAGGATCAAGTCTGGTATTTGATTGTTTTGCAGATGATAAAATGTTGAATGTTGCTTGCATTTATGTTTACAGTCCACAATGCTGTCAGAATCAGGGTTTGAGGAGACAAAGTATTTGTTTATCAGTCACTTTAAATTAGGTTTAATTTCAATGTAGCCTGAAGTTAATAATATTACTCAAATAAAAAGTTTAACTTTTTTATAATGGATACATTTGTTGATGTTACAGAACCTAACATGTAAACAGATATCTATATTATTAAATTTTTATTGATTGATGGTGCAATAGCACTATGCAATCAGGAGAAGCTGTACTCTGAATTTTTATTTTATTTTATTTTTTCCAGGGCAAACAATATGTGATACTCTCATGATGCTGAGCAGTGGCAGCAATCCGCATCTCCCAGTCTGCCACGCAGTTGCTAGCATATATAACCAATACTCTACAGTGTTCTGTGTTGCCAGCATTTTTTCGGATTACCCCCCCACCACCACCACCATATCTATGTTTGTGTATTGTGCATCCATCATGTCTACAAAATGCCCGTCTGTGTCTGTGTCTTCTGAAGGTGGCATGAAAGTGGAAAGCCCGTAATGACTTTTAAGGTATGCTAGGCTCAGCTAGGATGTTCGCTAGGTGTTATGACATGGGTTGGTGGAAGCAATCACGAGACACCATGGTAATACGTTTAGTTTCCGTTAAACTCTTTACTGAGTTTTGTTTCCAAACAAAGAGTGTTAAAGTTAACAGGGAGCTAGTGCTAAACATGAGCAACTGGCAGTAAACAAAAACAAAACAGGCTGACAGGAGGTCCGGGTATGAACTAAATTCTGTCCACGATTGGTTCCTACGGCAGTCGATAAATCAGTCTGAAGACGAGGCGGAGAGACCCCCTAGATTCCATTTCTGAAGCTGTCGCAGACGTGAAAGTAGGTTAGGTGTATTAAATGCATTTTTGGCTTACGATATTTTTGACTTATGCTGGGTTTATTGGAACATAACCCCAGGTGAGTCGTACTGCTTATCAACTTAGAAGGTGTCGGAAAGGACTTAGATGCAAGTAGTTTTGTACTACAGTCAATCGCAAGTTGTTAATCCCAAAATAAATATTATACACACAGAATAATAATAAACAACTGTACTAGAAAAGTATTCATTTCATGCAGATAACTAAAGCAGCCAACGATAAAATTCCACAGTGAAAAGATGGCACATTACCATTGCAGGGTTACATGCATTTTCAGATAGCACCATTTCACCAACCCATTGATCATATAGCTCAAAATGTATCATTACCCAATACATTCATACAGTATGTGAATTACATACTGTAAATATTTAAGACTACTTAAAACAGAAATCTTTTCAGTCACATAAATAAAAAAAAGTCATGATATCACTGAAATACAAAATGCACTGGTATAACTATTCCGACTCATAAAATGAGGAATTTGATGAATTAAAGCACCCTTGTAAGTTTAATCAGCATTGTAGAAAAAAGACAAATTGTGTAAAACAGTTTATTTAGTTGGCAAGCTACATATTTGCCTTCATTCAAAGATTTCCACAAAAATCTTTCTTACTAAGGATAAATATAAAGAAAAACTAATGCTGAAATTTTACAAAAGGAAATGCTGTATAAAAATGCATCTTTATAAACACAGTTAGAAGCTAGAGTTGATTGACTATATACTGGATATATATTACTTGGGTTTCACTATATTCCCACTGTCAGTTTCTAGGGTTGAGTTTTATAGATACAGAGATTAACACTGTCTGTCTGTCTGTCTGTTCTTAATGCACAGCTTTGTTTTTCAACCCACAGACTTGACATTTGGTTCAATGATATATCACACCCCAAGTAAGGTTTTTTGTAAAGGCCTTAAATACCAAAAGTCCACTTAATATCTTGAAGATTTCTACTTTAACCTTGAAAAAAACTTGGAATCCAATGAGTAGTTGCATTACACTTGGGATGCAGTTATGTTAGACCCAGAGTGCTGTTACATTACAAGCAGAACATACATCATGGTATGGCAGCTCAGTCACTAAATGCAAAAATTGTAAGGGTTATGCAGTTTGGTGATTTAGAATTACTGTCTGCACATCACTATGGCTGGAACACATCACTCACATTGCTGCATGAGTGTCTGTGAGCTTGACCTTCTTGGAGGAGCATGTATGTGGCCTAAACATGTAAATCATGTACTAAATGCAACAATTTCAAGATCTTTCTCCCCAAAATACCCTCAATGGGCTCCTATCATATTTGAATATCTACATGCCAAACCCAATAAATATATCAGAATATTTGTTGTTTTCCACATTGGACCAGAATGGCAAGGGGGGGGGGGGGGTGACGGAGAAAGGGGGGCTAGTAGATGCTTGGAATAAAGAGCCAAACTGGTGATCGTCAGCATCACAATGCCAAGCAGAAAATTTATCCCGTAACTTCACCATATACACTTTCTTTTTATCTACTGTTTCAGACTAACAAAGGCAGCCAAATTTAACGCTCAGCACATTAACTTAAGGCAGGGTGGAAAACACATGGACGCATGAAGTAAAGGAAATGGTCAATGAATCAACTAAACAGTCCCTTCTAACTGGAAGACGGTGGAACTCTGGAACACACATCACTGAACAAGGGATGAGAACCACAGAGTTGTTGGAAGCTGTCCATCTCTGGCAGCCTCTCAGTAGACCGACCAGAAAGCTACAGGCGTGCCTCAAAGCTCCAAAGTGGCTCAGTAAAATTACAGAGATGATGAATGCATCTGATAATAAAATTTGATTGGCCGAAATGGGTGCGATGGTACAAATGCAGCCTAGGCACACACATTATTCGATGTCAAAGCAGGAACATGACCTACCCTGTCAAGGCCCTCAAAAAAGCAAATAGCAAAAAATTGTCTATGCTGATACTGAAATCTATGTATTTCTTAAACACATATATTACCGTACTGCAATAACAAATGTCAATTCCATTCCGTTTCTCACGAGTCTGACGTATACAACAGAAGAAAAATTTTAGCAGCTGTGTGATGGCAGTTTGCTTTTCAGCCTAGTTTGTCTGCACATAGATACAGACAAGCACAGACCAAAGACACTGTAACAAAGACAGTCTGTTAGGAGAACAAGGGACCTGTACGCCATTTGGTACACCTGGCACACACTCCTGCCACACTGCGAGAGCAATTTGTCACCATTAGTGACAGTTCATTAATATCCCAGCACCTAACGCCTACCTATAGACAAACTCAGCAACTACAACTGTATTCAAGGGATATGCGTGAAGCAAAGGTGTTCCATACCATTCCTTACAGCTCCACACCGTCACGGATGCAAAGGAAAGCCCCATATGCTTGCATTTCCACGGCCGCACAAAACAAATAAGCTGCATTGTGAGATTAATGGCTCTGCAAACACAAACTTTTTCACACCTTGGTATCCACAAGCAGTTTTGTTGGAAATCGTGATGTCGAGAATCGTGCAATTGTCACCGTTAGATCTTAATTACGATCATCATCTTACATGGATTCTTCACGTCACCATTCATCTATTCAAAGCGCTGGCAATGAGGAGGATCTAGGTCAGCGAGACAGCTCTCCCAGGGAAACCATATTAAAGCGAGAGAGCTCGGTGCCGGCCTCTGGCCATTGTGATGCTCAGACAAACCATACGTAATTGCGTGGAAAGAAATCCGTTTCCTGCGGTTCTCCCAACCAACCGATATCAGCTTTGGCTATGCCAAAGTCCGCTTTAAAATATTCTAGTCAACTGTAAATGTGCCAAGTTGCCGGCGGCATTTTTTTGTCAGAACCAGCAAGCGATCATTTACATAACTTTATTCAGCTCAAATTAGGGCTCTGTGTCTGTCTGCTAACTTATATTCATACTGCGAGCCACGTATGGAAGTCGACCGCTCTTTACAAGTCAACCTATACAGCGTTTATTGTGACGGGTGGGCTGTGTGCCCTGTCTTTCAATACCACAAACCAGGGGTCACACACGAAACACAATCCATGTAAACGGAAAGGCATAATATTCAACTGCCGGTGACCTTAAATTCTCTTTTGTTGCAAGTGTTTTCACAACTACCACTGTCCAGTGAATGGACAGTGAATGCTGAACATTTTCTATGCTAATAGCATTTAAGGAGAAGCATCTTTGTCATACAAAATAAGGCTGTTTTCTGTTCTATGCAGGCTGCACAGCTAATGTTAGCAAAACATGAAATATGATCTGTTTACCTGAAAACAATTTGATTTCTCAGGACATTATTTAGGCAGATCAAAAGTCCTTATGTTGCAAAATATCAAAATAAAAACTTTTGCTATGCCTTTTTGATATAAAATATATTTAAATATTTTAATTATGTATAAAAAATACTGTTGTAAAAGAGTATTCCCGTTTTACAAAGGCAATGTGCTCCCAAAAAACCTCTTTGTAAGGTACATTATTATAATTCAAAGATTTATCAAAGATTATCATCAGTTACAGTGGTATGTTTTTATGGCAGTAGTACATGGATGTGCACGTGTTGAACTGTTCTGTTGCTGGCTGGAAATAAAAGCAAAAACTAACCCTGCAACCCCATAAACCTTGCAAAACATGGTTAATAAACTTTCACTAGCACAAAAATTATACAGTAGATACAGTACTGTTCACAACTCATCACAAAGGTATTTTTAATGTTTTCAAAAGAAAATGATAATTTACCGAGGTACCATTATAAAAAAAGTCAAGACATTAATATTGTCACAAATTAATATTCCTACTCACAATAACTGTTCTACTCTTCAAACTGTGTTCCTCAGATAAACCCCCATATGCAGCAATGACAACTTAGAAAACCTTAGGGATTCTAGCTCTTCCTGTAGGTATAATTGGCTTGTAGGGCACAACTCATGGACCTTACAGTCAATCTGCACCCACAAAAGCTCTGTGGAGTTTACATCAGGCATCTGAGCTGGTCAGTCGATCAGAGACAGTACCTCAGCATCTGCTTCTTCCCCAAGTAATTTCTGCATAGTGTAGAGGTCCGCTTTGGACTGCTGTCCTGGTGTGTGATGAAACTGCCACAGATCAAGTGTTGCCCACAGGGGAAGTGGCTCTTTCACTGAAAATCAGCCTGTAAGGTCAGCACCTCCAAGTCGTCTCTTCAGCGTTGCAGATGAAGCCGATGTGTGACCTGCACGGTCCAATGAAGCTGATGACCTGTGAAGTGTCTGTTTCTCAGACCAGCGACTCTGATGTACTTCTCCTCCAGCTTGGGTGTGCATCTGGGCCTTCTGCTTCTCTTCTCCTGACCTTAGTAGCGCACAGCTTTGTATGGGGTCTTTAGTTTTTTTATCAGCCTCACACATAGAATAGCCTTCATCTCCCAAAACAACAGTAGACAAAAAAAAATTTCTAAATAAAGCTGTTTATTTCTGCACATTTTGTGTTTAAGGGGAACTGGTAACTTTAACTTTTGTATTGCATTTGAAAGTATGTATGTATGTATGTATGGATGGATGGATGGATGGATGTGTGTGTGTAGATGTATTACAGTGTTCTGCTGCACACATTTGTCAATGGGTGTAGGAAGCTTAGTGCAACATAAGTTACCTTGGACAGAGTGTCAGCTAAATACTACATAGTATTTATTGCACGTCACCTTTTAGAAAAGCATCTGTTAAATGAATATAAATGTAAATATCTTGTGCAGCTCAGCTGCTTCAAATTCCAAATTTTATCCTGGTAAATGCAAATAAAATGACTGTTAAGCTGAAGTAGGGGTATTAATTGAAACTCCTTGCAAAGTCAAATTCTCATAAGTATCTGGGGGTATGACTGTACTTTGGACAGTTATGGTCTCTATATTTAAGATATAAAATTTGTAGCTATTCAGCCGCAGCAGAAAATATTTCAGGCATGTCAAGGTCGAACATGCTAGTTTCAGAAGGAGATGGAGAGGCCAACATTACTGTATCATTTGGCCCAGATTTTATATTTTCGTGTGAATACACCATTTGCTTTAAAAACCATCAATTTGAAGAAGAATTTTTGCTCAAAAGTTAACAGATGTCATCTCATTTGACGCACCATTAATTACTGATCAGAATGACTTTTGTGCCGCAGAATCTGTTGCTTCTGAAAATGGGGAAAAGATAACTAAAAAATAATCATGTCGATAATGGGCCAGTAAATAATGGACAAACCATCTGAAACAGAATGTAGCAACTGAAATAGCATTATTTTATCTATTTTACAACAGCAAATTGATAAAATTCTTCAGGAAACCAACATTTCTGTAGCAGACTATCCATAAAGGACCAACTTCAGACCCCAGAGCCAACCCTACAGTGATCTGTTACTTGTGTGGCCCACCCCTTCCTGTTAAAACAGGAAGCCCTTAGTGACCCAACTGTTTTACAAGGAAAAAATATAAGTAAAAACACAAGATAAAAATAAAACAAAGAGAAAACAATAGAATATGTAACAAAACTGAACAGAACAGTATAATACAGTAAAATAATACTGATTTTACAGTAAACAATTGTTATTAAGAAAAATAGCACAAAGACAAATATTCCTATACAGAACTCACAGCCATGAGATTTCATTAAAAAAATAAGATAAAAGTTAAAGTATGGTGTAGACCTATCACACAATTCAAAGGCACCCTTCTCACCAGTAATATCACTTTTCTACATGTGTACATGTTTTTTGTATGGTTATAAAAACATGGACCAGAAGAACAAGAAGACTGTCTGAGCCAGGGGAGTTGAGGGGTGAACAAGAGGGATTGAGAGAATCAGAAGGTAAACTAATCATGAAGCACGCAATGCAATTTTCTGGCTCTGTGCCCCCACTCCTGCATATCCCCCTTTCTCCACAGTGCATCACTGGGATTTTTTTTTTTTTTTTACAATTCCACTCACATATTCCATCTTTTACCCATCTACGTTTTGGAAGCCAACATCTATCTGTTCCAGCCATCTTGGGGTCTATAACTCTTGGGATGTAGCGCGAAAGCTGCTGTCTGAAAACAGGAACCGCTTGCTTAGCTGCACCAGAGTAGGACAATGCATGTTTAGATGTCCCCATGGGCACGCCAGCGTCCTCAAACAACAGATCCGTTTTGCTCCTAGGAGCTCATCCGACTTCAATGAAAATTGGGTTTAATAAGCTAAAATAGAAACCATGTGTAATGTTACAGCTCAGTATTTTACACTTCTTTGGATATAATGAAAGCCCAGCCAGGATGGCCCCTAAGGTCTCCTACATTTCTTATCATAAATGAGTAGTAACAAAGTTTTTGACTGTATTTTTTAATAATGTAATGACCATAAATAATACCAAGAAATGCTGAAATACTGTTCACAGTGACAACATCACATTATGCATCTTTTCAAGTGGGGACATGTTTAGCCTTAAAATATTTTTTTATTACTGGGAAAAAAAACTCTATGTTTATTTCTCTGCTTTATCTTAAATGAGGTCTACGTGACTCTTCCAATATACAAATTGAGAACAGTCTTCAAGCAGAACATGACTAAGCGCTGACTGAGAACTGACTGACTGCCACTGCATGCCCACTGTCAGCTCTGAGCACATGGCATATGCTGGCTCTTTCTCTGCCAAACACAGCAGGTGACAAGCGATTACAAAAAGCACACTGAAGCCAATGAAGCAGCACCATAATGGTCTGTCACGCTAACCCCTCAAAAACCCCTCTATCATGCTCCAGGTCCTGAGAAAAGTGCTCGGTTGACCAGTTGGAAAAGTCAAACATCAACAAGTGATGTCATGTATGTGCAAAGAAAAATGACAATTTGTTGGCACAAATAAAATAGTAAAAATTAATAAGAAATTATAAGTCACACATGGTACGACACAGATTAGTAAGATCAATGTATTAAGGTAGATAACATATTTTTTGTTATTCCTTTTTACCTTTCAACTTTTTCCACTCTCTGACCAGGAATACACAAGTTAACTCAGCTAGTATAACCCTAAGGTGTAACAAAATGTACATAAATTCTGTATAGCTGATAATTGTAGAGTTCATGTCATACTTCACAATAAAATACAATAAAACTGCATACTAAACAAATAACCCTAATACTGTATCACATGTCGTGTTTCACACGCTGTGGTATTGCACAATGTTGATGATTTTGACCTGCAGCCCAGCTTACTAAGGGCCATGTGGAGCCAGCATACCTCCTCTTAACTGCTGTTAACCTGAGGCCATGTCTGTGACATAAACATAAAATATGTTGCAAACATTGTGCCATTGTGAAATTATCTTCAGCCAGGTGTTTCACCAACCTGAAGGGGAGGCCAAAAAGCAACCCTGACTGACAAAAAATCAGCACCACTTCCATCTGCAGCTGCGGCAAAGCCTGAATACATTCTCTTGCCTTACACAGTTGGAGAAGATGACAACTTATTGGTAATAGTGGGTTCCAAAACAGAAAAACAAGGATCTGAATTTGATTTCAGACACCACAGAACTATAAACCAGAGCCAAAGCAGTTTAAAATCCATTATCGTTATCATCAACAAGAAACACTTGCAGGCATTTTATTAATATGTGGTTCAAGACTGAGTGTGACAGACAGTAATCCAGGTTAATGGTAAAGTAATGGTCCTTAAAAGTATTATAAGGTTCGGGAAGAGAGGAGCTGTGCATTTATACACCAAAAACCTGAAACCAAGAGAAAGCACAAAACAAAATTGCCCAACATTGCGACAGAGCAAAGAAACAGTATTGACCCATGGGAATCGCTGAGACTATAACCCAATCAGCTGGTGTACAGAGAGAGGGGGGAGCATGAGAACAAGAAGAAAGGACATAGAGAGTGAGATAGAGAGGTGTAGAGAGAAGTACCCACACTGGGGGGACAACACACCTGTCAGTCAGTGGCGATGCATGCACTTTCTAAACTCGGCTGAACAACGGAGTTTCGATCACCGATTGCCCCCTGGCATGCATTGACAAGGTGTGGGAAGCTGGAGTTCGATGCTACTGCCGCAATGGGAGTGGCATCAGGGCATTGCTAGCGGGGTGTGGCGGTAACACGCGGAAACATTAAAACTTAATATTCCAGGAGCACACTGGACCTGGCCTTTAGTGCCAACCCTGCAGCTGCGTGTTTAAATCCCACGGTAGCTCTCAGTAATGTGTGCAGAGAAATGAAAAAAGATCAGTGTGCACAGCCAATATACTCTGCACGTGCGTGTGTGCGCGCATGTGCGTGTGTGCATGGTGGCAGGTAATAGTACAACGCCCATTACTGTGATAAATGAGAGACAGGGTGAAGACAGTAGGGGGAAGTGTCACGAGCCACCAGCAAGGACAGGAGGAGACAAATGGGGAGAGCCATGTGGGTAAGGGTGTGGGCGTGTGTGTGGGCGTATGAGGCATCTGAGTAACAAAGAGGGGAAAAAAAAGTGTGGAATGTGAAGAAAACGGTCTACTCATTTATGACAGGAGACCAACAGCTCCGGCTCTGCCGTGCCATGCTGCAAAATATGACGGGCAGCAGACGAAAGTGAAGACAGAGACAGAAGACATAAAATGCAATGGGAGGAAGAAAGAAGTGAAATGCGGAGCGAAAAGCCAAAGATGATACCTCCATGCTCACAGAGTGATGATAGTGCTGGAGCACATTGCATACTCCTGAAGACATTAGGGGCTAAGAAGTAGGACACAACTGTGTGTGTGTGCCCCTCCCTGCTAGGACAGCACGGTTAATAATGTATGAACGGTTGCTATTACACCAGCAACCTCAAGGGGAGTACAGGCCCTCAGACCTCCCCCACCCCCCACAGGCAAAAACACATGCAGGGCCAGCAAATCTCAGCCAACTTCCAGGTCAGAAGGTGTACATTGCACCAAGTACCTATTCATTTTGCTCACAACTGAGGAACATTTATTTACTGTATATCCTAAAGCAAAATATTTTTAAAGTGTCACCAGTTCAGCATATTTATACTTGTCACTGCTGCTGTTTTCATTTTTATGTTCATCAGATATATCCACACATATTCGAGAAAATAATTGTACTATTGGTGTAGCATTTATTGTATTTTCTTCAAACTTTGTTGCTTAATATTTCACTTTAGTGTTGTTCTGTTACATTATTCTAAATGGACATCCACTATGGCAAATCCCTTGTGTATATCACAGTACTTGGGCAATAAAATGTGATCTTTTCCCCTCTGTCTTCTACAGCCACTGAGCTGCCACTGCACAGAGTGTGCGGCTTATATGTTGGCATTCTAATGGGGACAGAAATTTCACCTGTGCGCTGCGCTTGTGCCGCAGTCAAATGAAAGCACAAACATACGCAGGGGAAACGACTACAGAAAGGCAGTTAGAATTTTTCACTGCCCCCCCTCCCCCCTCATAGAGAAGCGGCTGAGCAGCACCACAGGGCTGCCTGTGGGGGTGTGCATTGATCACTCCAGGGGGTGAATGAATGAGCCATCTTGGCAGAGGGTTAATGCTGGGAATGGGGGGAAAAGTCATATGGTTGTGTATGACACAGAAGGATTACGCTGGTGGGAGGGTCAAAGGTTGAGTTTTCAATATTTTCTTGTTAGAAAGAGAAGCGTTACACACTATCAGAGCTCTTTACGCAACGACGCACCCCATCTCCCACATCCTCCTGACATCTCTTTAATATCACAGCATGGTCCTGATGTTGTGTTATGAAAGTAGGCTGCATCTCCTGTTTGTGTTTCTTCCCCACGAGATCTTTATCAAACATCCCGTTTTAGAGAATAATGAGAACGGCCCTCCTTCACAGACAGTTGACGGGGCTATCCAAGGCAATGGAAGCCCACTATAGTGTTCTTTTCGTACTGTCCTGTGTGTTCATTTTACACAAAAACAAAGATCATCCATTCAAAGTACCTTTCCGGTAAATATCACGAAGCACACCCACAGATGCCTTTTCTTCCGACGCAAATGCTAATCTGCCTTTCTTATGCAAAGGGGAGGAGAAAGTTGCTGCTAAAATGTCACATTGAGGCATTAAAATCTAAATCAGAGGTGACAAGTTCAAGAAATTCACTGCTGCCCCATGCTGGTGAGACAACACACCGATGTTTTTCTGTTCCACCACCTCCATCCTGGGCCCCCAAAGCTCCCAAATGGACAGAGACCTCAAGTGGTATCCAGTGTTTCAGCTGGATCCATGAAAGTGCCCAATTCATTCCAAAACATGAAGCCTCTTGGACCGATCTGCCAACTCAAGTGAATATGAAGAGCTGAAGATTACGATTCTCAGATCACAGCTGTGTCTCCACCCCCACCAATGAACCCGCAGCTCCGGTTCCGGCGTTGGACAGACAGATGAGGATCTTGAGGTGTCAAACAACAGGAAGTGATGACGGGATAAGGGTGGGATTTGGATGACTGTAAGCAATTTGTAAGCTAATGTGAAAGAGCTGGCATTTCAGATCACATCCTCTTTGTATAATTACACATACAGTTTAATGCCTTCGAAACCTTCATATTTGCCCCCCCGTGACTTACAGTGGAATGATAACAACAATAATAATGTTATTATTGCCTTTGCTCTTATCATAGATGTTCAGAATTACAAAAACAAGTGCAAGGGGCAGCTTGTTCAGCTTGGACTTGTTACCTGCTGGTTTGAAGTGATTTAATTGCCAACATCAATTACTGGCCAACATAGCAGAAATGAGAGCTGAAAACACAGCATCTTTTATTACAGTCATCAGTGCCGGTGGTCTGTGTATCACACTGTGCTTTACTTGTGTTTGACATATAGTATTACATCAATCTAGAAAATTAACAAAACTGTCTCGACGTCATGGATTTGGGTCTGACTACAGATAGCTGGGGATACTGAAAAAAATTAAATGATGAACCCTGTACGACAATACACTTTCGGAAGCCCCACAGTTTAAGGAAATGGTCTTAAATTTAGACCACAAAACCCCGTCTCTGATGCTACGTTTTTGACATTCATCACACTATGGACACCATATGTTGGTCTTAAACACCATCTTCGTATTTATTCAGCTCTAGTTTACAACCTTAAAGTACATGTTATCGTCCCAATTCGTTTTATAAGGTTTACCAAAGACTTCGAATCTAAGAGGGATGTGGCAGGATCATTTGAAATAATGAATTTCAGGGTCTAATTACATCTTACAGAATGAAGAAATCTAAAATTAAACTGTAATACTGAAAGCCTTTTGTTGGTGTTGTGCATCTATAAAAATATATTTTTCAATTTCAGCAGCACATTCTTATTTCCTATCTTCTGGTAGCTCCTCGTGGAAGCATTTTTTTTTTTTTGCACCGAGCACAACATACCCTATTAAGAACAATTAAATGCTATTTGACTGGAAGAATATACCAACAGGTGCTGTTTATAATCCTCAAATCATCTTATCTCCATATGTCAGTACTGTGGCTGAAAATTGGAATTTGAATGTGATGGACTAATACATCATTAACCGTTCTTGATAGCAGAGAAGACATAATAGACTAAATTTGACACAGTTGTGCTGTACTTCTTTCTCTGTAATTACTGAACACCCATGTTTTCCTCACATACTGTACAGTATCAAGGCACTCTGCTCAGAATAACTCAGGGAACCTGACTTTGGGTTCACCACTGAATGTTAGACTTCACTCTGTGCTACAACAAAGTACCCATACAGTTCCCAAAAGAAGAAAACCAACACAGCATCCAGCATTTTATGGTTTGATAGGGCCTTTAAGGTAAGCAAAATGAAATGAATGTCAAGCCCAATTGCAGAATTACAGGAGCCTCTCCTAGAAGTGGTCATTTTGGTTCACACATATCTACACACTAGCAGTAATCTCTTGTCCAAACCATAAGACGAACATTTCCTTACATCACCTTAAAGTCTACTTTATTAAGAATATCTACCTAATACCAAGCTGATCCCCATTTTACTTCTAGCACAACCTGAAAGGTGCTCCACAGGGTTGAGGTCTGGGGATTATGCAGGTAACTGGAGGAAACTGAACTCACTTTCATATTCCTGGAACCACCATCAGATGATACCTGCTTTGTAACATGGTGTATTATCCTGCTACTAGAATCTATGTGAAAAGGGTAGCTTGTAGGCATGAAGGGATGGATGTCATCAGCAGTAATGTTCAGATACATTGAGGAGTGATGTTTCTGAAGAAAACATTTCCCACACCATAGCACCACCATCAACAACCCATCACCTTTGACACCAGGCAGAATGAGTCAACAGATTCATGCTTTCAACAGCACATTCTGATCATCCATCAGGATTGCACAACAGTTTTATCTAAACCAGCAATTTTTATTTTTTTTGGTTTTGGTAGTTACCTGCCTATTGTAGGCTTATCTGTTTGCATTTACCTGACCAAAGAGGAACACAGCATATTCTCTGTAGTTTATCCTCTCAAAGGTCTCAAGCAAGCATTTAACAATGTACTGTTTTATTTAAGCAGTTGGGAAGTCGCACAGAGGAGCACAATAAGGCCCTCCCCCTCGATTTTTCACTGCAGGTGCAACCATGACATTGGAATCATGGCACTGTAGAGCACAGAATAGTGTAGCTACAGTCAAAAGCTCATGTTTCATACTTTCTTGTTTGTCACTCTATTGTTAGGTGTTTGAAAACCAATGCAAGCTGTGCTCTCTCTGCAAATGCAAATATTATTGCTAAGCTTTACAGTTTTAATAAGTTTCAGTGAAAAAGTACAAATGTACCATCATCTGAGAGCACAGGACTTTACCAAGGAAATTACTATTTCATGGCCCATAACTACTGACCTGGAATCAGCTTCAGCTTAGGACTAAACATAGACAGGTTAAAGGGAAAGCCTCTGTCAAATCTGCACAAGAAGCTCTGGCTCTTTCTACATGGCAGCTATAGTGTCTCTCTAGTCAATGGACAGTCATCCACATCAGCAAGTATGCCACATAAGGAAAGGTAGCATGGGAAATGAAAGGAGAAGATGAACACCAAAAGAATCGATACAAGAGATGAACAAAGGCCACAGACAAAGACTTAATACAAGTAAACAGAATGCAGCAATAAATTCAAAATGATTTGATTTGAAAAACAGAAAAAAGAACAGCACATAAACTATATGGCCAAAAGTATTTGGAGCCCTGAGCATCGCCCCACATGTGCTTGTTAAACTTGCCATTCCAAACCCATGGACATTAACATGGAGTTGTTCCCTATTTGCTACTATAACGATCCCCACTCTTCAGGGAAGGCTTTCCACCAGATTTTGGAGGGCGGCTGTGGGAATTTGTGCCAATTCGGCTACAAGAGCATCAGGGAGGTTGGGCACTGATCTCAGGCAAGAAGGCCTGGCTCTCAGGAGCTTGATTTGTACGGGGGGAGCACAGTCATGCTGGGGCAGGAAAGGAGTTTCTTCCCCAAACTGTGGCCATAGAGTTGGAGGCACACAACCGACACGAATGTGTTTGTATGCTGTATGGTCTCAGCTCATATGCTAATATTTGGCCATATACTGGCCATATACTGTAGCACCTAAGGATTTTCCTGCAAACCCGAGTAGGGAAAGCATTCTACTGAATCAGTGAGGGAGAATCTTCTCACAAATCATTGTCAATAGCTGCTGAATCCTTATTGGTTCTGCTGTGCAGGTTATATTTAGTGCAAAAATAAAGCTGTGTGGTTCAGCCATAGTATGTGGTGCCCCTTCACAGAAAAGCCTCTCAATGGATTCCTCAGTCAGTCACACAGAGACACAATTATACTCATTTCCAGGAAGCATCTGTATTACAAGACATTTCTATTCACAAGCATTTGCTATCAGTACAATCCAAAGACGGAAGCCCAAAGAAAACCTAGTGACTAAGGGTTAGCAGTGTGCGAACAGCCCTTTTACATCAAACAAGACAAAGCAATCCCAGCTTTGCTAATGGACAGCAGATGGTACTCTTTTATTGCCCTGCATGCCTTGGTCGGTCCAGTACCTTCCAGCAAGCAGACATGGAGACCCCTGTGAGGGTGTAATCGATTACTGGGAGCCTTGTGGAAGGCAAGTAGCAGTGAAGGGGGAGGGGCCTTTCACTGGTTTGCCAAGATGCAGGGGACAGGATGAAATACACAGTGCTTTGCGAGCTGCTGCTCAGATGGTCAGAAACCCATCACCAGGTCCCATGGATGGCCGGCTGCCTGGTGAATGTGCCCAGAATTTCAGAGAGCAAGACATCACTCAGGGTTGCATCTGACCATGCCTGAGAGCTGTGTTAATCCAGGAGGAACTGTATGTGGCAACAAATTCCATAGGGACAACATCAACACACAAATAACCAAGGTTGTTATTACTCATTGGAGGGAAAAAATGAGCAGTCTGACTACACTGTTAGTCAGTAACATTCTGTTCAATTTGCATTCATAACCTTAACTCATTCTTCAGCTCACATGCTTGAGTATCTATTTATAAGGTAGAGAATCACAAATATCCATTTGAGAATCAAGTGGTAAATGGACCTTAAGGAGAGAAAAATTCCAAGAGGCTTTAAAGAGATGTGTTTAAACAGAATATGACTTTCAGTGAATAGTATCGATTGGCCGAAAAATGAGCGCAAGGTGCACAGGGGGGAAAAAAAAAACGCTGAATGGAAATCCAAAGACACGCAGTCTGGCAGCTTTTACTCTGGCCACACCTCCACTTGCGATGTCAGTATTAGAAAAGACCGGTGGGACCGTGATTTGTGGTTGAAAGCCAATGATAGTGGCTGTGGGGACGCAATTAAAAAATAAAAACAAACAAGCATGCAAAAAAGCCCTTATTATAACCTTCCAATGGAGGATTATCAAATGGGATTTCCCTTCTGCTCCAACTCAGCAGAGAACAAGGATGAACAGAAACCAGAAGGGTAAAAAAGTCTTATTTGGGACAATGAAAACCATTTACATATCTTTCAGGCTACACAAGAACCACAGATGGCATAAATGTTAATAATGAGGGAATCATTTAACTAACTGGCAAAAACATGAAATCCGGTGTTCAAAGAGTACAGTAATTTGCTTGTGTGCGTGCGTGTGTGCTTGCTAGGAATACGTGTTTGCTTTTTGTCCATTGCTCAACCGTCGCAGGACGGCTGGCAGTCTCTGTCTCCTGTATGAGAAGCATTCTGAAGGTGACACTGCCAAATTATGATGTCCCCAGGAGTGGAAAACAAATACAAGTGGCAGGCTAAATCTGGACCGTGTCTATTCCGCAAGATGGGCAACTGCATCAGGACGTACCTAGTTAACAGGCCACAGGTGCAAACAACCATGCGATAAAGAAGAATATAAAAGCCCAGAGCTGCACAGCACTGCAAAGGGGTGGAACTGGAGGGTGTGTAGTGCCTGGTTTGGACCTGGCGGTATTATTAAAGTGTAGATTGTTTGCTTGTTCTTTGTTCTGTTCTGCTTGTGGTGTTGCTGACTGCTTCTCTGTTATATTTAGTTTTTAATTATGGCAACATGAAATATAAGGAGCAAATCTTCCCACACTTTTTCTCTGGCTGGTCACTCTCTGGACTAAGTACGCCCCCGTGTGCTACGTGGACAGATATAACGGGTTAAATTGTTCAGCTAAAGCCCACTCTTGCATTGCATGGACAGGCTACCAGCATCAAAATGTGTTGCTTTTAAAGGTCATTAACAGAAAGAATCCCTCATCCTTTGGGCAGCTGTGGTTGCACGAGAACCACAAACTAGGAGACAAAACACATTTTTACAGCAAGCAATGCCTACCTGATTGTTCTGTTTGGCAGGTGGTAAAGGCAGTAAAACAGTCCAAGCATTGTTTTCTGTAATGCTGGGCGGGGATATTGATTTTTCTCCTGTCACCATGGCCCACTGGTACAAACCTGCTCCTAGCTACAACAGCTTTGTTTCTGTCTGCTGCTGTGTTTTTTCACTCTAGGGCCTAAAGGGGAATTAATAAAAGCTTTCCTCCAAAGAGCCGGCCTTCCTCCGAGCTGAGTGGCTTTCATCAGAGGTGCGTCTTCTCGTAGCCCAGATCTACTCAGGTTAATGGCTTTGACATGAAAGAGCTATATGAAAATGAGGATTTGAAGAACTCTGCTCTCCGCTATCAATGGCTCTGCATTACCGAGAAAATGCACTGTAATTAAAAGTGCAATATGAATGTAGGGCAGCAGACAGCATGGCAGTTATCCTGCTGTGGTACCCTTGAGCAATACACTTAACCTTAACTGCTGCAGTAAAAATGCTCAGCTTTACAAATGGTTGAAACTGTAAGTATGGCTGATAGTGTAAACTAGGCAACAAAATAATCATTTTCACGTTGAAATTATTTGGAACACATGACTGCATGGCTACTAAAAGGAAACAAGCAGTACGGTACACATTTGTGTAGACCTCTGCACTTCCATTAGCATTACATTTATTAAGATTAAATGTCTCCTTCTCACCGCTTCAAATAACACAAAGGGCTGGCTGATGGGAAGGGGAAGCCACGGTCCATAATAGCAACCTGTCGCAGCGACTGCAAAACTGACATCTTTCAGAAATATAGCCAAGAAAACCCTCATTTACCTATTAGAATCTCAGGCTCAGATTTTCTCCAATAGAAGAGATGTTTATATAATGACAATTTAGAAATTTACCATGAATTATGACGTTTGAAAGATGCAAATTTATAAAGGTAAAGCTTTTGAAACAAGCAGGAGCCTCCCAAGCCTTGAAATTTAAAAATGTCTACACGAAAGCAGTCTCATTCTTGTGCTGCTTTCTTTTCTGCAACTGAATGTCAAAACATGTTCTGCTCAAACTTACTTTTTAAAAGTGTTAAACCACTAATTCTCTGTTGACAGAGGGAGGGTAATGATTTGCTCATTGTCATTACGAAATTAGCATTTAATAATATTTTCAACGGGGCATGGGCAGACACATTAACCTCAGTAACATTTTAACAAACTTTTCTGAATACATAGTACTCCAAAGATGTTCCTTATTAGTCGAGGTTTACTCTGGGAAACTTGAAGGTCTTGCCAAATAAATGCACAAAGGACAGATAATAAAGAGAATGAAAGATGTGTTGCCCTGAGAGCAGAATATTCGTTTACATACACAGTTTAATGCCAGTGAAAAAGCACCTTTTTCAGAATGCACCTTGTGCTACAAATATATATTTTTATCACTATAATATACACTCTTAACATAACCACGTATAAAAATTTGCAGTTAAGTCCTTATAAATTCAGTTAAATCCTTTTTTTTTTCAGTTAAACCAATTTTTGGGAACCGTAACAGGGCAAGGACAAGATTTCAACAGTAGTTTGGTAGTAACATCTGGTGCCTCTGAATTTCCAAAACAAAAAGTGGAAAGAAATGACTGAAAAAAATGGTGTCCTACCTTACAGATTCCACTGAACATCGGTCAGGCATTCCATCAGAGCTGCTTTGAAAAACAAAAAGCTTTCTGATCTCATGTTTTGACACCACAAAATGCTGCTACACACAAATTGCCCAATAAATGCTTGTGTTTTATGACTTGGCATTGAGGACAGAAAAATAACCCTAAAAAAACACGAAAGCAGGACCTTGTTTCAAGGTCCACGACCCATACGCTGTTGTACAATACATTTCTCTTGAGTGGGCACTGCACACAGGGTCTAGTTTAATTGTTAATACCATAGTTATGTTTCCTTTGCTTGTCATGCATGATAAAAACGTTGTGTGTGACATCTACTTTTGAAATGTAAAAGCCAGTGTTTTTTTGTGACATCCTTCTGGTGTCAGAACACCTTTCAAAACACAGAGCACATATTTATAAACATGTTATAACAGTTTTTGTATGTTTTTAAGCAGAAAATATACATTCTCTGTGTTGAATGAAATATGTTTTTCCTAAATTACAATCACCCAGTGTGCTGTTCATATAGCAGAAATTAGAAGATAAAAAAATCTAAGCATGTAAGATACTGTGATACTAAGATACTGAGGAAATCTGAGGAGAAGAGAAGAGGTGTGCGGGCACTTACAAGCCTGCCACATGGTTGTTGGGTGAGCTGTCCCCTCGCACTCTTGCCCAGCGACCCTGAGCCTCCCCCCGTCCCCAAATCAACCGTTTCCCAGGGAGGAGGGACCCTCAGCCTCCTGAAGGACAACTAAAGCAAACAAACAGAAAAAGGATGGATTGGTGAAATGAGGATGGGGTATGAACTCGGGGGGTGGGGTGACACAACCAAAAGTGAGCCAAACTTAGGACATCAAATCAACAACACAACAAACCCAAATGAGGTGTGATGGTGAGGTGTGTGGCGTAAGCAGAGCCACGTTTGGCTGTGGTTTCAAAAACACATATCATGCTAGTGTGCTAAGCAAGCAGCTCTGCGGTGCTTTTTCGGCAGTGCCGGTGAAGCGAACCACTGTTTGCAGCTCGGGTGCTAATGATGTCCCTGTGAATGGTAACTAAATAAAACACCGAAGTAAGTAAGTAAAACACCTTGCCTTAATCCTGGGTGCAAGAACACAGCATAGCATTCATTGTGACAGGCTGTGTGTGAAGCCTTTCTGCTATGGGCCTATTAACCATTTCAAACAGGTATCTGCTATACAATTGCATCACTGTTTTTTATTTATTTAGTTATTTATTTATTTATTTATTTATATAAAGCTTCTCTAGTCAACTTGTTTATACAAGTCCACACTGAATACAATTGACTCAAAAACATTTCATTTAGGCAGGTAAGCACAAATAAAGATAAATACACTGCAAACCTTACTGAAAAGGGGTTGCTTTACAGAGTCATCCAAAACCAGCCATGAGAAAAATGTCAAAATGTACAATATCTGCACTGCATGCAGTGGTACATTCCCTTGCAACTTCCCTTTCAGAGCACTTTCACATCGACACACTGAAAATTGTCCTCGGTTAAGTACTATTGTACAGGTGACATCACTCCAGGTTTGTTGGAACACCTGTAACAAACTTGTCGCACATATCACTCTGCATGCATATCGCTCATTACTCATTGCAGACAATGAATTTTCCAAACAATCACCCCGGTGCATGGTACACTCCCACAAAGCGCAATGAAAATGACAAACACATTAAGTTAAGTGCGCAAATGGACAGAATAGTAGCTGCGGCTGACTTTCTGCGTGGCTGCATACTACCTGACTGTGACTTATTCATGTCTGCATGACAGTACAATCTGCCGCACAGTGTGTCTCCCCGTGGAGCTAGAATGACCACTGGCCTGGACACACAAACAGTCCTAATTCAATGCTTTGTATAAGGCTTGGATACATGTGTATAAGTCTGCTGTGACTGAAAGGACACAACAATGAGGAGTATGCACTGAAGGTGCCTTTCGTTCTGGGAAATTAAACAACCAGGAAGTTGGGAGTGTTTCAAACAAAAAAGTTAAGGCAGCTTAAGAAACAAACAAATTAGAGGAATACTGCAGACTGTTAATGTTTCCTCCATTTGTGAAAACAACATGAGTTAAACTACATTTTAAATTCTGATTTCAGCAAAACACACATAAACAAAACAAACAATTGAGACTACTTATCAAAAACGGAACTTCATTCGTATGATTTTTATATTTGCTTTGTACTCCCTATCACTTACCTGTTTTCACTATACTCGCGGGGTGTTAATGTACTGTATATAAAATATATAAATACATTTTGAACATAAAACTGCTTGTAACCAATGGTTTAATATTGCTACGCCCTAAATACGGATGCAGTGGCACAGCAGGATGAGCCAGAGCCTCATAATTCCTGGACTTCTATTCCATCTGGGTGCGTGAAGTTTTCATGTTTGCACCCCTGAATCATAGGTGGAATAAGGCAAAACTAAACCTCTTCCATTCCTTCCCTTGCCTTGGAAACCAAGCCACTGGTTGCTATGAGTTGGATGTGACTCTGTAACAGTTCCACCACATCCTAAAAAAGCCCTCTTTAGAGCACTTAATGTATTCCAGTGAAAGCAGCTTCTTCATAAGGAGTCAATGGTGAAATAAAGTCAACATACTGTTGTTTATATGGAAACAATAAAAGGCAGGACATAGTTTTATACTCTATAGAACAAAACATAGTGCTGTAACAAGACCCTTTGCATCTGGAGACAGGATACAGCCAGCAAATAACCAGCCATCACGGACCAAGGAAATGCAATTTCATTTACCTATGGGTAGAAAGCAATGTCTGCAGTCAGCCACCTGATCTGCATACTACATAATTCATGTTCCCTCACCAGCAGATCTGTGCATCTTCTACGGTTCAACTTCACACTTATTTTGGACAGTACTACACGGGAATGCTGTCACATTGCTTTACTGCTGCTTTGCAATATACCTGCATTTTTAACACCAAGGCAAACATCCTGAAAATCTTCCAGGCAACAAGCTTTTTTAGCATTTAAAGTGAGAAACAAGACAATGTTACAAGAAAACTTTCATTGTGATTTTTGCTGGTGCAATACATAACTTAGCATTGTGATTGGAGCTGCCTCGCACTCAAAGGATACGAGTTTGAATCCTAGCTCCGGATGTAGTACCCTTGAGCTCCAGTAAAATCAGTGTAAGTAGCTCATCATAGGTCACTATGGAGAAAAGCTTCACGTAAATGAATGTATTGATTTTAAAAAGATGGATAACAAAGGTCACTGTTCCACTGAATGAGTGGAAGGAAAATGCTGTTTTTAGAATGAACCCAGTTCAAAGTCCTTCTGTCTCTCTCTCCCTACTCCCTCACCCCCTGTCAGTGACAATAGCAACACAGCCTCGCTCCAAAAGGCCTCAGGCTTACAAATTGCACTCTTTGCAAAATTTCAATAGTCTGCTTTAAATTATAATCATGTCAGCCAAACCAATTGGGAGTACAAGGTTGGGTTACAACTGTGTTCTTTGCGCAAACTGCTTCATGCACCCTAAATGCTGTAATAGTGACACCATTAATGGAAGCAATTTAAATTATTATTAGCACTGCACCTCCAGCAATACTTCACAAAATAACATTAGAGCACAGATTGATGTCCCTTCCTCACAAAACATGTGTATCTTCTCAAAACTGTTTCAGACAACACCACCTGGATGCTAACAAACAGAAATATTGCACCCTATCACAAGCTTAGAATTTAATTTATTATGAAAAACTCATGGTCACCTTGAGACTGACACAAGGGTTGTGTTTCAGAAGAGGGCACATTAAACCACATAATGTGAACATATTTTTCCCATGAGAAATGCCCAATACCATAGATGTGATCTATTTTTATATTGTTGAATATTACTTTTACATGAAAAGCAGCTAGAAAACACCAAGAATAAATACAGCAATAACTATAAAGTAAATAATAATACAATACAGTAATGCTCTCATTGCTTATCCAAGTAGACATTATTTTTCCATCATTTCTAACACTGGTTCACAAGCACAGGAAGATTTTTGAGCTTACAAAGGAACACCAACTTTCAGATTGGATTTTATTGTCTCATCAGTTGTACACATTGTGTTCTTTCTCAGATCCAACGCTTTCCTTGTACAAGCTGCCAATTTACCACGCTCATACCTCACTAACACATCTAAATGTTGTTCTTATAAACAGGCCTTTCCAGTCTCATTTTGACACAGCAACTCAGTACACAGCAAGCCGAGCAAACACAACACAGATGGACTAAGAACAATGACCACACAGCTCAGCTGGTGATCACTTCTGGGTTTGTGTACTTTTGCAAACCCAATTTTGAAACTTTTTTCATGAAATGTAGAACATATTATTGTGAAAATGTTGAATCAAAAATGTACATATCACAACTTGACTGTAATTTTAAAATATTATTGACCTGGTGGGCTGGCATCCTGTCCACGGTGCTACCTGTTTTCAGGCTATGAAACATTGAAACCCTGTGCAGGACAAAATTTTTATTGACCAAAGATGAATGAAATATTTTCAAATTTTTTTTTAGAAATGTGCGTGCGTGCGTGCGTGCGTGCGTGTGAGAATGCCAAATCCCAACCCAATATTTAATTAAAAATTGCCATGGAAATATAAACGTACACCATACTATATCTTTGGAATTCAAAAGTGCCATTGAGTCATTTCTGACTCCTAGGCGACCACTGGCGTGGTTTTCAAGGCAAGAAGGAACGGAAGTAGTTTGCCATTGCCTTCTCCCAGCATATTGTTTCACCTTAGAAGGGTGCAAACACAGAGAAGAACATGCAAACCCCACATAACCCTGAGCTGGGCTTGAACCTCACATCAGCATCAGACAAGCAGTCCAGAAGCTGGGACGCACCACCATATCCCCAAAATTAAATATCTACCAGTTCACAAAATATATTCTGAAAATGATTAAAAAGGGGACCGAACAAAAATGTTCTGTAAACTGAACCCATTTTTTCCTGTCTTCAAAAAATCTCTTTGTACTGCATCCTCAGTGCCATAAAAAAGCCAGATGCGTAAAAAGCAAAGAACACAGCATCATTGGCCATTAAAAGGGAAAAATAGACTGTTCTATTTGTTAACATAGTCACGGACTAGACCTTTCTCATATACAGAGATTATAGTGTAAACAATAAATACCATATGCTGAGCATTCTGTAACTTGAATTTGTGCACTGGGATCGTGACTGCAGACATTATTCCCCGCCCACTCCCTGGCTCTGCTGTGGGTGGATCTGCTGTCTTATTATGCAGGATTAGCCTGGGATGCCTTGAGCCCAGGAACATGTGCGTATAATTGGGAAACCTACTTCAGATTGAGACCCTGTAGGAAGCTAAAGCAGGAGGAGCTCAACAAGCATCTGCAAAGAGGCCCCTTAACACACTGAAGTGCTATATGGGATCCACCCCCGGGGGGGGGGTCCATAGGGTCTCCAACATACCTGCAAAATGCAATGCCACAGTCAACCCTGGTAAGACTGCAGTTACTCTCATTCACCACAATAAACCCTGGTAAAACTGCAGTTACTCTCATTCACCACAATCGATCCTGCTTTTATGGTCTCTTTCATTATCCACACATCTACACACTTTCAAATGTAATTTGGTCCTTGGGTCACTGACAATTAAATTTATGCCATTAAAAAAAAAAATCTAAGTTGTTGAAAATAACCCCTACAGAACTATTACTCATAATGTCACTGTAGTTAAAGCAGTAAACTACTGGCTGAATAAGAGCCAGCTATTGTGCTACTATTACCATTACTCACACACCACATGGCTTCAAAAGGTGCAAAAAAACCCAAGAAAAAATAAACATGAAACATTTTAAAGGTACAGTATGCGCTTAGAGATATAGCCTTATACTGTCATTCAGCTTGACATCAAATAAAACTGTTGGCAAAGAAAGCCTGTTGAGTCTTCTGACAAACAAGTATGACAACACACGCATTTTGCTGAACAGAGTTGGTTCTTGGGAATTTCAAAATTTTGCTAAAACAACACCTGAGCCGAAGACCATTAATGGTCCATGTTCTAAGGACTTCTAAATAGCTTCTAAGAACTCTACCAGGTATAAACATAGTATTGCACAAAATGGCAAAGAATATAATGTTTAGCAATAGGAAATCTGTATCCTTGCGTAAAACGGTGAAAAAGTTCATTTCTAAAATTGAAAGAAAAAACTGAAAGTCACAACAAATAATTACAGATGCAAATTCTCTAACAGGATGTTGGAGACAAGGCAGTGTGGCAGGTGTTTATAAAACCTGAATACCACCAGAACGCCTCTCAATATGCACGCTTACTGCTGCTGAGCAAGTTTTCACCCCAGCATTCGGTGCAGTCCTGGACACACGATCTCAGGAGAGCCTAAGAAATAGAGCCTCACTATTGCCCAATAATGTCATTCCCTTCCACACCCTGACACTGATAGGACCAGCGAGAACAGCAATGGATGCTCATGTATAGCAAACAGAATTTGGTTGAAAAACTAAAATATATCACAGTTTTAAAAGTCTTGCTTAAACTCTGTAGTCTAAAGGGCAAACTAGAAAGAAAAAAATGCCTAAGCATTTTGTTTAAACTCACATTGAAATTCATTGATTTCTTTTGTCTTTGCAGTTCTATTTTGTTTTTAAAGCTTGAATTCATGCATAAAGCTGAATATTACATGGATGTATATTTTGTGTCTGAGCATTTGTCAAGTTTACAGTATGTAATAGAAAAGAGCTAAATGTGTCATGCTGCAACAGTTATGAATACTAATATTAACAATTTAAGTGTTTATACATTTTAATGGATTTTGTGAAATTTTGCCATAAATGGGTTTTAATTTTGGGACTCATCAACTTAAAAATTCTTACCATGCTGCCACCGGTGTCACTGCGTTACACATGGGAGATGAAAGGGCGCATGCATGGCACTTTGAGTGGAAGTTCAATGTTACGAGTTGCCGAATAAACGGAAGATATGTTAAAGTAACCCACAATATCCATGTATTCGTTTGACACAACGGCCGGAAATCAAATAAATAGGTTTATTTTAAAAAAAATGCTAACCAAAGTAAATGTAAGACATGGCACAAAAATATTCACACAATGTAAAACTAGCAAAAATGGCTGATAATACACCAGCACAGTCACTTTACATGTACCTGCCTGGATTTGGATAAATTCAAAACAGTATAAAATACAATTTCTTACATTAAATGCAGTATTTTTTATTATAAGACACTGTACAGTATCGTATAGTTCTTATTTACTAATTTGATTTGTTTAGACTTTTATTCTTCATGGGTTTATTGATTTTTTTGATTATGGATACGCTTTTGATACATTTTTTTTTTTACAGTAAAAGTTTACATTTGGATGTGGATATATAGATTTTAATTTTCAAGAGCCTTCATACCAAAAATTTGTACATAGAGAGTTTAGATACTGCTGTATTTAAAAACCATTTAAAAGACTTAAAAGTACCAGCAACTGACATATTATGTTAATGTAACTTTTTGTTTTACTTGCGTGACAAGAAGGAACAAAAGTCCCGTTCTCCACTCACTATTTCTTTGTCCCAGTTTTAACCACAGCTTTTAAAGTGTACATAAAAGATAACTTAAGGAAACTTTACTATTAAAGCAGGATAATTAATGCAGTACATGAAATCTGAGAACAATGGCATTTATAGACATCAGAGAAGGGACGTAATAGTAAAGGGGTGGGGTGCTAGCACTGAGGCAGTTTTTGGCTGAACGTGATAGTGTGTGATGGCAGCTGTGAAATCCTCCTGCACATGGGTGTGAAGAATGACTAAGTTAAGGGGTCAGTGTGTCAGGCCCAGTGGGACTCTGGACTGTGTCTGGACCTTCCTGCTGGACTTGCTGTGAAGAGGATCATAACTCCAGGCACATGACATACTATCTGACACTGACTAGATCTCACAATGTTCCTAAATGTACTCCTCTGTTATTTGACTAAACCTATTACAATGACACTCCCCAATAGGCAACTCCATATTAATAAAAAACATTTATATACACCAATACTAATTTAACCTTAAATAAAATCAGTGACATGTCAACGAAGTAGTTAAAAATATACAATAAAGGTCCTATACGCCTTTACATTTTTCTGTTAAGAAATTATTTTCTAAATGTACATAAGCTAACTCACAGGTGAGGTTCTCTGCGGACACAACATTTCAGATCTGCTGCAGCCCATTACATCACAGCACCAGACCATATGGAGCTGTGCTGCCCTCATACAGTAAGAACATGAGCTGTTAACCTTTACTAAAAAACTAGACAAGGCACACTTGACAACATCAGTAGAAGACAGCAGACATTGCAAAGCTTTCACATTTCCTAGATGTTTGCAAAGCCCAAGGGCTCTGTGTGCTAACTGACTGAATACACATATTCATCTGCCCTCCCCTGAGGTGAGTGTGGCAGGGACTAGCACAAAGGGGCACAGCACAAATGTGCCCAAAACCCTGCAGCTAAAGGTTATACAGCTAGCTGTCATAAATGGAGATGCTCACTTTCACCCTGGTCTCTGATTTTGGATGCTCCACATTAACCTATTTATTATTCCATGCAAACGCTTGCCATTCATAGCTCAGGGCACAACCACAACAGGCAATAAGAGAGACCTGAAAGACCCACACCTCTAGTACACTGAAAAAAGCTGCTGGCACACATTAATCCACATGTGGAGAGTGGAGTGTGCTCTGTCGCAAGGCACTCAGGAGATGCAGTATGGGCTGGAGTGTGCACTGAAGGCCCCTCTGCCACAACTAGGTCACTCCCCGCAGTGCTGGACCGTCCTTCAACGTTAAGGGGACTTGGCGCCCTGCGTGTAGCCTGGACACTGAGCAGATCTCCGTAACCCTTAGCTAATGAAGAAGAGTGAGAGGCATAACAGGATCTTCTCATTTCAGTCACGGTTTCCTGCAACACAGTTTTAAGAGGGGAACCATTGATCAGTGGCGTCAGTCTGGTTGTCTTTTGTCTCTGGCACGTTTGAGTACCTGAGTGTCAAGTTTACAGCACTGACAACAGACATAGCAAACCCAAAAAAGCCCACAAACAGCATTAATAAAAAGTGGCCCAAGCTGGTGTTAAACACTTGCAGTTTTTAATAAATTAAATACAACAACATAACAAGATGAGGAACATGGCACGTTTATGGGCTAAATTGATCAATACCTGGTCCTGAATAAGAGTTTATTTAGATATTTTTATTTCCACTCATTTTAAGTTTTAATGTAAATTTCAGTAAATGTTAGAAAACAAAAACACATTTTATATTATCATTATTGCCAGTATGTCTCTAGAACCTGCCCAGAAAATATATCAGGATATATCTGCAATATTATGCTTTAACTGATTGTATTACTTCATAAAGCAGACTGAAGTGGACATGTGTGGATGAATGCTGCACATTCTTACAGCCACCAACACTGGATAGCAGGCTGTGAAGATGATGATTTTAAAATGGGCTTAATTTAAATTTTATTTCAAGTTCAGAAAATAAAATAAAACTGCTGAGATGAATAGGCATCCTGTCCACAATGCATCCTGTTTTAGCTCCAGAATACAGAGACCTTCCACGGGACACTTCTGTTTGGTTGATGAACATAAAATATATACATATAAACCTAACAGCTTTCTTTATTATTCAGAGCTTCACTTAGAAGCTGTACCACTGGAATAACTGCACTTATGAATTGGCTTCTGTTTGTTTTCTGACCAGCATATCGTATCGCAATGAGGCCACGATTTACCAGAAGCAGGTGACTTACAGCGGACACAGTACATTGAAAGGTGGCCCTGCACAATGACAAACAGAAGACTTTCCCTGTAACATATTTATTGTGAAAGGATCAGCCAGGCTTAAAATAACAAAAATGAGTGCAGCAACAGATAACATATAGTGAAAAAAAGTTTTTCATTCTAACTGTGATCTTAAGAAGAATTCTGTCTGCAGGTATGTTTGTGCATATGGCTTTGCCAATAGACCTTCCTGAATGATCTTTTTATTTGTTTTTGCAAAACACATAGAGTGCATCGGGGCAAAATTGTCATGCAAGCACAGAATGCTTTGGAATGTAAATGAAATAGCACGCCATCTGATAAAACACGCTGGGATCACTAATCGCACAGGTTAGTGGGCCCACAGCTTAAAAACCCTCTTGTGTGCGAGACGACACAATCTGTTTCGCTGGAGCGCTTCCACGTGCTCTGATAAAGCGCATCCAAGTGCAAACGCTACAAAGCTGTTTTGTTTCACATTCCCAGGGCCTTCCACTGTTGCTTGGAGAGGATTTTGGTGCGGTACTTTCCTGGCTGGAGGATAAATACTAAGCTTGACAGAAAAAAAAACTGATTAAACACCCAGCTAATCTTGGAATATTCTGCAGAAATGGATTCGTATAAATTTATTTACACACAAAACCTACAGGGGAGCTTCTCTCCGGAAGTCATTCTGTTCACAACAATGGCAGAAAACACAATTCCAGACCATCAAATGGTAGCGCTGGGAGTGCTAATAAGTTTAGTAAAATCGCATATTTAAAATTTATTTTTACCATCCAAAGTGAATGTAGAAAATAGAACATATTGACTTGGAAATGGTGAACACTCCATTTACTGCGTTTCTGAACTGCATCTCCCCACATCCCAATGTGTAGTGTAATGAGACTCACAGTAACAGGAAGAAATATCAAAAGCCCCAAGACCAGATGTTTCCTTCAATATTCTGTGTGTTTGCCTCCCACTTCTAAACATGTCTGCATGCATTTCTACAGAACATATTTAATGGCCGTGGAGCTGAAAGTACACAGACGTAAACAGAAGCTTGCAGGATTATGTCAAATGTAACCATATTTGGTCATAACTCTGAAGATCACATAAAATAAAACTCTATCCAGAGACAATAAAGAAATGGCAATATTTTCACAAAGCCAAGGAAAGCAAGACTAAATTTGTGGTCAGCAGGCAATGTTAGATTTATTAAGACTATAAAACAACACTGATTGTTTGAATCTCTGCAGTTCTTTTTAAAATGGTCATACGTTCTTTTAAGATGAACTGGAGACAAGGTGCTCCTCCACTCGTGTCATCCTCAGAGCACTTTCTGAGGTCTGACTGATGTTCTGTGGCCAGTGGTAGGGGTTCTGCCATCTGGTTGAGGGTTTTTAGGTCTGTGTGCTTGGCAAGGGCAGCATGAGTGCTTGGTGTGGGGCACCTGGGCTGCGCTGACCAGGTGAGAATTCGTGCCAGTGGCTGCCAGCTCCATGAACCAATGAGTCTGTGCCAAGGGATGGTATTTGACTGCTCCTGGGATTCCCCAGCTGCACAGGACCAATAATATGGAGATTCTTAACTGTTAGAAAGCTCCTAAGAGTCTGTAACCTGCACTGCCTGGCTGGGACATTCCACCTGCTTCCCTCAACAGTTTCCAGTCACAGTCTTATAAAACAATGTGGGACAGCAAGATCCAAACAAGGATCATCTGTGGTTAAAGACTAGACTGTGCTGAAAATCCAGCATACTCACTTCCACTTTATATCCTCTCTCCACAAAATCCCCAATTCCATCTACCATGTGCACCTTCATAAAGATGCTTAATTCTGGAAGAATTGTGGGATAAAAAAAGCAAAACTACATTTCTAAAGAAAATTTCAGGAAAAAATGCCTTATACAGACATCAACCGAACAAAAAAGTCAAGAACCTAACATGAACGACATATTTTCCATTCAAACCCTTGACATGCCTTTGCTAGACATGACACATTGCCAATAGCAGCACCCAGCAGGCGGTCGCATCTGTGTTACTCAGTGAAGGCTAAACGCTCAGATGCTGTTCTTCTTCCCTGTCAGGCCGACCCACCTTGTTCTGAAGCACAAAACACTGGCTACCATAAGCCCTGTGGTTCCATGCCCACACTAGGTCATCTCAAACATGAGAGGCTGGAGCACTCACCTCACACACACAATTCAGTGTAGGACACTTTAGACAAGCAAGATGATAAAGGCCCATTTGTGTTATGTGGGACTTTTAGGGTATTTTTGACAAACAGCAAGTCAAACTTTCAACCCCAAGAAGAATAGTGTTTAACACAAATTTCTTTAAACATTGTTTTTTAGCTGACAATTTACTCCAAAGCAACTTGCAGTGTTAAGCTACTTAGAATGATTTACTCATTTACTATATATAGCTGGGTAATTTTTGATGTATTAATTCACAATGCTACTTCATTTCTTATTTTAAACTTAGATACACTGCCCGGTCAAAAAAAAAAAAGTCACATACTCTAATATTTCGTTGGAGCGCCTTTAGCTTTGATTACGGCACGCATTTGCCGTGGCATCGTTTCGATAAACTTATGCAGTGTCACAACATTTATTTCCATCCAAAGTTGCATTCATTTTTCGCCAAGTTCTTGTATTGATGATGGGAGAGTTGGACCGCTGCATAAAGTCTTTTACAGCACATCCCAAAGATTCTCAATGGGGTTAAGGTCTGGACTCTGTGGTGGCCAATCCATGGCTGAAAATGATGTCTCATGCTCACTGAACCACTCTTTCACAATTTGAGCCCAATGAATCCTGGCATTGTCATCTTGGAATATGCCCGTGCCATCAGGGAAGACAAAATCCATTGATGGAAAAACCTGGTCATTCAGTATATTCAGCTTACCTCATGTCTTGGGCACATAATGTTGCTGAACTGCAGTAAGTATCCAATGGAAGGCTCTTACTTATTTGCTTAGTTAAATCCAGGTGGTGACTTTTTTTGGCCAGGCAGTGTAATTTAAAGCATTGTTTTATTTATTAATGAAGCTGGAAAATGATTCATGGTGGTACATCAACAGTTTTAAGGTAATGTTATCCAGCTGCTCTTTCTTTTCTTTTATGCACAATTGGAGTAATTGATAGTTTACACCAATGTACAATTTGGTTAAGCGGAGATATTATTAATTTATCAGCACTACGTGTGTGGGATGAGGAGAACCATGAAGGCAGAAACAAAGCCATAAGTACAGTACTATCAATTAGACTTTAACTAGATTCTGTCTCTGTAACCACATCACAGAAAAAGCTGCTTGCAAATTCCCAGAGAACCACTTATTATTTTCAAAAGAATTCACACATTCGCCCCTTTTATTGCACCAACATTCATAAAAGTCCCATGTGGGTGAGTGAAAGACACAGCGAGTGAGCTGCGAACCCACCCTCCCATCCAGAACACCCGTCCCACAGCATGCCTCCCTCAGGCCTCCCTGTCAGACAACCGCCTTCAGAATGCAGCTGCACCATTCCTTACAGCAGCACCAGGCTAAGGTCCAAGGGGTCTCCATGCTTTTGGTTTGTGGCTCCATATGCAGCACACAGTCAAAGGGGGAAGGGAAAAGGACCGGCAGCACAAAACACAAAGCTGTCACAGTATTTTATTACCTCCCGGGCCTGCAGCCTGCCGTTGACTCAAAGCTGCAATCACAGGCCATTACCATGTAATTCACACTGGGAGTACAGGGAGAAAGAAGGGACTTGCTGGCTTCTCTCTTCCATAGCTATGGAGTTGAGATGTAAAACCTGTGTGATGTGGAGGGCTGGGTAGGAACCGGCCTGGAAGTCTGCAGGTGGCAGCTGAAGGACCCTGAAAGGCCGCTGCTATGGTGGCTGCAGTCTGCCATCATGCACAAGAGGCTCAGAGACCACAAGAACCAAGCAGCTATTTGTGGGTTGTTCCAACATTTAATTTGGTTACGCTTGCTTAATATGCATTTAGGATGAGAAGAAACATAAATCCCCTGCTCTTCTGTACACTGGCAAAGACAAGAGCAAGAATTATCTCAAAAACACATGAAAGAAAAACACAAGGCAAATGAAGTCCACTACTCTTGATTAAAATCTTTTAGCCGGAACACAGATGAGAATCTCCAGCCAAGCGTCACAGTCAGCAACTGCAGCAGCAGGCTGGTTTTTATATGCATATTCCACCAATGTCCACCATTTTGCTTCGGTAGCGTTTGTTGGGGGCCAGCACAGCACCTAATACTATGGTAGGCCAAGGACAAACCCCCTCCTCAATGGGAGCTGCATAGTTATTGTGCCTGCAGCAGTTTCCTGTCTATTGAAAAGCATCCTTTATAAACGCACAAGACTGTTGCAGACATTCATCTACCCTGGATAGCTTTTTCCAGGTGTTGGCACACCAGTGTTTACAGCAGAGGAGCAGCACAGACAGAAGAAAGGAGGCAAATTATTCAAAGCATTTGATGTCTGAACACAAGGTCCAAGATTAGGTTTTTTGATGTTTTGTGGCCAGGAGGAAAAAGGGTAAAAGAGGCCTTCTGGCTGACAAAAATTAAACACAATAGTCAAATAGTTACCATATTATTTTCTTAAAAAAGTCAGTAGAACACAAGTTATGTTTCACAGCATCGCATTAAGCTGCACATAAAAGAACAATTCAACATTTTCATCTAGTGTATGTGTATGAAAAGTACACTGACACCAGCAATGTCATCATAGTTCTTCTCAGGACTGTAGGGCCAAGATGGGTTTTTTTTCTCCCCATCACGCCACATCTGATAAGTCATTGCAATATACATTTTGTAACACTGACTTTTTAACAAAGGGTGTCTGGCATGCTAACTTCTGTTGACATAATGGTCCCACCACTGACACAAAATCAGCTTCAGTCTGAAAGGCAGTCAGGCTTCTCACTCTTTCAGTGTTAGCTCTGAGATAAGTCCAGGCATCACTCTATGAGTGGTTACTTCTTTGGTCCCTGCAGCCAGCAGACACAGTTACAAAATCCTTGAAGTGACACCCCCACCTGACAGTTAGAGCTAGGCAGTCCAAATTGCCCGTGGCAATCCGTGTGCTCTGAACCAGCTCTGCAAGTGGCCCTATCCCCTGCATTTGACATGTCACTGCCATGCCATGGTACCAGCAACAAAGGATAATGCAAGTTGCCAGCAAAAGGTTGCTTTAAACATTTCACCAGCAAGTAGGTGCTTGAATTCTTTGACCATCCTGACAGGGCCTGGCACTCAATCTCCTGGAACCAGATCTCTACCTGATGAGCATTGGCAGCCCAACATCCACTTCTTACAAACAGCTCAGCGTGAAATCCCACAGGGGCTCCTCACAACACATCTGTGACCCCTTGGGAATTCCAGGGAATTCCAGGTTTTGCAAGACAAACAGTGGAGAGTTGTAGCTCCTTTATCAGCCTGTACTTCCATCCCTTCCCTGTGGGTCTCAAGGACAATGTAAATATGAGCAAACATTAAAAAATTACAGTAGACTGCAACATCAGTCACATTGCTCTTGTGACACCCTAAAGCGCAAAATCTCAAAATGCACGAGCTTCTACAGTTCTATAAACAAACTCCAAATTTCTTTGTTAATCATCAACAAACCTGCGTGTTATGGAGGGCTGGGTAGGAACATAAGTTAAGATGTTCAATATTTTCAACATTCTAAATGATCTGATGGAATCTGTAGTTTGATGTAGTAACAAAACAAGGACAATGAGTGGGACCACCTTACCACCCTACTTTATCTGTCAAGAAAAAAATAGCTAGACAGTAAAGAAGAAAAAATTGCAAGTGGTAATAATGGGGAGCCAGACAGATGCCCCAGTTTCCTTGACAGAAATAGAGGTCAAGTGCAGCTTTATGTTAAGGAAAGGTGCGACAGCTTTAACTGGTGAAGAGGGACAGGGAATTGGTGGGGAGGGCGACTCGCTGCTTGGCAGGTGCCTCCGGCTAGCAGGGGAGATTCATTAAGCCTTATTTTCTTCACTCATATTCAGACAGAGACAGGAAATGGTCAACTCTAAACCACGGACACATGTCTCAGACAAAGGATAAGTAAAAAGCAGTTAGGGATCGAGGTGGAGGATGGGGTGGTACAGAGTAATGCAGAAATGGGGCTAGGGCTATTTCAAGTGAAATAATCTGTGAAAATGGGGACTGAGATTCCAAACTCCACCCAAGGATTAATTGAACTCTGCCTTCTGTGAGAAGGAGGACGGCTTAGCGTGGCTTAACAGAGCCTGATTACCGCAGTACTGTGCCCTCATTCAATTAAATCTTTGGTGAAATGGCAGCATGGAGTTCTGCATATACAGACCTTCACCCCTTACCAAGCCACTGTTTTCTTACCCTTTCTACCCAAACATGTCTGCCGAATGCAAAGTTGCAATGAAAGGCTCTTTATCTGGTAATCGGGCTTTGGTGTTCTGAAAGGATCACCACACTGCATTAGTGGGTAATATGCAAATTAATTCTGTATAAACAGCATCCGACCCTCTGTAGCGCTGGCTGTCTAAACATGAAAGCACTCTAAACACCCAAAATAGTAAGAAGCACACTAAAAATACTGTTCATTGTGCAAATAACAGAAATGGTCATGCATAAAAATAAATGAAAAAGCTCTAAATAATATTTAGCAGAGGGACTTTTATAAATATTCAAATGGCTCTTCTACTGTGGAGACTTACACTCTGTTCACGGTGGAAAGGATATTACAGTATCAAGACACTGTTAATGCAATAGTGTCTTGTTTCAACTCTTCCCAAGAGCAAAGTTTACTTTCTTAAAGCACTAAACGAATTTTTGCCTGCAAATAAAGTGCCTTCAGCTCCATCAACTTCTCAGATACCATGAATCTCTGAGCTGTCGATTCAGACCAGTGGGTAGGATTAACACCAGACAACTGCTAATTACTGAGCCTTTGTAATGAAGTGATGGGTTGATGAATCGCTGAAGACATACTGAACTTTTTTGAGAAGCACAACTTTAGATTTCTATTTTTTCACTGTACATTTTCACGACTGAATTTTTAATGAAAATAGCTGCTCTGAAGAAGGAATAAGTGAAATCAAAGCATATATTAAAAACTTAGTACAACTCCACGTATGATGTTATAGGGGCGTTTTCAAAATATACAGAAAATACTGAATTTTAATAGGATGAACATATTGTATTTCACAGACAAAACTAATCATTTCAACTTCAAACTTATTTGCATTTCATTCAACTCTGCAGAGATGAAAGAGAAGCCTTCCGGTTTCAGCACCGGACAGTTCTTACCACTGAAACCCGAAGGCAGGAACAGTATGTGCAGACAATACATGAAACAAAGCGGCAGAGTAGCACACCCGGTAGTGCTGGTTCTGCACAGCAACTAGTCTGTCGTTCAGATGTGAGTTTTAAACACCACTCAGTCTATGCAGAGTTTACATTTTTTCCTCTATGTCTGTTTGGATTTCCTCACATAGTCCTAAGAGAAGGTAAGTATAAACTTCTTCCTTTACTTTGAAAACATTCAAGCTGGTCCCATTAGTCGGGTTCATAAATGGCACTTACCCTTCCCCTATATTAAATAAATATTTTGTATTATTTGAAAAAGAGGAAGAAAAGATAATAAAAAACGCACAAACAAATATGTACTCCCATTAAAAACAATGAAAACATGTGCACTGGAGCAAAGGAAGAGAGGGAAAGCATGCTGTCAGCACTTAATGGTCCAACACACTCAGGAATGTTTTTTAAACCAGACAGATCTATTGAGCACTTGTTCTGTTAGACACTAATTTGGCTTATGCTGGTTTACCTGCTCATCTTTACACCAGGAAACACGAGGGGATAAGTTGCTCAAAGAATTGCCAGCTGAGATTCATCCCAGGAAGAATTTCCTTAAGCTCATTTAGTCTCTTCAGCTGAAATCAGATTAATATTAAATTCCCTATAAGTGCCAGGAAACTACAGGCAGTATAAGTAACAGAAGAAACATCCATTCATCTGTCCTCCTTAACCACTTGTCCTTTTCAGGGTCTTGGTGGATGGTCTGCAGCCTACCCCCCGAATCAGTGACCACTAGGCCAAGAGACTGTACCCTGCATGAGATGCCAGTTTGTCACATGGTAACCACACACAGCATCAGACACAGTACAGTAACCAATTAACCTGAAATCCAAGTATTTGGACTGTAGGAGGTAACAGGAGCACCCAGAGGAATCCCACACAGACATGGGGAAAACATGCAAACTCCACCCAGGCTGAATTGTATTCGGATCCAAACTGAACAGCCCAGGCACTGTGAAGCAGCAGTGCTTCTCAAACAGAACTTGACCGGCTGCTCCTGTAGACGGTGGACTCATTGTTCCATGCTTCACCACAAAGGCTTTGGCAAGTGTGCGAAAATGTTTTATTTAAAACGAAGGTGTACAATGCATAGTAAACTACTGCAACATTCAAGCGCTGTCCCAAGAAGCAGTGCTTTTATCGGATCTGTCAGGGTCCAAGACAGTCTGCTGAGTAGAGGATGCGACTAGTGTGGCCTTGCCTTTGGGCCAGTAGAGCTGCAGCTCACAACGAAGGAGACGGAAGGAGTGCCAATGATCCCTCCCTCAGGGTGCCGAGCTGTCAGTAGTGATGTCTCTTTCAACAGCACACATGTCTTCACTTCCTCTGCTTTGTCCACAGAACATTTCCCATATCACCATCTGAATTATTCATCGGGCTCTCTCCGAAAAAAAGAAAGAACAAAAAACTATTTGCTGATCCTACCACATGACATGCTCTCATTCAATTGAGTACTTTCCACATCAACCCACAAGTGCTTAAAAGAAAGGCTGAAGGAAAATTTGAGCATCAAGGGGAACCTTTGGGTGTGACTGAAGACTAGTTACCCTTGATAGTTACCATGATTATAGCTGAAAGTGGATCATGTTTGCTGTCATTATGCTGCCCACGTAAAGCGTGACAAGAACAAGTTAAAAACAGCCAGATGGCAACATACTGTTCGTGTACAACAGCAGTGCCAATCTCTTCATTTCATCAACTGAACAGTAGCACTGTTCCTTAATATTAAAGCATCATGACACCAAAATCTTCTGCCAAAAATAGCTCTGCAACACACTCTGGCGCTAAACATCTATACAGTGAAAGAATGAATCATATTTACACACAGTATAGACACCATAGTGAGCCAGTGCATGATATCAGGTGATCCTGAACTATCAAAGCATTGAATCATACTGTACTTCCAAAGACCTTATGGTAAAATCACATCTCAGACAGAGATTACGAATACTGATCTTTTGCACAGCTTGGTTGTATGTACATAGCAAAAGAAAATTAATCACAATGAGATGACAGCGAGAAATGACATCACCAGTTTTTTGCCACAGCATTGCTGCAGAATGAATGGTTACCACTTCCTAAATGCATGCTTAAATAGACACACATGGAAGAGAAGCTCAGCGTTACACGTGTAGCTGAACATGCTGTTATGTCAAGTCATCCTGCTGAGGTCCTGTCTCCACGTCTCCTCCACACCGGCACGCACTGTAGGTCTGCATCCTCACAAATCCTGAACATAAACCTCAAAGCCCACGAGAAAACGCAATATCACATGAGTTTGGCTAGCGGCCAGGAACGTGTGAAGAGAAGCAGACAGTGTCGTTCATGAAGGCGCCACCACTCCTCCTCGCCTCCCCTCCAAATCCCCCTTCATCTCCTCCTGTCATTTCTGGCAAGTTCACGGGGAACTCCATCACGATCGACACCCCCCCCGGGGGGGGCACTGAACGCGGTCAAGCGGTTAAAAGGCACCCCCGCCCCCCCTCCGGGTTCAGGTGATCCAACACTCAGTGCCCCCCCACCCCCATTCCCCAACAGGCAAACCCTTTTGCGAATGGAAAAGAAAACGCAGCGCCGCGAGCAAAGCTACAGTGCGAGTGCACGCGACGCTCGTTCACCAAGCCCGTGGGAGACTCGAGCGCGCGCTCGCATGCACGCGCCTCGGGTCATTCCAGGTGACGAGGAAAGACAGGTGAGGAAGGTGGGCGTGCAAGGTGCTGGGGAAAGGAGCGGGTCGGGTTGTGTGCATGTCACATTTTCCCTGAAAGCCCCCCAATCCCACTCCCACACCCGCGCTTACCTCCACACTTGTCCCATCTGCAAGATGTGTATGAGTGACTGCCAGATCCACACGGAGATCCGGCAGCACCTGTTCCTCCCTGCGGTGCCGCCAGCCAGACCCGCCGTGGCTCTCCGGCTGCTGAGCCCCTCGACCGCCCCCAGCCCTCCGCCGGTGTAATCCTGCACAAACCACCTGAAGCTCAGGATCTGCACCAGCACTGACGGGACCAGCACGAAGAACAGGGTAAGTCCGAACCACAGGTAGTCCCGCTTGGAGTAGTAGTCCACGGCGAGCCACAGGTCCGTGCCCACGTCCCAGAAGAAGACCAGCAGCGCCAGGACGATCCACAGGCAGTCCAGCCACAGGCGCTCCTGCTGCGGTGGCCGCCTCGCCTCCTTCCCCTTGCCCAGCAGATAGTGGAGACAGGCGCTCCGGCAGCCCCAGTAGCAGGACGACGTGTTGCAGCAGTGACAGATGTGGAAGGAGCTGCCCTCCCCAGGTTCCTCGTCTCCGTTCCCCGCCGTTTCGTCCAGGTTGTGCAGCTGGGCGAAACCGGCGACGACCCCCAGACCGTCGGATTTCGCTGCCATCTTGCTCTCTGAAGTTCCCACCTCCGGCTTCCGGCGCTTGTGACGTCACTTCCACGACACCTGTCCTCCCACTCTACCCTGGACCCAGCGGCCGTCCGGCGTGCGCGTAACGGGCGCGCAGGGGCGCGCACACTTGAGCTTGGAACTCTTGGTCCACAAGAGGAACCAAGACATGGCTGCCAAATAAGGATGATCACTGGGCTCAAGACATGTGCCGGTGGGTGTCTAGTGTCCCAACACGCACCTGCTGCATAACTTATGAATATTTATATGTGCTTTCCTTATCTCTCCCAGCTCCGGGAGTGGCAGTGTTAGCCCACTGATTTCCCGGAGAACATGCTCCAGAATGCAGTCCATCTTCTCCATGCCACGTCAGTTGGCTCCCGTTCCTCGCGCTTGTCGTTGTTGCCACCTAGTGTTTCGTGCGACACAGCGGACGGGGACGCGCGACGTGATGTAATGCTGTAATCTGCTACATGACGGTGTTCGCCACACACAACCTCTGGGATGAATCCATCCCTTCTGTAGTTTTCCTACGACTGAAAACAGAGAACGGGTGTCTCCAGTCAGCTGCGGTCTATGTCTTTAAATAAACGCGTGATACGGTTTGGTTTTAATGTTTATTATGATAACACATCCAACGGAACATCATTTCATGTGTGTCCTGTGAAGAGCACCACGGTGAAATGCGCCTGAGGTCCTGAAGAAGAGACCTCGTGTCGTTTGCTTTCTCCTTGCCCCCTCCTGCGGGTGTCATGTGTGTCATATTTGCGCTCCTGTTCAGGGCACATAAACTTAATTATATTGCACCTTCTTTCGTTTCATTTATGACAGCGTTATGGCTGCCGCTCTGCCGGTTCGTGTGAGGTCGGCGTTAATGGTTTGAATTGTTCAGGGCAAAGTACAAACCGGAGGAACTGCGCACGCATTTTGGGAACATGTCTAAAAGCGCAACAGTAAAAAGCCAGTACACATTTATTGCTCGCGTCCTGCAGATGTGTTGCTCAAGTTAATGAACTCGGCAGTTTCGTACAGCGCGTCCGGAAACGTTAAGACGTGACAGCTGCAGTATGACGTAATGCTTTGGACTCTCGAACTGCGGAGCGCCGCTGCTCCGCGTAAACACGTCCCGATGTGGCGAATCGGCAGCAGCAACGAAGGGATTCACCCAAACAAAACTGCACATGAATGATTCCTTGCAGTAGAAACCTTTCCACTAGCAGAATGGAAAGCCGCATTTCAAGTCGTTTTTTCTTCTTATAGTGCAGCCCGATAACCACTGTTCCAGCTATGAATGCAAACCCGTAAATGCAAACCCGTAAATGCAAACCCGTAAACTGAATCCTACGTTCAACGATCGATAGAGGAATGGAGAACTTTCAAAACGACAAAAAAGGAAAGTTCAAATAAATAAATAAATCGTTTTAAGTTGTTTCAATTTACTGAGCGATCGGCTGCCATCCTTCCTGCCCTTACTGCTCTCAGTCGAAGTCTGCCTTTCACCTGTCCATATAAATTAAAAACAGTGTAAATGCCCATTGAATTCAGTGTAATTCTGTTCTGTTTTTATCGCTGTATCAGATTTGGTTTCATTCTAAATGAAGCAGGAGCGCGGTTTTGTGCTTCGGTTTTCAAAATCATGGATGTACGCCGCGATATACGAACAAGCGCGTGGGCGAAACGTTCATCTTGAAGAATATTGACGACAAATAACGAAACATAATTTCAGTCAAATGTTATTAACCGGGTCTTTTTAGAGTAATCGCAGCAAATCGCGTTTTGTTTCGAAAGAAATGTCCTCAGTTTACGACAAGTATCGGAGCAGAAGCAGTGCCGATCCACTGGACGCTGACATCAGCCAGCAGCAGTACAGCGCTGGTCCCTTACAGTTTGAAACTACTGGGGTCGAGTCCCAGATGCCTCTGCTAACAGTAACAATACCCTGCTGAGTAAATATAAGCATGATTGTAACTGGAGGAAGGGGTCAGTTTAAGAAGAGAGCGCAGTGGTGATACGGCAGTCACAGGAGCTCGGGGAGGAGGAGCGGACCGCAGTGGGAGCTGTCCGGTGCGCAAACACTGTGCACGCCCAGCTGGGGACTTACAGTAGTGTTTCAAATAAAACTCGTCAGTAAAAGTATCAGCTAATAAAATGTAATCATTTTCAGCATAAAATAAATCTGAAGTGTAACTCTGAATACCTAGGAGACCGTGGAAAGTTTCTTCGTAGAAGCCCGCTGTCGGTCACACGGGCCTTCAGACTGAGCTGGAAGTTTTCATCACAAGATGAAAATGAGAAAAAGAGTGGAATGAAATTTCCAGTGGGTTTTCGGATTCCGGCCTACACCTGCCCCACCCACCAGTGGATTATGGACGGTTTTGGAGTGCGTGGTGGGGGACTGTGGGGCAATGCTGCTCTTCTTCTTCTTCTTTCGGCCGCTCCCGTTAGGGGTCGCCACAGCGGATCAAAAGCTTCCACTTCCTCCTGTCCTCTGCATCTCTCTCCGTCACCCCCACCACCTGCATGTCCTTCTTCACCACATCCATAAATCTCCTCTTAGGCCTTCCTCTCTTCCTCTTGCCTGGCAACTTCATCCCTAGCATCCTTCTCCCGATATATCCAGGATCTCTCCTCTGCACATGTCCAAACCAACGCAATCTCGCCTCTCTGACTTTGTCTCCAAACCGTTCAACCTGTGCTGATCCTCTAATATACTCATTTCTAATCCTGTCCATCCTCGTCACACCCAATGCAAACCTTAACATCTTTAACTCTGCCACCTCCAGCTCTGCCTCCTGTCTTTTGGTCAGTGCCACCGTCTCCAACCCATAAAGCATAGCTGGTCTCACTACCGTCTTGTAGACCTTCCCTTTCACTCTTGCTGGTACCCTTCTGTCGCAGATCACTCCTGACACTCTTCTCCATCCACTCCACCCTGCCTGCATTCTCTTCTTCACCTCTCTTCCACACTCCCCATTACTCTGGACTGTTGATCCTAAGTATTTAAATTCATTCACCTTCGCCAACTCTATTCCCTGCATCCTCACCATTCCTCTGTCCTCCCTCTCATTTATGCACATGTATTCTGTCTTAGTCCTACTGACCTTCATTCCTCTTCTCTCTAGAGCATATCGCCACCTCTCCAGGGTCTCTTCAACCTGCTCCCTACTCTCACTACAGATCACAATGTCATCTGCAGACATCATAGTCCACGGTGCCTCCTGTCTGATCTCATCTGTCAACCTGTCCATTACCATTGCAAACAAGAAAGGACTCAAAGCTGATCCTTGGTGTAATCCTACCCCCACCCTGAAAGCATCCGTCACTCCTACTGCAGACCTCACTACTGTCACACTGTCCTTGTACATATCCTGTACCACTCTTACATACTTTTCTGGCACACCCGACTTCCTCATACAATACCACAGCTCCTCTCTAGGTACCCTGTCATATGCTTTCTCTAAGTCCACGAAGACACAATGCAACTCCTTCTTACCTTCTCGGTACTTCTCCATCAACATCCTCAGAGCAAACAACGCATCTGTAGTACTCCTTCTCGGCATGAAGCCATACTGCTGCTCACTAATTGTCACCTCCCTTCTTAACCTAGCTTCCACTACTCTTTCCCATAACTTCATGCTATGGCTGATCAGTTTTATCCCTCTGTAGTTACTACAGCTCTGCACATCACCTTTATTCTTAAAAATAGGTACCAGTACACTTCTTCTCCACTCCTCAGGCATCGTCTCACTTTCCAAGATTCCATTAAACAATCTGGTTAAAAACTCCACTGCCATCTCTCCTAAACACTTCCATGCTTCCACAGGTATGTCATCTGGGCCAACAGCCTTTCCATTCTTCATCCTCTTCATAGCTGTCCTAACTTCCTCCTTGCTAATCCATTGCACTCCCCTATTCATAGTCCCTACATCATCCAGTCTTCTCTCTCTCTCGTTCTCTTTATTCATCAACCCCTCAAAGTACTCTTTCCATCTGCTCAACACACTCTCCTCGCTTGTGAGTACGTTTCCATTGCTATCTTTTATCACCCTAACCTGCTGCACATCTTTCCCAGCTCGGTCCCTCTGCCTAGCCAATCGGTACAGGTTCTTTTCTCCCTCCTTAGTGTCCAACCTCTCATACAATTCACCATAAGCCTTCTCTTTAGCCTTTGCCACCTCTCTCTTCGCCCTACGCCTCATCTCCTTGTACTCCTGTCTACATTCTTCGTCTCTCTGTCTATCCCACTTCTTCTTCGCCAGCCTCTTCCTCTGTATACTCTCCTGTACTTCTTCATTCCACCACCAGGTTTCCTTGTCCTCCTTCCTCTGTCCTGATGCCACACCAAGCACCTTTCTAGCTGTCTCCCTTACCACTTCTGCTGTAGATGTCCAGCTCACTGGTAACTTTTCACTGCCACCCAGTGCCTGTCTTAATTCCTCCCTGAACTCCACCTTATAGTTTTCCTTTTCCAACTTCCACCATTTGATCCTTGGTTCTGCCCTCACTCTCCTTCTCTTTTTGATCTCCAATGTCATCCTACAAACCACCATCCTATGCTGCCTAACTACGCTTTCCCCTGCCACCACTTTACAGTCTACAGTCTCCTTCAGTCTGGCCCTCCTGCATAAGATATAGTCCACCTGTGTGCATCTTCCTCCACTCTTGTACGTCACCCTGTGTTCCTCCCTCTTCTTAAAATACGTGTTTACCACAGCCATGTCCATCCTTTTTGCAAAATCCACTATCATCTGACCTTCTGCATTCCTCTCCTTGACACCATATCTACCCATCACCTCCTCATCTCCTCTGTTTCCTTCCCCAACATGTCCATTGAAATCCGCTCCAATCACCACTCTCTCTCCCTCAGGTACACTCCTCGCCACTTCATCCATATCACTCCAGAATTCTTCTTTCACATCCATCTCACACCCAACTTGCGGGGCATATGCACTAACAACATTCAGCATCACACCATCAATTTCCAGTTTCATAACCATCACTCTGTCAGACACTCGCTTCACCTCCAAGACACTCTTTACATACTGTTCCTTCAGGATAATCCCTACCCCATTTCTCCTCCCATCCACACCATGGTAAAACAGTTTAAACCCCGCTCCGATGCACCTAGCCTTACTCCCCTTCCATTTGGTCTCTTGCACACACAATATATCAACCTTCCTTCTCTCCATCATATCTGCAAGCTCTCTCCCTTTACCAGTCATACTACCAACATTCAAAGTTCCTATCCTCACATCCACTCTCTTAACCTTCCTCCTCTCCTCCTTCCTCCTGACATGCCTTCCTCCTCTCTTCCTCCTTCTTTGGCCGGCAGTAGCCCAATTTCCGCCAGCACCCTGTCGGCTAGCAGTGCTGGTGGCGGTCGTTGTTAACCCGGGCCTCGACCGATCCGGTTTGGAAATTTCTATTTTTGTCCGCATATTTAGTTTGGCAAAAATTTTTACGCCGGATGCCCTTCCTGACGCAACCCTCTCCATTTCCGGGCTTGGGACCGGCACAAAGACATGCACTAGTTTGTGCATCCCCTTGCGGCTGGATTCAATGCTGCTCTTGATAAAAATAATAAAAAAAAAAAAAAAAAAAACCCTTTACAATAATCTCGATTTTTATTTTCATTAAGGCCATATAAATATATAAATTGCTTTTTAGTACATTTGGGAGACGGTCTATTTAAACCCTTTTAATTTCACATGTGAACGCAGTGGGCTCGTACAATCCGTCATCGGGACGCTTATAAATGTGTGGCAAAGAAAAGAAACAGCAAATTCCTTACCTTACAGTGGCGGCTGAAAGGTGCATTTGAACACTCTTCCGCTGATTTTCTGTAAAATACTGCATTATTGTTTATGATTTATTTCATGCCCTTTTGTACAGAACTGGTGCGAACCTCCTCGAGGCAGTGTGTGTCCATCACTGCTTGCTTACCTTCACGCACATCATGTTAACAGATATTAAACTGGAGTCCTGATTTATTCTTAAGTATAATCACCTTTTTGGTGGATTTTCTGTCCTCTTTTCCTAGTGGAATTGTAAATTTTGCAGGCACGTAGGAGATTATTTAAGATATGCTTAGTGCTCCTGCCTCTCTCCATCTTTTTGGGCCAAGATGAGGGAAAAGATTCAGTTTTAACTGTTGGTTCAGTTTTCATTCATGTCCTGGCCACATTAACATGTCTGCTCACTAGAGAGGGCAGTGTCAGCACCCAGAGGATCAGGTCATGTTGGATGTCCACCTGGTGTAGTCAGCTTTTCAGACTGTATTTAAACCAGATGTTAATGACCCTCACTACTCAGTCATTAAGACTTCTTTGACATTTCAAGTACATGCCCACATTCTCTTGATTTAGAGATTTCCTGGTTCTTTTTACTGTCTGGCCTTTTTGGACATTTTTCCATTGCTTGGAAACGTTCCTGGTTTTTAAACACCCTTCACTTACCCAGCTTCTCGTCTGCTTGCCCAGTACCTTAGTTCCTACTGCTGTCTCCTTGTCTGATCTTCTCTCTGTGTCTCACTGTCTTTCTTCTTAAGCTCATACATCTTCACCTTTCACTTACTGTCAAAGAAACACTCTGTGTAGGGGGTCCTTTTTCTAGCTACTAGTTCCTAAAACCTAAACTAACTAGGGTTGCTTGCTACTATGCACAGTGTCACAACACCTTGAGGCTGATGGTAGCAGTGCTGTGGAGAACCCCAATAATTACACCATTCTGCAAGAATAACCCATCCAGATAGGTATGCATCTTTATTTTACATTAAAAAATCATAATCACTATACAAATGCACATGTGCAAGTGATATAATTAACTTTTTCCAATATCCTCCCTCATGTTAAAAGACACAAACAGGTTAGGCAAGTACATATTTCTTACAGTTTGTAAAGCTCTCTGTCATGTATATTAGTATTCTGCAGCCAAAGATGCGAAAACTGCATAGAAATACCAACTCATTTACCAGAACAATATGAAAATATATCAGGAAATTTGTAATGCTTGTTTTATGTGGCATGCTATTGAATAAAACATGCACTACAAATACAAAAGCATTGGTTCTAAATCGCTTTTTGTTATAGATGTCTAATGTATCTCTTTACTGTCAAAGAGCTGACGGGGCAGTTTTTTTTCCTAGGTGAAGTTCTTTGTGCTTTGAACCTTGTTACTTATTCAGTTCCAGTCAGCAAATCACTGGCTTGGTTACGCATTCCCTGTCTGTTCTGCAGACAGACATTTTGCCTCTAAAGCATAAACCAGCTGTATTTTAATACATTACCATATTTGTGAAAGAATAAACAAACCAGATGTGATATTTTCATGGTTTTCAGGCATCCATCTCCTTACACCAGAGTGCCGTGTGGGAATTCCATTTAGATGGTGGTGCCCTTAATTTATAGAAAAAGAAATTCCAGGTTGAATGCGATCCAGTCTTTAAAATGTTTTTAAATGTATAAAAAGGAACCTTAAAAAAACAAATGCCTAAAAATATAAAATACATTGCCCATATATTTTCACACTTAGACTTTCAGAAAAAAGGCTCGCTAACATTAAAATAATTTTGTCAGACAAGCTTAGCAAAGATTTATGTAAACATAACAGATTGTGATATTTAGTGAAGTGAGCTAAATTAATAATGGTTTGGCTTATGCAAATACTCCATCATCCATCCATTCATTTTCAAAAATAGATTATTAAAACGTTATTATACTGATCTATTTTTATATTATAATCTTTAAATGCATTTATCTTATGCATATTATCTTTTATGTATTTCTCCAAATTTTGTTTTTCCCTATTTTGTGCACTGTGCACTCGAGTAAGCTTCATCTCCCTTCTCCATTGACTGTATACTGTGTAAGTGTGTTGGACAATAAACGATTCTTGATTCTCAATCCTTGATGGGATGCCACTTCATCATAAGACAAACACACCCTCAAGCACACAAAGTACAGGCAATTTATTGTTTCCAGTTTACTTGAAACAGATCTTTGGACTTTTGGAAGAAACCAAGTCAAATATAAGAGGAACTAGTAGCCCAGAGAATTTTCAAATAGTGGCGGTACTTTATGACAGCATAGCGGGTAGTACTGGGGCCACTGAGCTTTTGGGTTACTGGTTCAGACATGACTTAATATTCAGCTAAATATTATAGTGATATCTATATTAAGACATTGTGAGTCTTAATATAATAATAATATAATAATATATCAGTCTTACCACTAAACTGAACACAATGAAGTAATATTTAATGGTTAAAACAGCAGGACTGTAAAGCAGGAGCCCTACTGTCTGTATTGCGCCCCCTTCAGGGATGAATATATCGGTTGTAAGGTTAACACATAGATGCATTCATTTAGCAATATTGCTTGTTTTCAAACATTTGAAACATTTTACTGCTGTGTGAACTGGATGATATAAGATAACTTATTCTCTTGGCTAAAGTTAGTTGAAAAACAAGTTAGTTAACACAAACACGTTGCACCAACGGCAAAAGTATATTTAAAGTGCACTTTCTTAAAATTATTTCCACAGTTTACAAATTTTACAACCTTCTTTAGCTTTTGCTACAAGAAACCACGCATGAGGTTTATTCTGGAGTTCATTAGGATGCAATGTAGCAAAAATGCACTTTAGAGCTTCGATGTGAGACTTTCTGTAATATATACATAATGTTTAGCTCATGTACAACTCTGCTTTTGCTGGGGTCCTAGTTGAACAATAACTGGGTCTGAAGATTTGATGATGTATCTAAATAAACATTGCAGCTGGGCTTGAAGGACCCAGTTTTGAATCCCACCTCATGCTATTGTATCCTTATTTTTTAAAAATTACTTCAACAACCATCTTCCAGCTGTACAGATAGGCAGTAAATGATTGTTTTTTAAATGATAGCAATATATACTGAAAAAAATATATATATATATATTCCAAGTATATAGTATAAGGATTTTACAGCTGCTCTTGAGGAAAGCATTATCTTAATGAGTAAATGTACTCCAACATTAAAACAAACAAGCATTTCATATTACTTCTCTCTAAAGATACTCAGAAATAATTATCAAAATAACTGGCAAAAATGCAGCAGACTTTAGAAAAGTTAATCTGAACCCCCTTGTGCGTTTCACGTCTATGTGGAAAAGTCTGAAAAGGTACGATTCTTTTAGTAACTCTTTCCTCAGTGAAGCCAAAGTAAAATCAGTGTGATAGCATAAATTGAGCTCAGATTATGTGTCTTATATTGAAAATAAACTTAGTAGATTAATAATTTAACACGAGATTAATATGGAACCACGGACAAGCCTTTAAAGTCGCCGAGTCCAGTGCGCAACCTGCTGTGAATCAGACCGGAACCTTTATTGGTCGAAGCCACCGTTTCCCACCGGCGTCTGTTTAGATGTGAAAACTCACTTCCGTGTCTCTCTAGCTTCTGCAGGAGTGGGCTAACTGACTCCTCATCAGGTACGCCTGAACTCAAACAACTCAGACGTTTACTAGTCTGATATTAATAATAAAAGTGTATTGTTTTGTACCGTTTTGTCAGTTGCTGTAGTCATGTAGCCATAATGTCGTTATTTCTGCTGGCGTCGCTTCTGTAGTCATAACATCAGCAGCAGGCTTAACTGAAATAATGCTCACTGTTCATGCTTTTCTTCTTTAGCTTTCTGCATTGGTGTAAGCTCTATTTAGATTTATTTTAATCGTTTTACGCATGAAATTGTGTTCCGTGTCTTGGCAAGTCAGGGGATTTTATATAGTAGGAGCTATCGTTAATGTAACTTGGTGGAAAAAAAACAGGCCAGTCTGCACAGTTTTAGAGCCTCCATTTTAGCTGACATCGCCGAATGTTATTGCAGCAAAATTGTTATCTGAAAATAAGTGTCATTCTTTGTAGTGTAATGATCTTTAATACATTCAGAAAAGTCTAGTGAGGATATTAATAAATGCAGGGACCAAGTAAAATTGTTGAAGTCAGCAAATGCAGTTGTTTAAACTGCTGAGCATCCATACCTACAAATTTCTATAAACTAAAGCGAAATCAGATATTCATTTGGAAGCCACTTTTGTTTGTCCTAAATGTTTAAATTGAATGATTTTTGTCCTTTTTAGGCTATCCAGTCCTGTTGACAGAATGGAGTTTGCTGAGTTGATTAAGACCCCTCGTGTGGATGGAGTGGTCCTGCACCGGCCTTTCATGCCTACGGTGGAGGGAACTCTGTGTCTGACGGGACACCATCTGATTCTCTCGTCCCGACAGGACAATACAGAGGAGCTGTGGCTGCTGCACTCTAACATTGACTCCATTGAGAAGAGGTCAGAGGCAGAGCAGGAAGTGGTTCAACCAAATAACTGTCTTCCTTTGTGTATGAGTACTGCAAATATGATTTTTATAGCATCACCGCTGCTCTCTCATTCCCGGCACCCCAGTTGTAGTTTTATAAATTCACAAGCCTTTTTTGTGTTTGAATGTTAAAGACACATACTATGTGTGAACTGAAAGTTGTCTAATGCCTAGATTGGAGAAAATCATAATTTCAGCAGAAAATGACACATTCAATTAGTGCTTTTTTTTAACATATTTCTAGAGTGGAAAGTGTAGTTTGGCATATTTGGGAAATAAAGCAGAGAAGATGATTATTGAGTTTTGTTGTATAGGCTTTGTATTTTTGGTGACTTCAAGTGATGCAAGTGATGCTTTGACAGTCTTATTTCTGAAGTTTTGTCAAAATAGAGCCAGACAACACAGAAGAAAATACTGCTTAGTCACCATGATCTATTTAACAAATTATTTTCAGAAACACAAGAGCTTTGAACAGTGGTGGCCATCCTTCATTCTTCCTCCTAAGACTTTGTTCTGCTTTTGGAACTTGTTTCATTGTGTTTCAACTCTGTGGTTCCCTATATAAATTTCCACGCATTGCTGTAACAGAGGCTCACTCACTGCCAGCAAAGTGTTTTTTCCGTTACTTTTGACAAAGTATTTGAAATGATAGACGTCTGTCCGCGTTAATAGCATAAGTCATGTCCTCTGTAACCATGTAGTTTAGAGGTTCTATGTATATTCCACTGATAATATTGGATGCTAGTAACATCAGTCTATATTACAGATTTGTTGGTTCACTGGGGACCATCATTGTCAAATGTAAAGACCTGAGAATAATCCAGCTCGACATCCCTGGAATGGAGGAGTGCCTCAACATTGCCAGCTCCATAGAAGTAAAGTGGACAAATGGCCCTGCATGGTCAGCTATCCAAATGAGTTCTACAAACTTGGCTATGACACATCTTTGTTTCATCATAGGCATTGTCAACCCTGGACTCAGTGTCCCTCATGTACCCCTTCTTCTACCGACCAATGTTTGAGGTTGTTGAGGATGGATGGGACATGTTTCTTCCTGAGGAGGCCTTCAAAGAAATAGAGTCCTTGGTATGATTTTTGCTCAGTGTGAAGTCATTCCAGTTGTTTTGGAAATCTTCCTGCAGTAGTCCGGACTATGCAAACAGCTTGTGTCCGACTAAACTATTTCATCTGTTCTTCTTGTGAAAACGTTGAGAACATGACAAAAGGAAATCTGTAGAAGTTTTGGAGTTCAATGTAGTGTTTAAGGATTCTTTTCACATTAGGTGCTGCAAAATACTGGCATCTGATCCAGGGTTCCCACCAAGTCCTGTGTTTAGGCTGCAGATCATTGTGTCTTAGCTGAACTGTCAGTTAATGAAAATAAGCAGATATGCCTTTGTTGCTTCCAAAGATCACAATTTTTGACAACTTCTACACTGTTCCCGTTAAATAGAACCTGATAAGCAATGTATCTAAAGGTTTCAGATGCAGATGTGTGTTTTTAAATGTGTTTTTTTTATTTATTTATTTTTTTTCCCTCTCTCTTAGACAGATGAGTGGAGACTGAGTAGTGTGAACAAGGACTTCATTCTGTGTCCTTCCTACCCTCAACTGGTAACTGTGCCAAAATCCATAGATGATGACACCCTCCGTAAGGTCGCAACCTTCAGACATGGAGGGCGTTTCCCTGTGCTTAGTTACTACCACAAGAAGAATGGCATGGTAAGCAATGTTGTGAGTCTGGCCTTACGTCACCTCAGATATTTTCAGTCAGCGTATATATAATCCTCTATTTGCCAATTAGTTTTTATTTTTGAAATGTACACATTAGAAGTAAAACTTGTCTTTGTTTTAGTTATATTCAGATAAAAGTATTGTATATGGGTCTGAACTTTATTAATCCCAAAGGACGTTACTCAAGGCTGCAGCAAAACATTTATTTACTGCAGTGCAAACTCTAGAATTGCACTGCAGTAAATAAACATTGGATTTAGGAAAATATATAAGAATAAATAAATGAAATTGCCTTTGCTAACACATCAAATTGGAATTTTGTTAAATTTAAGGCTAAAGAAAGGAAATACTTGTTGGCCCACTGTTTTGTGTCTACTGTTAGCTGTGGTGTGTCATGTCTGTGGTTGGAGATAAAATCCCACTCTGGCCATGGGAAACAGAGCTTTGGCTGCTAGGACTCCTCCTGTAGCTATTTATATGTGCAGCTTAATTAATTTGCTTGGATGCATGTCACATTGACTGCCCACGGTCACAAGAGACTGTCCGCCCCTCTCCTTCCCCTCTCCATCTTCCTGTTCCACCTCTCTCTTCTGCTTCAGCAGTATGCACAGGATTAGCCCAGGCTGTTGCCATGGCTACTATTGTTCAGTGTCTGACTGGCAGGTTATGGTACTTTAGTAGCAGAGCTGAACTGTCTGTCTGACCAAGACAGGGTAGATACTCTGAAAGTAGAGCAGAGAGATGGCTAATTAAACTGAAAGTGAATGAAAATCAGAACTACCACTCAACTGCCTTTGCTTTACACAGACAACGTTATTTTAAAGAGTAGTATAGAACAGGGCAAAAGCTAAAAAGTGTAATATTAAGTAACAAACTGTAAATATTAAGATCTGTGTGCAGATATACACAATTTGATTTTTGCATTAAATTAAAACATAAACGGATTTTAAATTGCTGCTAGTTTTTTCAATGTGATACGCATCCAAGCAAATTAAGCTGGACATATAAATAGCTACAGGAGGCCTCCAGCCCATGTGCATGTGGCATCATCTTGGTGATACAGTTTTTACAGCACACAGCCAGCTTATTGCTTTTGTTTAAAATGTGAGGGATGTACTGTTCTCTTTCATAGGCTAATCATTTATCCCCCCCCCCCCCCCACCTTTGGCCCCAACCATTATGACCAGGCTCTGTCTGCAGAGACAGATGAAATGAGCCAGTTGCTCAGATCTGCAGCTCCCTGGCTCAGGCCCTCTGGGCTCTCCTGTTCATATCCTCTCTTACAGACTTTTCTCAAAGCTAGTGTCTCTTAGATAAGCAGATCTATCACTCCCACTCTCTCACCTCCTTGTACCCCTTCTTTTACTCTGTGGTCTCTAAAGGATCCATTTGTTTAATCCCCCCCCCCATTTCCCCCCCTCATTGCCTCCTACCAGGCTGACATTTTCAGCAATCCATGAATTAGTGCATTTTTGCTGCTGTTTCTATTTTTCACATAACATTCAATGACAGTTAACAGCTCTCCTATATGATAACCCATACTTCTAATAATAATATCTTTTATTACCAATATATAGCTTACATATAGTCCATAGTGTAGTTTATATAGACTATATTGTCTGTATATTTTATATATACACACACACTCCTTTCCACTCCTGATTCATAAGTATTATCTGTTTCTGTTCCTACCATCTAAAATAAGTCTCTCAAGTCTAATATTTATCCAAGAGACTTTATAAACTTTATACAGAATAATGGTGAGTGTTGATGTGGGTGTATATACTTTATTTTATTCATTTATTTATTTAATTTAAACCTGTCCACCTGGTAAAAGTATAGTAGTAGGCAATAGGTTCATAGGTCCCCTCCTGTGATCCACAACCTAAGTTGTTTCATTATCCGTCCAATTACCTGCTGCAGAACATATTAACATATTGCTTATGCCACAGGATTTTACTTGTATACAAATATTGCAAATAAGCAGAAAACTGAGAAATTTTATATTAAAGATATGAGAGATTAATTGTCTGATATGTAAATGGAAATATGTATTTTTTTTTTTTTAAACATTAGAAAGGAGCTTTAAGGAATTCATGACAATGTTGATACTTTGTAATTTTGGTCCAATAATTTCACACTTGAGGCTGCTGTTATTATACACAGGTTAGTCCTCTGTTGGGTGGAAAAATTAAAAATGTTCCAGAAATATAGTTATGACCATTTGTAACCTGATGAAATGGAGCCAGAGGTAATATCTACAGTCTTATCCCTACTGAAGCATGCAGTGAGAACTTTTGCAATGCTTGACTTGATTAGTGAGGTTCTTCTCACTTTTGGTTTCTGTCAGATGTGCCCAACTTTAAAAAGGCAGCTTGAGGCTGTCAGCACTGTTAAAGAGTTTTGCTCCACTTAAACTTAATAGCGGATATAAAAATTTTTATAAGGAGAAAAATTTTTGGTTTTTAGATATTATTTAAAGTTCTTTTTTTGGCTTGAGTTGACAAAATGCTGTTTCTATATGTGTTTTGGGTGAGGAGCAGAAGAGTAAAGTGTGGGAAAACAGTTTTGTTTACAGGGAGAAGGAGCTTGTCAGTCCATGTTGTTGAGGGTGAGAAATTTATCGTTGGACTTTGAAGGAAACCAGCAGCATGGTGGTGTCACTTAATCATTTATTTGGCTATTTATTCATTTATCTACTTGTTCATTGGCAGGTAATGATGCGTGCTGGGCAGCCACTAACAGGCACCAATGGGCGCCGTTGCAAGGAGGATGAGAAGCTGATCAATTCTACACTGCGGGCGGGTAAACGTGGCTACATCATCGACACGCGTGCGGTCAACGTGGCGCAGCAGGCAAAGGCACGTGGGGGAGGCTTTGAGCAGGAGGCCAGCTACCCTCAGTGGAGGAGGATCCATAAGGCCATTGAGAGGTAAGAGTGTACCCCACCTTGTATTGTGTATCCCTGAAACACATGTTGCTGGGAGCTGCCTTCCTTCTTTTACTGCATTATTCAATGTAAATCCATAATCATTAGTTAGCACTATAGTGGTTATAGCAGCCATCTTACACTTGAAAGATCCAGGGTTGAATCCACCTCGTTCTGTAATAGCCTTAATCTGTAATCTGTATTCTGTAAAATGTTGTAACCTAGACTGATATAGTAAAAATTGCTCATCTGTATATAAAACCTGCGTGAAGAGTTGACATTGATTCCACAGATAGTGGTATTCAAATGATTGACATTATTCAAAGTATTATTCCTCCTGGTGAGGAAGTTGCTTGGGCACTGGGATGAAATAGTCATTCCCAATGGCCATACAGGTCCAACATCCTTCAGGAGAGTCTGATCAAGCTGGTAGAGGCATGTAATGATCAGTCACAGAGCATGGACCGCTGGCTGAGCAAACTGGAGGCCTCCAACTGGCAGACTCATGTGAAGGAGATCCTCACCACTGCCTGCTTGGCTGCACAATGCATCGACAGGTAAGGGAGTGTCCTTTTATGGGAGCTGTCTATGGGGGAATTATGCAGTACCCCCACCCATCTTAGAGATCACGGTGAGGCCAAGCAGCTTTTCTTTTTGTGCATGCATTTTATATGCCTGCCACATTATCACTTAAAAAGCAAACAGAAAAAAGTATATAGCGCAATAGGTACTGAAACTGTCTGCTGCTCTGAGCTGCCTATGTTTAAAAGTATGTTGAACAATTGTAGATCATTTACCTGCTATCGCTTTCCACATTTGCCAAGTCTTGTATCTCAGATGAATTAGCAGACATGATATCACTTGATTTGCATATTTTGAATATAATATTGTTAGTATCTCTAAGGCTGTAAGCATGTAGAATATAAAGGCCAAATCAGAAGCAGAAAATGAAAGTCAGTACAGTTTCCCAGAGTTCCCTGAAGAAAAATACATATTTTTTTGTTAGGTATGATGACTTTTTCCTAAATATTCAAGGTTTTTCATGCCCATAATATACATCTCCCAATTCCTATAAAGTTTTTAAATCAGTGTAACAGGTGTCTGTGCCAGGTAATTATCTTTCCACTTTCGCTTGTTTTCTCCAAATTTCTGAAACATGCTCTTGAAAAACTGTTTAAGCTGCAAAAAACATGGAACCTGTGGCCATTCAAAATTTTCTTTAAATACCAGCTATAGTTAAAACTTTAATTTGTGCAGTTTGCATTTTGTGGAACCTGTTATTCCATTATGGAAGTCATTGTATAATCCCTCTTCTTGGAAGTCATTCAGATGCTTCTGTGAAGCTCACCATATTTCTTTTGAGCTGTGTTTCAGTCAAGGATGTCATTAATGAAATATTTCCCTCCTCCACCCTAACCCCTGCAGGGAGGGTGCCTCTGTCCTTGTCCATGGCACTGAGGGGACAGATTCCACTCTCCAGGTGACCTCCCTGGCCCAGATCATCCTGGACCCCAGCTGTAGGACCATGCGGGGCTTTCAGTCTCTGGTGGAAAGGGAGTGGCTGCAGGTGAGACTCTCAGAGAGCAGCCGCAGTGTAATCTACTGTCTATATAAAACTAAAGTATTTATGTATTTCCCTATGAGGTATTTAACTTTGATTTAGTTAATATGGGTAAATGCAGCCAATTTTTAAAATGGTTTGTAATTTTTCACATGCCTTAGCCTGGTCCTGGTGTTGACATGGGGAGCGGTCCCCTGACCCTGTCCTTTGGCCCCTGCTGCAGGCTGGCCATCCGTTCCAGCAGCGCTGTGCGCAGTCGGCATACTCCAACAGCAAGGTGCGCTCAGAGGCGCCCGTCTTTCTCCTTTTCCTGGAGTGCGTGTGGCAGGTGCTGCGCCAGTTCCCGTGCTCCTTCCAGTTCAACGAGCACTTCCTCGTGCTCCTCTTCGAGCACGCCTATGCCTCACAGTTTGGCACCTTCTTGGGGAATAATGCTGCCGACAGGTCAGTGCCCCTGAAGGAGCACAGCGCACACACCACACATCCTTTTCATGCGCATACTGTTACACGCACGTGTCAACACCGCAAATGCTCATACACATTGCCTCACCAAACCTCTTTTGCATGAATACAGCTTTGCCGCATTTTCCAATGCATGCATACAAGATAACAAATGCAAAATTTTGAGGGTTTTTTTTTTTTTTGCTAGTACCATTTAACTGGTTACAAAAGTATCCCCAGAGAAGAAGAAAGTATTGGTAATGATTTCATTGCTTTGAGACTTTAAGGTTGGTAGGGTTCCTTGTAGCAATAAACAAAAAAACACGGTCCTTTTGCTTTTGAGACAAGAGGCAATTTATATAAAGTCAATTGGCCGTGTATCAAAACAAGCCCATTTCCCCTGTATCTGTTATTTATAACCAGGCGGTCAGTTCTAGCTGTTACTGACAGTTTGATATCATACGAACTCACAGTGATGCACATTCAGCTCTACAGATTTAGCACAACTTCTTTGTCTTGAGTTTTCATTGATGTGGCAGCCAGTTATGTCATGTGCTCTGGCAGAGATGGTATTGCACACAAACTGTTGTGGCAGTCACATGACTGAATTAGGGATGCAGTTTTTGGTTTTGTGTTGTAACCTCATTGTAAGTTGGGGACCGTTCCGATAAACCCATCAAATATCATAAGTCAAAAATACATTCAATACACCTAACCTATTAACCATGCCTGTGTCTGCTTTGGCAACGGAATGTAGGCGGTCTCTGTGCCCCATCTTCATACTGAGCATTGATTGACAAAGGAACCATCTGTGAACAAAATGCTGCAGAGTATCGGTTTTATACACTAGCAACCGTGTGGCAGTCTGGGAGACTTGATCACTGCTGCTACCCATGCACCATGAGAGAGTAAAGTAACGCATATCACTTGCCTGGGAAAAAAAATCAGATTTCAAAGCACGCTTTCTATTGAACGCATATCACGATTGTACCATTGTAAAGTCTAAAAAAAAAAAAAAAACGTAAGTTGGACCATCGTACCTCGGGGACCATCTGTACGGTGCTTGGGTGAAAAGCGTGTACTAAATGAATAAATATTAATGTAGTGCATAGTAGTTATTTTAAATCGGAATTTGATATTCAGCCAGTCTCTACTGCAGTATGAAACCCATTAAACTCAAATTTTCATTAATATATTTCAGGATTATTCTGTAATATATTTTAATCAGCTCAGTGGAAACTGCATTAATAAATCTTACAACTAAATAGCCAGTTTCTGCTTTAACATTTTTAAATATATTTAATATAGCTTATTGTGCTGCTTTGCCTTGTAACATATTAATATTTAACAAGCCTTTTTTATCCATGAAAAAATAGTTGACTTTTTTTTTTTAGTCTTGTCACTGCTGTTAAGAGTATTTTTTTTTTTTTTTTTTTTTTTTTATGCCTTTATGAGATAAAATGCAGAACATTTTGAAATTTTTGGAAGCTAAATTAATTTGAACCTGAGAGTCCCAACAGCATGTGGTTTTATTTGCTTTAGTGTAATTAAAGGTTTAGGGTCAGTATTATTCATGTTTATTAAGAGAACTTCCTGCATAAGATTATGTTGTCTGCTTGTTGGACCTTTTTTTTTTTTTTTTTTTCCTTCTCTTTTCTTCCCCCATACAGGCATACTCTGACCAGCAATAACCCTGAGCTCATGGCATTGGAAATATGATTTTAAGAACAAAAGTTTGGCCAATAGCTTAGTTCTCTTTCCCAACCATTACCATACACTTAATCCAGTGTGTTGATTTCTAATGTATACCATGGTTTTGCAGAAATAGAAGTAAACATCTGCATTGGTTTGCTGGCATATAAAATGTTTAAATAACATATCGTCTGTTCATGTGAGTTTGGGTGGGGCTTGGCGTATCCTGTGGAGAGGAGACATATAAAAATAAAGAGTTAAATTGAATTCTCTCAGGCTGAAGCTTAAGCTGTCCCAGAAGACAGTGTCCCTGTGGTCTTGGGTGAACCGGTCCCAGGAGATGGAGCGCTTCCTCAACCCGCTGTATGAGCCCAACAGCTTGGTCATCTGGCCATCGGTGGCCCCACAGAGCCTGCTGCTGTGGGAGGGTAAGGGCCGTCTCCACCACTTTCCTCTTTTCCCAGCTTGCTCGGCAACACTCCTGCCCACTGATCCGCTGCCAGCTGATGGATACTCTTGGGATAGGCTTGCAATGTAAAAGGATAAAATCCACAAAGATGTAAAAACCTGAAATCATTCCTTTATGCACCCTAGCCAGCATATTTAATTATACATTCAGTAAATTAATATTTTAGATGAATTTGACAAAAAATGTAATTTTATTGATAATCGATACAATGAAACAGGAACAGTTCCGGTTGTGTTATGAGCCTTTTACAACGGTACGGTGCCTCATGAACCTTCATGTTCCACTAGAGGGCGGTATTGGACTCAGAACCGAGTTAATTTTGGATATTTTGGTACCTGTGAACTGGGGTATAGGAATAGGATAGGATAGCTGGGGCATGCCAAACTCAGTGTGTCCATGTGGCATGTGCATTTAAGGGTAACTTTTATTTCTCTTTCTCACAGTCAGGAGGAACACAGAATCTTAAGTTACTATGCAAACAGACATACCTTAACAAAACTAAACTATTCACTATTGGTCTAAAGACTTAACATGGAAACAGATCAGGTTTGCTATTTGAATAACACAGCTTTCTGTATGGAGAAGACCAATTCCAAATCACCACTTCGTAGCACTGACTTTCGCCCTTAAACGGATTCTGTTTTAAGAGATTTTTGTTTATTAATTTTCCACACTGGTTGTTCATTTCTTGTTGGTCCCGCCAAGATGAGGCTGTTGAGGTAGGTTGTGTCCAGACTCCTGCCTGCAACACACACATACGCATGTTGATGTCTAAACACGATTTCTGTAGTTATGCAGAAGTTGAATTTCCTGAATTAACAGCACATATTTTCTGTGTCATTTGTGGAGTTTTATCATACATTGCTAAGAAATTGCTCTTCTAGTATGAAAACAATGGACAGATAGACAGTAAATAAAAACTGGTTTTGTTTATGAGTAAAGTTGGGTTGCCCACACCTTGGCTTGTGTTCTGGGTTTTTTTTTTTTTTTTTAACCCGTGTGGTGAGGAAAAGTAATCCACCAGCACTCTGTTTATAGAAATGTTATATATCCGCCAGCTCTTTGTCGGTGTTTGATTTCAGTAACTGCATGTGAACCTGCGTGACTCATGTTAATTATGTCTGAGGTTTCCAGAAGTTGGTCTGACATTGCCACATTAATTTAGTTTAGCTTCCATCCACTTCTCCTGCTGAGGGTCACAGAAAGAGCAGGCTGAGCAGGCCGACTCACACCTTCCAGTTCCCCACAATGGTCTCCAGTTCATTGTGGGGATCCCATGCATTCTTAGACCAGCTGGACAACATGTCTTGGACCTGTCTGGGGGTCTAGTGGGAACTTGCAGCAGCCCTGAACCTCATCTGACTCCAGCTGATCCAGAGGAGCAGGGGCTCTGTTTAAACTCTCTCCTGGATGCCCAAGTGCCTCTCTTTGTCACAGAGAGTGAATCCAACATTCTTGCGTGGAAAACTTATTTTGGCTGCTTTCATCCACAGTGTTATTCTGTCACTGTTATGCTAAGCTAATAACTATAGGTGAGGAAGAGCACACAAGCTGAGCCTTAAAGCTTTGTTGAAATACTCAGATCATGCTTAAGCAGCGCAGATTGATACAGTGGTCACAACACTTATGACGCAGTACCAATATGCCTTTCAGTCTAGGTAATTTCTAAACTGTATAGGTTGCAGAATTATTAGCAGAGCTTTTTTTTTTTTTATCTCACATTGTACTGCTAAGCTTTTTTTTTTTTTTCTTTCTTCCCCCCCCCTCTCTGACTTGCAACAGTGGGTACAGTACAAAATGTCAGCTTGAGCAATTTGAATAACTGGTCCATTTCTGAAACACACTGCCATTCTTACCTGCGTTGCCCCAGTAATCCGCTTGTGGGTGTAATAATGCCTTATCTCAGGGTATGTAGGCAGGTGACATGCAACCTTGGCCCAGGAGAAGGTCCACATTCAAAGGTGTGAATGAGTGGACACAAAACTAAAGTTCACATAACACTCAGACTTTAGCTGGAGTGCTGCTGTATACGAAATACGTCTACCTTAAATTGTAGCTGTTGTATTACATCATACTCCTGCTGTGTGAAAATGCGTAATGCAGGCTGAACCGATTGCACGAGGTGTTCTGAGCATTCTATTACGAATGCAGTTTTGGCTTTGGCAGTGACTTGCGGTTGAGCCTGGGTCATGTCTGCGGCATCTTCCACCTTTGCTCCAACTCCATGGCTCACTCTTGACATTTTTAAACTGTGTGTGTGTGTGTGTGTGTCTTGAGCACTCAGTGCAACTGTTTTTCATCCAGTACTTTAATTTTTTTCTGAAAGTGCCAAGAAGTTGGGGAAAAGTACACAGTCCTGGAGGTTGTTGACTGCTTGACTGCACTACAGGCTGATTGTCCGAAGTGTCACCAGTTGGTCCACTTTTGATTTCTTTACATTGCTTTTTCGTGTATTGTCAGAACTTTTCATAAAATATTCTTCTAGACTCATAGCAATCTGGTTTGCAAAAAATGTATAACCTCTCTCCTTTTATAAATTCAGTGAAGTGGTGTTAGACCTCCACCATGTTCAGCCATTCTTTAACCACCACAAGTTTTCAACACAGGGCCAACAGTTATTATTTAGCAGTTGAAGTACTTTTTGGCATCAGTAAGCATACCTGAGCCCTGTGAGTTGTTTATCTTCTCAGTTACTGTTGCTTGGATTGGCATGCTCATATTCCAAAGTGTGTTTGATGGTGCAAAGTTCCTCTTTGTATACTATGTCAAATGATTTGGCCTTGTTTTATCATTGTGTTCTCAAGTTAGACTTCACACTACCCAAAGCATGGTTGCTTAGTTTGATCACCTTAACTTTTTTCCAAAGAGCTCAAGGTTGTATGACTGCAGTGCTTTTGGGAAACAGACCCATTGATGTTCTTCTCACGTCCTCATAATGTCCATTAGATGCTGTCCTATGTTTGACTCAAAGCTTTTTGTTCTACTTCTGAACTGCCCCGTCATTCAAATTGAATAAAGCAGAAGTATCAAAATATAAGGACGTTATGTTTGAAGCCCGAGTGGCGATGGGGTGGATTTTTAGCCATGTTAATAGCGAAAATATGTTATAATATTTTGCTATGTAAGCTAGTGCTTAAAAGAGGCCTAAAATCAAGTCAGTTAATTAGTCTTAAAATGTAATGTTGTGTAGTACATAAATACCTGTATTATACAGGCATATCATCAAGCGCCCAGAATCAGTATTTCACTTCAGGGAAACTCTGGATAAAGCAAGCTCAGTTACAGCCCACCAAACTGTGTTGATAACAAAATCATTTTCCTGTGTGGAACTAATAATGATGTGCATTGTAATGAGTGCAGATAAACAAGGAAAGCCTTTCAAGAAACAGCCATCTTACAATCAGCTTTTAACAGTCTTTTGTCACATTTTCACTGACACTTTGGAAAAGCAACAAAAATAGCAGTAAAAGTGTCATGGTGCGGTAGTGATGCTTTTTTTTTTTTTCTTTTTTTTATTGATTTGTATTCTGTCTTTTAAAAATAGTTTTGTATTCCATCACGATAATGCAGGAGAGTCAAAAATGCAGCATATCAAGTTAACAGAATCAAATCAGTCTAGAGAACTACAGAAGAATATCTGGATATGATGATAAAAGTTAATATTATATATGTGTGAAACGCCTGATGTAAAGCTTTTACTTAGTTTTAATTTCTTCCATGCTTTTGTGGTCAGTACAGCAGCTCTTCTGTATGACTCCATTGCTTTTCAACACAGGGGTTTTCCTGCGCTGGAACCGATCCTCCAAGTACCTGGATGAGGCCTACGATGAGATGGTGCACATCATCGAGTATAACAAGGAGTTGCAGAGCAAGGTCAACGCCCTGCGGAGACAGCTGGCCCAGCTGGAGACAGGAGATGGCCTGCTTGAGACACCTTAGTGGGGCCTGTACACACACACACACACACACACACACACACACACACACTCTCCACAACCTGACACATAAACACACATGTGCACACATGAAAGGTGTACAGATGTTCCATACTCAGCATTGCGTAAACACTGACTATTTGCTCCCTATCCCCCCACACACACGCACCAGCTGTCAACGAGCCCTCTGCTGACACAAATCCACAGGTACACTAAACTTAGTCCAGTTTTTCATGGACTAATTCAGCACACAGTTCTACATTTCATGTAGAGTGGAACACTAAAAGCAACAGTCTGCATTCTTAGTCCTGGAGAAGCAAAATCCAGTGTAACAGCGGCATGAGAAAAATGTTCTGCTTGCCTGATGAGATCAGGAGCTCTAAGGCCACTTACAGGTAAATCTGAAGGGACATTTCAAGATGTGGTTGAAGATATTTTAGCACTTTTGTGGAAAAGAATAACAAAATTGGTAATGCATTTGCAAGCATGTTAGTACTGCACATTGGAACACATGAGCCAAGGTGACCAAATCTGGATTGACTTGGTTAGAACATTTAATAGATAGCAGAAAGAGCTTAAAAAAGCTGAGTTTATTAAAAAAAAAAAAAAAGAAATGTTTCTAAGGACTGCAGTACATGATTATTGGAATACAAATTAATATTGTGGAAAAAACCTTACTGATGTACAGCAACACGATAACCAGACCACACCAAGGTGGATGAACAAGTGTAATCAAGCCTCGGGCTGTGTGTGATTCTGCGGAATGGACATGATGCATTTCTGGTGCACTTCCTCATGCATGCCTTCATAGACACCCGGCTATGTTATGTTGCCTTTTCACGACACCACTTCAGACCAAAATCTGTTAACATGTTGGTCCAGGTTTCGGGCAGACCATCACCTTGATAGCGTGTTGACATTTACAAGGACCGGTCTAGTATTTTTTTTGTTAAGCAAATTTTGTGCACTGCCTTACGTAGTTCATATTTTAAGTAGAGGTCAATTTTAAGGGATTTAAGGCCCATGCAAATATCTGCATTTCCTTCAGTCATCGTGGCACTTAAGTCAGTTAAAGTCTGCACTGATGCTTTTTAATAGACATTTCAATTCAGAAGTGTTGGTAAGAGGTTTTGTTTGTATGTGATATAGAAATATCCGCCTAATAGAAAGTAGTATTTTGTTGTGATCCTGGATTCTTGCAAATGCCAAAATGTCTCATTGTGAAGACTTCACGAATTTAACCTCTGTTAGATTGATGACCAACATTATTCCTCACGCAGTCTTAGTGAGTATTTGCTTGCTTCCTATAGTCTATTTAGTTGTAGTTTTTTACGGTCTTGGTCACGTGAATATATTTTACCTTCTTGCCGTATCTGTGCAAGAAACAAACAGTAAGCAGAGCAAGTGGCTGTAACTAAGATGCACATCCCTGCTGAAAATGTTTTGTAGTCTTAAACAGAGAACAAAAAATCACAATAGTGTGAAGCCAGGAAAACTAACACGTGCCAAATAATGTAACTCATTATTTGGTGCATGAATTATTTGAAATTATTTATAAATATTGTGGTTCTTGGTTGAGCTATACAGTGTAGATAGTTTGTTCTCTTGCATTTTGGAGCTCTTTTCAGGTTTTTTATTTTTTAAAGATATATATATATTGCTTGCCTTGGAGGCCATCGCTGTCAAGAGAACTTTTTTTTTTTTTTTTTTTTTTTTTTTTTTTTTTCCCCCCCATCAGAGCAGATTTTGTTGAAAATGGCTCAATTTGAATATGTTTGCATGCGATTATACTTATTCACTTGAAATTCCATTTCAAGGAAGCAAATACATTAATATGCAGGTTTCATGCATTACTTGGTAACTTTTGGTCTGAGAAATGAGAAACTACTTGAATTTTCATGGGAAGGGAACTTTTTTTTTTTTTTTTTTTAATTTTTGGTCTGTGATGTATTTTATCTGTGTGAACAGTGCAGCCTTTTTTCCTGAGTAGATTTAAAAAATGCAGTAAAAAAAATGAAATGATTTATCAAATGTTGTTGTCTTCTACCTTTTAATGTTATTTAATGTTATACTCACTGCACAGTATGGGGTTTATTTCCTTTTTAGCATTCCTGTTATACAGAAACTTCACAATAATGTGCAAACTTCAATACAGAGTTTAATTTACATGTTTATCCTTGTAGACCAGGGGTGAAGACCCTTTTTTAGAGAGCTAATTTTATAAATATTTTAAAAAGAAATTTCACGGGAGAGCCACAGATATTTTACAATGCTGTTTAATTTTTATTTATTTATTTATTTATTTATTTATTTATTTATTTTGTGTCCACCTTTGTACCTGGTGACAATGTGCAAGCTAACTTTTTCATGCAATCCTGGCTTACAAAATATCCAGATCAGTATATTTATGCACATAAACATCTTTGTAGTAATCATAACTCAGATTAATGAGAATTCTGTTGCTGCATGTAGAATTTTGTTGATCGCTTTGTAGTCTGGGCTGTGACTGGGGATATTCAGCTTTGTGCAGCTTGTTCTATAACAACAGTAAACTGATCTTTCCATTGCAGGACAGTGATTTTTGCTAGCCAGGTAGTCGATCTAATTAAAATAATCTGACTTTGGCTGCTATGGCACATGTGACACAAGCTGTCCAGTTACACCCAAAGTTTTAACACAAGTTGCAGACCCATATCACCGAAACTGGAAACAAATCCACTCATCTTTAGCCTTCATAGCCCATGTACAAGTATTTAATGTTGAATTTTGGTTTCCAGGTACATAATAATTATTAATTCTCTTTTTGGTAATTCCCTTATTTCAGACTAGACTGAATTTTGGGGCAACTGATAAAATCCAGGAAAAAGCCAAATGTTCCCAACCCCTGTTGGGGAGAAAGCAGAGGGGGGGGGGCTAAATGCATGCCAGTTGGCATTCTCACTGGTGTCAGTTAATTAGTGCTGATGGAGGGAATAAATGGGAATTGATAGCAAAGAGCAAAAGCCCGCTCCATATAGTGAGTCCCAAGTTGCCAACCAAGGTCTCCTGCAGCAGAAGCAAGATTTCAGCATTTAACCATGAGTTTGTGTACGTGGTACAATAGGGTGTGTGTAAGTGAAAATAGAATGCAACCCCCCCCCCAGCATTTTATTGCGGCTGAGGATTTTTCATTAAAGACTGCTGTAATCTGTAAGGATGTAGATAATATGCTTCTAAATGATACTTTAGGCTCAGATTAAGAGTACTTATTGACATTTCATTGGTTTCAAAAACTTATTCATTATAATTCAAGGTTCATTTAATTTGAAAAATTCTCTAATTTAGCACTGTAGCTAGAAGTAACCTGTTATTTCTGAAAAAACTAAAAAAAATTGCTAAAAGCTACTAAAAATTTACTGAAAAGTTAGTAATCACATGGGAAATGAGGATAAAGTTATGAACGTGTAGCTCTAAGATGAGAAATTTGATGAGATTAATTACAAAGTAAATAGATACTCTGATTTAGTTTCATTATTATTAGCATAAAAAGGAATGAACACAGTTTTGTTGATACATTCATGATGGGGATTTTTATGGTCTATAAGAGTTTTCGAATTATTATGTGAAAAAAAGAGATGTGTCGGACTGCTTTGTAACCACTTTATTAATTGATGTGAGGTGAAAAATCGCCCATAAATATGGAATTCCAGTACAGGTGTCGCCCTACTTATGAGTGAAACGCATTCCTGGAAATTGGCTCTTAAGGTGAAATGTCATAAACTGGTGATGTAATTGCCATTACAGTTCAAACTTGAAAAGTTCCCCCAAGCTTGGCTCTTTCCATTTGTAAACATTAAAAATCAGCTATATTTGTAGCTTGGTGAAGGGTATTAAATCATTTCACAAAAAACTCAAAAGTAAAGTACTATCTTGAGGAGTACGTGCACTTTCTCAAAACAAGCATACGGCTGTAAGATGGGGCACTACTGCCCTCAAAACAAATAAGATTTTCTTTATTTGAATTAACACTGAAGCAGCTAAGTAAGCTTAAATTTTGGCCTTATTATATTTTACATGTAGAAATGTTTGCACTTAATAATGAAATTCTTTCCTAGAGATACTTTCCTACAGATTGATTTTCCTGATGTATTCATGGCAATGACTGAAGCACTGACTCTTGTATATGGACAGCAAGTAAAGAAAGGGAAGCTCTACAGCTGCACTCATCACAGTGGTGTGAGAGTGGTATGGAGGAAGAATGAAAGGGACTGGATCCTGCATCAGTTGCAGAATGCAAGAGGTGGAGCGATGACCAGCCAGTGGAAGCAGACAATAGAAGGGAGCTGTGAGACACTGAGCTGCACAGTGGCCAGGTTGAGTGGTTTTCCACTGCTGCTTGAGCCACATGAGCAAGTTTGAGGATCGCCTGTGGTGTGGGGGCCCTGTGGCCGAACCGTGAGGCTGTCAGCGTGAATCAGGTGGAAGCCACCAGAATTTGGAGTCGGTGCATAAAAAGGCCCTACAGGGGCCAACTCCAGGCTATTGATGGTAATGGAGAGAAAAATTCAAACACATTTTATGATATATACTTTACAAATAATCCCTGTTACAACAGTCGTAATTTTGGATTTTTGAAAATAACTTTGCTACTTGAACAATCAAAAGCTTCAGGCTGAAAGACCACATGTCAACATGTGCCTCTCTCAGCTGTGCCAGAGTCTGCGTTATTGTTCCCCTCCTCCATTTTCTCCATCCACATCTGCGTGCCACAACATCATATACTCTTTTTAATTCTTTATGTTCTCCAGTCCCGTTTTGAAACTCGTCGGAAGGGTTCGTGAACTTGCAACAGGCTGAGACTGAACAGTTGGCAGCCCGGCGTGATTCAATGTCGAGGGGGGGCGGATTTTGGCCGTGAGGGAAGGCAAATATGGGCGGCTCCTGCCGCCGTTTTGTAGGCGTTGCCACAGGAGGAGACACACCCCCAGAATTGTGTCCAATCAGAAGCGAAACCGGCTTCGCTTGAACCCGGTCGGCTGAAGGAGATATAAGCGGCGTCCAAGGCTGATGCAATATTGGCCGCGGGCTAACACGTGCAGTCTCTGCGGCTGACGGCGCGCGCAGCGTTGGCCCCCCAGGAAAAAAGAAACGACTTAAAACGCACACATTTTGTCGTTCTTTCTCACTCTCTTCTTGGTAAGTAAACCCTGCGACTACAACGCGCGTTCCGCCAGGCTGATGCAATGATGCGGTGAAGCGGGTGGGTGCAGAAATGAGTCCAACGCGAATGTTTCGGCTGTCCCAATAATGTAATTCTACGTTTCAATTCAATGAGGCGCCGTTGCGAGTAAGTTCACGCTAGCGGTGCTTTGTTGAGCTTTTTTTGTGTTTTAAACGTCCTACAGCAAGTCCGCGGAGTTTAAATGGTCCGGTAGCAGTGACTATCGTCGGGGTTTTAGACAGCATAAATAGCTTCATTTTTTAAAAAAAATATTACATATTACCGTATTTTTAGAGTGGCTAATTCAATCCGAAAAGAACTACACATGAATGTAAGTCCTACATAACGGTTTTATTTATAGTATTTATGTACATAATTTAATATGTACATAATGTACAACGTGTACGCTCTCGTGGTAGCCATGGTTTCGTTTTTCTTAACAATACAAGAGGATATTTAACCGTGAGGATCATGAAAGTAACCCGGTGTTTCCGTCTTTTCCAGTTACTGCCAACGTGTCAGTTGCTTGCCACATCTTACTAATAATTTAATAATATTCCCTCTAAGCTCTTTCCTCTAGGCCGTTCCACACGTTTTTTCGCACGCTGTGGAAACGCAGATTTGCCGGTCATTAGTTTCCTCTTCATTGCGTTTATTACGTAAAACGCCTCGAAGCTGCGTGGACAAACGGTGCACAGATTCTTTTCAAGGTTTTAAGGGATTCGGTTTCTGACGTGGAGGTGGGATTCAACGGATTCGTGCGCTGTCCGCCAACGTGATCTCATCTTAAGGCAAAATGCGGGAGTCAAGTTAGTTTAAGTGATTTGAACGCGTACAGAAGGTCCTCTTCACTAAGATGGACTGTCGAGTATTTTACACCTGCAGTCCCTTGAAAAACTGAATTTGGGGGATTCGGTGCGTAACTTTCGGCGGCTCTCATCTGCCCAGTTGGACCGCGTATAGAACTATTTCCACGCACGTCGGACACAGCCGGGGTGAATTTATGATCTAAAATAGTGTGCAACAGTAAAACAAAAGACTTGAATCGTAGTAAAAGGCGAAGTGGGGCTGTGGCCAACTATGTGGAAACCATAGGGGCACAGCGGAGAGTCACGCGTGCTGGGGCGTGGCCACACCCCTCAAAGGGCGCCCTGTGATTGGGCAAAAAGGAAGGCCTGGCCCTATAAATACACTCGGGTTACCTTGGATGTCTCTGGAGGGGACGCGGGACACGCACGTTCCCAAAAGTCATGGAACAGAACCAAGATTGTTGGTCCTGATGGTGGATGCAGGACGTTTTGCTATGTTGACGGTAGTTCGGTTTCTCTAGCACTTGTTAATGTGCTGTGAATATTCCCGAATGATTTGCCGAATTGAGTGCTTAAAAAAAGAAAAAAAAAAACGCTGCTTGCAAGCCTCCTGTTCATGACAGTTGAAAATATTTGGCTTCAGCTATTCAACTCGTGGCCATTAGGCGTATCTGCCCCGCGCTTGCGTGTCCCTGTCATAGAGATCATCCAGGCTTTGCTCGACCTCGAAGAATGTTGACCCCACTGATGTCCTTGTTTATGTAACACCTGGCTGTGCACAGTATTTTGTACCCACCACCTTATTTATTGCAGCCAGCTTTGGAAGATGTGCAAAATATCAGTGTAGTGGGGTCTGTTTCCTAAAACAACTGAGTGCCAAGTACATGTTTACTTTTCAGGGTTATTCTGGAATGTGGAGAAGAGTGTGTGTTGAGGGAATTTTGTGCTCCTGCTTTTTACAGGTGTTTGAAGATGCCGGTTATTAGAGCCCTCAGCAGCGTGGCCAAACAGGCCCTCCATGGCTCTGGGTGTAGGTGTCAGCCTTTGACCGTTGCTGTGCGCAGCATTAGCTTCTCCCCCCGCCAAGTCACATCGGACGCCAGCTTTCACTCCGTCTCCTTCTCAGAGACGGACCACCCGAAAGTACTCATCACCGGTATGTTTCTGGACCAAATGCATTCGGGCCTGATGTTATAGAATGGAAAATCAGGTTTTGCCATGTTTTACTGGTTATAGTGGTAATCCATATAATGGCCTGTTTTGCTCAGACTTCCTGTTTTAGACAAAAGTATGTCTAGCTAGTGTGCTAACCTCTATTTAACCACTTTTCTGCTTACAGGGGGCCTGGGACAACTGGGGGTTGGACTTGCTAAGCTGTTAAGGTGAGGTTCTCACTTCACTGAATGCTAACTTTGCTGTTCCAGTAAATGTTGTAATCTCTATTAGCTGTGCTCCTGATTTTTATGTACATTTAGAATGCCATAATGCAGATGAAATTATACATATATTAATATGGTTACCTTACAACGGGTATAGTTCTGTGTTTGTGTGTGAGGGTGTTTAAATATTTGGTCAATTGTTAATTTTTTTAAATTTTTTTTAAAATTGTTTTCTGGAGCTCATGCAGGCACACTGTGACCAGGACTCCTTTATCTACTGTATGCTGTAAGTTTAATTTGATATCGTGCCTTGCAGGAAGCAGTTTGGGAACAATAATGTCATTCTGTCAGATATCAGAAAACCACCCAGCCATGTTTTTCACAGTGGTGAGTAAACTTTATTCACAATTTAACTGTGAATAAATTTCTATACAAAGACTTGAGGTGTTTGATATTTCCTTGACTTACACTGTCTAGGTGACCACATGTTCTAAATGCTTGTTGACCAGTCCAGGATTTATCACTGAACCATTATTTTTCCGCACCACAAAGGTCCGTTCATCTACTCGGACATCTTGGACTACAAGAACCTACGGGAGATAGTTGTGAACAACCGTATCACCTGGCTGATCCACTACAGCGCTCTTCTCAGTGCTGTTGGAGAAGCCAATGTGTCTCTTGCACGCTCAGTGAACATCACTGGTGAGGAATCTTTGTCACTAGACATCCCCCCATGTAATCAAAACTGCTAGAACTGCTTTGTTGCCGGTATATTTTGTAAATATTAGGTGTGTGTGTGTGTGTGTGTGGAATGAGGTTCCAGTGGTCCTTGTTTTGGAGCTTCGAAGCCCTGATGTCATGGATTCTTTTCTCAGGTTTGCACAACATTCTGGACATTGCAGCAGAGCATGGCCTTCGTTTGTTTGTTCCCAGCACCATTGGAGCATTCGGGCCCACCTCTCCCAGGAATCCTACCCCTGACCTGTGTGTGCAGCGCCCTCGCACCATTTATGGTGTCTCAAAGGTTCACGCCGAGCTCATGGGGGAGGTGAGAACAGACTGTTTGGTGTTTTGATTCCAATGATGTTCCTGACTGCCTGTCCAGGACTCTGACCTTCCTCTTCCTCCTCTGTGTCTGTAGTACTATCACCACAGATATGGGCTAGACTTCCGTTGTCTCCGTTACCCAGGCATCATCTCAGCTGACTCCCAGCCTGGTGGGGGCACGACAGGTGAGTGGCTGAACGCTGATGTTCCGTGTTAGCTCAGTTCGGGATCACTTAATTCTTTCTGAACTGTATTTCTGCCAGGAATTCATGTTGTTACACCTCACTGAAGCCTCCATCTAATCTCCAATGTCATCCCAGACTACGCAGTGCAGATCTTCCATGATGCAGTCAAGACGGGCAAGTTTGAGTGCAATCTCAAGCCGGACACACGCCTGCCTATGATGTACATAGACGACTGCTTGCGGGCTACGCTGGAGGTGCTGGAGGCCCCAGCAGAATCCCTCTCCATGCGGACATACAACATTAATGCCATGAGCTTCACACCCGAGGAGCTGGCTGCTGAAGTCCAAAAGCACCTGCCTGACCTTCAGGTCACCTATGAAGTGGACCATGTCCGACAGAGCATAGGTAAGGAATGCCATAATTTTGTCTGCAGTTATAATGGCAAAGTAAGTTTTTCTTCAGGTGTTAGGACATTGCTGTGATATTAAGTTCTTAATACGTCCATATCTGTCTTTTCAGCTGATAGCTGGCCCATGGATTTTGATGACAGCAACGCTCGGAAAGACTGGGGCTGGAAACACGACTATGATCTGCCAGAGCTGGTCCAGACAATGCTGAACTTCATTGGCTCTGACTCTCGAGTTGCTCGTGTGAACTGAACGTGTTTGGGCCATTTGTACATAGTGTATTAAAAAAAAGAAAAACGGAGTTGTGGATGACAGAGGCTCATAGTCTGTAAATAGTCTTTCTTCTCTGTGTCGGAACAGCCCATTTTTTTTAGCCTGAAAATGCAATCAAAATTGTGCAATTGTTGAGATTCATAACCTATTTCTTTTTTTCCTGTAGTTTCTTCTAGTTGATCTGCTGGGCAGCTGTCATGGTTCTGCTCTTTAGAGTGGTGGGCAGGCAGGGGGGTGTTCAGCTCCGACACCTGAGATATTTTTCCACAGATGATTGCCACTGAAGATCTGTTCAGATCTGATGAACAGTTTAAGCCTTTGAGCTTTGTTTTCAAAGCTAAGCTTCCCTCATGCCCTCTTTTTTTGGAAGGTTTCTCTGTCCATTGTACAAACCTAACAATGATAAAGCAGAAGTTGGTGCATTCAGAGAGACCAAAGGGTTTGTTCTGTGTGAAATTTTATACTGTCACTAACATAATGTAATTATTCAAGTACTGAATGGGCTGCTTTAGAGCCTGAAAAGCTCGATTACAAGCTGATATTAAAATGTTTGTGTTCGAGAGAAACATTTTAAGTAGGATTGAGAAGTACTGGTGCTCTGATGCATAAAGAATTGGAAACACTGTAATGGTTGGTCTCCATACAGTCCTATAAAGATGAGTATGCAGAAAGCAGAATTACAGGTTAGTTATGAAATTCTTTTCATTTGTGACCAGTAATTTCCCGTGCTATTTATTGTCTGAGATTATTTATTCTGTGTATGGAGGAATTGAGCTTTTGCATAGTTTTATGAAGATGTACCAGTGATCCTGCAAATGAATTATAATGATTATTGTTTTTGTTGTTTGTGTGTTTTAATTTATGGTTTTGGGTCTCCAGCTGAATGGTGGTTGGACATTTATTTGTTTGCCAGTTACATAATTTACAGTTGATAACTGTATTATGTTTCTTGTTTCAACCATTGCAGCTTTCAAACCTTGGAACGGATTCCACATAAAATGCCTCTTCAGCAGTTATTCCTCATATATTCCTTGTTCTCTAACATTTCTTTGGAGCACAGTTGAGAGCTTTCAGATGTCGCACAGCGCTTACAATAGACGATTGTTGAATTGCGGTGAGGAAAAGGCATTTCTGTGCCCATAAAAATGCACAGGACAGTGAAGGTCGTATATATATATTCAAAAAATCATTTTGAACTTTCGTAATGGTTCCTGTTGGGTAGTGGCTGTACATTCAGTGGAATTTGCTATCTTGGAAAACACCGAGATGATCACATTCCTTCACAAGGTTATGTACAGATTATTGCTGAGAAGTGCCCAATTTGGGAAGTGGTTGTAGGAAGCTGCACAGGGTGCAGTTTTTAAAGAAAGAGTGGAATTAAAAACCTACTTGAGCAAAAAATCTTCTGTCTGCAAGAGCATCCACACCGGTACACCTCTACAGTGCTGTGAACTTCAGTCTGTTCACTTAGTAATAGTGTCTTATAAAAAAATTCAGACTTTTGATCTATTTTCTCAGTTTAATCACAGTGAAACTCTATTTCAGTAAAACTTCTTTTAAAATGTCACTTCACATTAGAAAACATTTTCTGAGAAGAAACAAAACATGGCTGTTTACATAAGTATTGACATTAATACACTACAGCCTTGGCATAAGCATGTGAGTGCTTTCAACTTGCAGTGATTTTTGGGGTGAACATGGAGTTCAGAAATGATTTTAACCTCTGCTTCTATTCAGATTTGCTTCAAATTGTTCATGCTGGTTGGATGATGTTTGCAAACTGCACTATGCAAATATTGTCACGTTGCAAGTGGGACTGAGAACAGGACATTAGGTCACTGTAGTACATTCACCTTTTTGTTCTTGAGCCATTTCACTGTTGCTTTGACCTTCTATTGGGATCCTTATCCTGCTGAAAGATAAACTTTTTTTTTTTTAGCAGAATAAAGTGGGTTCTCCTGCTGTATTTTGCTTCATCCATTCTATAATGTGATATCAAATACAGTTCATACATATTTATCCCATGATAGCCAGTTTGTCTTGATGAAAAGCAGCTCCACAACATGATGCTGCCACCTCAATACTTAACTATAGGAATGATGTTTCTTTATGTATGGATGTTAAGTTTTCCCCTCATATTGTACTTATATAGGTAATAAAAAAAACCTTATAGGACTCAAACTTTTATTGTTTAAACCCAGTATCTTGATAAAATATTTATCTTGTGACTTAAAGCTAGAGTTGCTGCAAAGGTGGTGCTACCAAGTAACAATGCGTGAGGTTTAAATTCTGAAGCAAACAATTTTCTAACAAAATAATGGAATTTCCAATGTTCAAAAATAAAATTAATTATCCCTGTTGTTCAGTCTGCTTATATTTAGCTGTCTGCATATCTGGTCTGAAATTTTTAAACTGTACCATTTAGCATAAATTGGCCTGGATTTTGATTTGTCTGGTCTGCCAAATCCAGGACAGGAGGGCCCACTCAAACTACCACAGTAAGTTTACTTCATGGTGAAGATACTAAATATTCAGGCAATTTGAAGAAGCTTCCCTGACATGCATGATTCAGGAGTGTTTCTGGGAAAGTTTGGAATTAACCTTAATTTTTCCTTGTGATCAATAATTGAATAAGTAATTTCAATATCCAGTTCTCTGAAGTTTGGATTGTTGTCAAGAACAAATTAGGACCGTTTAACTGGGGAATATTATCGCAGAGAATTTAACTGCACCGTTGTGGTTCCCTAACAATCTGTTAAGGACTGAAGACTTCTAAAAGGCACAGTATAGTGTACTTTTGTCCATCCTTGGCAATGACTCCACCAAATGCCATTCCTCATGTCTGTCATAGGTAGACATTGCGAAAGGTCATGTTCTCATCTTTTATACCTTCAGACCTTCAGTGTCCTCATACTTCCCAAAAGTTTGCCATTGGTCAATACAGGATTTTTTCAGGTCTCAGTCATTATGCAACCCCAACAAATGTTACTGTAAATCATGAGAAACTTTGGGGGAGGGGTGGAGGAAAATCAGTTCCCCTTATCACAGCTCCTGTACTTTAAACATTTTTAGCTGTAACTGTTAAATTGTCAGCACACTAAGGACTAATATGAAAGTATAATTTTAAATCTAGCCTGAGGTTTGGTGAATGAAACATTTTAAAAAATGACACATTTTTCAGTAAAGGAACCCTCCCCCCCCAAAAAAAAATTAAGGACTTTTTTGTCAAAAAAATGCTGTGAAATTTAGCAGCAAGTTCAAGTCCAGATGCTTTATTTAAGAAATTGTTTTCAGAGCTGGAAATGGACTGCAAAAGGTTAACAGCACAGGTTATAGTGTATTGAGTCATAGGGGTGCACATAGGAGGCTGGACATGCCAATTTCAGTGTTTCTTTCACCTCTTATCCCTTGAAAATGCACTGTAACTATGTTTTCCATGAAAATTATACAACATTTAATATAGCTCAGTATCATAAAACAATTTAAAACTTTCTTTTGGTATGTTTCTTACATTAAAACCCAGTTTGCCACTCTTCATGGCAACTGAAATGCATTTCCAACCACAGGACTATAATTTTTCTGCCAATATTATGTTTTTTGTGTCCTTCAAGGAGGCACGAATACCATTTAAAAACCCATCTTAGGGCAGCCAAATAAGTGTTAGTGTTGCAGTGTAACAGTTTTTTTCCACAGAAAACACAAAAGATATTTCTTGAATTTCAAAAATTGTACAAGAGTGTGTTTGATTACATAACAAGTATATTTTAGTAGTGACCAACTGCATGTGTTATTGTGTGATTTCTTGGACTTGGTTGGATTATATCTTTAGCTAAATCACGAGGGCTGTTGAGGATGAAGGACTGCAGACCCCCACATGGCGGAAGATCAGGTTACAGTTATAGCAACAGTTCATCTGGTTTTCCAGTACATGAGTACTTCTTCTGCACACAGGGCTGAGGGGCAAGTAACAGAGAAGTGTGATCACACTACTTTTTGCTTTGAAGAAGAATGCAAAAAGTGAATTTTTTATGCATGCAAACCTAATCCAGGTTTACACGTGGTAAAATCTTGCAAAACCAGTTTTTTTCCTTGAAATTTATCATGGATTCAAGTTCATTCACATGAGTCTTCTTATGTTGCATTAAACTTTTATTATAACCACTAAAGAGTAAGAATCAAGGTCCTCTGATGACAGATTCATATGAACACAGCAGTTTTACAAATATGCAGTTTGCATGGCTTTCATGGCAGGGAGGGTACCATGCTAAATGCTACGCTAATACACCCAAGGAAGGGCATTTATGCTGGCACCATGACCAGGTGCCGAAGGCAGTAGCTGATAGCACCTTTACCACCATCTTCCAGTACAGGGACCACCACCCAGTGTGATCTAATAATCTTCCTAATCCACAACTGCAGTTAAAGGTGAGGCAGGACTCCTCGGAAGGGCATTAGTCCGGTAATTAAAAGTCGACCTGGGCGGGCTGCTGAAATTTCCAGAGTGCATCACCATGGCTATTTTCCAAGTTGGACATGATGCTAATAAGGCAGGCGGCTTTGTCAGAGTTCACAATGCCCTGGGAAAACGTAATGGACGAGGCCTTTGAAAGTAAAAGAGCCAAGCACCAGCACTATGTAGGAAACAGCCACAGACAGGGGTGGTGTGCACAGGTTTCTGGTCCATCCCTCTGTAAGGCATTCTGTTGTCCACACAAGAGCACACAAGAGAAAAGACATCAGATCATTCACAGAGGGAGCACAGAGGGCTTCTAGGTGGCTATGGATTAAGAGGAGCAGTCCATGGACAAACTTAGACACAAATCAGTGTCTGATCCATCTTGGCTGGGTCTCCTGGGCAAGGGTGTCTGATGCTGAAATACCCGAAACAGCCGATAACGCAGGTGACATCACCAATGAGGTGTCCAAGCAAACTTTTCAACCAGTGTAGACTTGTTGCTGTACAGTAGAGTCACCTTTGAGGAACAGCGTTTCCCATGAGACCTTCCGCACAGCCTGGAGGCTGCTTCTTGAGATATGCTTATGCAGGGTGTGGCCATGGTGAGCAGGAATTCTTGCAAGGCTTCCAGCTTCCTGACTGGTTAGAAGGAGTACCGACTTACAATGGATCCTATTACAGGCCTACCAGCCCCCTGCACGTTGCATCACCCTCCTTCTCTGGCAACATTCCCTGCAATGGGAGGCAACTGTAATATTCTTCCCTTTTTAATCTAAATAAAATATATTTTCAGGCACAAGGTGGGTTAAAGTGTTTTACAATTATATAGAAATGTGATGGTATAGTAGTGACTACAGTGTAGGTGTGAGTAAGCTGTGACCTGGAGCTTCTGGAGGCTGTTGCCCTAGAAGAAACCTGTCCCTATAGGAACAAGTCTGTTCCCCTGCACTTCTAACAAAGGGACACTGCCATCCACGGTCATCTACTTTGGCTTGACCCTATGAAATAGCAAAATCAGTTAGTGTACTGCAAATATTACATTTTTACTGTCCTAAAACTATTTTTAGAAATGCAAATGATTTTACATTTGAACACATTGTTCTTTTCAACTGAGCAGCTGTGTCACTTGGCAGTTTTGGCCAGTCCAGGCCACTTTTCAAGGAGTGGCTCCTTATCAATTGCCAGAAGGAGGAAATTATGTCATTCCTTCCACCAGAGACTGGTTTTACTGCAAGCCACACAAGCTAGAGGTCATGTTTGACATTCCAGTGAGCATAGCCACCAGACATCAGACATAAGGAGAAGGAGAGCTCTTCTTAAAGTAACTTCGGTGCACTGGAATTACATCCCTGTAAAAGAAAAAAGCAGGAAAATGAAGACTACTTAAGTATACAGTAAATATCTACCTCACTCTGGGTGGTTTGAAGTTTCATCCAAATTTCAGAAGATCCCGGGTTGTTTCCAAGAGTTTCTTAGGGTTAGTTAACCAAGCTGAAAAAAGCAAAAAGCCCATTGCCCTGACCTGTGTATTCATATGTGTTCTTTTAATTTCCGATCAAGCGAATTACTCTAAAATTTAAACAAAAGTGCCCCACGCTGTTCCTAACAATTTTTATTTATATTTAGCGTCCCTTAATTTTTTCAGATCTATTCTCGAGCCCACACTGTGTCTAGGAGGAACAATTCTGTGCATAATTGCTGCAGTTAGAGTAACTGGCTTTGTATGTATGTGAGTCACTAACAAGTGGTGGTTTATTTTTGCTCGCCTTTTTCTAGCTGTCCTTTAAAGATTTCACTCAGTATTTCACATCCTGGTGAGATGACTTTCGTATTCACACATCAGACACTTTTATTTAATTTATTAAGATCATTAAGTAGTGTTTAGCCGAAACCCTCATTGAGACTCACCAATCCATCCGGAACATGAGTTTGGACTTTGGGAGGAAACTGGAGCACTCAGAGGAATGAAACATGAATACACGGAGAACATGCAAACTGATTCAAATGTTCAAATTCACAGCTCAGATGCTACGAGGCACCAGGGCCATCAGCTCCAATGCTGTGCAGCCCCTTTTAGAAGGAGATAAGTTACGTAAGAATCGCAGTGCCATACAATATGTGACAATAAGTCAGTGTCATTATGTGAAACGATACCATTGCTGCCTGAGCGCCATGCATCCAGAGCACTGAGTAATAAGTATACCTTCAACTTTCTCTTCAAAGACATTTACTGTTTGTTATGTGTTAGAAACATTCCAGCTCACAGCCCAGTCATTTGGTCTCCGGTGAGTGTCATCCTCTTTGAATGAAAGATTTGTAACCTTTTCCACGAACATGTTGTTAGCTTCGGGAGTCTCAACGCTAAAATAAGTTGTTCTGGGCCCGAGGCCAGCAGTGGGAACTGAATCCCGGTGACGGGGAATACAGCACAGCACCCTCACTTCCAGACAGCACAGCCCCCCGATCATGTGTCCGGTTTGCTTGCTAACTGCTTTAAACACAACATGCATCTGTTCTCACTGGCATAAAGAAAGGGCTGTTGATGATATACATTTGAGAGGAAGCTGTGGCAAAATAAATCACAGTTCTAGCTGCTGTAAAACAGTGAAGAAGGAGAGGAGAGTGGTTCATACATTTCCTACATAGGAATTAGTTATGAATAATTTCAGTTCTAAAACTGGCAATATTTGTAGTTGCTGCTCCATTGTATATTCTTTAAAGGCTTTGATAAACGCAAAACAGAAAGCATGGTGTAGGACCAAACCCTTTGCTTTGAAAACACACAATCACATTTCAAGGGCATAGGAAAGAAGTTCAACAAGCACTACAAATAATCTGAGCCAGGATTTCTTTTAAAAAGCGACTGCGAAATGATACCAACCACACAAGTATCGATATCAGGACAAAGGTACTTCAATTAATATTAAATATTCATGACTGCATCTGTTTTACTGGGCCCAAGACACCCTTCTGCAATAGAGGCGTGCATGGAGAAGATTTTTTTTAAATGCATCTACATCAAGCACTGGAACCAAACTTTTACCTCATATTTAAAAGCCTCCTTTGTAGCCAAATGCTGTTCACTGAGACCATGTGGATCACCAGCATGTTTTAAATGTACAAACTGTCAATATATTGCATGTGCTGTCATTTAAATGAAATGAACACCTATGGAAAACAGTATGAAAGATAGCTGTAGCTAATATTGTAATCCTGGACTCTGAACAGTTGAACCAGTTTATGCTACACTGCTGTCAGAAGCTCAATAGCGCAATAAACCTGCAGAAAAAAAAACAAAATATTGTATATATACACACACACACAGTGTAGCAGATGCAACACGCGTTCTATCATGTGAAACACATTTTCTTTACGAGTTTACTGGCTTTTAAAGTTGTATATTCTTTACATATAATTATACGTGAGGCTTTTTATTGACTTGAGTGGAACGCACCCCCCGCCTGCGGACACTTGTGCAGCGGCAGCAGCATGAAACAAAGCAGGTGGCGCCCTCTGGCCTTAGTGTTCACTGGCAAACTGCATTTGTGCCGAGAACGATAACTTAAAGAATTAAAATAATTAAGATGCTTTTGTTCATAGTTGATTTAAAACTACTAGTTCATTTTTTATTTATTTTGCTTACCACAGTAGCCTCGCAGTTCGGTGGCACTGAGCAAAAGACAGGAGGCAGAGCTGGAGGTGGCAGAGTTAAAGATGTTAAGATTTGCATTGGGTGTGACAAGGATGGACAGGATTAGGAATGAGTATATTAGAGGGGCAGCACAGGTTGGACGGTTTGGAGACAAAGTCAGAGAGGCGAGATTGCGTTGGTTTGGACATGTGCAGAGGAGAGATTCTGGATATATCGGGAGAAGGATGCTAGGGATGGAGCTGCCAGGCAAGAGGAAGAGAGGAAGGCCTAAGAGGAGATTTATGGATGTGGTGAAGGAGGACATGCAGGTGGTGGGTGTGATGGAGAAAGATGCAGAGGACAGGAAGAAATGGAAACAGTTGATCTGCTGTGGCGACCCCTAACGGGAGCGGCCGAAAGAAGAAGAAGAAGTAGCCTCGCAGTTATCGAAGTTTTTTTTAGAGCAGGCACATTATGAGACACTCGTGAGTGACGTAACGCTTGTGAGGACCTCAAAATGGCGATGCTTGCAGAACGTGGGTATCTTCTCCGTGTGACCGACTATTCGGACTTTTTGCGTCGCGTTTCTTATTATGTGTATTATTATAAAGTCCAAGTGCTTTTAATAGTGGAAAACGGCGCAAATCATTTTTTTCAAAGTCAAATTCGTCAGTGCGATGGGTGTTGCAGTCCGAGTTTTGCTCACGGCTATTTTCATGGTTATGATCGTGCTTAGTTTTCGTGAATGTGTTGGGATTGTCTTGTGTTCCCGTTTTCATGACCTGAGATCTGGCTGTTATTTCTTTCTTGCTTGACGCATAAGTTTTCCGACTGGCACCTATAACCTATAACCAGCTATAATGACCTGGTCGCAGATGGTGTTCAGGTCGTACGAGCTTCTTTCCCATCTGTACGGTCCACCATGTGTTGTAGTTTAACTGTGTTAAGTCGTGTTAAATAGATACAGGATCGAGCCGTATGTTTAGCTGAGCTGTGTTTACTGTGTTTCCCACAATGCTCTTCGCTGCTCCCTGTCATGTGCAGGTGACACACGTACTGATCGAACCCAAGAGTTTTTGAGTAGCGGCATGATGTGTAACACCTAACAGTTCGACTTGTCTTTCTTTCTGTCTCTGCTTGCAGCCCGCCGGAAACAGAAGTGGTCAGTGGACCCTAGGAACAGTAACTGGAGCAATGATGAGTCCAAGTTTGGACAGAAGATGCTAGAGAAGATGGGCTGGTCCAAGGGGAAGGTGGGGGTCAGCACTTCTGATAAACGTAGCCCATTGAGTGACAGTGGGCAGCGTGTTGATCTGCTCCATCCCTGTGCACAGTGAAGGTTCCAGTTTTGAATCTAAAAAATAAATAAGTAATAAGAGACAGCTAGGAGTCAAAAGAACCTTGGAGTCTTTGGAATCAAAGAACCGAAGTTTGAATGTCATCTCCCACTGCAGTTCAGATGGTTCTCGACATACGATGGTGCAATGGCGATGACCATTCAGTAAAAACTGTACTTCAAATTTTCAATTTTTCCCGGGTGAGCCATATGGGGTACAGTGTCCACAACTGGTACTTGATGGTGTTCTGTATTGCCAACGTTTTTTTGGATTCCTCCCCAAAACGCCCATTTGTGTCTTTGTCTTCTGAAAACAGCAAGCCTGCAATGATGTTTAATGTTAACAACGGACCGCATGTATGATGGTGGTTTGTAGCCTAGGAGCAATAGGCTATGCCATATACAAGTCAAAATGGATGGCATGCGGCGCATGTATACTCTATGATGGTCGTGCAGTGACGAAATTGCCTAACACATTTCTCAGAACGTCACCCCATTATTAAGTGATGCATACCTGTATTAACTGCATGACTTAAGATATTTTCGACATATGGACTTAACGGAACATAACCCCGTTGTAAGTCGGGGACCACCTGTACCACTGAGCCAGATATTTACCCCGAATTGTTCCAATGAAAACTACCCAGCTGTATGAATTGATAAATCAAGGTTAACAAAGTTGGTTTGATGGAGGGCATCTGTAAATATATGTGAAGTGTAAATCTACAGGTCACCTAGTTAAGATACTTCTTGCATTTTTCAACTGTGCTAGCTTTTTGGTAATTGGGTAAATGGTGACTTCTGTCTGCATTTTTCCCTCAGGGCCTTGGGAAGGCTGAACAAGGGGCCACAGAACACATCAAAGTCAAAGTGAAGAACAACAGCCTGGGCCTGGGCACAACAGTTAACCATGAGGTGAGGAGAGGACATATTTGCTGCATAATTCCACAGTGGCACTGTATAAAACAGAAAGATAAAGGATTTAGTTTGGATTTTACCCTCATTCCCATGAAAATGAGGAATTTAGGGTTCTATTGTGTTAATGTAGTGAAAGATTCCACAATGTTTTTGGAAACCACTTTCTCAACATAATGTCAATCTGGCATGAATGCAACAGCTGAAAGTGAGCAGCCAGTGTCATTTTGGTGAATGTTGTATATGTTTAGCTCTCTGCAGTCAAATTTTGTTTCTTCCATTTATATGTAGCTTTTATGTCTATCAATGCAGGACAATTGGATTGCTCACCAAGATGATTTCAACCAGATTCTTGCAAGCTTGAACAACTGCCATGGCCAAAGTGGTAATTTTCAGTTCTGTTGTTATAATTAATTTCAGAGTTGTATCTGTATGTTCTCCCCCCTGTGTCTATGTGGGTTTCTTCTGGGTGCTGTGGTTTTGTCCCACAGTCCAACAACACATTTCAGATTATTTGGTCTTTAAATTTTGCACTGTGTGTGTGTGTATGTGTGGATACCATGTGGTGGACTGCTCTAGACAACTGTGACACTTACAAGAATCAAGTCATTAAGGATATTGAATGGATAGATTTATGAATGTTAAAAAGTGCACAATATCATGCCTTTATGTAAAAAAAAACTACACCCAGTTAAGATTACTTGATAATGTAGTTTAATAATTTGTGTTTCAAATTTTTTAGTCTGCTTTTATTTGTATTTTAGTCATCACTTTAATTTGTAAATTTTTTTTTTTTTTTTTGGTTCTGCAAACTTGTTCCATATTTATGTAGTTGGTTGGTAGATATGGCACCCAAACGCTACTGCTTGACTGAGTTTTATCAGCTTCATTCCATGGTGTTTACACCTTCTGTTTGGTGTCTGAAAGCAGTGGTTCTAATAGTTTCTCTAATAAGAGCTTTTCTGCTACCGTGGAGATGATAAAGTCAAAAGAAGACAAGTTTGCAATGGTTGCAAATGCTTATAGGACAAGTTTTTATTTTCATTTTTGTATTTACTTCAAAGTTAAACTGAGGTTAAAGTATAATAAAATATAGTTATATGGGGTGTTTATTGTATTTATATGTGGTATTTTTTACAGAACGAAACTAGCAAATACATTCTAATCATTGTAGCTGCTTTTCTGTACCGCGCAGTATAATAACGTTTTTTGTACGCTAGGTGGCGCTATTGTTGTTCACAAGGGAAGACACACCTATGAACGGGTTTTGAGAATTGTTTAATTCCTTAAACAGTGTTATCTGTGAAAAGTTGTACCACAGGAAACGATTTTTTCATGGTCATGACTAAAATTGTGTATAGTTTTTACACATTTTATCACAAAATTATGAAGGTGTAGAGTTTCAAGTTTTCTTTCTCTGGCTGTTTTCTTCATATTTTTGTGTGGTTTGGTTTACTTCTTATTTTGATGTTTCATTGGAAAGAGTGTTGGTTTCATGTTTTTAAATGCCCTGTTGATGTATATTATTAAGAGCAAAGAGAGGGAAGGTCTTTTGGTGTAAAAATACAACTCCATTTAAATATCTTGTAAATACACAAAAGATAGAGACATGGGAATGAGCTGTAAGTAAGCATTACATATTTAAATGTATTTTTATTTTTAACAAAATACCCTCCAATTGTCACATTTTTGACTAATGCAGTAGTCTTACTTTTAGGAGTTTACTTTTATTTTAATGTCATCAGTGATTAACTTGTTATGAACTTGTTACTTGACAGAATAATTCATTTATCATTCCTAAATCCAAATTATATGACAGATGCAATTCTATGAATTTTGTATCTCTGGTTATTAAATTTGTGATTACTTTTTCTTCGTGGTGTTTTTCTGTTTCAGAGTCTGCGGCTGAAGAAAAGAAGCCCATTTCTTCTTTCAGCCTGGAAGAGAAGTCCAAGACCTCCAGAAAGAGGGTTCATTATATGAAATTTACCAAAGGTGAGAGTCCCCCACCCCCACTTAGGATGCAGAGGGTCCATTTCTGAGAACCTCCACAGGGACGATTCCTTTTACAAAACTGTGATCTTAGGTCAACAGGGGGCGCTGTGCTCGCTCAGAAACTGCAGAGGGGTTTGATTTACACACAGACCCCACTGATGTGTGTTCATCTACACCAGTGATGTGGAGAGTCCTGCTTCCAGGACAGTTGTGAGCTCTGGGTTTAATGTGAAATTCAGTGCTTGCACCTTCTGAAGTTTGTGTCATCTTCATTACGGTCTGGGGTTAATTAATAAAAATATCAGGAAGTTTTTGAACGCGTAATTTACTCTTCAATGGCCAAAATTATAAAAAATAGATAATTTACTATCGATTGTTGAAAATTAAACAGATGAACGTACAGAATGATGTGTGCAGTATCCCTGGGAGGAATTTGGACCACCTGCACCAGAGCTTTGATTTATTCAGTCCGAGGGTGAACCTGCAGGTCTTAAACGTTGATTTAAAGGAGCCTGGAGCAGGAGGTTCATTTATCCCTTTTTGAAGATGGAATTCCACAGAGAAATCCTGATCTTCCACAGAGTGCAGGCGAGTTTGAGGGATGTGTTAAAGACACAAGTCGGATGACAATACAGAATAAATGTTATAGTGCATGAAGTCACTGTGAAAAGTGAGAAGTCAAATGAAAAGTGGTAATAGTTATAGCTGTTGTGTGTGTGTGTGTGTGTCTGTCTGTCTCTTTATACAAGTTCAGCATAGTCCAAAGGCCCTGTGAATGTCACAGATCTCCTTCAATCCACTTGCCACCTGTTGAGCCTCACACTGAGGTTTAGCGTTAACGGTAACAAACAGTTCAAAGCTTTTCTAGCAATTATGCTTCTATGGCAGCTGAAACCTGATTCTCCCATCATAACAGGCATTGCATAACATGCCGTTTGCACCTGATTTTACTCAACTATTAAACCCCCCCCGCTGGTTGGCTTAGATTTCGTGCTTAAGTAATGCAGCCCTGTTTTTTTTGTCACCATAAATATTTTTCCGAGGATGAAATTTGGGTCAAATGCCGCTGAATTACGGCAGCATTTCTGAAACGGGACCCAAGGAGCTGAGGAGGTTGGTGGCCTCTCTTCACCTGGGGTACAGTGTGCTGCACAACAGGACTTCCTGTTTCCTGTGTGAACAGCTGGACCACTCATCTAGCATGCAGGCAGCTTTGGCTGTTCCTGAGATTGCGCCGTTCCTGGTTCATTCAGATTTGCCATTGCGATAAGGCACAGTTCAGATCTGTCAGGCAGGACCCCTTTGCTGTTTGTTGGACTCAGTTTAGCTTCATGGAATCAGAAGAACAGTATCCACTGAGGCAGTGATGCACAGTAGGCCCGCTTGTTTACTCCTGGTTAGAACCTTCTATGGCTTCCTGTGCAGATGCTGGAAGACCCAGTCCATATCAATCCCATGTAATGTATAGCCTGCAGTAAAGAAAAGTAGAGAAACGCATTTCACCAACAGATGGCTTAGACACACACACACACACAATATACCTGAAACACAGCTTGTTTGTTTGATACCTCCTGCAGTCCAATAGCGACCTATAGAAGTGATACTTACTGTACATACAAAAATGGGCAACAAGAAAGTAGCAGATGGTGAAGGTCTACCTTAAGGTGTTGGGAGCTCCGAATGAGATTATTTTTTAGGCCTTTTATTAAGAATTAATTTGTAAGCATTATTTAAACTGTGCTGCCTTTCACAACCACGTTAGTTGTCTCAATTGGGTTTGTGTACTGCTCTGCCTTGAGGCAGGTGAATTGCAATGCCTAATGGTGTCATAGAGAAAAAGCAACCTGAAGGTGTGAAATGGTTGTTATTTGCATGTGGCAATGAGCTCTTCTTGCAGAGATCCCTTGCCTAATTGTCCAGAATGGAATTTAATAATTGCTCAGGTTTCCAGTTAATCTGTGTTTCTTATTCTGAAGACTGAGCCGCATACTAGATGCGGGATGTGAGCAGATCTTGAATTTACAGTCCCACAAGAACAGGTGTCAGCTGTTTTACTTCTTTTACTCTCAGCTTTGCTGCAGGAACTGCAGACCAGTCAGTCAGTTTAGGGTAAGATTTGTATGCCAGCAGTGTATTGACTGCATTTGTGTTCATCACCTGATGTGCGCCACCTTTCAAAAAAACACAAGCTGACCATCCATTCCTTACATCTTGTATTCTGTCTTAAAAAGTCATAGAGCTAAGAGTTTGGAGGGAAGATGAGGGTGGATATTAAATGTCATTGTAAGCAGAAACTTCTTTTTTCCCTTCCCTTAGAGACGAAAGTTAAATAGCCGGTATAACTGGAATTCTGGCTTTTACCCATCACCTCTCCCTGTTGCTATGCTACCTTTTCACTGCAAGCTTGTACATGTTTACCTAGCTTCTGCCCCCTTCTTGGTACCGAGGGCAGGGACCGGTTAGGGCCTGGTGCACGGCTGTGTGTATAGGTGACCAACTGTGGCATGGGATACCACTGCCGGAAACCAAACCACTCAGACAGTCAGAGTGTGACTTGGTTCATCTGTCATGTCATCACCTTTTGGCTCTACACGGCTTTCTTAAAATGTCACCTCCACCAAACTCGGTCCCTCAAATAGGTGATCAGGGCCTGCTGCGTGGATGTCTGCTGGTGGGCACGAGTCAGCAAGCAGCCCATGAATTACTCTGCTTCCACCCTCTGGGTTATGTATCTCCTAAGGCTTATAATGGCTTTACATTAGTTAAGCAGTTTACATTTCGGTTGAAAAGGTCACACCGAGCCCAACTGTGCTGTTCCTATGACTGTCGAGTCACAGGCGAGGACACAAAGAAGTCCTCTTGGCACAAAAGATGGCAATCTGAACTGTTAAATGCAAACCCACATGACCTTTTTGTGGCTTTGGAGCTGAACTCCATCCTGAATAGCAGTTGTCACCTATGTCAACAGTGTGCTTGCTGTTATTAACTATATTAATGATGTAGTACTTCAGGAATTCGAAGGAGTTGTGTGTTAACTTTATCAGCTGATACTTATCAACAGACACCATCAGTACAGTACATCGGTACAGTAACATCTCTGAAGTAGTTTTGCATATGTTTGGTAACTTTTCCCTGAATTTCAGCTATAAGTTTCAGCCATCATCTTCATTGTTACTTCATGTCACCAAGTGACTAACTCAGCAGCTGAAGTGAGGTGCTTCTTCCCGCAGGAAGAAGCACCTCACTTCAGCTGCCGATTTAGTTAGTTTACTGGTTGTTTTGTGAGTGTATTTGTGCAGCAGCTGTATTTGACAAACTGGCCCGAAAAGTGGCAGCAAAGTGACCCACAAGTGTGCCACATCTCTAGGGGAACCTACTGTAGAAGAACTAGAAGACCTCTAATTTCCTGGACAAACTTGTTTACTGAGTCCTGGATATTGACGGGGAGGAAAAAAAAAGGTTCTGGCAGGTGTGCTGGTCCTTTGGAGCAGCAAAGAATTTCTTGCATGTTTTACAGATTTAATCATGCGTTTGCGATGCGTTTAAATGATCCTGAGCGAGCAGATGAAAGAGTTGTGTTACTGTGGATTCGTGAGGATTACATTGTTTTGCGTGTGTCAGTATTGTGAATATGTTTAAGTGTGTGGCGGTGCTGTTTATTGGGAAATAAAAATGGGCCTATATGGACTGTGGGACACAGGTGCTTCAGCTGGGCAGTGGAACCAAGCACGGTCGGGCAATAAAAGCACTGGAGCCTTGACAGCAGAGCGCAGTCTGCTCTCAGCTCTTATTGATGTTGTGCCCTGGCCTGTTCCTACGCCACAAGCACTCAGGATTGATGGCCGTCCTTTCGGGGGAAAGAGCACCGGTGTCTCCTATGCCCACTGCATACCTGCAGCGTAAACCAGTAACCTATTTTTAATTGTCTACACATTTATCAACTGTCCGCAAGAACTTTTTGATGTGAAGTTTAGTTGCCGGAACCCACAGCATTCCACTGGTTACCTTTTCTCCTTTGTGTAAGCTAGTGTTCCGATAAGACTTTATTGAGGTTTTTTTTTTTTTTTTTTTTTTTTTGGAAAACATAATATTACTAAATACATACCATAAAAAAGTATCTGCTGGGGATTATATACATTTATGATCAAAGAGGCAGGAGCAGCAAGTCATAGAGTGGTAGAGTCACCTTCTTGGTTCAAGTTTTACTACAGCTGTAGCACCCGTGAGCCAACGGTAAATCTTTAACAAGCTGGTTTGGGGAAAAGTATCACTTAAATAAATGATTGGCACTGTGTTTGTGGTCTGAAGTTCTGTCTTGCATCCAGCCAAGATGAACATATAGCCCAGTTACTTTAACAGCTCGTGGGTGGTTTCGTACAGGTTTGGCGGAGCGTCCCAGAGTGTTGGTTTCGGACAAGAATACAGTTCTCTTTCAACAAGCTGCCTCCGCGTTTCGCACTGTTGGTGCTTTGATGTGTTTTTACCAGTCCTGCGGTTTTCAGTAATAAACGACTGCTGCTTTAAAGCCAAAAGGAGGGGAAGAAAAGTTTAAGAGCAATAAATACCCAAGTGTTATCGGCGCTTGGCTGGCGGAAGAGGATGCAGCTGTACGAACATGGCTTCAGTCTGAGACGGCATGGCCGTGTGCTCCTGGAGGCGAGTGCCTTTGGAAAACAGTGGCTCTGGGGTGGGGTAGCTTGGGGGTTTATTTTTCTTTGTTGCTTTCCCCCCAAGCGGTTGCGTCATGTACTTTGGCTGTAGTGTAATTTGTATTCAGCGTCTCGCTTCTAAGTAAGGCCTAACATTGCAATGTTTATTTCAGATGGTCCCATGCTGGGTTGCATAGATAAACAGAATGAATGAATAGACTGATGGATAGATAAATGAGGAAAAACCTTCTAAATCCTTGTGGAAACTGAATCAGGCTAAAATAGCATACTTGGAACAAATTAGTGACAGATATGGGAATTTGCAAATATCACTTTTAGAAAAGTATAAAACAATGCAAATAATTAATAATTAGTTTTACTTTCAGTATTATTTGCCCAGTACTGACTAATGGGTCAGTACCACCCTGACTGTTAGAGGACTCATCATAGTGTCATCAGTTGGTCCTTTGCTTGGTCCAGTCTGTTGTTGAAGGTCCGTTTAGCCAGGGTGGTGTCTGCAGATGGTGAGAATCGGAGTTAGTGATGGTTCCGAAAAAAATCCTAGTTTGGCACTTTGCTCAGAGTGTACCTCTGTATCACTTCCTCCAGAACCCAGCCAAACTCCCAGACTGTGTCAGCCTTCCTCATTAGTTTATTCAGTCAGCTGGCATCACCTGCACTAATGTCATTGCCCTAGCACAAAGCTGTATACAAGACTGGACTCACTAGGAAAGACTGGTAGAACATCTGCAATAGTGCCCTGAACCCTCTGAGTGTAAAGGCAGGTCCGCCCTGTCTTGTACAGAGCCTTGGTATTGCCAGACCATTCCAAACTGTTGTCTGGATGTATGGCCAAGTACTGGCATATCTTCACCACTTCCATTTCCTGTTCCTCAATGGCCATTGAACACAGTGCAATGTTGGATCTCCAATAGTCCCCCCCACCATCTCTTCCACCCTATTAGCGTTTGCATTTGGTGCATTTGACACTGCTCAGTCCTTCATCTAGGATCTGCTTTCTCCTGTCCATCCCCAAAAAACCCAGCTATTACAGTGCTGGAAATTTGAGATGAACAGGTGGAAGTGGGCAGCTAAGACTGTCAAGTGAGCTGACCCTAAATTGCTGACAACCACATCCAACACACAGAACTGCAGCCTCACAAACTGCGGTCCCCAGTTAGGTTCCAAGACACAACTGATGTATTTGTCTGCATTGACTGAAGCCCCCCCCAGCAGCCCAGTCTGTGTGAGGTTTGGTTTGAAACCCCCCCCCCTTTAAGATTTATCTGGTGTAAATTCTAGATAAACTTTCAGTTGTGAAATTTGTGAAAAAGTTGTCAAGGTTTATAAGTATGTAGTTCCTTTTCATAATGTGTATTTTTTCCCCCAGAAAAACCCAAGTGCAAATACACCTTTTAAACATCTGGGTTATTTCTTTCAGGAAAGGACCTTTCCAATCGCAGTGAAACTGATTTGGCCTGCATCTTTGGGAAAAGGGCCAAGCAATCAAGTGATAAAGAGGGGGTGAGTTAAACTAAAACTTCAATTTGAACCTTCACTCTGACCAGTTACTGATGCACCAGTAGCCCATCATGCTTTCAGCCAGAACTTCTTAAATGGCTGTGGTTCCAAGCCACACATTAGACCAGGACAGGTAAGAAAAGTGCTGCATGTGCAGAAAGCAGGAAATGACTGCCCGGTGGTGGTAGTGGTCATGGCCGTGCAGGACACCCCAGCTTACTGTGAGTATTTGTGTGATCAGCACTGATGGGTGCCTGTGATAATCCCCCCCCCCCACACACACACACTTCTCTGCATGGGGTCACCCCAGGCAAGACCCATCCCTGCAGCCTGTGGTCAAGATTAGCTGTGTCATTGCGTGCAGCCCAGCTTGAGCCAGCAGGTTAGTGTTCACAGCAAAGGCAGAAATCCCTTTAACAGATTACCACTTAGACTTTCTTCTGCTCCAGCCTCTTCAGGTAGTTTAGTGTGCCAATAGGATCTGGAACAGGTTACAGTTGCCCCCAGCATATATATATATATATTTTTTTTTATTTTATTTTATTTATTTATTTATTTATTTGAAGGGATGAGGTACTCACATCTAATATGATGACTCTTGCAACACAAGAAAGTTTTCAGTTCTGTTCACTTTGGATGACTGATAAATTTAATTTTTCTCTAGCTTTCATTATGCGGTGAGTGAGTTCTCACAGAGTCAGAGGTAGATTTTTACTGTCCCATTGTAAGCCTGTGCACACCATAACTGGATAAAATAAAGCACAGCTCCTCTGGATATGCCTTAGCTTTTGAAAAATTAAACTAATTGTGGAGGAAAAAGTGAGCTTTTTTTGTGTTTTGGTTTTCCTTAATATTGTTATCTCCAGACCAGCTGAAAATGTTAATAAACCAGCCTGTCAATGTACAGTGCATTAATTAATCTGTTACCTTTTTAACAATAACAATAAATGAGGTGGGCAGTGTGTAGGAGAGGAAATGGTTTAGAATTAGGGAAGTATATATATGGGAGAAAAAGAAAGGGACAATGGATAGTGCAGGGGTTAGAACTGCTGTGTTGCACTCAATGGACCAGGGTTTTAATCCGTCTTCCTACCATAGTACCCCTGAAGTACACCAGTAAACATTCTCCCACTGTATAAAGGGGTCTTCTTCTTTCGGCTGCTCCCGTTAGGGGTCGCCACAGCGGATCAATTGTTTCCATTTCTTCCTGTCCTCTGCATCTTTTTCCATCATACCCACCACCTGCATGTCCTCCTTCACCACATCCATAAATCTCTTCCTCTTGCCTGGCAGCTCCATCCCTAGCATCCTTCTCTCGATATATCCAGAATCTCTCCTCTGCACATGTCCAAACCAATGCAATCTCGCCTCTCTGACTTTGTCTCCAAACCGTCTAACCTGGGCTGACCCTCTAATGTACTCATTTCTAATCCTGTCCATCCTCGTCACACCACTGTATGAAGGGGTAAATTGCTGTAAACTGTGTAAGATTCTTTGCATAGAAGTGTAAGCTAAGTGAATAAATAGATATTAGCTGTTATTATTTAAATAAACATGTTGAATTCATGTGAAAAAATAAATGTTATATGCCGGTTCATAGGTTTCCTAAAATCAGAGATTCAGATGCTTTTAAACAACGTGTTAATCTAGCAGTCAGTGAACGGCGCAAAGTAATTTAATATAAAACGGCCATCCACGTGACTGTTGTGTAGTGCAACTCAACAGCTATTTTCCTGAGGTACTTATATTTTTCTGATTGTGCATCTGACAATTTCAGTCACTTCCTGCATTTGGATGAGATTGAATCGTGTACAGCAAATACAGGTATTTGACCTTAAAGATGCACCTTGTTATATACAGCCGCATTTAACTTTATATCTGTAGTACAGTCTGATTTTACCATTAAAAATGTCTGAACTGATAACATTTTTCAGGTTTTGGAGAAGTAAAGTATCATGAGGTGGGGAAAAAAGAATTGGTATTTTATTAGAATTCCTAATGGGTTGATAATTGGAATTACAGGTTGTTTTTTGTCTAATCCGAGAAGGAAAGCAGAAGCCTACTCTGTTCAGAAATATTTTTAGAGCAGTCTTGTTTTTCCAAATTAGTAAGGGCAAAGTTGAAATGTTGAAAATTAATTTTCCAGGTGTTGTATGATGTTACTTCTGTTGTTCCAGTTGGCTTTGTTGCACTTTTATTTTTTTACTGTAAATGATGTTAATAATTTAATTGAAAAATCTGTTTTATGAAAAAGATGCAGCAATTCATGATAGTTGTGTTTAGGTTTATAAGAGAAATCTGTTCGGTGCAATTTATGTTTTGTATTTTAGTATGTCGATCATCGTTTTGTAAGGAATGGTTTGCATGTGTTTGTAACATGCAAGTGCTGTATTTTTGTCTGTATTTTGAGGTGTTGGTCTTTGTCTTCCTCCTTACTTGCTGCATAGTGCTATGTAGAACTGTGCACTTTCCCCACATATTAGCAACACCTTTTATAATATTTTGTTATGTTTCATTTTTAGGGCCTGCTTTTTGTAGTTGCCAACATCCATTGCAGGATAAATTTAAATGCCAGGCAGCCCTATTAAAATTGTTGAAGTTTCCTAAAGTTGCCAAACATTATGACATACTCGTGGATTATCATTAACTTGTCTGTTTTTCCAGGTGTTATGTAGTAGTTTACATGGGAGATTTCCATTTGGGAATGAAAATGTAACGTACCAAACATCTGCTTCTCCAGTAAGATGTGACAGGGGTTAAGCAACACCGTGCAGGCCTTTCTTTCCAGGTGTCTGGCTCCGAAAAATTGGCTTTGGGATCCATATTCTCAACTAAGAGCTGGGCCCGTTCCGCTCCCAGCCCAGCTGCGGCAACAATAGCCACTGCTCCTGTGTCGATTCAAATTGGAAACGAAAGCATTAATTTTTTAAATCGTTTTGTTGCGTTTGTTGCAGTCCTTTCCAGAAGAAGCGCCACTGAACAGATCGAAAACACTGAACAGAATCACAATGGCGTCTCCAGGGATCTCTGGAGTAGGAGTGCAGAAGGGGGATGGTGCCTCAATATTTGGCTGCATACAACCTGCGGTTTGTACCCAGGGTACAGCAGAGATTTATTTTTGTGGGTTTAATCTGGATGAACTTTGCAGGTATCTTCCTATTTTTTTTTTTTTTTTTTTAACCTTCCCCCTCACCAGTCACTACTCCATGGCCAGCCCCTGTGTTGAGTTTCCTTCCTCTGTAGAGCTGTGCTTCCTGCCTGACTTATTGCTGATAAAAACACTCCCTGATAACCACTTGGGCAGCTCCGTGGCTATGGGGTTGCTCCTGTACACCAAAAGGTCCAGCTTCAATAGCCATACTTAGAAGTGATTCTACCTTTGCTCACACAGCACTACCGAATCTCTCTTCTTCCTTTCTTCTGCATTCCTGACCGGTCAGGAGGGCGCTTTGAGGTTACTACTTTAGCAGTTGATTTTTAGGAGTTGAACTTTCAGCCCTTTTTGATGACAAGGAAGAAATACAGATGACATCGTCCATCCCTTGTTCCTTGATGAATCTCAGTCCATTGTGATAAAAGTCATGCGTGCGCTGAAATGACACAAGAGTGCATGTATTTTAATGAGAAATAATGGGAAACATCATGAATGCGGTCCAATGACATAATTGCCCCGGGGAAAGCATGCGGTGTCATTCAGCTGTCTGTCTTTTCTGGGGGTAGTAAACTTCTTGCCCTGTGGAAATATAATAGTTGGATTATATGGTACTTATGAACACTTTGTGTTAAGCACATAAGGCAGGAGCACTACGTGGAGATGTGGAACGTGTGTAATGCTTTATCACTTTTCCTATTTTGTCGCACACTTCTTGTCTACAGTATTTAATAACTTGCTATCCTTATTTCTTCAGTTGTGGCTTATGTGATCTAATGTTATTAAGGTAACATTTAGGTTCTTAATGATGTATGTATATATTTTACCATGGTAAAAAGAGACAACAGTAAGCATTCCATTTTTTAAAATATTTTTGGAAAGTGAATGCTGTGTATTTTGACAGGTTCTGGGTTTTTTTAAAAATTTTTTTAAACATTTTTTTCTTCTTACTGGACTTGATATTAAGAATGCACTCTCGCATAGTGAGCACTAATCTTGCCTGCTAGTTTGTATACAGTGCAGTATTTTCATCCAAGTATATTTTATAATCATAAGACTGAAATGTTTTAATTTTTTTGCAACTTGTCGGGATGAATTAATCTGCAGCTCTGGCGACGTATCAGTGGGAATAAATTCTCATCTATCTAGCTAGCTAGCACAGCCTGCTCGCAAGTAAGGGTGCTGTACGTGCTGAACGGCATGTAATGTGGACGCTCAGCATCTATGCACTGCTTTATATACGCACTTGGCTTGTTTAATTCAGTGTAACCTTGTTCACGGTTAAAAAGATACGGCGTATATTTTGTCTGAAACTGGTTAGCGGCACGTTGTTCTTGGTGAACGGTGATGGGGGGGCAGGTGCACTTTGTACCTGTTACTACAGTTCAGAGTTATTTATTGCATGAGGCATTTCTTAAATCACTTAAATGAAAACCACTTCTCCCCTTATGTCAGCGATAGACAAGGGCTGTCAGTTACGGTTTATGTATTTCCCTTGCTTAGGGCGGCTAGCTGTTGATGTTTATGAGTAATTACGAGAAAGGTTAAGCCAAATACTCTTTCAACATACAATTAAAATGTGGACAATTGACAGACCTCCCTGTCCCTCTCAGCCAGAGCAAGAGATTCCTCTCTTTTCCCCTTTGTCTGTTCCCCCCTCCCGCGCAGAAAATATATTCAGTAAATGTTATTAAATGACTTTCCGTCCAGCAGCCGCCCCTTCGCCCAAGCAGCCAGCTATCAATAGATCTCGCCGCGATCCATCAGCGTGCCCACGCCTGCAAGCACTGTTGTCTTTTCTGCCACCGTACAATTACTCACTGCAAGATGGATGATGAGCAGCTGGAAATCAAAGAGCCGGGCACTTTTAAACGAAGGCGCTTGGCGACACTCCGTGCTCCCGCTCATGGGGCGGGCGAGCGGCGCCCCTGGCCGTCGCTCTCCTCGGGGGTTTAGTTAGGGAGCCGCGGGGAGCGCATTTGATTTATCTCCCTTCCCCTCGGCCCGGCCACGCTGGCAGGCCGAAACAGCCGAGTTGGCTCTAATGTGTCTCCGTTAGAGAGCCAGCATTAGCTGAAATAAACCATCCTGCCTCCCGGTGAAAAATGTCCCCTGATTGGCTAATTAATCAGTCAAAGGGGAACGACATGGCCCGCGACATCGGGGGACCCGAGCGGGTGAGGAACCGGGTCCGCTGATAAATGGTCTCCCACCCAATTCATACATCAAGGAAAGTTAGTCATTTTTTAAAGCTGCCGTTCGTATGAAAGGTGGATCGTAGAGACCTTTTTTCTTTCCTGCCAGCCCTTCTACTTTTTGTCGTTTTGAAAATATCTGCTTTCAGACAACTGTTTTATTTTGTGTCTGCAGAATTTTTTTAAGCGAATCATTTCACGTGAATCAGTGCCCCTTGGTGGGGTACATGGTAGCAGGTGGACTGCAAACGTTTGACCCATGCAAACGCGTGTCTGTAAGAAATTACGTTAAACGGCAAACTCCACTTTATAACATAGGATACTAGAGTCACAGCTGACACAACAGTCCATAAAATTTTTTTCCTGTCCTTCTTTGAATGCTGATTTTAATTATGAATATGGTATACCAATTCTTCAGCCTTATGGGCTTGCCGAATGGAAAAAGTATTTCTAAGCAACCTGTTGCCCAACGTTTTCTTAGCAAAACATTTCATTGTGTTGCAGGCTGACGCACTTGAAGTCTCGTGTTGCATGGTGAATGTACAGGAGCGTGCCGGTAACATGCCACCCGGATTAGTAAACAAAAATGTGGCTGGGGTTTAAAAGGGCAACACACAAGTTGGCTCACCCTGATTTACTGCTCAGGGATTTTAAAATGTTCATTTTATGGTGCTGTAAAAATGTTTAAATATGCAGTCATTTTTGGAGGATTTTTGTCTTGTGTCCCAATATATTGAGTAAAAGTGTGTAGCCGGGCGGGCAACAGTGTAAAGAAATGAAGCCGAGCCCTGTGATTTGAGCTCATGCCAAAATCAAAGACCCACTGCCAAGCATATAAGAAATGATTTAAGTGTGCGGTTTATTTTTGTTCTGCATAGTAATTATTTTGTAATATTATTCCAAAGTAGTTTTGTCTCATTCCAGCTCTTTAAAATGTGTAATAAATGTGTTTGTCAGCACCGCAAATGTGTTTGTCAGGAAAGTGTCATGTTTTGGCCTATCAGTTCCAGCCTAAAGGAGTGGCTTTTGTCAGGCAATATGCAAGTGACTAAATACTGTTGTACTGCACATAATATTTGTCCAGGTATATATTTGTAAACTTTTTCAGCTTTCGCAAAGATCAAAATACCATAAATACAGCGTTTGGGTTTGGTATAGAACCATTGCATACGGTTGTGATCGAGATTGCGAAACAACGTGATGGCTGCGTTTCTTACGCGATGGCAGAATAGGTAGAGTTGCTTGAACTTATTTTATTATTTTTTAGATGAGGCCCTTTCAAATATGTCCTACCATGCTAATGTGTGCGTAGTTGATGAATTGGTGGGTCTGAATGGGGTTGCGGGGACAGGTTTAGGTCAGGCTGGAAGAGGCACGTAGGCCAGGGCTGGCGTGACCCCTAAGGCCCCTCTCACGCCCACTCATGCAGCGGCACAAAGGAAGCAGAACCAGCGGGCAGCACTTGTTGGGGGGTGTCCTTCGCCCACGCACTAACACATGAAGAACGATGTGTCCACATCAATCCCCATTGGTGGAGAAAAAAAGCCCTCCTCACGGCCCACGGTGAGTTGGTCGAGGGAGCTGTCCATTACAGAACTGTAGTGTAGATGTTGCAGGAAACCCCTCTTTCTCGCTGTCCACATGCTGGGGTCTCACACCCTTTTGTCTTTGGCTTAAATGGGAATAGCGAGTCACCTAAGCAAAGTCACGATGAAGAACTCTAAAAAGTGATGCTACCAAAGCAAAAGTGGAAAAAAGTACCTAAGACTGCAGTAACAATGGAGTGCATGAGACACCAGCTGGTTAAAAGGCTTTCAATAGCTTTCTGATTATGAGCTCTCTGCCGTTGTTCCTCATTGCTTCCGCTTGCAGTTGCAGTGATGCTTTAGTTTCTAAGTGGGAGGCTTGCTTACTGGAGGATGGAGAACAAGGTAGGCCCATGTGGCTTTGTGATGTCTCCTTCTGGCTGTGCCAAGTGCTTTCCTCCCACCTTGCTGTTGACCAGCCAACCCTTTTCCACCGTTTTAGGCCATCATGCCTTCACCTGACCTCATACCAAGGCGTTATATTGCGCTGTAATAACTGCTTCAGCTGAGCTGTGCTATATATCTTAAAATGTTTTAGTTCAGCTAGTCTTATAAGCAGAAGTATTGGCAAATTGGCTCACAAAGAATGAGCTACATTTAGTGGCTTAAGCCCTCATTATATAGTTTGTTCAGTAGTAATTTTAGTCACTTTGGTAAATTCCAGGAAAGGGATGTGCTGATGTGGTCAGAGGTTTGGCAGGTGGCAACCTGGCGGTCCTATGCCACTGAATGAGATGTTTGTTGTGAAGGCGGTGCTCTAAATTGATCTCTGATAACATCTAATTGCTTCAAACAAAGCGCTGCCTCTTAAAAAAAAGGCCAAGGGGGGATGTTGACAGCCCTGTTGCTGCTGCTGCTGAAATTCGAGTCCCACTAGTGACACCCCCCTCTGGCAGTGAGTCGACAGCGCTTGGACCCGGCAGCTCCCCGACACGTACAGATTAGCACAGAGATGGCCGTCTCTTAGTTACAGGCCGGGGCAGGAATGCTGCGGCAGGTAATTAGCACAGGTGAAGCTAACCGCCCGAAGATCTGCGATTCCGCGCCTGTTTTGTGGCTCCGGGTTGCATTTAATCACTGCTTTTTATTCCAATAAATCACGTGGAGGAAAATAAATGTTATATCTTCTATCATGGATGAGACACCTAAACCCTTGGGGTTGGAGAAGCAGTTGCGGCTGAAGGCAGACGCACAACAGGGAAACTGCATATACATATTGCCTTTTCTGTTTGTTACTCATGAATACAAGTGTAAAGTGGTAACGTAGCCATAAAAACAGACTTCCTTTTGTGTGCCATTGAGACGGGTGCAAAAGTCAAATGTAACAGATTTTTTTTTATACTTTGAAAATTGTGCCGCTTAATTTGGGAAGTTTTACACGTTTAACGTAGAGATCTTCTCACTTTTAATGAAGTGTTGGTTTCAGCATAGAAATATTATCCAACATGTTTCTTTGTGGCGATAATGTCACTTCATGAAAACTATTAGCTTGAAGCCCAAGTGTATTTCACAAACTGTGATTATGGCTGGCACTTTTGCTGTTGTTGCTGCAAAATGATGACCATGCAGTGTCAGTTGTGTGACTTAGCAGTAAAGGAAATTTCCCTGCTTACTGAACATCTTGGGTGCTGGTATCTGGGTAACAGGGTTTAGATCTAAAATGCACATCCGCAGCCAAATTTATAATAGTGGCAGGACAATGAGGGACTTTCCTGCGCATTGAACACAGTTACTGATATTTGGTGTGTATTATTGGCAAGTGGCCCAGTAGTGGGACAGAGCGGTGCGGTGCTTTATGAGGAGGCCCCGGTTTAACCCTCTGGAGAGACATTGGTGTCACTGCTGTGTGGGATTGATGGAAACAGTAGCCAGCATCAATTTTCAGAAATCGTAGAAAAATTAACTTTTATTTTTCCCCTCATGCATGCCTAAAACGTACTGTTTGTCCCTATGTGTCGTATTTGTGTATTTTATGAAATGTCTTACAGTCAGCTGAAGCTTTTCAGTTATCTGTGTCAGAGAAATTTTCTAAAATTGCCTAAATGTGAACGTTAAACCTCTCTTTTTATCCAAGCAAAATGGGTCTTGGAGAAGCAAGTAATAATAAATAAATGTAATGAATGTAGTAAGTGATTTTATAATAAATATTTAATATCTATATAATAATATGTATATACAATATGATAAACAATTAAATATATAATAAATAGTGGGAGTGCAAGGCTGCTACTCTAAAAATTTGAATTATTTGCGCATTTAATTGTAGATATTCAGTCAGATTGAGCATTTGCTTGCATGTCAATGGGCAAAATCAATACGCTGATGTAACATGCCATGTACCATTAATAAAATATTTTGCTTTTTTCCCTTCCCCCCATTGCAGCAGTCATGTTTGAAAATTTCCATCCATCAATCGATTATCATTAACCGCTATATTCCGGGCAGGGTCACGGCGATCCAGAGCCTGACCCAGAATCGGCTTATCATAATGTGCAAGGAACTTAATATTCTAGATCTAGCATTCATGTCATGTTGATGCATGGCAGCCGGTTGGGTATGCTGTCCACTAAGTACACGTATTTGTGTATATATGGCTTTTTTTTTTTTTTTTACTGCATTAGTGACTTCTGTGAGAAAAGTGTGCTTTTATTTAGCATGTATTTATGAACTTTTAAAATACTGCACATAATAAATTATTTTGATACTTATTTAGCACACTCTGTGATTCAACCATTTAACCACCTGGGTGTTATTGTACCGATTGAGGGAGAGTACCATGGTCAAGGGTACTACAGCAGGAGATGGGATTCAGTCCTGTGTCCTATGAGGGAAAGGGTAACAGCTCTCTCAAGTGCTACTCTACCTGATGGCCCATGTATTTTGTTTATATTTATTAGTAAGGATATTATATGTGTCTGCATCTTATAATAGTTTGGTTATAGAAGTCAGGTTATTGCTGGGAACCAGCTGGTCAGGTGAAGTGTGTGTAGGGTTTGGGGGGGGGGGTACCTAACCACTGCAGCTCCTGTGGCTTTGGTGTCTCCCACAGTGTCTCCATGTATAAATATGCTTGGAGTGGAGAGGGTGTAAGGGAGTGTCCAATTCTTTTAGTGTCCCCCATGTTTTCTTGGAGTCCCTCCCTGGCTCCTCATTCACGGCCCCACGCTCGCCACTCGACAGGCCCCTGCCAGGAGAGTGAAGCAGGAAGGGCTGATAGCCCACAGTCTCTCCCTCTGAAGGAGCCTTATCTCAGAGCCGCACACGGTGCCGGGAGCATATCCCCTTCCTGGAGCACGATGCTGAGAGGAGGAGGAGGAGGAGGTTGGGTCTGGGTGGGGGGAGATGGGGTGGGGTGTTAGCCAGCCAGCTCAGTTTGTATGAGACCAGCTCTCTTCTCCCCCCAGCACACAGACACATACCTCCAGCAAAGTTTCTGTAGTCTGACTAGAGCGGGTGAAGACCTGTGGACTCAGTTCCTTTCTCAGATGTTTGAGGGCGGCATTAAAGCGAAACACTAGACTCCCAAGGTGGGAAGCTTTGTCAGAAACCTAAAGTAACATTTTTGCATATTTCTTTTTCATAACTCATTGAATTAAATTTAGGACATCCAGTGTTCAATGAAAGTTTAAAATAAACAAGAAATTTGACCTTTTACCTCCCAAAATAACTTTGGGTTACCGCACAATATAGTTTCACATCTAAAATCGACCTTTTTGGGGTCAGGTCCTTATTTTGGTCTTTGACTATCCAAGCGATGGCTTCATATCCGGCTGTTAGTCAAAACTGGCTATGTAGTGTCAGGAAGTTGTTAGATGTCAATATAGATAGTAATATGAATCTCTTGTCAATCTTTGTTCTGTTAAAAAAGATTTTTGCTTTCGAAGGGTTGCATGCCCTGGTGGTTTAGAGTGTGCGCTGAGCGTTTGGGTGTACTGTGGTGTAAGCAGAGTGATGGTACAGCTCAGCAGAGGGACTGCTGTGTGCAGCAGTTCTTAGAGCCACATTGCACATAAACCTAATAGACCACCTCAGGCTGAGCGATGACGGACCACGTGCAAAATTGTCATTTCCCTGGATTTTACCAGGCCCCTCTGGACAGTAATCTCAGGTGCTTCTCTCGGATGGCCTCCAGCCTTGAATTGAAAGCTAAATCCTCGCTGCATGTTGTTACCCTCTTGGTTCCGACCCCCCGCGTCAGTGCCAGAAATAAAGAGGATGCTGTTGCGTGCTCTTTTAGTTTTCCTTGTTCTTCTGTATTGTTTTTTTCTGAAAACCTTGGAATTTCGCGATGTTAAATTTGACTTGTAAAGCTGCTTCTGAAAAAAGTTAACAAAAATGGCAAAGTTGCTAAAATGGTTGTCCAGTGTTTTCTACATTAAGACATATTAATTTATATTTTAACATGCTATTTTGTAATGGACATGTTTAGCGTAGATTTGACATTTAAGAATTCATAAATTGGCTCTGGCTAAGTATTTACTAACAGAAAGCATTCGCACAATCGTTTATACAACTATCAAGTTTAATATGAGCCGTAGAATTGGACCGGATCTTAAAAAGCACTTCAGTACAAACACTGCTGAGGTTAACCTGGGCAGCTGAGGGCCATCGTTTGCATATGGTGGTTTAGCAGTGCCATTTTCATCAGGGTCTCATGGACATTACAGGCATTGTATTGTTTTGTGTGGTCTTCCAACTGGATGTTCTTCATATTGAATCATTATGCATTGAGTAGGCCATTAGGAAAATGAAGACAGATGAGACAATTGGTGTGGATGACAAGAGTTTTTTCGTAGAGGATGGAACAGTCTGGATCCAAGGGGTCCTGCAGCCACAGAGGCCTTTTCCTATAGCAAATATCAATCTGTGGATACGCCTGCGTTTTCTAACTTACTTCACTAAGAATTAATGGTTTCCACTGTAGATACAATGTTGGCTATACAGTGAGTAAAACTTGATTCTTTGTCACAGGAAGAGGTCCGCAACCACAGACAGCTGAAAACAGTGTAAAATTTTAGCAAGGGATTCTGATAAGACTTCAGTGTACATATGAAGCGATGTGAACTGTTGACTGCAGTGTGGAAATTAAACTGCTATTGAAAGCTAAAAAAAAAGAAAATTAATATGGTATGTTATACTAACGCATGGTATGAAATGCCATCAATCTAAATAATATTCATTCAGGTGCAGTAGTAACATCAGTGTTCAGAACTTGCAGTATAATTATATGACTGAGTGGTAACCTCATGCCTTCTGCTTCTTACTTCATCTGTGCTGAGATACAATAACAGACGACATAGAGTATAGAAGAAGGAAACTAAGGATAAGGCAGAGGGAAAGAAAAACCGGCTACTGCACTTTACCTCTTCCCAAAAAGTTTAAAACGCGACCATTTTTTTGTCACTACACCTTGTGCGTTTTTTAAAAAAAAACTTTTTAACAAACATTGTTGAGATTGGTGTCAAGTTTTAATGTAAAAGATGGTCAACTGATTCCTAAAAAGTATAGACTTAATATAGTATAGTATTCAGAGAATTGGTTATTGTAGGCAAGCCACCTGCAGGGATGTGTAATTTATGTAAATGAGCTGTAAAGAATTGAAATCTGCTCAAAGTGAAAGAATTTCTGTGTTGTCAGGATTTTTCCCTAAATGTTGATTTATTCCATACCACCCTTGCTTTATATCTATTGTGTGTATAAAAAAAAAAATGTTTTATTACCAAGGCCACTGTTGAGTGTAATGTGCACACATACTGTAGTGGATTCTGGTAATGCTAATGTTGGTCATATTGTGATAGACCCCCCCCCAGTCTAACAGTTTTGATATTTGTAAATCAGGATCGTAGACTTTGACCTGTCTTGAGAATATTCTCTTAACAGACCTGTAAGTTGTGTAACTTGAATTCATAGCCTCATCACTAAGTCTTTGTGTTTTTCTCTTTCCAATTTGAAACAGAGCAGTGACCAGGATTCCCAAGGAGAAAAGGAGCTGGATGAGAAAGAGAATGGGACATCTGGTTCAGAGGTGGAGGCCACGATCAACACGGTCACCAGCACTCTCACCATGCAGGAGTACTTTGCTCAGCGGATGGCCCAGCTCAAGAATGACCGTGAGGAGAAACACAGCCTGAACAGAACTGTTGATGTCTCTGAGGACAGTGTAGAGATGACTGAGAAGAAATGCAAAACGTTGAAGAAGAAAAAGAAGAAAACTAACCATAAGGACAAAGGTGAAGAGAAAGAGGAAACAGAAGACTGCACCGGTTCCCTTGGTGAGAACAGCAACCATCAACAGAGCAGTAGGAGCACAAGTGGGAAGAAGAAAAAGAGGAGGCCCATGGATAAGGAGCAAAGACTGGAGCCAGAAACTGAAGCGTCCACAGCTTCTAGCTATGAAGAGCACCTGGGCAGTGGAGCTGGGGATGCCTGCGAGACTCAACACTCAACAGACAGGAAGAGAAAGAAGCACAAGAGACCTTCAAAGGAGACAGATGTAGAGGACAAACACACAGCAGCACAGGAGGCGGCTGATGACATGGACAAGCCTGACAAGGGCCGGAAGAGGAAAAAGGAAGAACAGGCTGTAGAAGTAACCGAAGAAACGAAACCCAAAAAAGACAAGAAAAGGAAAAGAAAGCACAAAGCGTCAAGTGAAAATTGACAACCAAGGCTTTTTGATCCATTCTGATTGAGAAGAATCTATCGCATGGCCTTTTTAACCACACATTTTATGCTATAGAACTGATTTTGAAATACTCGTAAAAACTTGAAAGTGTACACCCCCCCCCCCCCCAAGGATATTGATCCATTTTTTGAAAATCAGCAGTCATCTGAAAATATGTTTTGTTCAGGTCAATATTATTTATTACCATCTAGCTGGCTTGTGCTGTTTTTACTTATCAGACCTAACATAACAGTATTAAGAATGACTTAAACATGAAATGTCTGTTAATTCCCTGAACATTACTTGATATTTTGTCAATAAAACATACATATATTGTTATGTTTCTTTAGAATTAAAGTTTTTTTTGTAGCAGAAGATCACAATTGCTACTAAGGTCTGTAGTAACCCTTTGAGTCATTGAAGGAGAGTTAAGTGGTTCGTTCTACCAGTGCTGGAAATGAACTCATATTGTTTTGTCTTGGTTGACTTTGCCACACCTTCCACGTTAGATAAACTTTATCCTGTGATCTAGCAAATTAGTCTGATTTGACTTTAAAAAAGTAAAATGAGCATCCAGTGTCAGGGCAGGGTTCCCTGTGCTGGTGAGAGACTGGCAATTGTATTGTTGTCAGAGGCCTGTATGCCACTCATCTTGTTGGAGCTTACAGTGGCCTGGGAGAGAGGGTGAAAGAAGCGCAAGGTCGGGTATGAGAAGCTACTAGAGTAGTGCCATCAAAAAGGCTGAAGGGCCAGCTGTGTGCCCACTGAAGTTGGTGCTGAAGCTGCGGAGATGGCTGTGGAACAGGGGAGATGAGCTGTGAGTTTGAGTTGGCACTACTTCAGTGCAGGTTGGGTCTCCTGGGCAAGAGTGACTTATGCTGAAATAATTGGAATACCCAGTGATCCCAAGTTACCTCTCTGATGTGTCCTGGTACATTACATGATACATCATTTGAAACTAAAATATTTCCACTGGTAATTTTTTGGTTCTTCAAAACATGTTGCTTTGAAGAAACGGGAATGGGATCATGGATATGTTTGTTCATTTCATTTGTTATTGTCCAAATTGACATAAAACTTGAGTAAATAAGTGCATTTCATAACAGGTGAAGACATCCTCGTAGCATAATTTGATCGATGCTGTCTTACTCTTTCACATTACATGAGGCTTATATAAAGATTTTGCCACATGGTTGATGCAAATTTAAATTGAACAAATGAATAAATAGCTTTTAGAAGTTCAGTTGCAAAGCAGATCTGAAAGAAATGGGTTCTGAGCTTGAGGAACTCTGAAAGGGATTCTGCAGTACTGAAGGAGGGGAGCGATACAACCTGGCTGGAATATCAATCAGTAGGTATCCACACACAACGGACAGTTTACAGGGGCTGCTGAGGTAACATCAAAAACAAATAAAATTTAAGAAAAACAGACCTTTCTTTTTATTTCCTTAATATACAGTAACGTGCTAATAATATAGATGCACTAGAGAAACAGATGAATCATTGAGCACAACTAGAAGTGAAGGTGTGGTGATGGTAACTGTTGATCAAAAACAGGTGGCAGTGCCACCAGTAATCTGAATGTGGCTGTTGTGTCCTTGTAGGTTCTTCACAACAAGCATTAAAATGGCTCAGAGGATCAGAGAGCACGTTTTCAGAACAACCTTCCCTCTGAAGACTGCAAACACTCACTCTGTTCTCACGCTACTGCTTGCACACACTTACTCGCTTGTATACAAACTGGAAGAGCGGCTCCATCCTACCCCGGGAATGACAACGCTGGTCTCAGTCCACAAAAATTTTGCATCGTACCCTCAAACCTCAAAACACCCAGGCCTACCTGAGAAAAGATATCACCTCCCAGGAAGGACAGCATACACCCGTATTCCGGTGTCCGAGCGTAATTGGTTCCTAGAAATTGCTTGAGTACTGCAAACTCAGATATTGGGGAGCTACATATTTCCATTATTTCTTATGAGGAAAATTATGATTTGTTCTGGGTTCGTCCAAGAAACCCTACGTAATTTCCCCATACTATCCCTAAAACTGTAAAATGCCTATTTTAGCCTGATAAAGAGCACTTTAAACCAATGAACTAATTAGGAAACGATTAATATTCATTTGTATGTTTACATGGGGTTACTTTTTTATTCCATATATGTTTTTTCCTTATTTATGGTAATGGCAATAAACAATTAATGTAAAAAATTAAGAAATTAAAATAATATGAAATAGAAAAAAAACTATCAAATGTAGCTATTTTAATGGGCTGTTACTGGAGAAGGTACTGAATGACCGAAAGCGCAAACGAAAGTGTTGAACCCGGGCCGCAAGAGACAAAGACTGAGACATACATACCTGTGTGTGTGTGATAGAGAGAGGGTGCTTTGAATATTTCTCTATACGTTGCTTTTATTATTTATAAATGTAAAAAATCAGCCTGATAACATGTTAAAGAGTATTGAATAGTTTTGTGTGTAAATTCATAGATTGGATACTTGCGCCCACACAAAACTAAAAGGGAAACACCTTCTGTTTTAATTGCTGTGTAAAAAAATGTTGGTACCTGTTGCAAGGTGATCCTACCAGTCACAAAAATTCTTTTCATTTATTTTTAATCCCTCAGAAACCTGAACCACAGAGGTGTCCACACCCCTTAAATATCTTCTGTCATTTCGGAAATGAATAATTTTTTGCTCATCCTACCTTTGAAATGTTGAGCAACCTGCCTGGTGCATATTTCAGAGCAAATTGCGCCCATTAATGCTTTGTTCATCTAACCATTACAGAAGGATTTTCAGATGTGTACATGTGCTCTGTTTGCGCGGAACAGAATTTGAGCAAAAAATAGCACGGACATTATGTTAGTTCTCAGTGTCAGGTTTTGTTTTCAGATATTTTAGTGAGTTTTTAAACAGGAGAGCAGTGTTTCAAAAATTTTTTTATTTATAAACCATAGCAACATGTTGGTTGTGAACCACTAGATTTGGTTTTATAACAGGAAACATGAAGACCATCTTGTTTGCCTGATGTGGTATGATAACAGTGCTGATCCAACAGGAACTTCATGTACTGCCGTCCCTGCAGATATTGGTATGCAGAATGTGAAGCGCTGATGTAAACTCCCCGTGACATGGGAAGACGTTAACTGTCACACACTGACGGTTTCAAACATAAGAAAAGATATATCAGACCGCTAGTAGGAGACACCACAAGGGGGGAAATGTTCTCTTCCTAATTCCTACTTCATCTGTGTTACAAAGAAGCCTACCAGCCTGTAATCTGCAGATTCGCCTTCTAACAAGCATAGAAATCTGGCAATGGCCCCAACCCTTTTCAACAGCCAGGTGTATAACATCTTACATAACTGGAGTGGAAGGTAGTCAGAGTTATTATGGAACAGAAATGTGTATTTTTCAGACGGTGGTGCACAATGGCTCAAGGGTTGTCCTCCACAAGCATGAACTTCAGGAGGTCAGGAGAATAAGGTAACATCCACCACTGCATTCAAGGGCTGTGCAGATGCTCATTTCTACAGACAAACAAAGAGGAATAACTTCTAGGTGCCTGTAATGTGGTTCATCCGGTGGTTTTACTGCTTCTTGGGAGCACACTGTCAGCGCTGATGCTGCACAGTAGCGACAGGTCAACGTGCTGTTCAGCTATTAACAGCATCTTTCAGTCTGACAAGAGTAGGTAGCTGACTTTATTATACTTCCTTCTTCTGTTGTGTGAAGGTTAAAAAAAAGTTTTTTGATGGCTGGCTTTCATTTTGCCTGAAGGGGAGAAAAGGTGAAAATGGTGAACCTCTTGGTCTATGACGCCTTGTAATGACATTGTCAGCACGTGAAGGTTCACAGGGTCACGGTGGGGCAAAACCCATCTGGGAAGCACGCTGCGGGAGATCAGTCCGTCGTACGGTGATCGCACACACACACGTTCTGCAAAGACTCATCTCATTACCCCCACTTACTCATGATGTTGAGGCTGTTTCTCACCTTTTACCTTCTGCCTTATGCAATCTGCTTCAGCACAACCTGCTTTGACATGTTTTGCAGACATTGCCTCCAGTTTAGCACGTATGGATGAATAAAAAAAGACTACAGGAGTTCATTAAATGTACTCAATGAACAAATGACACCCCAGTGGAGTATTGTTTGCAAGCGAATCCTGGTTATACGTAAATGAAGTGCAACCCTGCACATGGGCAGAGCTACCGAAGTGCACAAGGTGAGGGCCAAGGGATGAGGGTGGCACCCGGGGACACCGCTGTCTTCGGTCACACTTGTACCACTTCTGACCAACTGTAGCAAAGATCACTCGCATCAATTTTTGCACTGAATTGCCCCAGTAAATTTATTCTATAGGCTCATTTTATCAGCATCTTTTTGTTTTTGCCTTTATTTCGAAAAATTAGTTTTACAGTACATGAAACAAACATTTGGACTTGAAATATATATTTATATAGTATATACAGAGGAAAACGGGTAATAGACATTGTAATATACACTGATGTAAAATAATATTTTTCTACAGAAGAAATTTCCATTTTTAATTTATATAATTCCCTTCCATTTTATCTGACACCAGTAAAAGGTTTAAATGTTAATATTTATAGTGTTGTAATAGTTTAGTGAGTTTGTGATTATTTGTAGCCTAAAAATTATAAAGCAAGAAGCCTGGTATTGACTGTATTGTCTGTTTTTTTTTATTATTACTGTTATAATGAAAATATGTTGCTGCAAAATGCCTCATTTGGCAGTTTTTGAAATGAATATCACAGTGTGTGAGAATATCGGTTGATTTATGTTAAAAAGTTTTTTTTTCTCTCTTTTCTTTTTGTGTGCCCCCCCCCCCCTTCATCTGTCGTCCCAGGTCTCAGGTTGGAGTCAAGGAGGAGCTGAACTGCCCTGCGGGGCTTTTGCTGGAATCCGGAGTACAAATATAAAGCGTCCCCCCCACCCCCACCCGTGCGGGAGGAAGGAGTGAATCACGGCGCGCAAGGAGGGGCTTTAAGAGCGCGCCTCGAACCGGCAGCCGCTCACACACACACGCACACACACACATACATACACGCAGGTTTCCATGGAAGTCGGTGCTACTCGCTTTTTGTTCCAGGTGAAACACCAACACATTTAGTCGCAGCAGAGAGACTACACTGATTTATTTGTATTTTTCACAGAAGACTTTAGGGCGCCCGAGAAGTGACGCAAAGTTGACAGGTGAGCATGGCGGCGCTGATCAGCACCTATTCGTCGTGGCCCGAGAGCTTCGAAGGTTCCCCAGGCGGCGCGGAGCAGCTGCCCGACGGCGGGGCCGCGCACAGGGGCGCGGGCGAGCGGGGCGCGGAGCCGCGCATCCGCAGACCCATGAACGCGTTTATGGTGTGGGCCAAGGACGAGCGCAAGCGGCTGGCGGTGCAGAACCCGGACCTGCACAACGCGGAGCTCAGCAAGATGCTCGGTGAGGACGACCCCATAAGTTTGTTGTTAATAAACCATCACTTTATTACTTGACTTTCATGGCAGCGGCTGAGAAATAGTTTCGCGTCTTGTCTGATCTCAAACACGAAAACTTGGTGACAACCCAAGATGTCACATGCACAACTGATATTTATCGGTCCTGAAAGTGTATCCGTAGTTGCGCTTCCACAGATCGACGCAAAGGAAAGCTTTTTCGACGTCAGGTCATCTTTTAATTTTAAACGGGGAAGAAGATTCGCTTGGGGTGAACAAACTGAGCTCTGCTCAAATGGCCCCCAAAAATGCGCATTTCATTTTTAATAATTTTATTCGAAGAGTCTCCACAGATTGGATGAACGTGGGAAACTGCTGTTGAATCATACAAATCCCAAAACTCCAGTTGCTCACACTTTGAAATAAACATCCGAATTATTCGATGTGTGTAACTTGTGAAAAACCGCCTTACTAAATATCTCAAATGTTTTCCTTTTAAAAGGAGTTATTGTACGTGGTTTATTTTGAACATAAAGTCGTTGCTTTTACTTATTACAGCGATGTTTGACTTTAAAAACTGCCTTCGCATTTTTGCTCTGAAAACTCATTTTTAGTCAAAGGTCTTTTCCCCAAGCCGTAGCCAACTTTGCATTAAATTATTTTAGTACGTTTTTGCGCAAATAAATTAAAAATATCTTCAATTTATATACTAGCCACATGCATTGGCTAGTTGAAAAATCTGGAATTGAAACTGTTTTATCGCTCGATGCTACTGACCTGTGTACAGTTTGAAATACAGACGGAAAAGCGCTATTTTCTTCATCATTTTCATAGAAAAGTGGATGGGAAAAACGCAAAGACTGTGACATTTAAAGGCTGTGCGATATTTCTAAGAGACAAGATTTACTTGGTTAAATATCTACAAATCTATCCGATCAAATCCCCCTCCACTCCGGTCCCAGTTAAAGAGGTTTGTTAATTCAATTAATAAATATATTAGCAGATAAATATATATACCTGCATATTAAATGTCATCTATGTGTGTTTATTTAGATAGTTTGACTACATTTTAAATGCCCAGCTTTAACTTAAAGCAATGTTACAGAAAAAGTTGAATTGCTCTTTAGTTTCAAATGTACTCGCAGACAAGGTTTCAAATAATTGTACATTTTTCGAAAAGACCCGCAGATTCTTTTAATTAAATGCTATTACTTTGTGACACTCGAGGTGGCACGAAACCTTCCCTTGTCGGCACGTTCAGGAAAAAAATGATGATAATCGAGTTACAGAATACTTCCAGTAAATTTAAAATTTTGCTCAAATCCAGGTGTATTGCTATTAACGTTACGTTGCAATAAATCAACAGAAACTTCAAAGAGTGCAGATTTTGAAACATGTTAATGAGAACAAAAGACGTCTAATGTGAATATTTTTTTAATCTCCGTTTTTAGGCAAGTCCTGGAAGGCCCTGACGCCCCCTCAGAAGAGGCCGTACGTGGAGGAGGCCGAACGCCTCCGGGTCCAGCACATGCAGGACTACCCCAACTACAAGTACCGGCCGCGCAGGAAGAAGCAGCTGAAGCGCATCTGCAAGCGCGTGGACCCCGGCTTCCTGCTCAACGGCCTGGCTCCCGATCAGAACGCGCTCCCTGATGCCCGCGGCTGCTGTCGCGCGCTGGACAAGGACGAGGAGGCCGGTTACTCCCCCAGTCTCCCCGCCATCCGGACCTTCAGGGATGCACCCGGCTCTGGCGCCGGCTTTGACACCTACCCCTACGGCCTGCCCACACCTCCAGAGATGTCGCCGCTGGATGCCGTGGACCACGACCACCCCTCGTTCTACTCCTCCCCGGCTTCGTCTGCCTCCTGCCCTGACGACCGCCGGCCGACCCCTCCCCACATGGGCAGTCCGCCCCCCTACCACCACGACTTCTCCCGTCCGCCTCTTCACTGCGGCGGACCTCACCCTGGCCACATGTCTATGCCCCCGAGCGGTGCGCCGCTCATGTCCGCCCCACCTCTCCCGTACTACGGTGCCCCGTTTCCCCCGGTCCAGCACGGGCTCCACGGCCACCTGGGCCAGCTTTCGCCGCCGCCGGAGCACAGCAACCTGGAGACCCTGGATCAGCTCAGCCAAGCCGAGCTCTTGGAGGAGGTGGACAGGAACGAGTTTGACCAGTACCTGAACTCCACTGGGCGTCTGGAGCAAGGCGGCATGACAGTCACGGGACACATCCAGGTGACTGCGGCCTCCACGTCCTGTCCCAGCAGCGCCACAGAGACGAGCCTCATCTCAGTGCTGGCCGATGCCACGGCTGCTTACTACAACAACTACAGCCTCTCCTAACCCTCTCTGCAGAAAGAAGCCTTCTGAGTGGCTTTGCGGACAAAACAAAATCGCTGACAGAAAGCGACACGCAAAGCGAGAAGGGGCTCGAGAGTCGAGGAATTATTTGCGGACACCTCAGGGATGCACAGATTGAACAGTTATGTCTTTCAGTCCTGCACTCTTAGAGAAAGGCGATCTAGTGGAACAACGGTCTCGTTTTGAAATTTCTTTGTCTGCTGTCCGTTTGGCATGTACAGATGCTTCTAAAACTTATTTAAATATTTCAGTGTGCCACATACTTGCTTAATCTATTCTTTGCATATTTGTCGGAATATGTATGATTTTTTTTTCTATCCTGTCACTAATCTGGGAGTTTTACCTCAACACTGTTCTTAAATTGTGCCAGAACTTTCTTATGCAAACATCCCAAACGAATTAAATTGTCCATACTGGATCCAAAAGAGTGACCCGTGAAGAAGAAAAAATGTCCTCCCTGTTTTCACTGTGTTTCTAAACATTTACTCGCAACGATAACATACACGACGATTATGATAGTTTAATAACTGAACGCTATTTAGGGTCAGTTTTGTAGGGAAGAACGCCAACAAGATGTAATGAAGCACATCCATACACTCACAGGAGAATGTGAATACATTTCGGCAGCAGGAGGAGAGCTGTGACACCGTGCTGTATATTTTATTAAAGTAAGCTATTCCCCTTTGTAACCTCATGACAAATAACATTGTGTAAATACACTGTGCCACACTGCAAACACACCAACGCTCTGTAATGTGAACTGAGATGGAAGAAAATTATGTATTGTGGATGCTCTTTGTATTCTGTGAGATCTGTAATAGAATGCTGTCCTGCTCAAAGAGATCAGTGGCAATAAAGCGTTGAAATAAATATAATCAGATTAAAGGGAACCACTGTATTTTCTGTCCTGTGTTTTTTGTTATACAAGAGAAATGCAAATTAAAACAAGATGAAGTTTAAAAAAAAATAAATAAATCACAAAATAAAAAACAATGAATTTTTCTGAATTTACTTCTTATGTTCTCAGTTATGTTTTTCCCCACGGTGTTTCTAACTAATTCTAATTTTATTTATTGCTTTTGTCAGCTTTTGTATTGTCCATTCCCACTCTGGTCGACAATACAAAGGAAATCACATAATATGTTGACTTGGAATATTGAAAAAAAAAAAAAAAAAAGTTTGTGAGCAACAACCATTCCAATGGAACAACAAGCACTGATTTGTCACACACATTTTGAGAGGTTAACAATAATGCACCTAGTTGCCTTGGCGCTGTGGGCAGGCGTTAGCCTCGCTGTGCTACACGTTTTTAGGTATCAGGGACATGCGTTCAAGGCGAGAGAACATCACCATCCTGTCAGCCTCCCTCCCCCACGCTTCCTCTGCACCGGCAGCAGCCGATGGACGCTCGTCCATGAACCCGGGAGAAATCTTCAAAGGGCCGCCTAAGCTTGAGGAGCCCACTGTTTGCTGCGTGCCAGTGTCATCGCCCCCTTCTTGCACTGTGAGGCGGCTCAGCGCATCATGCACTGCAGCCTCTCTGCCATCCCGCAGCCCTCTTCTCTGTGCCCCTTGTCTTCCTCTCGGCAGGCCTCGTCTTGCAACGAAACCCCTATACACTATCTGTCTGATGCAGACTTTCATAATCTTGGGGAATTAAACAAAAAAAAGTGTCGAACACTGACTTTTTTAAATGTTCCCTATTATTCATTTTTTGAATTCTTTTCGTAAAAGGAATTCTGGGCCTTTGACAAATCCCTGTGTCTGGAGGCTCTATTTTTTTTTTTTTTTTAAGGAATGGCCGAGTCACATTTCTTGTAAAGAGGATGTTCCAGAGGAGAGGTGTTTCCTGCCTGATAAGCCAGCCTCTCCATCAGGATGTTTGGGTCCAGCTATCCCATATTAAAAAGCCGTCGTGAGGGAAGGGGACCCACCGTTGGTTTGGGGGGAGGAAATAAAGCCTGGCTGATTAACATCTCACGCCCTCGACTTTTGGGGCGCCTTCGCAGCCCACGTCGGCCCTGTCTCTGCGGCACGCCACGCAAGTCTGGACAAGGCCTCCTTATTTAACCACAGCTATTTAAAATTCTTCCTCTAAGAGAACCGGTGTGAGACAAACAACATCAGTGGAAAACCATGTGTGTCCACAAGTAAAATAGCATGCGTATCTGACATCACTCTGTATTAGCGATCATGCATAGAAATGAGTAAATGCCGTCGGACTGACCTGTCTTTCTGACATCGTTTTCAGTCTTTTGTCCGGCGGACACCACCGCGAGACGTCGCTTTGCCCCGGGGTGGTGGCCTACCAGTGGGAGGGATGTGTTGGTTCCCGAGTGGGGACCGCGAAGGAATCGTGCTCCAGGCTCGCTCTACTGCTCCTCCCGGGTCAGCCTGCTTGCCTCCCGGAGACCCCCTGCCATGGTTCCCCATAGACCCCGGGGAGCCCCCACCTATCACTTTCCCATCACCTCGGGGTAGGGCAACACAGTACGGGCCACTGTTCCCCTTGCAGGGCCTAATGGCAGACTTAATCATCCCAGGAACGATGGTGTTTGACTGAAATAGGGGTGACGACCTATACACACCCAGACAGATGTCCTTGGTTCACAGGTAACACAAAGCTACACTCGTGTGATTACTTTTCATGTTTGCAGCATCTCCAAGTAGTCAAGCAAAAAGAAATAATTGTATTCCTTAAAGTCCATTTTCCACACACGCTTAAAATATAACTTTCGTCAAGTTTCTAAGCTATTTTCACTTAACTATGATTATGTTGTCTCTCTGTCAGTGCTTTGAATGCAACACACAGCTGCTCTGTTGTGGATCTTGTTAAAATGAAAGAGTCTCAGTTTTACACAAAATAAAATCACATTTGGGAATAATCGTGCATCCTGTTACTGCCAAACATCAGCTATAGGGCCATGAAGACTCCCCCTTATTTATTAAAATCTTTGCGCATGCCAACGTTATCCATGAACGTGGGGTTAGATGGCAGGGAGTGGGGACACGCCCCCCCCCAATGTTCCAGTAAACCTTATTGTGTCCCCTCTAGTGTCCCTGTACAGCTCTAATCTTTAGAGCCAACACTTTTCCCCAAAGTGTTACAAGTTACGACGTCCAGTTATAATTAATGCAAAATTTAAGCTTGTTTCACGACCCTATGCTACCCTCTCCCAGGCTACAATATGGCGAATATCATCAGGTCTGAGAAAAAAGTTCAGCATATTTTGCATCTCTTTTCAGCTCCTGTGATGTTTTTTCCCAGTGCTTTCTGGATTACCTCCAAGCTCAGGTCGACCCGCAGCTTCAGGTCGTCAGGTCGGCTCCTATGTTTCCCGTTTCCTCCTGCTAAAACCGTCATATCCAAAGACAAACAAACAACTTGGTGTCTCAAATACTTTATCCTCCTGACAGCTCCTTTACCAATTGCTGCAATCGTATTGTGTCAGCACAGCTGCGTTGAATATTAACGGTCCGCTGGGAGCGTTTGTTTGCGTCACTTTAAATAAAAAAGAAAGGCGACTCTTCGTTTCAGAGCCGCGCAACGGCGACAGTTTGTGATGCAGGACGGGGTTTTGTTGTGCGGAGCACAAATTACCTGGGAACGCGATGCCTGCGTGAAGTTCTCCTGCTCTCATCCGCCAGTTCGCCGCTTTCAACACTCATTTCCAGCTTTGCTTCTCATTTTCAACCAGCAGTCACTGAGCGGAGTCAGAAACGTGGATTCCTGTCTCTTCTTGCACTTTAATTTGTATTTTTTTTCTGTGTCGTGTTAGAGGGGAAGGGATGCTGCACCTTTGATTTCTGCGCTCACATTCACCTGCGGACAGCATGTAGTAAAACCTCATCGCCCCCCCCGCCAAGCTTCTTAACTGTAACTAATTGGAATTCTTAATTATAATTAATAATTAATTAATTACACATCAAGAAAAGCTGACGTTAGCTGGCAGTTTCCACCATGCAGCGACTTTTAAAGTACTAAAAACAGTTGGAGTGAAGCAAAAAATAAGAATAAAACGCCTGGCACTTTTTTTCTTTTTTACATAGTGATAATAATATAAAGAAAGAGCATCCAGGTTTAATGTGGCACTGGAAAGATTGTTTTGGTCAAGTTTACAAATGGATAATTGCTGCATAAAATAAATTAGTCCATCATTTGTGCCTGGCTGACAATGTTGGCTATTTGTGCAAGGAAAAAAAAAAAACTAAGGCAGAGGATTATGGCCATAGCAATTTTTCCCCCTCATTGTGATGAAACAACAGACACAGCATGTGACAGCAAATGGGTGTATTTGGTGCATCCTGAAGAATGGACCAGACTTGGTGAGGGATCTTTGCCATTTGGCAAATGTGTACCACAGATGCAGATGGAGACCCTTGAAAACTTCTGGGACAATGCAGGCAGCCAGTGGCCACCCACCTATACCTGAGAATGAATACAGCTGCTGAAGGACTGCCACCTCCTGTTTCCAGAAGATACAGCCTTATTACTATAAACAGACGACTTGCCCAGAATATGGCGTTTAATCCAGAGAGCTGCTGTCTGTACACATTCAAAACACCACATAGGCTGTGCTCTACAAGCTCATGAGTTGGGAGTCTGCTTCTTATAATATATATTTGCACACAGTTACCCGGGAATAAATTTAAACTACACCCCACCTAAATGTACGCCAATAAGAGAAATTACAGCGCTAATACTGGCTGTATTACAAACCTAAGAAAGTGTGATAATTCATTCATATTTGAACAATTTTGCAACATAATGTATTAGCATTACATTTTTAAATTACTATTCCAAAGGCAGTCTTGGAAAGCATTTCCCCCCTCATCATTTAAAGTAATTGATAACTCAAACAATTTATTTTAAAGTTCAGTTAAATATAAAAAAAAGCTACTTGTGAAATGTTTCTCAAACCCCTGAAAATTAAAATCACTGTAGAAGATGCTCAAATGGGAATATTTGCCCTCCTCATTAAAATGGCATATAAACTAAGCAAGTCAAATCTGGACTCTATTAATGTATATTATGCATTCTGTACATTATGCACAAGCTGAAATATTTGCTCTGGTGATTAAGAACAGTGCACAAATAGACAAAAGAAATAAAATGCAGGCTTACTGTGCATTATGCATGCATTATAAATCTGGATGATCCAAAAGGTTTGCATAGATGCCACAGTTTGAGTTGGGACTTTACAGGACTGGTGAAACTGCCCAATAGTGTGTACAACACAAAAGATGGTCGTGACTTTGGTCTGGAAAGTTTAATTTCCACTGACAAACATCGGCAGAAATGGTAGCACAACCTGGCGAGCAAGCAGGCGGCCTTGATCATCAACTGCATCATTTCCAGGGACCCCACGCAGGTGCAGGGGATCAGCGATGTAGATGTCGATGTTTGTAAGGAATCCCTTCCTGCTTGAGGCTCACTCATTTCCTTCGGGGGGGGGGCATCAAATAAGGAGACACAAGGAAATGAGTCAAACTGTCCTGGAAGCAGAGTTTTCCACACTTTGTACCATCTTGACAGGTGCATAACAGGATGCGAGCAGCAGAAGCATGTTGATGAGCATCATGCCTACTTTTTTCTTACAAGAATGTGAGGGTTACAAGAAAATGAGTCTTAGGCATTGTACAACAAATGAGTAATGAGATCAGGAAATCGCCTGCGGAGCTTTCGCTGGACTTCAGCTCTTGGGTTTGGAGGTCCGTCCGGGCCAACAGAGTCGTACGAGGCAATGAAATGAGAAGCTGGAAAATACGATCATTTGAAAAGCCACTGACCAGCTGAGCTGCTGACTTATGGAATACTCCAGTGGGGTACAAAGTGCTCGGGGAAGAGGAAACAGTCCTTTTAATAACTTATCCTAAATGTTAAGCTTTGGTCGTATTTATTTCCTAAGCGCTTCTACCTGCAGAATAGACTGCATGTGCAGTTTCAAAGGGCAGAAGGTTTGCCCTAGGGGCACCTCAGTATCCCTTTGACCTTTTGCAGCTTAATAAATTAGGAATTAGTCCAACTTTTAGTGACAGTCCCATTAGTCTAACAACTCATTTCAGGAAATGTTTTAATAAAAGTTTTAAAATGAGAGTTCCACACCATCCTTTGCTTGTTCTTACCGCTACAATATATGCACAAACACTGGTCACAACCGGTTTGATGTACACATTTTTAAACACACAAACATCTGAAGTTAGTTAATTCGTGCGTTTTAATTGGTTTCAATTATTTTATTTTTTTTTTTTGCAGTTGTCTGCTTTCAAAAATTGTTTTTCATGGCCAGCCTTTGTTGGTGGTAACCACCCCCACCCACAAACAACAGGAGTGTGGGACTGGATGACATGAAATTGCGTTCAGGGTTTACAGCTCCCTCTCTCTCTCTGTGTGACAAGGTGACTTATATGGATCGATCAGATCAACAGCTGCATTAATCGATAATATATTCAGGTAGCATACAGTAATTTTATTTTTTGTCACCTGAAACGGATTTCAAAGTTAAACGTTTTAAATGTTTAATTATTAATTCATTTATTTTTTATCTGCTGTAGCTGCATCCGAGACTTTTACGGAACCTATCCAAATAAATTCCCTGTCAGCAGGCCACGGTCTTCATCCTCGCAGCCCTGTTTCCGCAACTCGACTTTTGCTGGTCTAAATTCTGACTGATTCATTCTTTATTTCACTTCGTTATTGAGTGATAAACTTGAAAAGTGTTCAGTTCTTTCTGAATGCATGCAAATGTTACATTTTTGACCAAACGAAGGAAACACGTACGTCGCTGTGCTGCTCAGTTGTTGAATATGAACAGTTTGTACTACTCACCTGGGAGTGCCCGCGACCCCCGGGAGGAGCCGGAGACCACGGCGGGGAACAGGAGGACCTGGGCCGGCTTAGCACTCCGCTCCCTCCGCGACCCTCCCTCACCGGGACAGCGCGGCAGGGAAACGGAACTCAGCTGTGTTTCTAACAAAGCCCAGGTTCGAGTTTCCGTGTTCTTCTTCCGCATTTACACCGGGCCGGTTTGCTGCTGGATATGAAAACAAAATGCTTTTGTCGATATTGACAATCGTACCACAATTGCCTTTGAAATGACAGATATAACGTTTAGAAAACTTACAATACAATTAAATAGATTTCTAAGAAGCACTTGCGTCAGTAGTCAGGATGGCCGAGCGGTCTAAGGCGCTGCGTTCAGGTCGCAGTCTCCCCTGGAGGCGTGGGTTCGAATCCCACTTCTGACAGACAAAGTTTTTCTGTTTTAAAATTGGAAAAATAACCGTTCTTGGGGTAGTTAATGCACACAAATAAAAGAGCTTTTTATATTAACTGCTTTAGTTTGTATCTGTTGAGAAACTCTTTAAAAATAAATGGTTCATGATCTCCCACCGCAGTCGCTTTCGAGCGACATATTTGTATGTTTGTCACAGTTGTCGCAGTTTCGCTAAAACTCGAATTATACTCGTATTTTACTTTATTCTTTTATTTGTACGTGCTTTAATGCACTGGATTATGACCCCCCCCCCCAATAATATTATTGTACTCTGTACTGTACAGCGCCTTGAGCTTTTCAGGGGGGTTCTATAAAGCGCTTCGGGAAAGTCGCTTCTACGATTTGGGCAGCCATTGAAAACGCTTTGATTTTGCTGAGACGAATCTGAAAAAATGTAAGAAAAAACCGCCAAGCGCCATGTTTCTACATAGACTCTTACTTCAGAAGTCCTTTTTTTCGTGGCAGTTGATACATGAAATTTAATGTTCTAGTTACAAAATAATGTATACTAATAAACTGGATTAAAGATAAGTAAAAATTAATATTAATCATAATTACAGTTGAAAGCCAACACTGTCATTTTTTAGGTTATATGTTAAAAAGGTTGTAGGTTACAATTCTGATAGGGACTGTGCTAAAACATGAGCTAATGGCTAATAAAATGTGCATTTTTAAATTGACATTCAATATTGGATTTTCTGGAGTCCAATAAAGGCTAAAATGAACTTTTATGTTCTGCTTCTTGTGAACAAATAGTTTATTCCTTTAACAACAAATGGCCCAGACCAAACCAGCATAATCCTCCTTCATGGCAGTCCACTTCAGTGTCCACTTATGGACCCCATGCTGATATCGGGCTCAGGAAAAGGTGACAAAGTTGCCCTGGGGGAGAGCGTGGCCGATGACAGAGGTGACAGCTGCTGCCCCTGCCCGGCTACCTGCACGGATAAGGCAGCCTGGGGCCACCACGGTAAACGTGTGCAAACACTCAACGCATGGCTGTCTGCTGAGGTAAGTGGGGAACATTAGAGGGAGGAAAGGAAAGCTTTATTGGTGCAGGAAGTCTAGCGATAGAATAACAAACAACATATTGTTAGGGCTAAGTGGTTCACTTTGATATTTTAACCATTAAATACCACTCATGTTATAGAAACCTCAAGAATATTTACCTTTGCTGCATGTTTATTACCTAAGTAACAGATAAAGCAACGACGTATAAATCGTGCGAGGTCCTTATTAAAAATAACTTTATCCAGTTTGTGGGAACAGCAAAAACAGACTCTCGCTTTTGGGAGATGGAAGCAATATTATTTAAGCATGGCCTGTAACTAAACATAATTAAGTTTGTGGAAAGTCACTTGAACCCGGAGGTGTCAAAAGGCAGAAGGGTGTGCAACGCGATTAAACCAAGAAAGCCAGTGCAAGAGCACAAGGGAATTAAAATGAATGGAAAGTAGAAGTCAGAGGTGAAGTCAAAAACTTTCAAAAAGGCTGCAAATAACGCATATGAACATCTGCGCACATTTCAACAAATATGATGATGATGATGATGATGATGCTGTAATGTGGGGTGCAAATTTTGATGTTCAGGTGACAATAGCATGATAAAAGTTAGACTGTTTATGTGATTGATATTAAAATATATATTTAAAACAGTGCTAAATGGAATTTGTGAATCTTTAAAATATCAATAGACATTTCAGGCCCTTCTCATTTAGGTGGCCTAGATTTACAAACTGCATATAAACTGCAAACTCACATCTGCAATTTTATATAAAGTTTTCCTTCACAATGTGTACATTTACCAGTTGTAGAGATAATCGCATCACAAACTGCTTCAGTTCAGCGTGTTTTGCAAGCGCAGAGATAATGCAAATGTCTAAGTAATGCAGAAGATTGGCAGTGCATTGCTTGCACAACAGTCATGTTGTTTTTGGACAGAGTTTGCTTCTGGCAGCTTTTCACTCAGTTTTTAATATCTTATAGTTAATCTGGGGGCCTTAAAAGACTCTCCATCCCAATAGGATTAATAGGATTTGCGAGGGGGGGGGGGGCAGACTTACCTGTACTGCGCAGGAGCTCACGCTCAGCCCTCCCAGGTGAGAATGCCGTTAGGCCAAAACATGTGTTTTCCACGAATAGTTCCCTGTAAATTCTCCGAGAGATTGACCAACTGTCCCTCCAAGCTCTACACAACCACAAATTTCATGCACTTTTTCCTCAGTTTCTGGTTTGTACCCCCTGCCCTCTGAGGAACAGAGTGGGGTTCGCAGGGCCATTTTTGGTTATATAAACATAACCAATAGGTTATATATAAGGCTTTTCACCTTGCTTTACTTGGCTAATGTTGACCTACTGTTTTGAGACTTCGGCTTAAGTACTTAGTATTTAAAGTAAGCAGCCAATAGTGTGGTAAACTTATTGGCTACGGAATGTAAAAAAGAGAAAGTTACAAAAATCTTTTTTCCTCTATTATATTTGTTCCAAATTGTTATTTTTAGAAATATTATATTATTTAGACACTGACCATGCTGATATTTTAATGAAAACTTTGACCACGGGTACTTTTGTTTACAGGGTTCAAAGTTAGGGTAAAGAATAAGAGTAAAATGCTCCTTTTTCAGACATGTTTTAAATGTGTGAGTAAAAATTCACAAATGGAAGAAAACCGTTGCCAAAACGATCATCAAAACTACTGGGCGGGTGTTTCACATTCATTGGTCCAACAGCTATAACCAGCTCAAGGACTTACTGTATCTAGCACATGAGAGCAGATCTTAACCTGGTCTCATGCAGTCAACCTTCAGCCCAAGAAGGAAAGCTGGGAGGATGGCATTGGACACAGTTGTAGCTCACAACAGATCCGCGTCTCAGCTCATTAGGCATGATGTGCTGGAGCAGGGTGTGTGGCTGCCACCGGGGCCTGGGCTCACGTGTCGCTAGTCCCACCGCAAGTAGTTTCAGGCCAGAACCTGAGGCCTGGGCCACCTCAGAAGTGCTCAGTCCCCAGGAGGAGAAAGAAGCTGTCAGGAGCCATGAAAGGGACAACCAACTCATTTGCTTTCTCTGACACCCAAATAGCTCCAGATGCTGTGATTTGTTTCTATATTATCGGTCCTTTTCTGATTATAACCTTCTTAGCGACTCCTCATTCGGACGTAACGAAACAGAATTTACCTTTGTCACATTGAGATCCACATGAGGGTGGAATTAAAATGGGCAAATAAAAGAGGTGAACATTGTCAGGATATTTTTCATATAAATTAGCATTGTGGCTTTAGGAATAAAGAATCGCCGAATCTCAGCGTCTTCTGCGAAACCTGTCAGTCGAACGTGCACATAATTTCTGCGTGGCTCAACTCGAGTGACCTCACCATCAGGCGTTTAAGGCAAAGGTTGCTGAGGTTAATGGTTTTAACACTGAAGGGAGCGTTTCCTGGGACACCTGTACACAGTTAGTTCTGCTCAGATGTTACAGCAAGCAAAGATGTGGGAAGCAAACAACCACTGTTACAAAAGAGGCTGTGTGAAAATCGAAAGAACGGGTGCTAACATGTCGTTCAACCTGCATGTTACATTAAGAAGAAGTAGATGTAAGGCCGCTTCAGGCTTGCAGCAGAGCATAGATATTTCAGAATTTATTGCACTTTGAACTTATGATGGAATTAATAGCTTTGCTTTTTCACCATGTGATGCCACGCCTTGCAGTTCAGGCTGTGTTCTGTAATAAAAAAATAACAGCCGCTTTGAACCTGGCGTTCGTCGCCACTGAGTCAGTTTGACTCTATTTAAAGTGTTGGTGCTTTGGCTGAAGTGGGGTACCAGGATGTCCCCCTTGTGCAGTTAAGCTCCTTCCTGAGCTTTCAAGGCCCCCGCCCCCCGCTGACATTCATCAAGGCGTCGAGCCGCAGGGTCTCCAGCGGATAGCGGTCTGGCTCGCACTCGGCTGCACATTCCCCACGTTGCAGGGAGGACCCCACAGCTGAGCAACACCTTCATCGCTCTGACTCAGTGCACAGCCTCACTGCCTGTGACTCATTAGGAACCCCCTCCACCCAAGTTCCTTATGGCAGGCGTCAGGCGGCAGGATGGGAACTCGCTGTGGGGCGGCTGAGGCGGCGGGCAGGAGAGGTGTGTGCTCACTGATGAATAAGCAGTTTACCTTCAGTCACGACTTCGGCATCAAGATCAGGGGTGATGTGGCCAGCTGCCGAGCGCTGATAAGGGACACATTTGCTAATTGTTGAATGCAGTCTGCGTACCGACAAGGGGCCACTCCGCTACCATAAACTCACAAGACTTTTCATTTTTTTGCCAGCATGTTTTGACTGCCTGCTGCAAATATAGCAGTGCAGCGGGAGAACTTCCAGTATCGTATGCCATGCAGCATGTGTGCCGAACACAAAAGTTTTTACTATTTTTAACCATACGAGCCCTCCAAACATCTGACGCTTTAACTTTTGTCTTACCCTCTTAGTTTTGAGCGTTTCACTAAATTGGATAGAATGAGGTGGAGGCCTTAAATATTTAATACCACCTCTTATTTTTCCCATACGTTTTTCCTGCTGGACAACAAGGGGTTCAATACCCCTCCGTGTCAAACTGTCAGGATCCCAGTCCCCCAGGTGTTTGTGGAGCTGTGAGGAAACATTGCTTGGAATTTATCTGAAACATTTCCTCCCTCCCAAAATATACATTGCTTACATTTACGTGTGATTTTGCCTTTTTGCATTCTGCTACAACCCTGTCATGGACTGGCATCCTGTTCACAGTGTTCCCAGTGCAACCTGGTGGCCTGCACTTCCGGGACCGACTCTGGACTGCCATGACCCCGCCTCATGAAAAATGGTTATTGATAGTGAATCACAGTGAGGTGAAAAACATTTTTTATTAAACAATGATAGGACAACAGTATAAATGGCTCACAAATAAATCATTTGAATTAAATTGAAACTATGTAAGCCAAAGGGAAATTACGCTTGAAGGGAAATAAATATGAAGGAAATGTAGCAGTGATGTCGGTTCATGCTTTCTGTTACTGCTTCTGTGATGGGAAGATGAAGATGATTTTTAGCAAAAGGGTCAATATAAACTCTTAAAAATGAGAACATTTTAAATGTGACCAAAACCTTTAAATCAACTGTACCTGTGCCTGCTGACCTGATCACAGGTCAGGTTTGTTTTTCACTCCTGTTTAGTGTTGGGTTCAGTGAATGTCCAGCAACATTGGCTTTATTTCTCAGTGAAAGATTGCGTCTCTTGTGTCCCGCAGCTGCCATGGGACACTTTCTGCCTCCAGGAGGTGATGGCTGCTGGTTCAGGTCATCTTCACTGGGACAGTGATGAGCCAGTTTCCTGGCAGATACATAGCAATTAATCCGCTTAATTTACAGAATAACTGTCCTCAAAGTTGGCTGTTTCAAGGGAGCCACTCCTTCCTTTTAAAACCCAAGCTGTTGCTCACTCTTGCCTGTTGCTTCCAGCAAAAATATTTTTGACACAAAGAGAAACGGCTCTGTTTATATCTAAAGTGCTTGTCTTCATAGTTTAACGGATGTACATAAAACATTCAAATAAAGTCTAAAACAGGATGTGCTTTCTACTGTATCAGCATAGCAGTTTTAAATTTTAAATTCTTATTTGTACTGTATAATTAAAATTATAGCCTCTTTGTAGTGCAATAATAAATTAGTATGTTGTTCTTGAATGTCCAGGTAAGTGCAACATCCCATTCATGCTGGGCGGTACAACCATTGGGTAAAATAAATCGGCAGTAATAATCACCAACAACGCAGTAACTGCTTTCCAAACACTTTTCTGTATTTATGCTACTTTATGAGTAAAAAATAATCCTATGGCATAAGTGGCAGATTATACATTATACATTATATATTGTCTGGTGACAGCAGTTTTATGCCTGTTACCAAGCTTTGGTATGGGGTGTCTGGCCCCTTACTGTTCCACTGCAATGATGCAGGCTTTCTTTCTCCCTCCTTTCTTACCTTTTATCTAGCATCATTCCTGCGTACCATGTTTTCCACCCATTATTTCATAGGGCCTCAGTATTTAACCAGTTTAATTAATTGAATAATTCGATTTAACACTTTATGACCTGTCTCCTGCTGTAGTACCCTTGAGCAATTTATTTACCCTATTTTGGTCCAATAAAAATTACTCAAATAGCTGAACACTGTTGCTTTGGAGAAAACTACATGCTAAGTAGAAATCAAATATAAATCTAATTTCCCAAATTGTAGTCTGGTATGCTCTGTGGCTGTACCTGTCCAGTAGATGACAACTGGTAGGCAGATATTTTTAAGATTTCCCAAAGAGGTTGTTTAAAAATAGCAAAAAATGATACCTAGAAATTTAAAATTCTTGCGTCAATTCCACCTGAAACCAATGTTTCTCACTAAGTTTAAAGTGAATATTTTACTAAATATATTTATTAAAAAAAATTGTTCACACTGAAAAAACATAACAAGTCAGTTAAAAACCTCTAAAGAAGGAGAAGTGAATCACGTGCAGAATAAAGAGGTTTGTGCTCAGATTTTCCCTGTCATCCCTGCGGAAGAGCTTGGTTTATCTACATTTTTGCAATGGAAGAGGTCCAATTTCAGTGTGACTTGGAGATCTCAGTGCAATTTCAAGATGATTAAAGTGGCTTTTCTTTCTATTCATAGCAGCCACAGCACCCGATTAGTGGGTTGGCCAACAGAAGAGAGTTCACGATCTTACACCTGCCATAGCCGTGGTGCTGCTCTGCTTAGTTGAAGTTGGTCATACGATGGAACGATCGCCTCTGCGGTTATCTCTGTGGAACTGAACCCGCTTGTGGAATGAACTCTTACATTTGACTAAGCTCACTGCATGGTGAGTACAATTATTGCTTCCTTGGAATGCTCAAACATACTTTGAATGTTTTTTGACTGTTTTCAAAGAAAAAATGTACTTTATATAGCAACTTGGACTCGCGCAGTCCTTGTATTTATTAATTTCTGTTTCACCATTATTGATCATGTTGGGTGTAGTTGTGCGATATTATTAGCTTTGGCAATGCAACTTGGATGCTCTATGCTAAATTTGAAAGTATGTGTAGCTAAGTGGGACACCTCTGTTTGGACTTCCTCAAACTTTTGCAGGTGGCAGGATGAGGATTTAAGGTCTTTCTTTCCTGCTAGACCTCTGGAATGACAGTTATTTCCATTACCCACAAGATGCAGCAGACCATCTCAAAAATGTTCTAAGACTAAATAGATGAATAACTAAACTGACTACAGTGTGATCATTGCCCTTCTACCACTGATGTTCTAAAGACTTCAGATCTGCATTACAACTACTCTTTCTTTGCTCAGGCAACAACTTGCTGTATAGCAAGCAAGGGTCATAAAAAGGTCTTGGTCAACAAGCCAATGCTCACTTTACATTTGTGTGAGAGTTAAGCTCCTAATGTGAAGTCAGTTGAGGCTCATCACCTTTATCTGCTTTGTCTTCTACTGTTTGCAGTCACTGTTGCAACAATCATATCTTCTTTACACCTGTGTTAAGAAGGTGCTGTGCCACGGCTCATCTGCTCCCCTTGATGTGGTCTTCTTGGGGGAGTCACTGAACTTGGACTTTGTGGAAGTTGAAAGACTTTCTTTTGTTCATTCTCACTCCATGGCTTCCACATAATATGAGTCCTACTGTACTCCTGTCCCCTGATTTACATTTTTAATTCCTAATCATTTAAATGGGATTTAAACTAGGAAAGCGTAAATACAGAGCTTATTCCTGAGTTGCATTAATTTTTCGCGATTATTTTAAACAGGAAAAAAATATAATCTGTTTTAGCTGCCCCCTCGCAAAAAAATCCAACCAATGTCCCCAAATATGACTAAAACTCAGTAAAATACTTATATAAATAATAATCCATGATCATTCTCACTCTTTATTTTCCTTGTACAGCAGTTTATCAGTAGCACAGCAGATCCCCATCACCCATGGTCCGCATGCTATTAAACATCTCTCTCCTTGTGATTTAGATGTTATTATGAATTTTCAGAATGTAGAAGGTGTAATATATTGTGCATTATGAGTGCAGACACAGTTAGACTTTATTGCAGACCAGATGCTAAGGGTTCCTAGCTGGGACTATACAAGCAGACAAAAAATACATTACAGATTTGGAGTTTTTATACACAATTGTGCGTATATAAAATGCTAAACCAATTGTTTTCCTGTACACACGTATGTTGTACATGAGGAATGCTGAGGAAAGATTTATGTATATTTTAAATTATTTCTAAATTCTACTTGCATCACATATCGTACAGCTGGTAGCTTTTTGTTTCTTTTATTGACAAATTTGACAGATGATACATTTGTGGAAAAAAAAAAAATTAAGCATCCAAAAAAATTACTATAAATGGTAATGCAGATTTCCCTAGTTAAACAAGCACAATTTATTCATTTTTTAATTTATGTGTCAGATTTTTGCTTTCAGGAAAAAAACTCCGGCTGTTTTGATGTTACAGTTTCCCATTGTTTTAAAGTAAGTATGATAATTTTTCCAGGAAGCGAGTTGGAAATAAGTATCTTTTGAAAATCCTTATGTTTGGGTTCATCTGACTGGTTTATGGTGACTGTTCTTCAATGCTATATGTGAAGTGATTTTACTGTGTGTACTTGTGTGTTAGTGATTGTTTCTTTACTGCTGACTTTGTGCCTTTAGAGACCAGTGAAGTACACTGCCCAGCCAAAAAAAAGTCACACACTCTAATATTTCGTTGGACCGCCTTTAGCTTTGATTACGGCCCGCATTCGCCGTGGCATTATTTCGATAAGCTTATGCAGTGTCACAACATTTATTTCTGTCCAGCGTTGCCTTTCATTTTTCACCAAGATCTTGTGTTGTTGGGGGAGTCGGACCGCTGCGTAAAGTCTTCTCCAGCACATCCCAAAGATTCTCAATGGGGTTAAGGTCTGGACTCTGTGGTGGCCAATCCATGTGTGAAAATGATGTCTCATGCTTCCTGAACCACAATTTGAGCCCCATGAATCTTGGCATTGTCATCTTGGAATAAAAATCCATTTATGGAAAAACCTGGTCATTCAGTATATTCAAGTAGTCAACTGACCTGATTTTTTGGGCACGTAACATTGCTGAACTTAGACCTGACCAACTGAAGCAAACCCAGATCATAACACTAAGTTAAATCCAAATTTTTTTGGTCAGGCAGTGTATATTTGAATTTTATATTACAAGAAACTGTGTTTCAGTTCCCAATGTTTGTCTCACAAACACTTTAATTTCACAAATACTGGGAGACGGGTAATGGGGTAGCAAAAATACGAAATTCTGAAAAAAAAATTTTGACAAAGGAAACTACTAAGCTGAGACACGACTCCTCTGTTTTTGGAATGGTGCTTAATACAGCCACTTATTTGGGGAAAATGTTTCCCAGTTTTAATTGCTCCAGAACTGATGCTTTCACATGCAGTTAAGAGATAAAATCTTTGAACGAGCTCGTGAGGTTATCAACAAGTCTTAATGCTCATTTAGTGCTGTTCACAATGCGGTTGCTTCAGAAAACACCTCCCATTTCTCTAACAGTGATGTGAAGGTTTCGGCCTCATTACTCAGTGCTCAAGTGCTCGGGCTACTTGCTGAGGGTGTAGTAGAGGACTCGAAAAAGCTACGTGAGGTAAAAGATTACTCAGCAGTTGTTATATAACTGTTTCTTATTAATTGCTATAAATTTTAACTCAAACTTTTAACTCTACATCTTGTAGTTTTGTTATAATAGAACCGATCATTTGCTTAGTTCCATTAAATATGACATTGATTCAGCAAATGACAAGATCCTAATTAAAGTTTCAAGAGTTTGTCTAGCTATGATGTTTTAATTTAAAGTGAAATTTATGGAAATTATAATTTGGGCCTTGCAACATTTCATTTGCTGCTTATTGTGCTCATTTTATCTGTACTTTACTTTCAGTACAATTTCCACGTTGATGTCACTTGCTGTAATAGTAACTCTGTTGCTTCTTCTTGATTTTACAGGAGTGGTCGGGCACGATGCAGTCAGCTCCAGCTGGTGGCCCACTTCCCGACACCCAGTTTACCCACGAGCCGCTTCCACCTCTGCCCCCCTCCACCTCCCATATGAGTGCAGCTCCTCCAGCTGAAAAGAATGCCATCTACAGAAGCAGAAATCAACGCGTAGGTGCAGTGGCCACTCCATCTCACAAGCGCAGGCTCAAGTTTTCTGAAGCCACTCTCAATGATCCCTCCCAGAAGATGCTGCCTCCTTTACAGGGGGACAGATATTCCAACTATAGGGTTTCCAACAGCACCGACCATCCTGAGAAGCCAGAGGATGGAGGGTGCAATCCCTGCTCTGACAAACCCGAGGACATGGGTGTCCACAGAAGTCCCACACGACCTAAGGAGGAGCCCATCGACCAGTCAGGGCATCTCCACCATCGACATTCAAAGAGGATTATACTGGTGAAGAACCTGGACCCAGCAGTTCAGAGGTCCATTATCCTCCACAGGAGAACTCTCCGCAGCCTCAGGGTATTCATGGATGAGGCATCTGAGCTCATGAAGAGCCAAGTCAGACAGCTGTACACCCTGGATGGGCACAAGGTAAAGCCCTTTCTGTGAAAGCTTCTCTGTGGCCTTGAGCAGGGTTACAGCTCCTCCTGTTGTTGCTGTGCAGAAAACGTTATCCTTAAAAACTAACACATAGTTCAACATACATCTCATTTTAAAATAACTATTGAACCATAATAATCAGAATTCAATCAATAATCAGAATTATTTATGATTCTGTATGTTTTAAAGGTATGAAAAAATCCAAAATTGATATTTCTAGGTATTCATGTAACATTTGTATTATAATAATTTACATTAGATATCAAGCATAATTGCTAAGCTTTATAAATATTTATTTTTTAAAAAAATACCCTCTAATAAGTATTATTGGACAATAGGGTTTCCATGAGCCATGGCTTAAGCAAGGTATTTTAAGATTCTAACTTCTACCTTATTAAGCAGTGCTAAGACTCAATGGGGCAAAATAGCTTCAGACATAAAATTATGAACCCATACAAAATATTTAAATATATATTTGCATACTAGCAATTATACTGATTTATGCCCTTCTCAGAGTATAAACAATACATTATAAACCCAGTTCATTTCTTTAAGTCAAATACTTTAGCTATTTCAGACAAAAACTGTGTTTTTCAAAGCATCTGCATTGTTGATCTAAGCATAAACCTGTTGGAAGTGCATATGCGACAGCAAAATATATTATCCTTATGTGAAAATATTAAAAAATGATTATAACAATCAATTAATATTAACTGAAATGTTACTGAAATTTTAAAAAAATTAAGATTATCCATATCAGTGATGGTTTACCAATTAACTGAAACTGCAAACACTGTAGTATTACATACGTGGCATTAAGCTTAAAATGATTTGAAACATATTTTTAAAAGCAATTTGGTTAAAATAATTGTTTGTAAATTGCCAGTTTAAATGTGTGCACGTTTTGCAGTATCCATGCTTTTCGGTTTGAGTTTTTGACAGGAAAATGGTTTTTATACCTTGGATTGGTGCATACATCTCCACATTATCAGTACTACGAGCCTAAACAAACACACACATGCACGCACGCACTCACACACACAAGCCCTAGATCGTCATGGATTTTATATATTTAACTGGTTTTGAGCAAACTAAATAAAATACATGTCAGTCAATCCCATGTTACCACTATAGCTTTACTATAAGCTGTGAAACGTTAGCAGGACCTCCATAGATCCTGGAGCTCATCCAAAGATTTCCTGATGAATAAAGCTGCATTCTTCTGCTGTCTTGGTCCTGCTGTAAGTGGCTCCTTGGTGGCTGGAGGCACATCCTATTATTTCATCTCAGCATGACCTGCCTGGCGAAAACACGGTCCTGTGTGCTGCACAAATCTCCACCAGGGGCCTCTTAGAAGACTCCTGCAATCACAGACATCACCACAAAGTGGACGCATAGCCAGGCTGCATCCACAGGGGTCTACGAGCGAAGACAGAGTTGTGTTTACCTTTCCTTAGAAAAAGCAAGGAAAGATATTCCGCTACCTATTGTCTATAAAAAACATGTGGAGCTTCCAACAATAAAGAGCAAAGGTTTCTTTAAGAATGAAAGAAATTTTAAGAATGGCAGTTTTGTGTGGAAGCTTAGATCTTACAACTGTGAACATGAGTGACTTCATGAATTGCATGTCTGCTTGAACAAAAGATGTCCTGTCAGGTTGACAGAAAGGCATTTGGTTGAATTATGTCAACAATGTTGATTCAGTCAAAGAAAGCATGCATCAAAATTAGTTATTTTGAGCCTGGGGGGGACAGTGAGTGTAATTTACACAATTTAATGTGTTTTGCAGTGAAGAAATTGTCATAAATGTAAATGATAAATGCAATGCAAATTGCAATATCTTCCTAAATTATAAACACAGGGACACAATACCACTGTTTTCAAGATTGTTTTATTTTATTGTGTCATTTGAAAATTTCCTTTGCCAAGTCAGAATATTTTAAAAGTTGAATTTTAAGGAATGGTTCACTTTAATGCAAAGATGGAGAAATTACTATTTTAAGAATTTTACTTTGCATTAAAAAAGAAAAAAAATAGCCTAATTTCATCTAATGTAATCTTGTTTTGTCATTGTTTCAGATTGACAGCATTCAGAGCCTCATGCAGTGTCCTAGTGTGCTGGTTTGTGTGGGGCGGGAACATTTTCGCCCTCATCTGATGGAAAACTTAGCAAAACATTCCGATGAAAAACTCCCACGACTATTTTCAAGACCACATCCCACCATCTGTAGTAACAGCCACGGAAGTAAGAAACAAACTTGTTTTTAAACTCCAGCTCTTGAGATTACAAACTGGCATTTTTTGGTGGTGTATAAACTGGTGTTTATTTCCAACTTAACAGTTACTGAAACATTTTATACAACTATCTTATACTTCGTGCAAGTACATTTCAACCGCTGCTGACAGTGAGACTTTAACTGGGAACCCTCACACTTCAAATCCATGTTGTTATCCTCAATACCAGAACGGGCAGCCAGATTTTTGTGGCCAATCAACCACAGAAATGTAGACACTATTGTTTAAAATTTTACAAATGATACATGTACTAAAAATGAAACGCATACAAAATTGAAATAACTGAAAAGCTTGTGGTTGGAGTGCATCACCAGGCCTGCACATGGCAGCGCTGTCAGTCACAGGCTTCTCACTATCAAAAATAAATTTAGTGAGCCACATGGAAAAATCATTTGATGAGCGATTATACATTTTCCTAAGATATATAAAATAATTTGTTTTTCTTCAATTAAGTTGCCACACATGATGTTTTAATGAAATGTCATTGGTTAACATTTCCTAATGGGTTGCCCAACACTCCTCTATACTGGTTCTGTAGTTAGTTCTGGTACCAAGTAAAGAGCAATGTTTGCATCACATGCTTTCTACGTTGATACTGGGTGCTTCCTTGATGCTGTGAATAACCGATCACATTTCAGCTCATATCCTTGTTTAATTGTCCTGTATTTAATTTCCTGAATAACTGTAAGTATCATACGTTGAGGAAAAGCAACACTGGAATTCAAAATACTGAACCAGTGCTTTAACCAGCTAAGCCAGAGAACCACATTCATCTGTTGTTCTACTTAACAGACATCTTTCAATCTTTCTTGACCTCACAGGTAACTTTGGACTTGAAGCAAAGAAAAGTATCATCCACCCAAGGTGTGATTTCAGCAACAAGTTGGGCAGGTTCCCTACACCAGAGAAGTCATTTTCTCATAAGCTACGCTCTTTGGGGAAGGCTAACTACATGGGTGATTGCTCACATGCAAAGCAAAGTTTGGAGGATGACATTGAAAAAAGAGTGCATATCAGCAAAGATGGCAGCCTCTCTTTAGAGATGAATATACGCTTCCATTTACTAAATGATGAAACTCTGCAGTGGTCAACTCAGATTAAGAAGAAACCAGGGGCAATTCATGACTATTTGTTAGGAAGTGAAGACCATTCAGAAAGTTTCTCAGGCTCAGAGTGTGAGCCTGAGGACATGTACATGAGTAAATTCAATCAGAAGCACATGGAGGAACCGCACTGTCCACATTGTTGTAGCCACTGTCAAGAATATGCCAGCGGGAAGAATACTGTGGATGAAGAGCAAGGTAGGCACTTTGAATCTTCCAGTTCCAGCACATCCTCACATTTCATTATGTGTAAAAATACTTCCGTAGAGAGCTTGCAAACCATGTCTCGTTCTAGTGAAGAGTACATGGATCACATCATGCAAAAAGCAAAGGACTTTGAACAAACTGGTCGGGATGAGGGCACTGCGGTTGAATGCTGCACCGTGAATCACTACTGCAGTCGCAATGAAGTGTGTGCCATATCTGCCAAATCAAGTACGATATCTTCCACAGGGGAAAAGTGTGAAAGAACCGATAAAGTGTCTGACAAAGCAGAACCAAAAATAGGTCATGCTAAGGATATGGCAAATGATCAGGTCAGTGTCAAAATCACCGAGGTCGCAGAAGAGGAGGATCGATCAGCTTCTTCTATTAGTAATTCATCACAGGTGCTGCAGTCTCTCAAAGAAGATCCAGATGAAGACGATGCAGTTGTGCAAAGTGTCTCCCAGACTTACAGCTCTGAAGACGACGAACACATCAAAAGTGCTGCATCGAGTTCTTGCTCAATCACTGGCCCTATGCACCATTTGTCCCCCAAACCTCCAACCAAAACATGTAGAGGCTCTAGTCAGCTAACCAAATCCAGGAAGATCTCATCTCCAGGACCAAAAAATTCCTCAGGACAGAGAATGCACAAACTGAAGGAAAAAAATGAAAAATCAAATAATTTAGCATCAAGCCCACCTGAATTGACCAAATCAAATGTAATTTGTTCTCAGAATTCGGGTGAGGTGGCACCCCAGTCAAGAACATTCAAGGTATTAGCGAGTCCTACTAATGAATTCAAAGACACAGAAGAAGAAACAGAGGTAAGAGTTTGCACTCCTATGTCAGCAAAGTCAAATACTTCAGTGAACTCAAAGTCTGAAGAATCAGAACATCCTATTGATGAAACTGAAGATATAGTCAATGAAGCTGCAGAACACAGAGCTTCAACTTCTATGTCAGACAAGTCAAATGTTTCAACAAAATCTGGGCAGTCTAACATAGGTGAAAAATCTGCTGGTGAAGCTGAAGAAGTAGATGAAGGAATAGAACACAGACTAAGCGCATTGTCAGTCAATACAAATGCTGCATCAAAATTAAATATTTCCAAAATATCAGATGAACCTGGTGATGAGACTGAAGGTATGGACAAAGAAACAAAGTTTAGGGTTCAAAATTGTGTATTAATCAAGTTGAATGCTTTAACAAGATTCAGGCAATTTAAAAAATCAGAAAAATATACCGATGAAAATGTTAATGGAACAGAAGAGGAAACAGAGCACAGAGCTTCAAGCGCACTGTCAATAATGTCCAACACGTCAACAAAATCCGAACCTTCCGAAAATTCTACTGAAGATACTGAACAAGTCAAAGAAGAAACAGAGGACAGAGTTATAAGTAGTTTGTCATTAAATTCAGATGCATCAGCTAGATCCAGGAAATCCAAATTATCTCAGGGATCTGCTGATGAATTTGAAGATGGTGTAGAAGGAACAGAGCTCAGAATATCTAGTGCTATGCCAGTGAAATCAAATAATTCTGTAAGATCCAAAAAGACTGAAAATCCAGAGGATGAATATGAAAATGAAGGCAACGAAAATACTGAACACACATTTTCAAGGCCCATGTCCACTGAGTCAAATTTTTCAACAAGATCGGGTAGGTCTACAGCATCTGAAGATCTTGCTGAACAAACTGAAGAGGTGAACATCAAAAGCGAGTACAGGGTTCCAAGTGCTGTATCAGACAAGTCAATTGCTTCATTTAGGTCAGTTTCAGAAAAGTCAGCTAATGAAATAGAAGCAAGTGAAGAGAACATAGAAATCCGAGTTCCAAGTGGTATGTCGCTCAAGTCAAACACTTCTAAGAGATCTACTGATGAATTTGAAGATGATGGAGAGGAAGAAACGGAAATCAGAATACCCAGTGAAATGTCTGTAAAATCAAATGCTTCTGCATGTTCCAAAAAACCAAATATATCAGTAAATAAAGTGGATGAAAGTGAGAACGTAGGCAAAGACAGGGAATACAGAGTTTCAAGTGCTATGTCAATTAAATCAAATGTTTCAACAAGATCTGGGAAGACTGCAGCATCTGAACATGTTGCTGAACACACTGAAGATGATTATACTGAAAGTGAATACAGGGTCCCAAGTGGTATGTCAAGCAAGTCAAATGCATCAGCTAGATCTAAAAATTCCAAAATTTCAGAAAAGTCAGCTAATGAACTGGAAGGTGTTATAGAAGTAAGATCAGTAAGATCTGGGCAGTATACTGTTCCTGAAAATCCTACAGAAGATACCACAGAAGTCGAGCAAGGAACATATGAGAGAGTTCCAAGTGCTATGTCACTCAAGTCAAAAGCTTCAGCAAGTTCTGCAAAATTATTAGAAGAACCTATTGAGGAAACTGAGGATGAAACTGAAGAAAAAACAGAGTGCAGAGTTTCATCCTCTTTGTCAATCAGGTCAAATGCTTCAGCAAGATCCAGAGAGTTCAAAGCATTTGAGAAACATAATGATGAATTTGAACATGAAGGAGAAGAAGAGACAGAAGTTAGAGTTCCAAGTGTGCTGTCATTAAGGTCCAACACTTCAACAAGATCCAAATCCAAAGCCTGTGAAAATTCTACTGGAGACACTGAAGATGTCAAAGAACAGACAGAGGACAGAGTTCCAAGTGCTCAGTCGATCAAATCAAATATTTCAATTACACTCAGGGCAGACAAAGTATTAGAAGGCATTACAGATGAATTTAAAGATGGGCTAGAAGAAACAAAGGTCAGAGTACCTAGTTCTATGTCCATGAAGTCATCTGCTTCAATAAGATCAAAGAAATCCAAAATATCAGAAAAATCACTTGAAACTGAAGAAAAAGAGCCTCGAGCATCAAGTGCTATGTCAGAAATGTCAAACGCTTCAGCTAGATCAAAAAAATCTAAAGTTTCAGGAACATCAGCAAATGAATTAAAAGATGAAACAGAGGAGATGAGTGAAAACAGAGTTCCAAGTGGAATGTCATTAAAATCAAATGCATCAGTCAGATCCAGGAAATCTAAGGCATCAAAAAAATCTCCTGAAGAATCTGGGGTGGAAGAAGGAGCAGAGATTAGAATTCCTAGTGCTATGTCACAAAAATCAAACACTTCAGCAAGATCCAGAAAAGAACCTATTAAAGAGTCTGAAGCTGGAGGAGAAGAAGAAAGAACCGAGATCAGAATTCCTAGTGCTATGTCACAAAAATCAAACACTTCAGCAAGATCTAAAAAAGCACCTCTTGAAGAGTCTGAAGCTGAAGGACAAGAAGAAGAAACCAAGATCAGAATTCCTAGTGTTATGTCACAGAAATCAAACACTTCAGCAAGATTCAGAAAAGCACCTCTTGAACAGTCTGAAGCTGGAGGAGAAGAAGGAAGAACCGAGATCAGAATTCCTAGTGCTATGTCACAGAAATCAAACACTTCAGCAAGATCTAAAAAAGCACCTCTTGAAGAGTCTGAAGCTGGAGGAGAAGAAGGAGGAACCGAGATCAGACTTCCTAGTGCTATGTCACAAAAATCAAACACTTCAGCAAGATCTAAAAAAGCACCTCTTGAAGAGTCTGAAGCTGGAGGAGAAGAAGAAGGAACCGAGATCAGAATTCCTAGTGCTATGTCACAGAAATCAAACACTTCAGCAAGATCCAGAAAAGCACCTCTTGAAGAGTCTGAAGCTGGAGGAGAAGAAGGAGGAACTGAGATCAGACTTCCTAGTGCTATGTCACAAAAATCAAACACTTCAGCAAGATCTAAAAAAGCACCTCTTGAAGAGTCTGAAGCTGGAGGAGAAGAAGGAGGAACCAAGATCAGACTTCCTAGTGCTATGTCACAAAAATCAAACACTTCAGCAAGATCTAAAAAAGCATCTCTTGAAGAGTCTGAAGCTGGAGGAGAAGAAGAAGGAACCGAGATCAGAATTCCTAGTGCTATGTCACAAAAATCAAACACTTCAAATAGATGCAAGTCCAAAGTATCAGAAATAGAAAATATAGAAAATGAAGACTCATCACACAGAGTTTCAGGCACGACGTCAGCAATGTCAAACTCAAACGTTTCTACATCTTCCAAGGTATCAGAAAAACCTAAAAGTGAAGCCGAAGAAGTGATAAGAAAAGCCAACGTGTCAAGTTCTTTGTCAGAAAAATCAGAATCCAAAGTATCAAAGAAACGCTTGAAAAATGTACAAAAAGAAAGAGACAGAGGACACATAAGCCCCATTTTACCAAAAACAAATGCTTCTACAAAATCTGGAAAGTCTCATAAATTTAAAACAGATGCTGAAGAGGATGGAGAAGAAACAAAAGAAGAAACCAAACAAAGAGTTCCCAGTCAAGAGGCATTTTTATCAAATGTGCCAGCAAGGCCAAACGATTCAAAAAAATCTCAAACTCTTCCTGTTGGAACCACAGATGAAGCTAAAGAACTAGAAAGCATGTTAATCAAAGCAGATAGTTCTGTAAAGCTGAGGTTGTGCGAGATGTCACAAAAACATGAAGATGAACCTGTAGAAACCCCTATGCCACCAAAAATAATTGGTACTGATTCAGAAGCAAATGAGATGGATGAAGAGTTAGGCAGCACACACTCTGCTTATTCTACTGCATCTCAGTCATCCAAAAAATCTAGCAAATACCACTGTACTGCCTCTGAGATTACTTCAATGCCTAGAACTTCAGTATCTGAAAACTTATGCAAGAACAACGTTAGCAATGTACTAGAAGCAAATGAGGACATTGCTGCTAGTGGTATGTCAGTCAAATCTATGGAATCAGCAAAATCTAAAAAAAGTGGCAAAATCCAACGCAGTGCCTCCGAAAGAGCTTTAACGTTATCATCTTTTGCATCAGTATCCATTGGATTGGTGGACGATGAAGGTGAGGGAGCAGAATGTGCCATGTCTGTGAGTTCGAATGCCTCAGAACACTCAAAGCTTGCAGTGGAATGCAGCACAAAATGTACAGATGAGAAACAATCAGCAACCCCTCTAAGAGCTACAGCTTCAGATCAGCATACAAAGTCAGAAAGCAACTGCCATGAGGACTCTGATGATGCTGAAGAACATTCCCGTCTTTCCTCCAGTGGCTCAGCTCGCAGAAGCAACCAAACTAAAGCCCCTGATATTTCATGCCGACTTGGTCCAAATGAGGTAGAGAAATCTAAAAGTGTCAGTTCAAAAAGCTCTTCTGTACAGAGAAAGAAGAAAAGTTCACCTGAGATTGCTTCCTTGGCACCTTCAAGACCTGATTCAAGTGCCTCAGAATCAAATGTGAAGGAAGGGTCCAGGAGCAACATTTCTGGTGTTTCATCTTATTTGCAGGTGAAAGGACAGAAAATAAAACTTGAGTCTAAAAATGGCAGTGGAACTATCCCTTCAATAAAGACAAGGTCAAGTAAGCGGGCTTCAAGAAATGACATGGAATCAGATTCTACAAGGTCACACCCTTCACAGAACTGTCTTAGTTCTCAAAAAGGAGCCGTTACACAAAATGAAAGGGCTTTCATAGTACGTGGTACCTCAAATGATAGCATTTCTTCAGTTTCAGAAGCTGATCATTCTAAGGACAATGCTAAAAATGCAAGACCAGCTTCAGGGGAATCAAAATCAGACCAGACATTTAATGGTGCACACGACAACAAAAGTCACAAATACAGCAAGTGCAGGCAAAGGAAATGCAGCAGTTCCTCAAGGCAAAACCTAGAGGATGATCTGCCTCAGTTAGTGCCCTCTAACTTACCAAATGCATCTCCTACAGAGGTTGTGAATGAATGGTTGAAAAAAATACCATCAAACAGCTCATTGTATGGCGTAGGAGATGAATTTCATGAAAACTGTAGTGAAGCAGAGGTGCATCAAATTCAGGACATAATTGTGGGAAAACCTGAACAAAATGAAAACCAGGACAGAACAAATGAGGTTCATGATGAGGCCAAAGCTGGAGCACAAAACCTAGGTGAAAACGAAGCAGGCAAAAAATCTCTTATACAGACTCCACATGATGAGGAAAATGAGCTTGAAGTTGAGAAGCTTGCAGACACAGAGACCCCTCATAGCATAAAGTTGACTATTTGTGATGTTCCTAAATTCAGCAACAAAGATGCCTTGTCAATTACCTGTAGGTCATCTGTTCAGGTAATGAAAGCCCTGCTAACTCCAAAGCTTGACAGGTGTAGCAGTTTACCTGAAGTATCCCCTGTATATGGGAGAAAACTCAGCGCATCAGCCAGAGGATTACTGAATTGCCTTGCAGATCTTCAGCTAATAGACTCAGACCCCTCAGACTTCCATGGAAAAGATGCAAAATACAAAGAGCTGATGGACATTCTTCAGTCCCTCTGGCTTTATGACCCCACTAATAATGAACAGGACAAGGGACAGGAAAATAATTGCAACAAACATTCCTCAGTAGATGATGAATTCAACCACAGGTCTTCATCTGGAGTGGATGTTAGCAGTGGTTCAGCAGGATCTGGGAAGAGCAGCCTCAATGGTGGTGCGGTTAAGACAAAGAAAACAGGGGTATTAACTCAAAATGACACTGCAGGCATGGTAGTGGACCTTGATGCACTCCAAGAAGAAAATGAAGATGAAGAGAGCCTGAACTTTTCACCTAAATCTGTGTTGGATACAGATTTTCCGGCCGCTGCGTCAGATCCGGCCACCCCTGACATAGCTTGCCGCACCCAGTGGAGTCCAATAAGCGAAGGTTTAGACGCTAATGAGGAGAAACAAGGTGAGGTAGAGGGTTTATTATCAGCTGAGATGATGCAAAACAATGAAAATCCAACAGAAACTACAGAGACGCTCTTATCAAACAATAGCTCTGGAAATAGTCATTTAAATTTACCTCAAGAAACAGAATCAATTTACAAGTCATCTCCACTTGACCACAGAGTACCATTAACAAAAAAGGTTTCGCAAGATCCAGATCCTCTTTGGGTGTTGAATTTATTGAATAAAATAGAGAAGCAATTCATAAAACATTACATTAATGCGATGGAGGAGCTCAAAGCTCGTTGGGATTTAAATGAAAATGAGCAGCTTGATGTGATGATAAATGAAGTCCAAGATGAAATCCAGAAAAGGATTCAATCAAGCATCGATAGAGAGTTGCTAAAAATTAAAAGCCGTGCAGGTAAACCAAAGCCACCCAAAGAGGCCATGTCAAGGGAATCAACCGTGCAAACGGAGCAGAGACGGCAAAGGCTAAAGGTCATGTATAACAAATCCATTGATGCACCCATCAAAAAAAGTGATGAGAACAACACTGCAACAGAGACAGAATTTAGTGATCAGCGCAGTGAAGATGAGTTCTGCCCCTGTGACACTTGTGTAAAAAAGAAAATGGAATCCAGACCTGTGGAACAGCTGGAGTCAGCCAGTTCTGCTCCGGTGATGTCGGACTTTGATTTAAGGAAAATCCTCCAGCTGAAGAAGGTAGAGCCTACTAATGTGCAAGAGGAAAAATGTGAAAAGAACAGGTTTGATGGGACAGCAGGGATTGGAAGCCAAGATGATACCGATTACCTTAAGGTGGTGGATGAAAAAGTAGAGGAAGATCTGAATGAGGAAATGAACCTCAATGATGCTGACAAGAGGGCTGAAGCAGAGACACTAGAGGACAAAGAAAGTAGAAGTGTGAGTGAAATACCTGATGTGATTTGTGAAGATGGACATAATTGTTTGATACAAGAAAGGAATGAGAAGAACGTGGAAATGGTGGTTGAACATGAAAGAAACCATGGTAATGAAATAGACCCAGATATTGATACAGCTGTAGAAGCAACTGAAGACTTTAAATCATTTGATGAAGGTGAAGAGGGTGGCGATAACAAGGCTGAAGAAGAACATGGACTTACTGAGGTAGGGGATGAGATTGTTCAAGAGAGTGAAGTAAGTGATGAAACCGAACCAGCTGAAGATACAGTAAATGAGGAGACTGAAACAGCTGAAGTAACTGAAGGTGAGACAGTGGAAATGGGTGCAGGTGATGTTGAAAATGTTTCAGAAACTGAAAATGAAAGTGAAATAAACAAAATTGTTGATGAAGAAGAAGAAGAAGAAGAAGAAGTTGCCAGAATTTTGGAAGAAAAAACTGTTGAACATGAAACTTTGGATGATGATGATACAGTTGATGAAGATGGGGAGACAACAGACAGATATGAAACAACTGATGACTGCAAAAGTGATGTAGAAAGAATCCAAAGGAAGAATTCCAGAACTGAAATCGGCCAAGACAATGACATGGATGTAGACCAAATTTCAGAAGATGATGACGTTCAAGTTGAAGAACACGAAACTGCACAAGATGAAGAGAACACTGAGAGCCAGGAGTCAAATGAAGGTGACAATGGCACTTTTGTGAATGAAAAGTCTGAATCTTCTAGAGTAGCAGAACTTGAAACAGATGAAGACAGTGGGACAATTGAAGCAGAAGAAACAAGTGAGGATGAAGAGGTCCTTCAAGATAAGGAAACAATGGATGAGGAAGATGAAAAAATCGGAATGATAACAAGAGAGGACAGGGAAGAAACTGAAGCAATAGAATCCATTACATCTAAAAAGGGTGACAGAGAAGGAGAAACACTTGAAGATGTTAAAACAGATGAAGAAGGTGAAACATCAGTAGATGAAAAAACACTTGAGGAAAATGAAACTGCTGAAGCTACAACTCCTGAAACTAATAAAAATGTTGAAGATGAAAGAAGTGAAAATAGTGATGAAGATGCAAATGAAACTTCTGTCAATGAAGCTGAACCAACTGAGTCAGAAGAGAGTAAAAATAGTGATGAGGTAGGAGATGAAACAGCCAATGATGCTGAAACAAATGAAGACAATGATAAAGCAGAAGATGAACCTAGTGAAGATGAAAAGAATTACAGTGATGAAGCAGAACCAGATGAACTGGATAGAGATGGTCAAACAGATGGAGAGGACTTAAAAAATGAAGAGGTAGCTGGGAAGAATGAATCTTTGGAAACTGAAACAGGTGAAGATGCTGAATGCAATGAAACTGAAAACTCTGGAACAGGTGAAGCAGAAGAATCTGAAACAGCTGGAGACAGGCAAACCGATGAAAAGGATGACACAGGTGAAGGAGACTTTTCTGAAACTGAAAAAAGTGAAAATGATGAACCAGATGAAGAGGAAGAGGAAAGCGCAGAAGATGAAATGCCAAAAGATGAAGGTGAAGTTTATGAAAACTGTGTGATTGAAGAAATAGCTGAAGATGAACCAGTAGAAGAACCAGTAGATAATGCATCGAAAGGGTTAAATATTGAAGACATGGAGAATGTTGAAGACATATCAACATTAAAGGAGGATGATGACTTAGTGGAAGAGGAAGAATTACAAGATTATGAAAACACCTCTAGAGAAGTTCATAATACAGATGAAAGTGATAAAACAGAACACAGAGAACAGACAGAACATAACAAAGAAGAGAACATTAATTCTGCTGATGAAGTAGAAGATGGAAGGAAAACAATTAAAAGTGAAGAAGGTGCAAACAAAAGCAAGCATGACAAAGCTATTTCAGAGGACTTTGACACTGAGACAGCCAATGAAGACCACATGCTGGGAAACCAAAGCGAATCTGCTGAAGCAGAGGATGAAGCTGAGGATGGGTCAGAGGGAGAGGAGGAGAGTGACAGTGCAGAGGATACAGTTGGAGGAGGGGATGATGGTGAAGAATGTCAGGTGGCATCACAAGAACCTTCCTTGGCTATAGCTGTTGCTGACAAAGTAGAATATGAAGATGGAGCAGAGGCTGATGTGGAGGATTCAGAGACTGAGGTATTTAATGCAAAGCTTGAGTATAGATGTGCTGAATCAGAGAGTATGGAGGACTCAGAGTCCAAACAAAGTGCAGCAAAAGAGGAATCTTGATCCCTTGAAGAAGTCAGGACTCCTAAAAAAGAAAACTGCAAGGGCCCAGCGAGAGAACGTACATCTAATCAGTCATCGAAATCTTGCATTGAGAGTCAAACAGGATCAATGGAGGAAACCAGCCGTCATGAAATAAAGGTCCAGACTGAAGATGGAAAATATTTATTTGAAAGGAATGGGGACTCTGGAGCAAAAGCCAACCAGATGTATCAAGAAACATGTAAGGAGGGACTAGAAGGTTCTAGCACAGAGGGACCCAAAGCTGGCACAATGTCTTCGAATGAGAAGCAAATCAGATGGGAGAGTTCTTCTAATGAACTGCCTGCAAGGTCTGATCAGTCAAAGAAGCCAAAAGGAAATGTGAAGAAGAAGTTGTAGATGCTTAGTGTTCATTTGAGGTAGTTTGTAATCTCAAAATTTCACTACATTAAGCACTTTATTAATTTATCTACATTCTGGGCCGGCACCCAAGTCAAGAATCTATCATTTAATTAATTAAGTTACACAGATACAGACACACACAACAACAATAACAACAAACATTTTTATTTTATACATATATACATCATGGAAAGGGGAAAATAAATTTTAAACAAAATAAGTTATTTTTATAGAATTATTTATGAGGACATTTATGCAAACATTATATATTGTGTAGAACACAAATTTATACATTATCAACTGAACATTTTATTTATTTTCAAGGGTGTTGTCATTAAGGAAAGAAAATGATGTATATTATATCAAATTTGCATATATATTGCATAGGCTGACATATTCAGATAAAATGTTGCCTACAACATAGCAAAGACACAAGGTGGTGGCAGATCTTTAATTTCATGACAAACTGCCAAGTTTTTAAAATATTTTTAGAAGGCTAGAAATTATTTTTCAATTTTAGTAGAAATCTTTGGCACCCCCCAAATTTTTGGTATTTCTGCAATTGTTCAGGTTCCCCAAATTATAAAAGTGGCCCTGTGTGCAAACTCTAGTGCGACATTTCAAGATTAAATAACTTACAAAGCTGCTACTAATTTGGGAAAATAGTGCGGTAAATTAGAATACTTTTAGAAATTATTTTTTAAGAAAGATACTTTACGTTTTGTATATTAATTGCATATTTTTAACAATACAACGCAGGAGCAGAAATTGAAATATAAAACACATTCTAATGAATTATAAGCCTTAGTTGTAAATTACATAGAAACAAAGGAATCATCAATATTTTCCAATTTTTAACTCTCGAGGGAGAAGATATATTACTGTTATTACATGTTTTAAAGCATATACATAAGTAAACACTATTGTCTAAAAAAGAGCAATACAAGACTGCTGCAAAAAATGTGTAATCTGATTTTTATAAAAATTTTAACCAGTTTTCAGATGAACATTAAAAAACCCAAAGAATTAGCATACATGTGTAGGTGATACTGTTATTTTAGAACAAATTATAATGTACTCTGCTCAGATGTTTATTTATTTATGACTGAATTTACATATCTTAGGAGGAGAAGAAATGGATGTGTATCTCCTAATGCTTAAGTTGCAAATAATTTGTTCCAGTTGCTTCCAGACCTTCTGAACCATATTTTAATAAAAAGGTGTAAATATGAGCACACTTTTTTATTTGTCCCTAACGCTGTTAATACGGAGATACTTCCATTAAAAATAAATTGAAATAGCATATTTCCCTCAAATTATTTGATATTTTTGTTTACATAATTATAAGCAATTTAACTTTGCGATGAAAACATTAAATTTTACAAGCTTTTTTAAAATTATACTCTATATTTATAATTTGACATGATAAGTAATTGGGACACTTAATGGTGTCCAGTTGTATCTATTTTACATCTCTTTATGCATTCACCTGTATAGAAAATAAAGTTAATTTTTACAGTTTGAAAAAAATCCATCCATCCATCCATCCATCCATCCATCCATCCATCCATCCATCTATCCATCCATCCATCCATTGAGTGCTGGATTGTTGTGGCTTGGGGTCTAGTGACAAAAGGTTGCAATATATTATCATAATATGGTCTGTAACACAATACTTAATGTTTATTAGCATATTTTGTTAGCATATCTTAAATATTTATGAAGATGGAAATATTGCATAATTAATATTGGTCAGTCTTTGTTGCAGTATCTTTTCCCTAAATCTTTATCTTCTGAAGTAACTGAAAAGCACTTGATTTTGATGTACTGGTCATATTTGCCAAGCTGGTGCACATGTACTGAGATTCTTACAATTCAATAAAGTTCCCTTGAAAGACTTTGGTATTTCCTTCTGAAGTGTCTGACGCAAACATAACACATCGTAGTGAGATGCACGGGCAATCTAGAATTGGGATGGAGCAAGCCAGTTGCTCTCACAAAAATGCTGCCAGATGTGTCTGGACATCTTGCACGCCTGCTGTTCTACAAATACTTTGGTGAAGATATGCATGATGGCCCCTACCAAAGAAAAGCTGGCTTCATTTTAGCATAAATTAGGCATCATTTTTGCCAAGAATCTGACACAAAAAGGGATAAAAGAATGGTGAAGCTTGGCGGACACAGTCCACACATATTGCCCAAAGTGCTGCATCATCCATGAGCGAGTGAGACTGGCTGGGCCAATGGCCTTTTTTATCACACAAGCAGATGATTGTTTTAAAGTCCAAACTCATTCTATAAATAAGATTTCAAATGTGATCACAACTCAGTTTGCCATAATTGAGCCCCGTCTGAGCCCGTTTTTTCGAGATACTGGATAAAGATGAAATTACTGGAGCAAAAATATTACTGAACCTTCAATAGATCATAGTCTGACTATGTGACAAAATAAGTAATGTGTCCCAAAATATTAGAGGTGTAAATCAGCAAACTATTAATAATAAAGTGTATCCCATATATCAGTGTGCAGCTGTGTAGTTAAAAATGAATTCCCAGTTATTCTGATACTTGAAGCAACATTTTCTCCTTCTCCGTCTTAGTATGCTTAGGAGTTTGTGTGGTTAGATGAACAAGAGCAAGGACCCAATCCCCTGTTCTGCCTGTGCCTGCCATAGTGATTTACGGACAGGATGTGATAACCCACAGAAATGCTAGAGGGAAAAAGTAAAAAAAGACAGCCTGAGAAAAGTATTTAATGTGCTTAACAAAAATATGTGTCGCTTTCCTGTTAATTCATTTATTTATTCTTATCACTGCGGTGACTCTCATTGCCAGTGACTCTCATCCCGAAACACGTGTCTCTGGACTGTGGGAAAACAAGGGGAAACACAAGTCAGCTGGATTTAGCTGATAAAATGCCCACAAATTAACTTCTAATTCAGCTTAAAAGCTTGTCAGGCGCTGCAAAATGGCCCAGTAGAGCCGCAGGTCAATGGTAACTGGAAGCTGTACAATTAGCATGCCTTAATGTTTGCCTTTGACATAATCCTGAAGTTGGGAGAACATGGGTGTATCTGGAAGTGTCCATGGAGACTCCATCCGCCGAGCAGTCAGCGGTGGAAGCCACAAGCGCCGGGGGCCACCACACGGAGCTGATGAATGGCTTTTCAGTGAGATTTCACCCTCACAGCTTTCCAGTGGGAACATGACATAAATAATTGGTGTCACTTCGATTGACTATACGCCAAATGCCAGAGGAGCCAAACAGCTGACAAAACACTAAATAATAACTGAGGTCCCCCTGCATCCCAGCATGCACTTGAGCGAAGAAGTGGCAGTCAAAAGTGAATCCAGTGAGATTACAAACTACCTCCAGTTCAAAACTAAATTTACTGAAATGGTTTGCATGGTCTCTGTAGTGATCCTTGTTACATTTTTGCTGACAAAACAAAAATTACCTTGTTTCTGCCTTCCATCCATCCATCCATCCATCCATCCTTCCACTTGTATTGCCTCTGTAGTAATTCTTTTCAAATTTTTGCTGACAAAACATTTTTTCCTTGCTTCTGCCTTCCATCGGTCGGTCCATCCATCCATCTTTCCATTATCTAATATTATCTTTATCCTGGTCAGGGTTGTGATGGTTTGTTTTTGACTTCTCCTTTTTATTATAGTTCTGTTGTCTACATTTTCAAATTATTAAATCATTCTTTACTCCTTTAATAAGAAATGATTTCTGCCCTCCTGATAGCTGCAGCTTTTCATATTATTTGTAATTACATCCTCTGTGCATCCTCAAATGGGTTCATAGATGACCGAGGCAAGTTCAGCAAACACGCAGGTTCCGGTGCTCATGCCACTAGTCTGATGCATTCTTGTTTACATTAGAACTATAATTTACCAATATTTGATCCTGGAAAGGAGGTAAAACAAGGTAAAGTTCAAATGCAGCGTGCCGAAACCTTGACACTGGCTACAGATGGGCACAGCGTCCGCACACATCTACCGGGCAGCCGGTCTGATTTGGCCAGCATCCACGCTCCCAAACACCTCTGCAAATGTGGACAAATAAGTGGAAATGCTACAGGAAGCACCTGTTAACAGGGGAAATCTATTTCCACACTCAACACTGAGAAATATGGAGATCTATTTCATACCACAATATGGGGGCTTTCCCTTGCCTTGTTTATCTCAACATGCGGTATTGTGCACAGCTGTAAAGAAAAAAATGGTGCTAAGTAGAAAACAGAGCACTGTTAATACAGAGAAAGACAAGGCCAGGTCAAACGGGTTAAAGAAGAAAGCTGTCAATCTGGAGATGCCCTTTTTACTGCTCTGTCACCTGCTCTGTGGTAGCATATGAAGCTATCTAACAAAAATAGAATGTAATCTCAACATTTCACTACATTAAGCACTTCATTCACTCAAAGTTTTACTACATTTTTATTGTTTCATTTTTCATGTCACTCACAATGTTCCAGGTTTGCAGTGATTTAGCCATTTGTACAGCAGGGGGAATTCTACCAAAGCGCCTCAGGGTAAATATTTCGTACAGGAGTACTGGAGTAGCAGGTGGGACTTGAACCTATGTCCTTGAGCGAATGGCAACCTCTGTGGCTACTAATCCACCGTAGAGTAGTCATGTGAAAAAGCAGCTAAAGGTGATGGAGGAAATGTCTACCTCTGAGTTTTTTCTGTCAAATGGGGCAACGCCAGCTATCAGAGCCAAGGGTGTACTTTTTTCCGCACAGATTGAAATGGCACATCTGCTCATTTTTTTGTTAAATGAATTATTGGAAGGTCAAATTTTCATTGTTTTATCCCGGTTACATCACCTTTATCTTTAGATACTGTGTAAATTTGAATTATCAAATTTTGATGTTTGTTAAAAAAGAGAAAAACATTTCCAGGGGCGTGCATACTTTTTCACACTGGTGTAGGATGAAATCAGGAATCCCAGATAGCACCCTGATTGTCTAAGGAGCAATTTTGTGCAGAAAGGTTCTTGAGCTCTTTTGTTTTAAACCTCTTCTGGATTTTTTCTCTGCAGAATGTTCAGGTCTACACGTAAAAATGAGACAAAAGCGAGACACAGAGTGTCCTAAACTGTCGGCCTCCTTCAGAAATACATCTCACAGCATCAAGTTGCCACATAACTGAGGCTAGTAAAGGGATTAAGTGGTACCGGAGTTTGGCAGGTCTGTGCTTAACCAGCCAGTTAAGTCACCACTTTTATCCATTTAACAGCAAACTTTGACCCGGGCGGTATTACAAAAAATGTGCACTTTTGTTTTTTATTAGTTTTTTGCTAAATGCGAAATGATCCAGCTCATCGCCGCAAGTGGAACGTTTTGATGGAAGCTGTCCGTATTAGGCTGGTGAGCTGCAAAAGTGCCACTTCAAATTCCTTCTTGGCTTAATTGTTCTCACGTTATTGTCCATCACCTTGGCAGTAAAGGACAGCGTGCAAGCAGGCCCCTCTCCTGACCCACATGTGAGTGAGCAGGCTGAGCTTTCCCACACTGAGAGGAAGCCAGGGCCTCCCTGCCGTTGGGGGCTCTCCTGAGGAAGTGGCAACAAGTCATCGACGGCCACTTTGTCTGGGGTTGGGGACAGGAGTGTGCCGACTGTGCAGATTGCACCCATGACAGCGCGGGACGTGCCTTTATTATAGCAGGAGCAGCTTGGCATGCTGTTTTCTCTGAACTCCCGCTACGGCACGATGACCTTGCGTCCGGCCCAGCCGCACAATGGACGCCCCCCACCCCTACCCCACCTGGGGCGGACGGCGAGGAGAGCAGCCACTTGCTTACCACTTGTGCTGCGCTGCAGTGAATGGAAGATCCCACCGCTGCTTTTCCCACCGTTGTTTGCGCTATCCTGCGGTTGTTTATGGCCTCCGCTGGACAGGATACGGCGCCTGGGGATCTCTCCATGCGGGACTCAACATCAACAAATGCTGGGAACTGCCTTGATGGAAAACCAGCATGGGAAAGACAAAAACACATAAAAAATTAACCTGGCACACTTAATAAAACGTCAAACACCTGCTGCCCTTGTGTCCGGTGGGCCTCCTTAGTCGTACAATAGGAGCCCCTGACTTGGGCTGCAGCCGGGATAAAGTGAAGTTGTTTCACTAATAAATGAGATCGCTTACAAAGCACTTCATTGTTATGTAATGTTTATTCCATACTGACTCACAAAAGTTTGTTTCAACTACCGGATTTTCATGTAAACAAGGAAACTTCTCACACCTTCTCTATGTGAGGGAATAAGGTCCGAGTCCATTCACAACTTAGATGAACGGAAAGCATTCTCATTCTCCCCATGGTGAAGACCTCCAGCAAAAGCAGGACTGGCTAAGTCCACTGACTGCCCGCATCCTCCGCGGTGAAGACCAGGTCCAAGGTTCCAGCAGGTCACTTGAGCGACCTGGGAACCCTGCAGTGAAGGACAATAACAGTGTGGACACCTCACTTTAGTAGCATTGTCTGAAGAAAAGTCCTTAAGTCAGTATGAGTTAAGTGACCTTGACTGTTGGCACTCATTTGCCTGTGAAAGTGAAAATGTGTCAGTAGAGAAGCATAACTTGTAAAAATATATTTGCTGGAGACGGTGAAATTGCGAGCTATACATCAGATTCTTACCAGGCAAACAATGGAAGATGAGGTAAAATAAGACTTTAAAGGCCAGTTATACTGGCACGTCATAAAGAATCTGACATGGCAGAGCTCATTCAGATAATTGAACCTGAAGAAGAATAACATCACTGGTGTAGCAACCATCTGGTCACAAAGTTTGGAGAGAGATGTGATAAATAAAAAGCTTGCTTTTGTCATTTTCCATGGATATCGTAACAAATGGTTAAGGCACCAAAGAAGGCCGATGGCTTGTGTGTTTGTGACGTGTGCTCTGGCACTGAGGGAGCAACCTGGTCCAGTGGCTCAAGGCAGGAACCCGGATGCTGAGCTGAGAGCTGACAGGCACTGAGGCCACATCTGGGTGGCTGTGCTCAGAGGACCCTGCAGTGGACTCTCACACTGGGCCACAATGGGGTCCCGCAGCATCTGCAGCACCTCTGCAGCACCTCTTCTTGGCCAGGTCATAAGACCAGACACAGCATGAAAATGTCCAGCGTTACTTATGCCCTCTGTCCCGTCCGTTGTTCCTGAAAAAGGACAGAATATATTACTTATTCCATTCTTCCATATGCAGGAAGTTTCTCATTCTTTCCAAGCTCATAACACAAAATGGAAACACATCATGCAGTGAGCTGGATTTGAACTTCAGGCTGAATACCATTTGCAGCAGCAGTTATCATTATTATTATCATTATTAATAGTAGTAGAAATATTGTGGTCATCATTGTTTTTCATTTTTGTCTTTTTCATTTAAGCGAATTAACCTATTATGACAAAAGTCTTTTTTCAGAGTTAAGCAAAAACGTCTCGTGTTGTCGGTGGCTTTCAAACGAAATGCTGCTCTGCCCTCTAGTGATCAAGAAGGCTTCATAGTAAAAATTTTGAATCGAATGAACAAACGACAAAAAGAAAATAAAAAGGTTTATGGGTTTCTTTATTCACAGCCGTCAGTTGTGATTTGACGTCAGTATATAAACATTTTAATTCTAAAATTTGGAAACAAATTAAGCTACTTTTTAGGATTTAGGCTTTCAGCATGTTGGCACAAAATGCCACAAAAAATGGCACAAAATCAGGAAATAATCTTTGAAGTAAGACAGACCAAAACAATGTCAGAATTCCATCACCTTAGCAAAACGTCCTGTGGGTTAACGTAGTGGTGGAAAGAAAGCACTGCTTACTGCTTTATTAAAAAATAGATTATTAAAATATATTAAAAAAACAGTAAGTTGTAGTTTCACTTCATTTTCTAGAAGCTGCTTTGTTTATTCACCACTAAAGTAAAATTATCCATAGCACACACTTTATTATTATTATTATTATTATTATTATTGTTGTTGTTGTTGTTGTTGTTGTTGTTGTTGTTAGTAGTAGTAGTAGTATTGTTATTTAAAGAAATAAAGAAATGAAAAACAGATCCTTGTTTAAATGTGATTTAAAGATGGCCCTGTTTGAGAACATGGAGAATGAGATTGAGGATCGTGACACTGGAGTCCAGATGCTGGCCAGGGAAGGTGAAGCCCAGATGCTGCTGAGGTGCTCATTGTTCTTCAGTCGGTCCCATTAGCGACATGTTAGCCCATCTCCTACAGCGCAGTTCGCACCCCTTGCTGCAACTATTACTTGCGTCATGGAAATGAAGACAAAGCAATAGTCTGCTGACCCACCAGCACAAACGAACACAGACATGAACATGCTCACACACACACGCTCACACATACACACACACGCTGACACATACACACACACATACACACACACATGCTCACACACACGCTCACACATACACACACACGCACACACACACGCTCACACATACACACACACATACACACACACACATGCTCACACACACGCTCACACATACACACACACATACACACACACGCTCACACACACGCTCACACATACACACACACACGCTCACACATACACACACACATACACACACACACATGCTCACACACATGCTCACACATACACACACACATACACACACACACACTCACACATACACACACACACATACACACACACACGCTCACACATACACACACACATACACACACACACACACACTCACACATACACACACACATACACACACACACATGCTCACACACATGCTCACACATACACACACACATACACACACACACACTCACACATACACACACACATACACACACACACATGCTCACACACATGCACACACATACACACACACACACACACACACACACTCACACATACACACACACACATACACACACACACATGCTCACACACACGCTCACACATACAGCACATTAATCAGCTTCAGTGAGAGTGCAGTGCAGATCAGAGGCCAGCTCAGCAGCCTTGGCCTCAACAGGAAGTGTGTGTATGCGTGGGCCAGTAAACAACTTCCTTGAGCACCAGTGCAATGGAACATAATAAAAAAAGAATTTTTCCTCTAGAGTTTATCACATCTTGAAAACTTTGACGGTCAGGCTTATTTTTTTTACAAACACTGCAAACGTAAATCTCTTTAAACTGCTGTTTACATGATATAATAGGTTATAAAACAGCAGATAGTGGCCCTTTCAGTCATTATTTGCTGCTGCAATCTTTTCAACCAGACAAAAAGGATTACAATTAATCTCCAATTTTCACTTCTTAATGATCACTTCTTAACACCTTGCAGCATTTGCTTCACCTGCTACAGGTGTGTGATGGTTAAGGGTCCTACAAGGAGGCAGTAGAATTTCCCCCAATACTCAGTGAAATATGAGTAAATCTGAACAATGGTTTTTGATTTTTTGCACTGGAACCCCACAGTAAGTGTCTCACAAACACTATACAGTGATTCTGCCATTTCATCCACAAAGGTATGCAAAATCCACCCACTGGAAATCTCTGCTAAGGACTGAGAATAAGAACTCATACACTTTGTGAAAGTGTGACTTGGTGGACATAGTAACAGAAAAGTTTCTACAGTACTTTTAATCTTATGCTAGTTATTGTAGTAATTACATCATATTTATTTGTTCCACATTCTTCTGTATATGACCTTATTTACAATATTTGCAGCAAACCCATATATTTGTCATAATAATTTCTTAACTTCAGCCAAAGCCTTATAATGAATGGGAAGAAAATTGTCCTGTTAAGAATGTGGAGGAAATTAGGCTGGGAGGGAGAGAGTAAATAGACAGTAAGACCATTTTTGCCACTTTTTATTTATACACTAATGTGGTCACGTGGGAAGTCCCAGAGCATGCGCTTCATTGGCTTAAAGTTTTTTTAGAAAAGTAAAAACAGGCACGTGTTCATGTCAGTGGGAGAGAGAGCGAGCGAGAGAGAGATTTCTAACAACAAAGCTACAGAAACTTCTGCCAGAACAAAGTGAGAACTGCTTATATTCAACTCCGTTATTAGGTCACAAGTTGCAGCTGCAGTTAAGGTATGTGTATGCATATTTTTCACAAAGCATATATCTGTTTATGCTTGAAGTGACACTGGACAGGTTTGACAGTAATATTTCATAACTTAGTAAACCTATGTTCGGAATAAGCAAACAACTTGACTTGAAGCGTAAACATTTTCTGCAAGAAAGTTTAAGTTATGTCAGTGGAGCAGCTTGGAAGACCTTGCTTAAAAATGATATGTGAAATTTGTGGCCGCAAAGGTGACTGTGACTACTCTGTAAGGTTAGATAGTAATAATAGTGGGCAATAATACTACGCCGATTTTTTCAAATTGTTCTTCCAAATTTAAAAACTGAAACAAAAATCCTCATCATGTTTAGCGCAGAGCATTGCTGTTACTCACACTACTGCCGTTCAAGGCAGAAAATCTCCTTAAAAATCATGCTGTTTTATCTGATGTGGAGACTTGCAGTTTGATAATTCCAAAACTGACTCCTAAAAGGAAAACACTGTGGAGCAAGGACATTTATAGTTCGGCTTCATCACAATACAATATAATTTCACAATTGATATTTCAGACTTCAAAACTTACTGGTGAGAATATAGGTTGTATGTACACAGTTTTAGCTACACATACAGTAATAAGTAAATGATGTCATTTATATACCAGATGGAGCAAAAGAAAGCATATGGGATAATAAAGGTTTGAAATCGGAGCTACATCTTTTACAGCTACACTTTAAAATGTACATTGTCTGTGTATGTGTTTTTGACAATGTCTTCAGACTGGTGCTGACTCTTTGCAATTGTTCAATAGATATGCAGTGCATTTCTTTGGTCCACATTCACTGGACAGGGTCCAGTATCTCGACTTAGTTGAGGCAGCCTGGTTTGTATGAAGGACACATTTGCGTACAGTACATATCGTATCTATAAGTATGTGCATCATTTTTGGAGGTCAGTGGTCAATTTAAACGAATCAAAGGCTGGTCAAAATTCTGCTGTTATTTTCGAATGGGGGTTGGTTTGCATTTGTCACAGTTTGCACGCTGACCTTTGGTGAACATCCTGGGGGCACTTTGTGAGTAGATTTAGCAGCTCCTTGGTTTGATTTACATTGCTGTGGTGTAGCCAAGGGTAACATGATGCTCCTGCAGCTCTCCAGAATGACTTTAAAAAGCATAGGTTTGCCTTTTATATAATTAGAAGGTGTATAAGAAGCCCCCAGAAGAGCATGAAGTTTCCATTGTGCATTATCACCTGACCACAGATAATCTGACGCTAGCATCACTAACACCAGCCATGAAACACAGTATTGGAAAGTTATGCTAAATAAAGCATTTTGGTTTTAGCAAACATATCACCTTGTCTGTGTATCCTGAAATATATTTATGATGTACTGATGCCGTTTACGAATGGGAGTCATTATGTGAAAGCTTTTTGCAAATGTGTGGCCCAAGAGTTTGTTCTCACAATAATCTTCTTAAAGGACTCAAGGAGCCCATGCTTTGACTCAAATCTCAAATTTGAAAGAGATGAATGTTACTTTAAGTGCTGGACAGTTAATGCGCAAATAAGTCAGAGTAGCCTCATGATGTCACAAACAGTTGCTTAGTGGATGCTTCACAAAGGAACTTTTTTTTGTGGTCTTCAGCACATTCATCCTCTCATGACAGCAAACTTGCACTGTCAAGTAATGAATACTGAAGCTACTTTTGGGGATTTCAACTCTACTCTTCAGGGGTTACATTATGACAATAAATGGAACATTCCTTTGTTTAAAAAAAAAAAAAAAAAAAAAAAAACTAAACAAGGGATTAAATGAGATGAATTTTGTGATGACCGGTCGAGCAGCATTTCAACTTTTAAAACATATAGGATTATTGTAGAATAAGAATAATAATACATGCCGATACAACAGCAACATATTCACATAGTTTTTAAACATTCAGATCAAGGTATATTTATGCTTTTGGGGAGTAATATTATCTGAACTGCTGAAATTTTACTCTCTGCCCTGACGGGTTCAGAGAAGGGTCTCTTGGGCGGAATATGACACAAGTTTTCTGCCAGGCCTGGCCATGTACTCAGTTTAGCCTGGCAACACAGCTCACCATCACAGATACAACCAATAGGCAAAGTTTTAAAATAAAAGAAAAATTAACATGCATAAAATGACTAACAGATTGCAAACTTGTGTTCTGATGATTTCGGAAGCGTAGCCGCTTTGAGCCTGTTTTAAGTGCGGGGGTGGGGGTTCTGTGAACGTTGCACTGGTACCGCACACGAGCGTTTACAGACAAACGTTTCTCACATTTCATGATATGATGGTCACTGTCACTTTTATTCGCTTAAGTAAACATTAGTAGCAGCGGCAAAGTCAAATTCCTGGTTAGCAAACTGCAAACATTTGTTCATTTAAAAGATTTGGAATAATTATTCCGATTCAAACAGTAAAGGCAGCAGTATTGCCGAGCTGTTGTCTGTGTACGTAAAGCCACCCAGCACAGAAACCGAGAAGTATAAAAAGGTTCTGTTTTGTTCAGAGCTGGCATGAACCCATGCGAGGTCACCTGTGCACTTTGCTGCTCAACAACCTGACGCTGGGGACTGCAGGGTGACACTGACACATCCCCGGTAAGAGCAAAGACGCCCACCAGGTGAGAGCACGTTCTGGATCTTTCTTTGTTTCCGAGCTGATGAGGAGATGAAATGGACAAGCGCAAATGTTCACCGCACACAAACGTTTAGACAAACAACAGCTAACATTTGTCCCATCTCTGATGTTTCTTGTACCGTACAATTCCGCTGAAAGGCCTGCGACGCGGAGGTGTTTCGTGTTGCAAATTTCCTCGGGTCAGTTCATGAATGCAGACAGAGTGCAGACATTTTTCAAGAACTTATTTGAATTCTACACTTTCTTCTCACTCAGAATGCAGATGTTTTAAACTTATTTATTATTATTAAATAGCAGGTGCACAAGACGCGCCATTGTAGCTTGAATGCTGCTGGTTTATGAATGAGTAAGTGTCAAGAGCAGCACCCTTTGTACCCTCATACAAACCTGCCAGCAAATGGCAGTCACACAGTTATGTATACCACTCAGCTTTACGAGAATGAGTTAACAACAACGATGACGACGACGATAGTAGCAATAATAATAGTAATAGTAGCAGCAGGTTGTTCATATTTATGCCGATGCTCTTGAGTGACAACATAAAGAAATAGATACAGGTAATGGATTTTTCTTAATTGGTCATAATGTTGAATTGGAGAAGAAAATATTGGTGTGAACTTGAACTGTGTTATATATTACGGATAATACTTGAAGGCAAACGGCAGTCAAACATCCTTAGAGCAGCTATTTTATTCTCCATTAGTTTGGTTTCCACTCCTCGTTCCCTTGATGGATAAAGGAACTGTTTTAAGGCAAAACGCATGACAGCATGAAATCATGTGGCAGCCTTTATAGGGCAGAAATGTTTTCATGCTTCCGCTTAGGAACAAATGACTATTCAGCAGTGTGCAGATATTACACGACGTCTGTTCTTGGTTAGTTCTTGGTCAGTTACTGCATGACTGCATAGTTCTTGATTTTCAGAAACTGACATTTAACATTAAGTTCTTGTTTAATTTTATTGTACGGTCAAAGTGAGCCTGCATGATTTTATCATGCTAAAAAAATGTTTAAAAAATCCCATGCTCTGAAGAGCTAATGTGGCCCCAGCCAGGTGATTCTTCTTCTGATACTGCTGTTATTTTCCTCTGACATCAAAAGATAGTGACATAGATGGTGATTATCAACCTGTAGAAGATGTGTTTTACTGTTTTCTGCTCAATAATCAGAAAGTGGTCGTCTTATACTTTTCAGTATGATGTTCATCTCTTACATATAGCAGGAGATTTATGAGAGTTTTCCAAGCTATTACCGTAGCCTACGGACCGTGGAAACATTTTTTTTCTATTTAAAGAACAAGCATGCCCCGCATCAAAACATCTTTCTTTAGAATAATGTTTGTAGGAGTGATTTTCTGTCCAATAGTTTAAAGTCTGACACTTTAAACTGTATACATAACAAGTGACTGTTGGTTTGTTCTCCTTTGTTGCTTTGCTTGCTGCTAACCTGGGCTTCATCATTGCCTTGCATGTGTCAAGTATGGGTTGTACGTGCAGTGGCCCAAAAGAGGATGAGGCTGCTGGGCACAACTACAAAGCAAACACACACCTGAGGAACAACTCAATCCTTCGCGGATTTCCAGTAGTGAGTATGGTGCCACAAAGCCATGAATTGTGTACCGATATTACAGACGTTAAACCTCACAGAAGTACCGTACTGGTATCCCAAACATGCGGGTTAAATATTTATTTACTTGTTTGTTTGTTTGTTTATATATCTATATAGTTATTTTTACATAGCATTACAATAATAAATGGGCTACAGTTGGTGCTGAGTAGTAATTTGTGGGGAGAAGGTATTTTCTGTCATTATTAGTTTTAATTTAAAAAAGATCAGAGTTACAAATGGAAATAAGAAGCCTTACACAGTACTGTTGTGTATTATAACTGTTATTAGCTGTATATATGATTTTTATACAATCATAAACAGAATTAATCTGTATTATTAAGTTTTTGATTATTATATAAACTGTAAAGAAAGCTGAAATGGATCAGACATGTTCGGGTGATGAATCTGTCAGCCGTCAGGATTAGACAGGAATGTTGCGGATGTCTTTTTTATACCAACTTTAAGATAAAATTTTAATGAAGCTTGAAGTTAGTAAAAATAAAAATGCCACACCATCCAGGGTGTTTGCTAGCGTAAGCCCTCCACTGCACAAGCAGTTAAATATATATAGGCGCATCGCAGTGTTAGAGTAGTTTTTAAAAAATGTATTATAGCTTTTATTATTTAGCTTTTTACTATTTCTGTATTATTTTGGTAAAAAAATTTGGTAAAAGTGACCTTGAAGCTCCTGTCCAAGTATGCAGTTTGACAAGTCGGTGTGTTTGCTTGTTAATAGATTAAACATGAGAACAATAAGCTGAGTGGTACAATTGCAACGGAATAAAGCAAAGTGTGACAACTGAAGCGTCTTTTTTTATCATTCACAGAGAACCGAAGAGCACCAACAAAACACTGAAGAGTCCGGTAAAACCCTGTTGTCTTTTGCAAAAGCTCTGAATTCATGATCACTCCAGTCAATACTTCTCATGCACGTGGCATCTTTGTAAAAAACAGAGACTTGTGACCTGAAGGGCATGGAAATGTCAGCTCACATACAAATGAAAAATTATAGTACGTTTTGCTGAAAACAGTCATTAAAAACAACATGCTTAGCAATCGCGAGCTAACATTCCTTCTTCTTCGGTGCCCTTTTCAACACAACCTGTAGAGATTGATAATAACACCTATGTTTTCAGAAGGATGTTATACATAAATCCACACTGCATATGTTTGCCTTTTAATCTTTATCCATAAAAATGTATATTGCATGTTCTGTGGCCACAGAGTTGTTCGCCAGCTTGCCTTTGTGCCTGGCTTTTGGTCTTCTCAGGGCAAAGTCAAACACATGTTTGCCAGAGCTCGTGACTCGTGAGCCTGTGGCATCCCAGCAGAACACAGGAGCACAGCAGTACAAAGCGCTTCATTATTTGACATGGCAGAATCATACAGACAGTAACAGGCATCATAACCCAGAAAAGCATAATCAGTCTGAATAAAAAAGACATTAAAGTAAATGGCCAGATAGATTGAAGGCAGAAGGAAAATTTGTAACACCCGCAAGAAGTGTCTTCCTCTGTGTCTTTCTTGCTTTTTGCTATCTTAGTCAGTGCATGCTAGCTTAAAGTGTGGCATCCTGAGATGGGATGTATATGACTGCTTAGGAAGGAGATGCAGTCCAGTATGCTTTTAATTTTGTCTTTAGGTGGCACAGGTGTACCTTGCCAAGGCAGTTTTACTGTTGTCTGTTCTCTGGAGTTCCTCAAAACTTTGCAACCATGAGCATTCTTCACTGACTCCCACAGCAGACCTTTCACCCTCCAGCATGTTCTGTATCGTGTCTATAACCTGTTTAACCGTCTTCCGTTTCTTTCATTTATTCCCTTTATTATTCATTCAAATAAATGCACATTGTTGCATTAGGGCTTTAGTTAAGTTTGCTTAACTAAAGATTTCCCCGTTGTTTTGGCTGGTTTCAGGCAGAGATGTTGTCATTGCTCAGCATGACTTCAAGCCAGTGAACAGCAATGACCTGCCTTTCAAGAAAGGGGACAAATTCCGGGTTCTGCAGGAGTAAGTTGAACTATAATGCAGGATATAAAAATTATATTTACAGGTAAAACACATGTGGATGATTAATAAACGTTGCACATCTTTTCCATCTTACAAAGAAATGGCGACTGGTGGTTGGCAAAGTCACTCCTCACCGGAGAGGAGGGGTACATCCCTTCTACATACATGGCAAGAATGGACACCCTGGATGTAGAGAAGTAAGTACCTCTTGGTAACAAGACGCCATGCTATAAATAATTTCAAAACCCCAAACAACTATTTTAACCCATCCCCTGTGTTCTGATTTAAAACCCAGCAACAAAAAAAAACAGGTGAGTAGTTTCAGCAGTTTGACATTGTGGGTTATTTTTGAGATGAACTACAACTAAATGAATAAATGCACACGTAATATTTTAGAAATTATTCAAGAATGTTAAAGGTGGAGTAGCATTGACAAAAATGAGGTAGAACAGAAAATTAACCCATTCGTGTTTTTTTAAAAGATGTTCCAGGAAGCAATGGTCTAAGGAAGAGGCATCACAGGTTAGAAACAGATGAAAAGGCAATATTGTTCACTTTACATTTCAGGTGGTTCTTCAAGGACCTGAGTCGCAGAGATACCGAACGTCTGCTTCTAGCACCCGGAAACAGAGCTGGGTCATTTTTGGTTAGAGAGAGCGAGACCAGCAAAGGTTTGTACAGCAGCTCAACCGACCACTACGAGCGGTGTCTAGCTTATAACTCATGTCTGGCCAACCCACAAAGGACGGGGCATAGCTTTTCTGAAAACCGAACACTGATTTCAAATGCATCTGCATGCAGAATGAATATTATTTGCAATACCGAATCAATTTCCCACATTAAACTATGTACATATTTTCACAAGGCGTGATCAAAAAATGCTTCTTCTAAGATCGGTGTGCATTATTTCAACTTCTTTTTGATTTCTTTCATTCAGTTTCTTTAATTCAAAATTCTTCTACAAGTGTGTGAAGGCGTGCTGGTAGGGGTGTAAAAACTGCCAGTAGTTTTCTCACAGTTTTATCAGTACACGCACATTTCTGAGATTCCACACCGCCACCTCACATTTTCCGCTCACAAAAATCAAAATGATGGTGAAAGGAAGGAGATTTCGCTACAGACTCGGTGGCCATCATTTAACGGCAGCACGTGGACATGTCACAAAGAGGAATGCGGGGACAAATGGGTGCCCTCTGGGGGGAGATGACCATGAAGGGGACAGCACACAAAATTTTCTTAAAGAGTGACAACATTTTGATCTCAGTTTGGGTTTTACACAATGTTACTCGTAAATGTCAATATAGCTACTTCTGTCATTTCCGCTATCAGTTAGTAATAATAAATACCGCATATAAACATTTGTTTCTCTTTTGTTCTAGGATCATTCTCTTTATCTATCAGGGACTCAGATCCAGAACAGGGAGATGTTGTGAAACACTACAAAATCCGTGCCCTTGATAACGGCGGTTACTACATCTCCCCGGTGACCTCTTTCCCTTCTCTGCAAGAGCTGGTGAAGTATTACTCCAGTACGTCGAGGCCGGACCGAGTTACTGGAATAGTGGTGTGCGCCCCCGTGTTTCTGACTGCATTTTCAGTTTAGAACTTCTTACCAACCCTGAGTCCTCACGAGGAAAAGTATGTCCTGAACTTCTGCACTGTGGATTTCCTGTGAACGCAAGGCAATCTTTCCACCATCGCTGCACACAACCTCCAGATCACGAGATCAAATGTATCTCGGCCCACCGCAACGTTTACATTCTTGTCCGGCAGATATGGCTCAAATTAAGTGAGCTGAAAGACTGCTGCACATTCACATTTTTATTTTGCCAATAGCTATTAAAATAATGTGACATTTGTAAGATAAATGAGGAAATACCAAACATGAGAAGAATCTTGCCAAATCTCTGACAGAGATCAGAACAAATGTCTCAGTTAAAATGAAACATGAATTACATCCAAAGCCTACATTTTTTTCTCTTTGGAGTGCCTGGACTTTTTATTGTGTACAAGCGCTCCTCATAAGAGCTCTTTTCCACCCCTGGTAAATCAGATTCTTTGGCTGAGCTGAGACTTCTGCAGTATGTGGCGACTGCTCTTAAAGTCGCTCACAGCTACTTCATTACCCTGGGTGCACTAAGTTATGCTGCAGGTCCTCTAATGCATGGCTTTCCATCCAGTCCTTCAAAAAAGAAACAAAAACGTGTTAGTAGTGAACATCAACAGTATCTTCTGGGAATCTTGAGCGCTAGAGAAATTCAAAATTTTATGTGAATGTTTAATGTGATCCAAAATGAGCACCAACATGCCAGTAACCGAAGTGCCAGCAAATGTTTTCTTTTCACTTCGAGAACAGATTACAACCCCAAAAAAACAGCTCAGTGCTGAAAGGATAGATTTGTTAAGCAGCTGAGCTGAACCAGTGAGTCAGGTAGAAGGTAGACAGTTTTGTGTTGTCCGTCAACTGAGGCACCTTTGTGCACCTCACGCAGAGACGGCAGATGGCCTGTGTCAGCGGCTGACCGCTCCCTGCAAGCCCATGAAGCCCGAGCAGCTCTGGGCTCAGGATGCCTGGGAGATTCCTCGCGAAACGTTGAAGATGGTGAAGAAACTGGGGTCAGGACAGTTTGGAGATGTGTGGATGGGTAAGAGCAACATTCATACCTTATTTTACTGCAACCTTCCTTTTAAAAACCATATTGAAAAAGAAACAGAGCTAAAAATATCAAGTTGTCACCTATGAATCATCTATAGTTCTGCCTGGAAACCTTGAGGAAAGATGAGTGAAACGGCCAGGGTGACTATGGTGTAAGTATGAAATGGATTACTCTTATTTCTCAAATGTCCTCATCGTTTCTAAAAACAGGCTACTACAAGAACAACCAGAAGGTGGCCATCAAGACCCTGAAGAAGGGCAGCATGGAGCCTGAGGCCTTCCTGCAAGAGGCCAACCTCATGAAGCAACTGCAACATGTTCGGCTGGTGCGCCTCTACGCTGTTGTCACCAAGGAGCCCATCCTCATCATCACGGAGTACATGGCAAATGGTGAGACGTCTCCACTGCAGAGTGGGCTTCACTTTGCGGTAGGGTCCTACTGTGTGTTGTAAAGAAGTATGATGACGTGTCTGCTGCCCAACCCTTGCAGCACCGATGCCTTTCAGCGTATTCAAATTTCTCGGGACGATGGCAACAAAAAATACTTATTTGTGCTTATTTACCTTTGCTTTCTATATTTTGATGACTATTAATGTGATGTCGTGTTTTTGTTTTTTTTAAGGAAGTCTTCTTGACTTTTTAAAAACCGAAGATGGGAAATGTCTGAAGCTCCAGAAACTCATAGACATGTCAGCGCAGGTACCCAAACAAAAAATGTTTCTTGCCTTTAAAGTTATTAGATTATCTTATTTATAAAAAATATATGGAAAAAAATGTGTGCAAGTTTCCCTGCTGATAACACTCACTGATCAGTTTAGTCTATGACTTCACGAGAAAGCATAAGACAAAAACATGTGCTTTCACACTTGTATTTCTGACAGTCATATGCACACTCTTCTATATTTTATAACAGGTAATGAAACTTTAACAGTCTTAACAAAATGGTAGTTTGTGGTCAAGCTAAGTGTCTTTGGTCTAAAAACTTTGCTGCTGATATCATATTGACATCCGGACAGGATGTGAGGTATTTTTTTCCACTTGCTTTTGCCCTAGAGACAACATAAATTGCATTTCCTGAGAGAGTGTACATCCTGTCTGAACCACTTCATAGATTCTGTAGCCTGCTGACAGTCTCCCACCCCTTGTAGAGGGTCTCAACAACCCCTTTTATTACCTTTCTTGCCTCAAAATGTTTCCATTAACATATGCACTTTATACTAAACAATTCGGCATCCTGTCTCCATTGTTCTACGGCTCAACCTGTCAGTCCACGACTGTGACAAGCGAACACGCGCACTCGTGGTAGAATTCTAAATTAAAAGCACCTCTCTGTCTCCTCTAGATTGCAGAAGGGATGGCCTACATTGAGAAGAAGAATTATATACACAGGGACCTGAGAACCGCGAATATTCTTGTCTCGGAAACGCTGCATTGTAAGGTCGCTGACTTTGGCCTTGCGAGGATTATTGAATCAGAGTACACGGCACAAGAAGGTGGGACATTGCCCAGAAATGCAGAAACATGTGGATTTATTCAGCTCTTGCAAACATTTTTTGTACAACACACAGCACAACCCCGAGTTAGACCAATTCATTCAGTTCTTTGCTTTCTTGAGACCTCCCTGCTTTGGAAAGTTTGGCCAGTCAATCTGAGCTATTTCACTGGATTCCCTGGTTTAAATTTAGAGCAGCTTCAAAGACTTATTACTTGTCTGACTCAAATGTACTTGATTCTTACTAAGCACACATACACGCACACACACACGATTACTGTACTGGACAGTAATGTAAAACACCCCTTGGAAGGAGGGTTTGATGGGGAGTTTTAGGCTTGACTATAACCTTTTAGAAAGTTTTGTCTAAAATTCCATTTTCAAAGGCACTGATATATGTGACTGCTTTTCTTGAACTCTCAGGTGCTAAGTTCCCCATCAAATGGACTGCACCCGAAGCAATAAACTTTGGCACTTTCAGCATCAAATCAGATGTGTGGTCTTTTGGCATTCTCCTCACAGAAATAGTTACGTATGGGAGAACACCATACCCAGGTAAGAGATCAAGTGGGTAGTGTGGCAGTCTGCATTTTCTCACTTTGGATGGTTTCCCTCCCACAGTCCAAAGACATTTGCTTCAGGTTTAGGTCACTATAAACTGCCTGCAGTGCGTGACTGTGTGTGTGTGGCTACCCTACAATGGACTGAGTGTGCAGCTCTTGTTCTGTTGGCCAGCATTTCCAGGATGGACTCTGGACTGCTTTGGTTCTGATATGGAGAAAAAGGTTCCATGAGTGAGTGAGTGAATAAGAGAAATAAACGTGTGCATTTTAATAGAATGACCACTAGGGGGAACTACATTCTTTTTTTTTTAATCTTGCATTTGAAATAAACTTTGGCCAGAAATGCCCAAAAAGCCACTTTGAAGCACTATGACTATGAAATAATGCAGGGGCATTTTTTTAAATAAGGATGAAATCATTATTTTTCCAGTAACATCTGCACATCGTGTTTAACTGTTGACCATTTTGCACCAGGCATGACAAACCCAGAAGTTATACGACACCTGGACAAGCACTACCGAATGCCATGCCCTGAGAACTGCCCTGCTGAGCTGTACGAGGTCATGTTGAAGTGCTGGCAGGAGAGACCCGAGGACCGGCCCACCTTTGAGCATCTGCAGTACACCCTCAATGACTTTTTCATTGCCACCGAGGGACAATACGAGATGCAGCCTTGAGCGCCCATGGTCGTGCAGTCAGGAACTTCAAACACACAGAACATCACGTTTGTCAAAGTGGTGGCAATCTGTCTGCTAATTATTCCTTCCTTGGATTTTCACCAAAGGAACGGGAATTGGCGGAAAAAACATACACTTGATCTAAGAAGAGTACAAATAAACAACACAGGATATTCATTTGAGCTACCGCAGCACTCCGTGTTGACAGTTTCACTGTTTTACAACAAAGTTGTTCTTGAACAAGTTTGATCATTTTGGAATAAAAGTGACCAACAGTCTTCAAGTTTATGGAGTGCAGGGATCCTTCAGTCTACAGTTATTTGCTGACGTCCGGGATAACCACAGGGATCAGCAGTGCACAGGTGTGTATCCATGTCACATATACAGTAACTGCTATTGCAAATAACTGTTTCTATGTGCAACTATTCAGATGTGCGCAATATACAACATGTTCTGATAAAAAATACAGACCAGACTCTGTAATGAACTGCATTTTTAGTATCTTTAAGTAAGAACAATATGTTTGGCATTTTTAATTTTATTCCTATGACCAAGATAAAGTTAACTAATGAAATATGTACTAATATTTGCCTTTTGTACAGCTTTATCACTTGAATTATTGCTTAGCAAATTAATTTAATAAAAGAGGTTTATATATTCCAAGAGTTGGGATTTTGTAATTTTCAAAAATTCCATCCATTCATTAATTTTTGTTAAAGACCCCGCGCTCCAGAGCCTTTCCTGAAAGCAATGGGTGCTAAGCTATGGAGCCACACCTGGAGGGGATGCTAATTCATCAAGAGAATTTTCAAAAAATGCAAAACTGAAATAAGATGCTTTCTAATAAAATTATAACTTAACTGGATTCATACCCAAAAAGTTTGCAGTTTAAATGTGGCACAGAGCGGGTCAAAGGTTCTTACAGTTCTGCGTGCAGCTATGTGTGTAATGTGCGCTGGCAAAAATGGTGATATTGGTATACTTTGAGAAACACGCATGAGGAGATTTTGGAGGGTCCAGGTGAAGTCAGCCCCCCCGTCTAGTCAGCTATGATGCTTAGCGCCCCATGCCTGTGTGTTCTCAGTCCCTTCAAAAGGATTCTTACATCACAATGGAAATAAGAAAACCCAGTAAATAACCTTGGCTAATGTTAGAGCAGAATTTTGGTTTTTGCTTGCAACTCTTTTACTTTATGTTTGCAAAACCTTTTTGCAGCAAAATTTTTCCAAAACAAAGACATGTGCTGACATATGCAACAAATTTACAAATCTGCAATAGAGTTGTAGCAATAAAAAAACATGTTATTTACCTTGAAGCGCTGACAACTACGAATGAGCATAGAGCCAGAGGTATTACTTGAAGGAAGGGTATGACAGAGAGGCAGCTATGTGTACAATGAACAGGAGAATGTACAGCTGGCTTGCTTTTTGTGTGCTTCTTTTAAACCTTTGCCACGTTTTTGGAATAGCATTTTGGGTGATGCTTCAGCATGCAATTCGAATTGCTGCTTTTCTGAAAAAAAAGAAAAAAAGACTAAATACTTTTCAAAAATGACTGCAACAGTAAAAAGTTTTAGCAACTGAAAAGTTTTTAAATCAAAGGTAATGCATATTTATTTTTTTCAAATCTGAAAAAAACCCTGCTGTAAATTATAAGTTACAAAAATGTACAAATTTATTCACAAAATTCAGAGCGCAGCCTGGCCCATCTTACGGGCAGTTTCCTGTGTTCTTGTGTTGAAGCTTGGGCCTCAACTATTCTTCATATCAAGCAGAATGAGGAAGCCTGTTTTGTGCCAGATAGAAGATTTATATTCAGTAGCACTCCCTCTGACCGACTATTATATTCTGTTCATTTATAATGTAGTGGAACAAAATAATATTTAGAGAATTTAGTCTAACCCTAGTGTCTGTAGCTTCACAGTCAGCGGTAGATGGTTCTGTGGGTATTAAGCAGATGAGTGTGTGTTTATAGGAGTGGCAGCGAATGTGCATACATGGGCATGTGTGTATGTTTATAACTCAGGCATGGCAGCTTCCCCTTAGTATGTCCCCAGGGTATATGCATTACAGATAAGACCCAGAATCTGTGTTGGGGGCTACTGCTGGCATCCTGTGAGATGCATCCCACAGGGGAAACAGGAAGAATGAAGGCAGATTCCATTCATACCCCCATTCAGGAGCCTATTAAAGCCTTCAGGGAGGCTGTGCACTGTGCCAGGATCCTGTAGTGCAAGTAGATATTCTGACCCAATTCATCTCAAGAATGTATTTTCTACTTACATAAGGAAACAAAGAAGCTCATTTTATGTACAAACACACTTTCTTGCTCTGGACCTCAGCAACCCCAAGGAGTCCCGTGGATGAACTTCAGGGGGCAAAGCACTGGCTTTCTTGAAAATAACTCTGAATCTCTAAATAAAACCGTAGCATTAAAACATGCTGCTTCCATGCGTGCCATTGGCCTTTGTGAAGGTAATCTCAGTTGACTGAAAAATATTAATATTTTCTCCAAATTTTATTTAGGGACAGATTCTTGGGGTGTGTCCTAGAAATTTTAAGAAAAATTCTAACGAACTCTTCTTTAAAGTAATGTCATTTGGATAGGTTTTGGGAAGTTTCTACCGGAACTGTTTATGCTGCCGAAATGTCGGGAAAATTTCTGCATACACTCTGTGTACACAGCCTTTGATAATATTCCTTTCAGAAAAAGAACATAATAAGAACTGCATGAAAGATTGACAGCACAATGTTTTGTTTACCAAAAATGAGGAAAGAATGCTGCACCAGTATGTAGTGCAACCATAAATAAAAAAACAGTTCTTGTTCTGAGTTTTAAATGTAAGTAGATTTTCAAAGATCTCTGTAACAGAGTTGGTTTATTGCATCTATTGATGTTTTTCAGAGCTCATAAATCATTTATATTTTGCACCTGAATGCCTTTGCATTGTTTTCAATTGCTGGTGCGTGCTTTGAGAAACACTGCTTTAAACCCACCCCATCGTCTTTATGTAACAGATGAATTATTTGTCAGTCTCTAAGGATAGAGATGGAGAGAAGCTGCTCCTAAATAAAAAAACTAAATGCTTCAGCTCTCAGCACAAAAAAGAAAGATACACTGGAATGACAAAAGTGAAATGTTACAGGAAAAAATATTATTTCTCTTTTGCAGAAGGGCAGCTCCGGTGGACTGCAGTCAGATTTCCTGCTGATGCTTTGCTTTTTACTTGGGACCTAGGTGGCCGGCAGGGGTCAGTACACTGTAGCTAAGCTCAGGCATGTCTGCCCACAGGAGGAGGCACTGAAATATTCATCTGGGTTTCTTCCACTGTGCAGAAGATATGTGGGATGATGCTGAGGCATCAGCCTCAGTTCATCTGTACAACCAAAACAAATACCCTGGACAAGTTCAGTGAATTCTATGACATGAACAACCTTTGTTTTTGCTGCTTCTCAGACAACTAAATCCACAAGGGCAAACTTTTTACCATATTTGCACTGTTCTTTAATGTAATCTTTGATTCAGTACTCCTGAAGTCCTCTCTTATGTAGGCAAACTGTTTCTTCAGCTGATGCTTTCTATTAGGCTTCCTGTCAGTCTCAACTGTTGCTAGAAACACTGCAAGTAACACCACCTACAGCTCTTCAATTACTACTTTATTTAAATTTTTGTGATGCCACCCTTTACACCCCTCATTTTGGCCTGGAACTGAAACTGGCTGACAGCTACATCACATCACAGCGATGATTCACTGACCACCACGGCCTATTCTTAAAAGGCAAGAAATGATGAACAGCGATGATGCTCCACTGAACATGCATGTGCCCTAATACATAAACACGATTTAATCTGAAATTTAGTTAAGGATGCTTTGATTCTCTGTAGCTTTTAGCAAAATCTACATTATCCAACGTACCCCAAGTTTCTTGAAGGCGCAGTAAGGAGTCTCTGAGCAGATTGCTGCCGAGCATTATTAAAAACAATAATTTGGATTGTCATGAAATTAACCCATTGGTAAATTTTCTAGGTTTTTTAAGTTTCAATTTGTCGGCAATTCTGTGGCTTTGGCTACAGATTTCCTGCAGTTTGGACCCCGTAGCAAAGATATTCAATTTGAGTCAACCAGCCAGCTTCTATCCAGAGAGCGCTATGAAAACATTACATTGAAAAACAAAATCTGTGCACTTTATTATCCCTTTGTTTCTACCCAAAGCAAATTCTGACAACATTTATGGACACTGCAGCAATTACAGACCAAAATAGGATCAAATACTCTACTCAAGGGGACCATCGCAGACTGACTGGACTTGAAATGACAAGCTTTGGGCTATATGTCTGTGTTATTAGTTGCCAAACTACCCGCAGGCCTTTATGTTCACAATCTGTTGGGATTGCTCTTGACCACCACTAAAGGGTGCTACCATGCTGCCTCTGACACCGCACTGTCAAATTAGCACTTACAGACTGCGTGCTTTTTTCTCTTCCTGCAACTGCTTTGGATTTCGTAAAGAGCAGAGTTGGTTAGTGTGATTAAGAGAAACAGGATGCTGCTAGCAACAGAAGGCCTCCAAGCTGAGAGAGGAGAAGAGAAGCATATGGAGTAGCAGGAAACAGAAGTTATGGGCCAACAACAAGTCTAAATGCGTGAGACCAGCCAGAGGGCAGCGGTCCAGGATTTGAGCAGAGGACAGATAGAATGCTGCAGTGTGCTGTCGGTGTAGCGCATGCATACACAGAACCTTGTTTGATGGCTACCTACGTCATATAATGTAAAAAGGTCTCCGCTTGCTCGATATAAAGCTTTAACCCCTCTGTTTAAATCACAGATTCACTGATCAAGTGGTACTACCGGTACATACAGGGAGCCGTAGGCTGCAAAGTGGCTTCTGGAAAACCCGGCGCATGGGGGGGAACACTCGCTCTGCCACCATCATGATGCCAGTCAGGATGCAAGGCCACGTCCTTCCATTAATCTCTATAATAAGTCATACTTTCCCCACCTGTTTATACAAAACTGCAGGGCACTGTTGAGAAAAAGTAGGAGCTGTCTTTGTGAACCTTAACTTCTGATCATTTTAGTGGTTTTACTGGGATTTTCTAGAATCGGGCACTAACCACATTCTTTACAGGTCCCTGTGGCTTCCTCAAAGTGTTATCTCTTAGCAGCAGCTATCGCCCATGGGCAAGCAACGCCAAAGACCCCCTTTTCAGCGTATTACACAGGATTAAACAGCACAGACAGGGCTTTCTTTAAGCTAAGCGGCACACTGCCATTCCATATAGAAGTGTTTCATGTGTCTTCATGCTGACCGTGTGACAGCTGTCACGGCAGACACTGGCGGCCAAACAAGTGATCATCAAAACAATGTTCTCACCCACATGCTCATGCAGACTCCAGCCAGCCTGGTGCAAGTCAGCTCTTTTTGTGTACTTTTAACAGAAATGTTATAGTTTATGGCATGCATCTCATAAGAAGCACCTTTTTATGCTTTAAAAGACGGAAACATTTTGGGAAATTGAAGTAATAATATTTCACTTTACTTTCAATTTTTTTTCTCTTGATTTGCAGCCTGACATCTTTACAAGGCACTGAATATTGGCCAGGGAGCATTTTACAAGATTAAATTCACTTTCATTAATAAAATAGGGAAAAAATCTGGGTGCTACTCAGAAGAATCCACCTCAGAGAACCTCCCCTAAAACAGAGCATTTGAAGGCAATGGGACTAAGGGATCTGATTAAAAAGTATTGAATGTTCACATCTTTGTTGTTTTGCCTTGATTCTATTATTCATCAATAAAAAGCTTTGTTGAAAAAGAAAACGAGTGCCCTGATTCAAAGAAATGTGAACCATGAGCTATTGTTCATGCTTTATGTGTGTTAGTGATCAGTAAGTGACTACACAATATTTCATATCTGTAACTGACCGTTGCCTGCCAAAAAAACAATTAGTTGACTCATCTATAAAACCCGGTTTCACCGGGCAACCTTTGCTGTCAAAACGGAAAGTTGTTGACACTGCTTGATGGTGAGGCAAATGTGTAATGAGTGGGCAGTTGTTCCAAAAGACGATAACAGGATTTGGAAGCACTTGTCCGGAGGGTGATGGATGATGAGCAGCAGTGGCGGGTACAGGAGCTGCTTGCTGCCCAGTGCGTGAAGTTAGTTCAAACACTCAGTGATTCAAGGGAGCGAAAACAGAGGTACGCAAACGTTACAGAAGCATCCACGAAACGTTCTATCAGTGAGCAAGGAGGCCCAGCAGTTAACATTTCCAACTCACACTTCCAAGGTAGTGGGTTTGAATCCCGACGTTGGTCTGTGCCTGCAGAGCTTGCATTTTCTCAAGCCCTCCAGTTTCCTCTCTCATTCCAAGGAAGTGCTGTTTGAGTGAATTTTTGGCTGTAGTTTGCTCTTGGTGTGTAATTCTCTGAGTCCCTCTGTGTGTCGTTTGGGGGTGTGTGTGGCAGCATGAGAGCCCAGCAATAACCCGCTGTCCTGTTCACATTGCACCTTTGCTCATGGGCTGTGCTTCCCGCATCTGGCTTGGAATTATCAAAGCTCTAATTTGAATAAGTGAACATTAAAGACTGAAGCTTTTGCATGTAAATTAAACAAAAATAGATGCATCACCCCCAGATGCGATTATTAAACCTTCCATTCCAAACCCATGGGCATTAACATGGAGCTGTTCCCCCTTTGCTGCTATAACAGCCTCCGCTGTTCCGGGAAGACTTTCCACCAGATTTTGGGAATTTATGCCCAACTGGGCTCAACAGAATCAGTGGGATCGGGTGAGAAGTGACTCGGTGTTCCGGTTCATCTCAAAGGTGTTCGATGGGGTTGAGCTCAGGGCTCTGTGCAGCCACTCAAGTTATCCACACCAACCTGGGCAAACCATGTGTTTATGGAGCTCATGTTGTGCATGGGAGGGTGCAGTCACACTGGAGCAGGAAAGGAGCTTCTTCCTCAAACTGTGACCATAAAACTAGAAGCACACAATTGTCTAGAATGTGTTTTTATGCTCTGTGGGTGCAGCTGAAATGGCTCAGCTCAGTCATTTGGGGGGGGGGGCTCAATATATGTTTTCCCTTATAGTGTATCTATTAAAGCACTTTCTAAGGATAATGCTCTTTTACTTTAGCCTTTTAAGCAGTTAACACAATAATGTACATATTTAAAAAACGTATATTTATAAAATATATTGTATAAAAGCCCTTCAACAGTGCTGTTTTATTAAGGTCCATTTCTCAAGAACACATCTAGTGCACCAGCTTAGGTTTAAGTTCAGTTTGAATGGTGCACATTAACCAAAAAAGTAGCTGAAGTGGAACCTCAAATCTGAACTTTGTCAGAACTGCTCTCGTGTATCAAGTGCTTTTGTTTCTTCCCCAGACATTCAGATCTGCAAAATATGAAAGCTAGAAAGCCAGATATAAGGATGGAGACCCAGACCTTGACACTGTTCCGGCACTAGATTTTTGCAGGCAGAAAGAACTTAATTCCTTCTTCACTGCCATGGCCTTTACAAATCTCTTTACACTGCAAATGAAGAAAACTGCAGAAATCAAGGGCAAATGAAGGCTACTGGCATTGATTTGCTTCTGTACGCTTTTGTGACAGAAGCCTACAAAAACATCATCATGTAGCTGAGCTGAAGAACCATAGCCCACACTCAGACATTATTGAAGCTTGTGTTGTCCTGGATGTCCTACAAATGCATTACTGCAAAGATAACTCACTGAAACCCCAGTAACAATGGCATTAAATTTCATGCAGATTCATTAATAAAGCAATTTCACATTCTTAGCAATACACATTGAACTACAGTACATGTATATATAAAGTAGTGGTAAGAATGACGGTCTTGCTATTTAGAAATGCTTTATATTGCTATTTATTGTCTTTGGGGAAACCTTCATTATTCATTTTACTCAAATGTGTGCATTTGGGGGACTGCATCACATAACTGATTATAATGATAATCTTAAGCTTTGTTGTGTCTCTCCTTCTAAACTGTTGTTATACAGGGACCACTGCAATAGTCTTTATTTGCAACTAATGAACGTTCTTTAAATTAAAGTCGATATTTACTTACATAAGAAATACTTTGCAATCCAGTCATTGATGCCTCTAATGTATACGAGTCCAGTTTAGTCAATAAATGAATACAATTTAATTTCATTAAATATATTGCCATATGAGACTGCACAGCATATGTGCAAGAAATAAAAAAGCTGAGAATTCCAGAAAGTCAGAACTGGGAAAACCAACAATTATTCCCCAAGGTTATGAAATGAACATTTTATAGATGCAGGGTTTATCCAGATGCATAAATTTTCATTCCCACTGCATTATTTTTCTGCCCACATACACAGTGATGGATCATTTAGGTCCCTTGGTTATGATTATACAGTGTAACCCAGGATGCCAACCTAAAGTGGTATTTCAGAAGACTCGGTCCAAGAACGAGGACAAGAGCGGAAAGGTTACCCATTTAGCATGACTCAAACACGCAGCGGATTAATATCCTCATTTTACAAACCATCTTCAAAGGCTGGGACCAGAAAAAAAACTCTTCATTTGAAGCAATCTCAGCAACTCAAGCTGGAAACGGTTCCGATGCCAGTACATTTCTTTCCAAGTAATCTTTGATGTAAAGCCCTGGTATTACCTGCAGATGGATAGGAGCTGAACCCCTTGTGATCCAGATTTATTTTACTGTGAAGGAGAGTACTTCATTCAGGGGCATCTTAATTGCCTTTCCCTAATCTAAATGCATGCTGGGGGAATTCAGCATCACTTGCTAAGTACACTAACTCGTAATATTCGTGAGTTGCAATCCATTACATCAGCCAGGGTATTTCAGTGATTTTCACATTACGTACCAAATGCTGAAATGTGAGTGTAGCGAATGGGGAACCCCCCTGCTACACATTAATATGAAGCTCCAACCTTGACTTAGCACTCCACATCCTTTGGGGTAAAACGATTAACTGCTGCAGTGTGCAAACTGCCTTAGAAGTCCCAAGAGCGCAATTGTCATGGGGCAAAGCGTTTAACAAACCAGCTGTGAACAACATTCTAGAAAGGTTGTACATAAATATATGCCAACAATGCTGGAAACTGTGTCACCGCACGGGGAGGAAGTATTGAAAATAAGCTGTCGGTAAATGTACTGTTAAATTAGGCAAAAGATGATGCGCCGAGCACACACAGCTGACAGCAAGGGCATAAGCTGTTAGAATATTACAACCGTGCACCACAAAAATAATACAAAAGCCTGCACAAAATTTCATTATTGACATCATAGGCATTTGAAGTGTTTAAGCGATTATGGGCGTAGGATTAAATGAAGGGGGCCGACACCGTTGACAGCTATGTTAACAAGCCTGAAAGAGAAAAGACAGGAATTACCAAAGTGTTCTAATGTTCAAAAGACTCCGTCCTCCCTCACACAGGGGACTGAAACTAACAACAGTCAGGGAGTCAGCATGATGCCATAACAGCAGACTTACATTAATGCCACTTGACTATACTGTATACAGTAGGTGCTAGAGGTGAAAATACAAGTGAGCTTCATAGTTATTTTATTTTTCTTTGGCAACAGCTGACATTTTCCATGCCATTATATACTTAACTCGGTGGTGTTGCTTCTCAATAAAACTCAATACTTTTTCAATCACTCCTCTGTATTTCATTAAACTTTCTTTAAACTTGCAATATTTCTATCTGATAATTAGCCATGTGTACTGAGAACCAACTAACTACTGTATAAGAATACTGCCTTTGAAGAATTGCATAAAATATCTACATGCAAATTTGTAAGATACACATTCAAAAGCTTTAGAATTAAGACTAAGCATCAAAATGTATTGTTTATGTCCCATGAATTTTAAGACCATTTAGAAATAAATATATTTTACTGTGCCTTGGTATGAAGTGTAAATGAGAGAAAGGTTTGTTAATAAAAAAAAAAAAAACTTTGTATTAGAAAACTTATGTTGGGGTTGAAAAAAGTCTAACCAGTCTGATTCTGCCTCCAAGTGCTTCCTGTGATCACCTCCTTAGTGAGTCAGCAGAGAATTCATCCAGACATTAGTCCAAATCTTTGGTGTGGAGAAAGACTTCAGCTATGCAACTCAGCAGTTGATCCCATCCAAGCTAGAGGTTTTATTACTTGGGATGACTGCCCAGATAATAATACTGCCAAGAATAATGAAAATCAGTGGAAATGTTTGAACAGAAGGGCAAAGATGGCATTTACCTCTCATTCCATTACGATAATCAGAACACATATATCTGTGTTTTTTGCTTTTTTCCACAAAGCATAGTCAGCAGAAATTACCTGCACCCAAGCTGAGTAATTTTTGCTGGTCATGGCCAGATGAATGGCGTCTTCATTCCTAACAATGTGTGGGCAGCGGTAACAGGTGTCAGGGATATTAAGTAATGCACATTTGAAAAAGAGATGAGGACATCACTCATGCAGTGCCTGGGACACTTTATGAATAGGTATTTTGGTGAGCACCACACAAAATTGAAATCTGCTTACCTTACACCTAATCTTAATATTTTAATTTAAAATTTCATATCAGGAGGTAACATTGATAGATAGTTCATCTGATATGGGTTCTCCAATAATGGCTGTTACCTGATATCCCCCACTTCATATACCCAACCAGGGTGCATTTTTTCATGAAGAAATCATACCATTAAATATCATAAAGATACACTGGGTTAAAAGTTTAGTTTTTTAACTTTCAGCACATCAAGTTTGAGGGCATTTTTTATTTCTAAAATAGCCAACACACCACAATTATTTATTCATCCTCATGTCCCATCTGTTGGTGAAATGCATTTCTGTTTTCTCTGAATTGTACATCGCATTGGATAAGAGTCCACTAAATGAATTAATGTAAAGGTGTTAGCAATTTGGTTTGAACAATGATATGGAGGTGAGAAAAGGCAAGAAATTTTTTAACAATGTTCTTGATGACAATGAGTGTTTACATTACTCTGAAAATGAAGGCCATGAGTAAAATAATAAAAGCACATTTGATGACATAATGTAGCATTGCCTAGAGCACCACTAGGACCTTTTCGTTTATTCGTTTTCGTTTATTTAGACCTTTCATACAACAGCTAAGGAAGTGTGTTCAGTAAAGCAGTTGAAGTTCAATACCATCTACAGACTGTCACATGCTGTCCAAAGTGGATTAGAGGTATTCAACTACAACACAATAAAAGCTACAAGAGCTCCTTCCACCCATACTAAGAAGATTTTTTTTTTAATTATTTAAAAAACACACATCTGCTGAACAATCTGCTGGAGCAAAGTAAGATTTTAAAATGCCTCCGAATTTATTTTAAACTAAAGTGACAACACAAAGGGTGATTTTGAATTTTGCTGTAGACTTCTTAAAATGCAGGCTATAAATAAAAAGTTAGATAGCTGTGGCTTCGCTTTGATCTATTCATTGTGACTGAGATTTCTGTAGAGGACGGTTAAACTGCCAAGGATGCCTTGTCTAGCGCAGGAAAATCTGCAGCTCATGCATGCACATACAGTTCACACGTCATCTCTTTTCGGCTAACTAAGATGAAGACTAAAATGATCCCCATTATAAAAAATCACCATTATTCAGTGGATCATTTGCCTACCATTTGTTATCTATCTATCTATCTATCTATCTATCTATCTATCTATCTATCTATCTATCTATCTATCTATCTATCTATCTATCTATCTATCTATCTAATCCATGTCTGATCTACACAAGCCAGTGTAGAATAATTGATGTCTCTCTAGTTAATTGTTTACATATGTTTTCTTTTTATGATGTTTAATGTAAATAATGACAAACATTCATACTGGCGAGTAGGCTTGATAAAATAATTAATCAAAAGTGCACAAACCGGTAAGGTGCACAGACTTTAGGACCCAGGATTTAGAGTAAATTACTGGCTTGCTGTCACTGACATGCAAGTGCTTCTGATTTTAGGGAAACCAGAAAGCTGTGCTGCATCGCCTGTACACACCTCACAGGCTGAACTGTATAAACACGCTGAGGTCTTTAATGTTTTTTTTGTGCCGTGAAATATACTCGAGTGAGAAAAGCAGGTTTTCATTCGGAGATGTAAACCGCTAAAAAGGATTATGCTGAATCAGCAGCACAGATCTAAATGTAAGCTTGACTGAGGTTTCATGTGTTTCTAGATGTTACTTCTTGACATTGATGCTTTCTGACACTGTTTGAAGCTATTACAGTAAATCTACATGTTGCAATACTGTCCCCGGGGTAAAATCGTAAAAAGTGTCTCCGTTCTCTTATGAGAATATAAGAAATGCAGGAATCAGTGACAAAACAGTCAAGTATGGCCATGAAGGGTGCACTACATAACCAAAAAAACATTTAGACCCCTGAGCATCACCCCCATATGTGCTTGTTGAGCATTCCATTGCAAACCCATGGGCATTAATGCTGAGCTGATTCCCCCTTTGCTGCTATTACAGCCTCCATCTTCTGGGAAGGCTTTCCACCAAATTTTGGAGTGCAGCTGTGGGGAATTTGTGAGCATTTGGCCACAAGAGCATCAGTAAGGTTGGGTGAGAAAGCCCTGGCTCGCGGTCAGCATCCCAATTCTGCTGATCTGATAAAGAACACAAACACTTCTTCTCTGCTCCCACTGCCACTCCAGCAGTGGATGTGCTGCAGAAGGTGAAGCCCTGTAACGTTTGCTGGAACTCCTGAGGTTTTGTGTTCAGACAAGATGCTCCGCTGCCGCTGCGTATTTCTTGGTGAACAGTGGCGTCTCTGGCCTCTGCGCGGCAATACCCAAGTGTTGACTAGATGGCGCTGTTCGCATTTATAACTCCTATGGGATCACATTGTGTACCAGAGCTGCATCTTTTATAAATCATTTTGTTCAGCTTGAAATAATTTAATCAAGTTTAATAACAAACTTCTTTGAAAAACGTATTTTTATGTTACTTTTTTCTGTGTCTTTCCCCAATGCTGAGTGAAGAGTTGTGAAAAATACGTGTTTATATAACACTCTACAAGATATTCGTAACTTTTATTAAAAGATTTTGTCATGTCAAATCGCACGTAATGATAAAGAAGACTGAACATAAACGCACTTGTTTCCAAGCACATCTAGCCTAGAATAAACTTAAAACCATATTCTGATATAAAATTCTCTGTCAAGTGTTTTTTCCCCAGCAGATCCGTGTACAACACTTTGTAAATAAGGACAGAAACACCAGCGGACTGCACGGTCAACGGTGGATAAATCTTTCATAGATTTTTTTTTTCTTTTTAAGATCTTGCATTTCTCCACGATGAATAATGTAGTTTGTGCTGCTGTTAACTTGCGTGCGTGAGTCTTCGCCGCAAATACGTGGCCCGACTAATACAACCTCGACTTTTAATACGAGCGTGAATATTAAACCTTTCTGTAACGCGCGTTACACCTGTGTCGAAAACGCACACTTTTTACAGAATATCTTTCCGGCGATCATAAATGTTGAGGTGGAAAAACGATCAGTTTTTATAAAATAATGACAATAAAAGGATTTTAAATAGCACGGCTCTGTCGGGGGCAGAACGCAGGGCCACGTTTTCCCGCTGCTGACCGCCCTCATCGCTGTCCTTAGGCGGTGGATGCTGCAAAACCCAAGTGATGAAGTCGGGGGGGGGGGGGTGCCTTAACCCCGGAATCACGCGTGGAAGATGACACGCGTCCCTGGTTGTCAGATGTACGTGGACGAAGAAATGGGAGAGGTAGGCGGGGCGTCCGGGTGATGTGGCGCTGGTCGCGGTGCTGAAACGCGTGCGGCCGTCGCTTGTTGCTGCTCCATCTGTGCGTGTGTGTGCGTGCGTGTGTGTGCGTGCGTGAGGGACGTCCACCCCGCAGACGCTCTCCGAAGCAGCGCTACAGAAGCGTAAGGCGCGCTGCGAAGGCTGCGCCAGGAGGGATGCGGACGCGCGCCGCTCCGCCTGGGAATGAGCAAAGATGTCTGTAAAATCCGAAGGGAAGGAGGACGCGTCCACAGCCGCGCACGCTCGCCTGCTCCGACCGCGCCAGGACAGACACTCGTCGACGCCACCGAGCCTCAAGTTCGAGCAGCTTTCGCGGAGCCCAATTCAAGTGCCGAGCGGAGCCTCGTCGGCGCGGACATAAAAAGTGGTCAATGGTGCGCACGCGAAGGGGCAGCGGCTACTTGGAAAGCGCGCGCGCGATGTGGTGAACGCGCAGCTGGACATTCGCAACAGTTCGGCCGCTACATTTAGGGACGTTGCATTGGCGGAAGAGCACACTTTGAGCAAGATATGGCGCGTCTCTGCATCTTGCTGAACTCCGTTTTACTCTTGCTCTTCGGCAGCGACACATTTCTGGTGGGAGCAAGTAAGTGGCCACTTTCTCCGGCAACGCGGTGACGGCACCATGGCACAAACACCGCGCCTCCTCTCTGTCATCTCGTCATCGTCACCATCGCTGCATTTCAGCACAGAGTCGCCACATTCCTTCGCGCTGCTGCTGCTGCTGCCGCCGCTGCATCCGGTTGTCTGTCGCTCCGTCCCCATTCCTCAACCTTAAAACCTTAAGACGTCCTGGTCTGTAACGCCTAAAGCGTCCATTTTCATGCAGTTGCAGCCACGCGGAGTCGGGGGGGGGGGGGGCGGTTTTTAAGGAGGTGCGCGGGGGGTCGTTTCTGCCTTAGACGTTGACAGGATGCTTTCCCAATTGAAGAAAGATTAAAATGAATTGCCCACGAGAGGTGTTTTGCGCAATCTGCACTGAAGATCTGCAAATGTCGGTGCACGAACGTTAATACTCACCGCATCTTTTTAAGAACTGAGCCCAATAACTCAGTGACACAATCGGGGTTCACCTGCTGATCTTAGCACATGCATTTTTTCAAATTTACAGCCCTTGATAAAAAAAAAAAAAAAAAAAATGTTTGCATGCTTGGAAAAACACAGAAAGACTTAACATTTGAGATAAAAAGGCATCCCTACTTCAACTGAGGGTAAAGATTCAACAAATATTTCTTGTATACCAGTGTGGATTTTTTTTGTGTGTGTGTGTGTATGTGTCACAGTGGTACCTTCAAGGTCATGATTCTATCAAGATAATCTAAATAATCTAGAATATAATCTAAAATAATGTATCCAGCCTAAAATTACTCATAGGTTTTATCTTTTGACAGCAGGTGTCTGTTTACTTTGATGCAAAGTGTGTATTGCTGACATGTGCTTGGAAAATATGAGGTTTACAGTCAGCCACCAGTTAAATGTCTCACCTGTACACACAAAGGCATGAGTATTTCTGATGGACTGTAGATTTTAGTTCTAACTGACCAAAATGTTCTGTATGACCAGTGTAGCTGGAACAGAAACACCCTTGTGCAGGCATTTGTTGTTGCTGCTATTGTAAGTTTACTAATAATGGACATATTGGATCACTGAAGAGAAGCAAACCTAGAGAATAAAAAGTGAAAGGGGTTCTAAGTAAAGAAGTTCAGTTCTCAAGGTTAATTAGCTCATCCATCCCGCATCCCTCCTTCACAATACCGTCCTGACTTTGGTTGTGAATGAATGGCCTACAGTAAATTGTTCAAGCTTCTTTTCACCTTTTTCTGAAAATGTCACAGGGGATTTCGTTTGGGACAGCGTTCACCGAGCAGGGACTTGAGCTCAGTTTTGTCCTGAGAGCTGCAGGACTTACTGCTAAGCCATTTACTGAAAACCAGTACGGATTCCAGCTATGTGGAATTTTTTGGAAATTAATAATCCATGTGACAGGCTAGTATCTCTTATAACAGTAAATCTACCCATGTATGTTACTGTAACACATAAAATTAGTATCACTGTGCTCAGACGGCAGAAGAAAAGAAATCAAAGATCACTACCTGGTAGCACTTGTGTATTCCAAAATACAATTTTTGAAAATGTTTACCTTAATGCTCTAATCATAAAATAGGTATTAAATGGTTATGTTGATCTGACTCAGAGCAAACGTAGGACGCTAGCTTACGCTCACCTTGTTCTGTGCACTTTTTAGGTTTCGAACACAAGGAGAGCATGCAAACCCTGCAAACACTCCCTTTGCTATAACCTAACAAGCAGAAAGGCATCAACATTAAATGCTGCACCCCTCTGCCACTAGATGAGCACATGGGTAGATGAAAACAGAGGTGGTTGTGCACACATGGGAGGTTCCATTATCAGTTTACACGACAGACATCCATAAAGTAAACTATCTACCTCTCACTGTGAAAAATCAGGCCTCTTGGGGAAATGACCCTGCAGTGCCCAAGCTATTAACAGAAATACGTGTGTGTCCACCTGGCTAGCATCTTTATCCTGTTAGAATGTAAGTGTTTCACGGCTCAGACCTTTGAGATGATGATCCAGTTAATAGATGTGCTGCCTCACTGAACGTTTGCAGGTCCAAGGAAGAGTCACACCATTAGCTCACTTTTAAAGCTGCCACAGTGGCATATTCTGCCTCTATGTCAGGGACACCTGCAGATGTCACTGAACCTCTCCCCAGAGCAGTGGTGTGTGGAATACTAAAGCAACACTCCAGCGAGGAAAACAGGTGGTGCGCAGCAGGGACTAAAAAAATTGAATAACCTTGCCCAGAATCTTTTTGTGCAATAAAATAAAAAAAAACAAAAAAAAACAGGCAGTCTGAGGGATGCGTTAACCGTCTGTGTCAAAGCATTGGTAATCATTTAAAAACTTTGTGCAGCTTGAGTCCCCATCTACGCTCAATGTCGGGACGCTTTGTGGGACAGAGTTGATGTCACAACCTGCAGAACTTCCTTACACAACGACAACAGAACAATCTGAGTGAAATAACTGGACTGCAGGTCCGGCTCCTTGTAAAAATCCAGTAAAATTCTATGTTCTATCTTATGCGAGGTACAAGTTGAGGCTACCAGTCTCGATTCGGTAGCAGTCTCTCATGCACGGCATAAAATTCACTGTATTACATGTAAATGCTGTAAAAATTATACAAATCTAAATGTGTGAGAGCCAACACTTTCATAGATAATAAGATCCATGTGGCAGTTTGTGGGAGGAACAGCAGGCAGTGAGATCATGTAAGGCAATCCAAATCTTGGCAAAGAATAAAGAGTCGCAGCTGAAGTAATTATACCATCCAGTTTGCTTTGTTAACACTGACCTGGCGCTGAATTCCTTGGACTGTCCGATTTCCAAGATTTGCACGCTGTTAGGATGAGCTCCCTCAGTGTCAAGCAGTCTTAGGAGACCTTCTGCTTAATCTCAGCACGTAACTGCTAACTGAGCAGGCTGCTTTCAGAGGAAATGCTGTACGGATTAGTTAGAACTCATGTTGGGTGCGTAGGTAAAGCCACGTCTTGGCCTTTAATGCCACCTTAGAGCAATTTCACAGGAACTGCACCTAGCATCCAAAAATTAAGCAACACTACACAAAAGGTCTATTAGGACTGGAGAGAGGGTTGAATGGTACCAACAAATTGAAAACTAAAGTGACATTTCAAAATTCTCCAGAACATCTATGGAAATTACTATCAGTTTAGGAGACTATGGGTTCGGTTAGAAATACTGCCGTATGTTTCTGCTTTATGCTGCTTTGGGGTGGTCCTGTGCCTCAATGAGTTCTTTTCATCATTTTCAAGCCAACGTATTGAATGTGTTAAATGCAGATGAAGGTTAATAACCTTCTGCCAGCACAACACTCAGCTGCTTTATGCCTCAAGGTCAAGGACCACCTAAGCTAACAGAAGCATTAGGCTCCCGTTCCTCATGTACTTTAACGTGAATAAATATCTTTTCGTTGAACAAAACACTAACAGTGCAGCAATTTGTTGTATGATGCATTGTACATTTCATCCATGTATGTTGCAAAGTCTTAAAAAATGTTATCACATCTGTTTTTTTTCACTTTTCTTTAACTTTTTTCTCCACTCCGTGACAAAGATCCTTTCTGGCATCAGGAAGCAAAAACAAAAGCTAAAATCTTATACTGGACCTGAACGAACATTTTGCTTTTGGTTAGCGCTTGTTTTGTTAGCTCTGATGCCGCATGTAAAGTGAGGACATCGGAGGAAAAAGCATAAATTCAACAGTAGCAGAAACTGGGCCATAGAAGAACAAGAATATAATTACCCATCCATTGAAAAAGCATTTACTGAACAATATTGTCAGAACAATAACACTGCCTTATTGTTGCTAATAATCATGATTTACGTCAAAAAATTTCATCAGTATTGGGTTAGTGTGAGGCCTGAGAGCTTTTACCTGCATTCAGTAAAACAAATACTTTGCATTCTGAGATGTTTATTATCCAGACTATCACGTAGCACAATGCTGCCTGTGTCACAGTCTCAGGGAAAGCTGTACATCTTACAAAGATGACATTAACTGCTGAGCAAGAGTAACACATGCTGCACACGTATTCTGCAAACCATCCATATATGTTACATGTCTATAGATTAAAAAATCTAAGCATGTGTGTGCAGCTTGGGCAATAGTTGTGTGGGACAACCTGGACAGAAGAATCAGATTGTCCTGCACCTGGGAATTGCAATACAATAGGTTGGTAGACAGATCATCTGATTTCCTGATCAAACCAAATGCCTCATAAAATAGGTTCTGTCAGTAAACTTCAAGTTTTGATTGATACTGTAGCTGTATAAAGTTGTAAAAATCATACATCTGACAAAATGCAAACTTGTTCTCCTCCACATGTACAGCTGGCAGATCAGGTGTTCAGCATTGAAAAGATTTTGAGCCGTGGCTCCAAGATTCCAGGTGTTGTAAATAGTGTTAAGAATGTCTCTGGCGTGTGAATCGGACAGCCAATTTACAAAGCATTGATTTTTAAAGCTGCTGTCATAAATCTGAAATTACAGAGCATATGCTGATTCATGGACCTCATTCTTGTTGAGGTGCAGTGGCCACTTGCTGATATTTATTGCTCTCAAGGTGACATTTTTCCCAGTGCGATTGTTGTGGCTGCCATTTCCTTTGTCGTCTTTTACGGAATTTCCCGCCTTTCGAAGCCGCGATGCTGTGTGTTAGTGTTCGGACAAATTAGATTCAGGGCATGTTTTGCAACAACCTGTCACATTAGGTTGTCCATATCTTGCCCTTATGCTGTTCGCATAAACCTTTCTCCACTGTCCTTTTTTATTGCAGGTGACATGTTGCCATCTCAGCTATATACAGGGACATCGACCGTGACCTTGTAGATGATACTGTGAAAGCAAGTAAACTATAGAGTGGGGAGTAGGCCTACAGTCTACGATGATATTCACGCCATTAATCAGATTATATTCAAGAAGTGTCTATAAGCAATAGCCAAACTTTTTCCATATTTTTGTTACAGATTTAAGGCGTGCACCAGGTCAATACTTCTCCATCAGTATGTTGTTGCTTAAATCATGAGAGCAAATAGCCTGCGAGATGATGCCGTACAAATGGTGTTGCTCACCAAGCACTGATTACCCTCTTACAGTGATGTATGACTGTTCACCACCCACCCCTGCCATACAGCACAAAAGAAATTCTGGCTTGTGGTTTTATAACAGGGCTGGAATTACATTTCATATAGGCTTAAGGTGGCTTTTAACCATAACCAGTGCTTGAACATGAAGAAAATAAGTGCTAGTACTTCCATTACTGCCATTTCGGTATCAGCAAACTATTTAGGGTAGCATTTTAAATTTCTACACTAAATAAAAGATACTGGAGGTATTGTAGGTGTTTGCTATGTATCTGTTTAATAAAATGGACAGAAATTTCAAAGGAATGCTGGGAAAGAAGAGCGAGAAGTGATTTGCACTGCAACTTAGTACACTGCTACCCAGAGTAACGAAATGTACCTGAGGGATGCTGTGAATAACTGCTGTCCACTGCGGCAGACTTTTGCTGGGAGAGCAGCTCAGCCAGAGAATCTGGTCAAAGTTCTGGTGCTCCAAAGATAAAAAACGTAGATGTGCTGCTACTGCATACCACTGAGAACCACCCTACTTCAGCACTGACTATGACACAGCTAGGAGAAACAACTGTGAATGTGATGCAAAACAAATGAGCACTTCTTTTTGTCAAAACAAATTAAATATTTCAAGTGTTCCTTGGGAGATCAAAATAAGGAGAGACCTTCTGGCTGCTTTCTGCTGTGTTGATAACATTCATGTTGTGTCATTCAACTGTTTTCCCAGTGAACACAGTACTTAAACAAATAGATAGCATGTGTAAATCACTGCATAATATCAGGATTTTTGTCAGACTAGTGTGTCTCACCATTCCTCTGGTATGAGGCAGTGATGTCAGAACACAGGGAAATACAAGTGTTCTTAAATGTGAGAAAATGACAATGTAAAATTTTAGGAACTATAGGAATGATACATCACAAACACACATACACACACACACACACACACACACACACACACACACACACACACTTTTATTGCTTCTTCCACTTAATCAATTTAATAGTAAAACAGTTTGGTCATGTATAATATTACTTTTTGCCTTTCCTCGCCTCTTTTAATCCAAACAGTACAAGGAAACTCAGCTACTGCTGTAATAAAGAAAGGCAGCAGTCACAATTGTAATTGTCTTTATTATTTCAATAGCACTGCCATAAGTACAGTTTATTTCATTGTTTCCCAAGGATCCAACATCCGTTGCTGTAATGTTTTTTCAGAAGTTGCAATAAGCACATAATGTTTTCCTAACTTCATATTTGTAATCGCTGCTATAGAAGTAACCACTCATGAGAAGTCCAAAAAAATTGGCCTGTTGACTGTGCCAGAGTGACAAAAAAGCTTGACAAAAGCTGGATCTGAGGAGTAACTTCTTAATCTATAGCAAATACCAACCACATGGGCCTATATTTTAGACTAAAGTCTGCAACTTTTGTTGGTGGAGCATTTTTGTTTGGGGGGGATGCTGTAAGTCAGCCATAGAAAATCAAACAGTCAAAACGTGCTATAGTCAGCTGACATGGCCCAGCCCAGCAACAACTAAGGATGATTAATGGCAGCAAGGCTATAAATCCGCAGGCTACCCGCAAATCAATTTTTATAAATCAACCGTATACAAGTTTGCGTCTGCACAAATCAGCCTTGCTTTCTGCTGTACCTGTTGTACGTCTGGCTAAAACTGCCCCTTGAGTCCTTAACCTGGTATTTAGAGTTTAGGGCCACCTTTGTTCTTGGCCAAATGTCCCGGCTTCCGATGAATGGGCAACAGTGAGAGCTGTATGAAAATAGCACGCAGATACTTGTGGTGAGAATCTGACGTCTGTGACACAATTGTCTGACTGCATGAAAGCCCTGGAGACCAAGAGGCATGTGATGACAAAAAATTAAAACTGTGCTAATCCTTGCGATAGTGGAACATTAACTTAACAATAACGTAGCCTTGTGGTTTAACAAGAACATCGCTGCCGTGGTTACACAAGGACTACAAGAATGATTTTTAATTACAGTCATACAATAAAAGGGATTTTACAGATCTGTGAAGGCTGGAAGGACCCGCCATGTGGGGACTTGGTATTTTGAGGCCGCATCCAAATCTAACCTGACCTTCATGCTGTGCTTGCAGCTATTTCCTTTTCTCTATCTAGCAGTCTGGCACACACACAGGGACACGACACCCATGACTGACTTCAGGTATTTCATCCACACACATCTGGTCCCTTCCTCCTCTTCTAGCACATACTTTACGCTAGCCACTATTTCAACTGTGTAATGCCTGCACACTGACAGAAGGTCCTATTTCAAAGGTTGCAAAGGGGAACAGGACCACTGCACCCCAAACTATTACCATCTCCCTTAGAAACATAATTAAACATAGCACATTATGGAGGAGGCAGGTAGTCATCCATTGTAAAAATCAAGTTTTATGATTTAACAGTGCAGATAGATAATCACAAAACCACCCATTTCAGCTAAGCTTGCTTGACCCTGACCGAGGTTTGGAGTTAATAACAAGGACAGGTGGAGATGGATATTGATAGGAAGGTTTGTTGGAGGGGGACCTACAATGTCAAAGCAAGAAAGATTTTCATCCTGATACCGAGCTCAGCTTAACATTTAAAGTGGAAAACGGTATCATTTACCAAGGCTGCTGAGGAGGGTAAAAGAATGTGCAAGTGTAGGAAGAGGCAATATTGTGCACAAAAGAAGATAACAAAAGTATTTCATTCCATGACTCAGGCATTATCTTCATCTGTAACATTGATTTATAATGTTAGTACAGTTATAAGAATTGACATTTTGCTGGAACAGATTTGGTTAAGGTCCTTTACGAGAATGCTGCACAAGAGTTGTAAGTCCTCAGCTTAGACCCCTTGCTAATCCATAACAACATTTAGCACAGTAAATGATGACAGCAAGTGAGTATGAGCGAGTGGCAGTATTCAGGCACACACAACCTTTGAGCGTCATGTGAACATGCTGCGGTTGCATGTTAGCAGACCGTGCTCCAGACTAAAAGGATCAATGTGAAAGAGAGTGGTGCTGTAGAACACTGCAGCACACATGGCACAAAAATAAGAACTGATGGTTACTGTAAACCCAGTAAAGTTAATAACTTGTGCTGATGAGAGGCAAAACCTTAGCAATGCCTAGTGCTGCGTTTGAGGGCCTGATCCCACCGCCTGGGCAATATTGGTTTTTGCAAGCAATGATAACTTGCTGTTGGTAGCCAAGCAATGAGACTGTATGAGTGAAAATTGGGGGAAGGCGCACAAGGAGCCGAGAGGGAGAATATAGGCAGCCAATCCTCAGATGAGGTAATGGATATATTCTGGTATATTTGTGAAGAATTTGTTTCCTATTCATGTTGCAGAAACTTTTATCCAAAATAACTAAAATTTTCAGATGTGCACAATAAGCTGTTTACATTGATTTATAAATTTAAACAATTGGCGATAAGCACTTTGCTCAAGGGTACTATAGAAGGAGCTGGGATTCAAATGTGGGTCCTCTGAGTGCAAGATGGCAGCTGTAACCACTGCAATGGCTGCTCCCTTTATTGAGGACAATTTTTTGCCTATGTCTCATTCCTACTAGCACTGCCACCTTTGTCTCCACAAGTGGTCATTTTATTTTATTTTATTTTATTTTATTTTATTTTATTTTATTTTATTTTATTTTATTTTTTAAGAGGCACAACATTTTTTAAATATTTGAGCACTACATTCCTCTTTAGTGTTTTTTTGTGAGATTTTAGCAGTCTCTCATAACTGAATTATAAAACGCATTGATGGCAAACTTCCAAGCAGTTGACAATATTAATGACTAATACGAATGACTGTGTATTACTTAAAAAGGGAAAATGAAGGGGTTATGACTGTCTGTGAGAACTGTGGATAGGAAAGCTACAAGTGCAGTCTGTTCATGCAAAGCAATTCTGCAAGTTTCTGTAACGTAAAGCTGTTGCAGCAGGAGCTGCAATTTGTATCCTTTTGGTGAGTGACTGTAATATCGGCATTCATCTTTCCTGTTTGTCTCAGGCATAGCAGAGCTCAAACACTGTAGATAATACAGCTTCATGTGTCTGTCTTTGCCCTCCCCACAGACCGGCCCCCTGCTCCTGTCAACGTCTCCGTGATGCACCTGAGAGCGGACTCGGCCACCGTGTCCTGGGATGTCCCAGAGGGAGACGTCATTATTGGTTTCTCCATCTCACAGCAGGTGAGCCACGGTCACTTTCACTAAAGTGCATGTAGCAGACTTTTGTCATGCATGCATTATTCATCTCGCAAGTCACATTTATCGTATGCTAAGCAACGTGACAAGAGATAAAGCAAGTTTTGTTCTAAAATACTTGCATGGGCAATTGCTAAGTGACTGAAATATTTATTCTGCTCTGTACTGTATGAGAACAGTTCAAATCCAAGAAGACAAATAGAAGACAACCCGATGATTAAAATGATTTGAACTTTAAGACATGGTGACCTCACTTAGCTCTCACCCTGAAGTATTCTCGTAGCATGGGTCCTGCTACTCAGGTCACTTTTAAGAAAAGCTTCTGCCGAATAAATAAATGTTCTGTGCAGTTCACTTACTCGTCTGCTTCCTCATCTGACTGCGCAGAGGCAGGATGGCCACATGCAGAGGTTCATCAGAGAGGTCAACACCACCAGCCGTACGTGCGTCCTCTGGGACCTGGAGGAGGAGACGGACTACATTGTCCAGGTTCAGTCCATTGGGCTGTATGGAGAGAGCCAGGCCAGCAAGCGAGTTCATTTCCGAACCCTCAAGAAGTCTGACCGCTTCCCATCCAACAGCTCCAATCAAGGTACCCAGTCGGCCCCATATGTGGGCTCACTACTTCCTCACTTTGCAGATATAGGGTACAGATTTAGGGAAGGCAGCAGTAAGTGGCATTGCTGACAGCATGCTTCTGTTTAATATGGAACTGGTATCAACACTGCTTCTTCCTGTACACTAAATGCGCTCATTTGATAGCTTGATGCTTTGCTGAATTTCGCTAATTTGATTTCCGTGGCAATGGGCTCAGGTGAGTGAGTTATTGAGGGCATTTTGAATGCATGCAAGCAGCTCTTTCCACCCCCCACCCACACCCTCCCAACTCAGCGGTGCTCAGATGTTTTCTTCTCATGCGCAAGACTGCAAATACACATTTACTGAGCATTTGATGAATATTTTTCAGAAAGCCTAATAAAAATAAAAATGTTTGTACGTCACATTACTCTGGATGTTTTAACACACGGAATTTCTGCCGTCTTGGAAGTGCGACCCAGCCTAAAATCAAAATATTACAAAACACCATATTATGATTAAGGGGATTATACCCTCATCTGTGCTTCTGCATCACATCCATGTGCCACCAAAGCTGCGGCTCTCGGGCTGCAGTCAGACGTTGATACTCATAAAAAACCACAGTCGAAATGAAGGGGAATGGCACTGCAGTTGATATGGATGCATGCATTAATGCCACTGATGTCCAGCAGAAAAACACTGACCCCCTTTTGTTAAATTGTCATATGAGGTCTTCATTGTTTAAAGGTCCTTTACCACATTGTCTGAGACACCATGTCACACATACCTTGTTAAACCATTGTCTTCAGGGAATTATTCATCTAAATTGTCCCTCAGATCAGTCTTGTATTTTATGAACCAAACACAAGTCATGTATTACATGAAGTAACATTCACTGCAGAATGTTTATCCATCTTTGTTAACCGCAGGGGTTTGGAGCCTATCCCAGCCTATCCCTATCCCAATGGGTTCTTGTCTATGAAGCTGCCCCTGGATGGGGGTCCATCTCAGAGTGACTACACACATATGTATTCAGCCACTCACTGCAGGCAATTTAGAGTGACCAGTTAACCTGAACCACATGTCTTCAGACAGTGGGAGGAAACCAGAGTACCAGAGTAAACCCACACAGGCAACACAGACTGAACCAGATTCCAGCTCAAACCCAACCAGCCCAGGGTGGCAGCAGTGCTACTTGCTGAGCCACCATGCTGTCCACAGAGCATTCATCTATGCGAATATTTATTACTGTCTGCAAGCAGCTACACCAGTTCATGTGCCCAAAGCATTTTTGCACAAAAAAGCATTAATCTTTAAATAATGAGGCCTGTCTATGACTGATAAGACATGAACCATGAGCCAACAAAATGGAAAGCTGGTACAGTAAAGGCTTCTCTTCTCTTCAGAGAAGGGCAACTCAGTGCGGTGTACCTTCAAGCGCTTGAGCAACACGGAAACAACTAAAAGATTAAATGTGCACTTTTGCTGGAGGAGAAATCCTTTGCATGCACATCTGGAAGTGCCCTAAGTAACCCTTTTACATTCCCTCATTGCGTTAGCCTGTCAACTGTGGCAGAAAAAATATTCGGTTTTCCCAGCAGCTACTCCTAATTTACTGGAGATGAAACTTTATGAAAATTGAATAATAGAGGCATTGTTATGAGGATCTACAGTATTAAATTATCAGAAGAGGTCAAGAAAAATAAATGAGTTATTAAATGAAGCTGACCTGTGCTGCCACAACTCGTATGTCTATAATACGGAATGAATTACTCAGACAGGCACCTCATTTTAAAATTCACAACTAGCAACGTGTAAACAAACACATTTTTTATTTGAATGTTCCATTTACCACAATACAGACAAAAACAATCACGCACTTTGGTATTAGTTGTCATCATTTAGTCTCCAAGTCAGGCCATCGCAGGGCAATAACACACACACACACACACACACACACACACACAAAAGACATTTTTTGAGTCACTAATTTACCTGAACTACATCTCTTTAGATTATGGGAGGAAACTTAACCAGCGGAAACCCATACAAAACTTTGAGAATATAAAAACCTCCCACAAACTGAGATGGGTTCACATCCATAGCTCAAGAGCTGTAGGGAACTACCACTACGTGCTCCACCAATGTGCCACTCTATTTAAAAACTAACACAGCAAAAATCCAGAAGGCAATGGAAGCATGAAGTTCCTGAAGCTGTCCCACTGGTCCTGCCTACGCTAGCCTGATACAAGTGTGTTTTCAAAGCTGTTTCTTGCAGTGGTCAGGTGATCCTACTTTATTATTATTGCAAACACACTTGTGAGTTTGCCAGTTAGCATATTTATTTCAAATCTACAGGCAAAATTTTATTGCACAAGGAAGGAAGAATCATATTACAGGGTAGATCTTCAGTGTTTCTATGGACTAAACGTCATCAGACAGATCTCATTTTCATCAGTCGATTTCCAGGAGGCTCAGTTTGTATGCTCTTGCTTTTCTGCTAAGCACAATATGAAAATTCTCATATTTTTCAATGGAAAATTATGCAATATTAAGATATTAACTTATTAACCAAAGTCAACTCTATACTTTTAAGACAGAGTGGCAGTGATTTATGTTACTCTTCCTTAATTAAGTATTTGCCATAGGAGAGAATAAACTAATACAAATTTTAAATCTGTATATGAATATGAATGAAGGTTATAAGAATATATTTCTTATTTTGGTTAAAAAGTCAGCACTGCAAAAAAGAATGTGTTTCTGTCTGTCTGCTTCTTGATTTTAAAAATACTGTAGTCATCGCTTTTCATATTTAAATGATAGTATTAATATTTTTAAAAGGCTTTCCAAAAAGGTAATTCCTCTGCTGTAAAAGGTGAATTTATTACTTCTGAGTTGGAGTTTTACTTGACTCCAGAAAAAGCAACAGAACAGGCTTTGGTGATGTTTTCACAATATTACTGTTTGCATGAACACTTATTTCTGGAAAAAGGTTTTTGGAACGTTACCCAATCTTTACGTTACTCTATCTTTAGAAAGAAAAATCATATTTATTAATATTTACCACATTTGCATCTTTGACAGTCTTTTTTTGCTTGCCATCTTTGAACACGACATTCTGTATCCTTATATTTCTTAGCTGATTGAGAGTTTTTTGTTAACTCTGCCTCATTGATCACCATTATTGTAAAATTGGCATCATACCGCCTCCTCAGCGCTTGGTTAATTTGGCCTGACTTGGAGCTACTTTTTTCCAGACCATCTCAAGGTTTTGCCCTCTTTCATGCTCGCTAGCTGTACTGGACCATTTCTGTGGATAATTGACAGCAGTGGATAAGTGACGCCACCTACCGGTGTTATATGCTATATGACCTTTATAGGTCTAGCTCTTGAATATAAGATAACCTCATCTTTTTTTTAAAATATAACTCCCAGAAAAAATATCATCTTATATTCGGGCTATTATGGCAATCTTTGGTAACAGAGGCCTAAGAAACAGTTTTCCATAACAATTACCTGCAGCCCAAGTTTTACTTGAAATGCTTATGTATGTTGTACGCACATATCTAAAATGTTTATTACAGTCACCATGTACACTGTTGCATTTCATTGATTATATTTGAAGTTATTTTCTTTCATATTTGTGCATTTGTGTTTTCCTGTCTTGATGAGTCACACAAGTGAAGCCATTTGGCAGCGTGACATTTCAAAAAACCTTTTGAATGCATATTTTGCGCATGACTGTGTATCCTTGAAGCTATTTTTTCCATCTAAAGTCACAATATATCCTGTATGTTGTGAATAATTTCTGTGGAAAATGTGTACATTTGTGGAGGGAACCATTTGGCCTTGAAGAAAGGTCTGGTTTAAAGGGTCTGCCAAGTGAGAGACTTAGCGAAGCTCGACTAAGAGCCCTGCGTCAGAGGAAAAGGCTTCATATGAACAGTGTAGTGCATAGGCCTGAGGGTGGTGTTACTGGGTGAGCCACACAGCCACCTGCAACAGCTATGGAAGACTGAGATGAAAGCAGAGGCCAGAGACAACACCAAAGAATGGCAGCAGGGCTGGAGGTTCAACAGTATCTGTCTACCAGGCTACAGCAGGTGTACAAGGATGAAAGAAGACAGCAAAGAAGTCAATAGCAAAGGAGTGGTGGTATAAGTCAGGTCAGCTCTCCAGAAAGGTGATGTGGAGGAGGCAGAAAGAAATGAGGCCGGAAGGAGCCGGTGCCTCGGGAAAGAAGATGCAGGACCAGCAGGTCAGAACAAACTTAGACATAGGAGGGCAGGTTGCCAGGTGTGAGAGGTCACAGAGCAGGGGATGCAAGGAGGTAATGGGAAACAATGCTTGAAGCGAGCCGGTACTCACTGACACAGTAGTGGTCGGTTACTGGGGTTTTCTCTTCGGAGTACTAGGACTTTTTATTGCGTGCTTTTTTATATACCGGCACTTCTCATAAGCACGGTGTACTTTTCTGCCCCTGCCTGACCAGATTGGCTGAGCTGTTCCTTCAAGTAGCAGACATTTCATTAACCAGGGTGCAAGTCAGTTCCCATGCTGTTTTCATGCAGTATTTTCAATATTTGTGTTGCTTTATTAAAGCGTATACTATGAAATTGAATGATATTTCCTAGTATCTTTTGTCTATTGCAGAAATTAAACATTTATTAAGTAATAGTTTTCTGTCATGAGGACTGGCACTTTCTTCACTTGAAGCACTATGCAAAGGTAACAGCGTAATGCAGCTGGGGGGAACACATGGGTGGCCCAATGGTGGGGAAATGAAAGATCCAATACCCATGAGTACTGAAAGATGCAAGGCAGCTCAGGAAAGATGGACAGCAACCAGCAATGAAACAGGACAGAGGCTATTGCTAGCAAAACACATTGAGGTTGAATGGATGGGGGTTATATTTGTGAATCAAAAGGTAGGAAGAAGAAAGCAAGGTGTGTCAGCTGGGAACAGAGCTGAAAAAAAGCTGCTACAAGAGACAGCAGAGAGAATAGCAGGAAGGAGGAGGCAAAGCATAAATAGACAAGCAGCACAAGAAACACAGAAAACAGAAAGAGAAGAAAAAGGCACAGGAAACAGCAGGGAACACAGGAGATGGTCCTCCAAACAAAAACACAAGAGTCTGAACTTCAAGCAATGGACAACCATGGAAGAGCTTACAGTAAGAAATGTGAAACAAAAGTTAAAACCATGGCCTATAACCCATTTGCAGACACCGTGATAGTTATTAAGGCTTCAAATCTGTATTTGCAAAGTACTGCTCTGCTTTCGTGACAGTACAATAATAAGCTGAAGATTTGACGTTCAGGTTGATGAAATTCAGCCATTTGCTACAGGTTAATTTGATTTAAAATCGTAATACGGATGGAATGTGCTATTACGAATAGTGTACAAAACTGGCCTTTAAAATTTCCCTCCACTTAAGGCACTAATGCTGATTCCCAAATTGATTCCCAGTCACCTATGATTCATAAATGTACTTTATGGTTCTCTTCAGAACATAATTGGCAGCTCAGCTGACACAAAGCTATTTCTGTCACCATCATCATATCCTGCGGCACTCTGATCTCCCCCATACCTCGCAGTCGGGCTCTTTTGCTCTTTTAAAAAAAGGAAATTTTTCCGTTGGCAGAACAAGCCAATCCATTGAGCATTATTGGCCCAATAGCCCAGCACGTTCGTCCCTCGACACAGCACGGTGTGGTTATCACAGGAAAGCAGAATTTTAGCTTGCACGCACTGCTTTCATGAGGCTCGATCGAAACACATTCAAAAGGCATTTTTAATCGTGTTCTTAAACTGCACAAAACCTGGTTAAGCTGTTTCCATTGTAGCCAAGTTTTCCAATTCAAAGTGAAATGATTTTGCCACTCGTGCAGGATAAGTGTGGGACTCTGAAGAAGTAAGAAGGATAAGGCTCAATGGGGGGTGCAGTAAGGCTTTCTTTTCTTGTTCCAAAAAAGAATCATTTTGATATCCTTTACAACACAATTACGCCCTTTCCAAAATGTGTATTTGTGGATAAAGTGGGGAGGGAAAAAGCATTACCAGGCTGTTATGGACACAGAGGTTGTCCTGTGTTCGCACAGAAAGTTTCAGTCGGGGAGGCAGTTGGAATGCCAACAGGAAAGCAGTGGTTCTGAACTCTGCAGAAAGGATGTTGTGAACAGGGAGGAACGCGTCTAAAGCAACAGGCCTTGAGCCACAAAGAATGTGAAAATAAACAGGAGCAGAAACGTTTGTATGCTTAGAAAATGTAATTAAAAAGAAATTAAAAGTGACTACAAAGGTTTGAGACCACTAGAATAGTTTGTTTCCATAAGAAAGTTTGAAGTCTCAGATTCTACTGTTATTGGTAAAAACTCTTTTCTTGCTGTGCTCAACAGTGTAAAATAAACATTCCGAATTATAAAGAGAGAAAAAAGCCTTTCATTATTTAACAGTTTTGGTCCAGTGATTATATTTCAGCCCCCTGGAAGCATGAAGCAGAGATTTACCTGGTCTAGTACAATCCATGAGAAAAATGTCTTATTTTTTTGTAAATATTTAGCTGTATTTGTTGAATAATGCATCTTTCGACTGACATTTCATTCCTAAAAAGTTCAATAACAGTTAACCTGCAGAATATAGAAATTAATATACTTCAACATCGACCTTTTTACTTATTCTTGCACATTGGTGTAGTACTGTTCAGCAGCAGGGGGTATGAAAATACTAACAGCAGGTAGTGCTTTAGTCTCAGTGCCTTGGTGTTTGGATGTAGGTTCAAACGTTTTTGTTTCTTTAAACTATTTGGCCAAAAGTTTATGGACCCCTGAGCATCACCCCTATATATGCTTGTTGAACCTCCCATTCCAAACCCATGGGTATTAATATGGAGTTGTTCCACCTTTGCTACTATGATGTATTTTGGAGTGTGGCTGTGGGAATTTGTGCCCTTCAGCCACAACAATATCAGTGAGGTCAGGCAGTGATGTTGGGCAAGAAAGCTTGGCTTGCAGTCAGCATTCCAGTTCATCCCAAAGGGATTTGGTGGGGTTGAGGTCGGGGCTTTGTGCAGCCACTCAAGTACTTTCGCACCAACCTGAGCAAACCATGTTTTTATGGAGCTCACTTTGTTGGATGGGGGGTGGAGCAGGAAAAAAGCTTCTTCCCCAAACTATGGCCACAAAGCTGGATGGACACAGTTGTCTAGAATGTGTTTGTATGCTGTGTGGATGCTGCTGAAACAGCGCAAGTCTGTTATTAGAAGGGGGGGGGGTCCCACATACTTTTGGCCATACAGTGTATATATTCCTGATGTTTATGTGGAATTGTTCTGGTTGTCTCACATACTCCAAAGATGTGCTTCTCAGGTGAACTGGGGAATAAATTGCCTTTAACGCCCACTAAATTACGACGGACTCAGAAACCAATATAATGAAAAATAGGCCTGTTGTTGGGGAAAAAACACAGTTATCCTAGAGAACTATCGAGAGGTTTATTTGTTTTTTTGATGTGAGGAAGAGGCCAGGAGATACATCATCAGCCTTGACCCAGTTAGTGGAGTAAAGGGAAGCCCCATTTTCCTCCCAGTGACTGCAAAGTGGCAGCTTCTGGAACAGTCTTCCCCCTGTGATGGTTAAACCGTCACGTTGGCTGCATGAAAGAGGCATTTTAGATTGACTAAAAATATCCCAGAAATACTGCACAGACAAGCTTTGATGGCGTACACTGGTGTGTGGCACACACCACCAAGTTGTTGCACAAAGGCATCGCATCCTCGTGAGACCCACGCAATGAGGTGTATTTGCCGCTCGACCCCCTACAAGCCACAAGCAGCAGTCCGACCTTTGTCACCAGAGGGCCGTCTCCTTGTCACGGCACAGCCTTCAAGCAAGAAAGAAGCATCGTACAGATAATTAAAAAGAATGCCATTCGCACAAGATTTTATGTTTCTACAGCTCATGTCGCCTTAAGGGAAGAATCAAAGAGAATTCTATATTTCAGAGCCACACTGAGAGGATTTTCATGCCTACAAACCAACTGTATATTCCATAGGCATCTGTGTTTTTGCACTTTGTCTCAGCTTAGTTAAAACTTTAACTCCTTCATGAAAATTTGCTAGAAGAAAGGTATCAACGTGTGGTTGTTATCCATGTCCGGTAGTAAAGAGTGGTGCAGTGTTACTGCAACTCATTGTTTTGTATTTCAGCAGGAACTCGCAAAAGGCTCAGTTTATGACATAAATCATCTGCCTTAACTGTCAGGAAGAGCTGACAATCTTGTATTTGTAGCCAACATTTCGAAAAGTGACTCTTTTAATGGAATCAATTGAGAAGAGTGGTGGTTTGGAGTGATTCCACGCAGGTTAGGAGATGGCAGGAAAGGAAATGAGTGCACAGTAAATCCTTTTATGAAGACTATTGTTGAAGATAAATGGTTGGTTTGCCTTGCACTTCCTCATTATAGGGAAAAGCAGGATAGTGATTGTGTTGCGTGGAAGTTACCATATTTTACCACAAATTGAAAGATATACTAGGCATCTTCAGCCATGGTAGATATGGCTGAAATATTTATTAGCCTTTAACAAATTACTGCTCTATAAAACAAGCCAAATACTGGCAGGAGCTCCCAAAATACAAATGTAATTCTTGCATTGTAAACACAAAACAGCATTTGCAGTTTGTTTCCTTATCCAACACCTTAATTTGGATCAGCTTATAAATTTCCTTGCTACTGTGTTGAAAATTTTACTGGAGACTGCAGTACAGTGACACCTTAAATAGCAACATCTCTTATAATGCATCTTGACATTATTTAAGCAATTTATCATAATTTATCCTTTAAAGCATTAAAAAATTCCAAAACTTTTTTTTTTAAATGTCACATTTATTAGCCATAAGATTTCTGTGATTATTTTTAATTTTTATAGATGCTATTGATTCTTTTTCTATTATGTTATGAATACACAGTTTTTCAGTTTCATTAATACAAGCTACTGTGTTCATAGGGTCTGTACAGTTATTAAACACTCCATTTCACAGAAAAACATCTAAAGCTCTAAAGGTTTTGTACATTCTAAAGGGTACAGGGCCAGGCTGAGTCTGCAACCAAAAGAGAACACATGTTGCCCCAGCACATGGCCTGTAGCTTGTTTCTGAATGATGCTTACGTTTCCTCCTGTCCTTCCTCAGTTTTTAACATTCATTCTGGTTTATTTTAGAGCAAACCTCCACGCGCAGATCTAAAATGGTATGAGGTAGAAAAACTTGTCTTTACAAAACTTTGTAAAAAAATATACGCTTTTCTGTTGTTTTCAAAGTCCAATTTCTTTAATGGTCACCGGAAGTACAGCAGCATAGCAGAGTGCAGTCCTAAGCAAAAGATGGATAGAACTAAACCTGTATCAGGTGTCTTACATTACAAGCAGCATCTGGTTATTGTGTTAAATGAGTGTTCATGGAAAGATTTATGTGACCGAAATCAGCACTGTCATCCAAATAATGATGCAAAGTGAATGCAGGGCTGTACCACCTGATCCTGTTTTCACTGCTAACAAAGCCCTCATGGTCTCTACAGATGATCCAACAGTCCAAGGCTTAGACAAGTCCAGGAACCTTCAGACAGGGGAGATGATCATCATTGTTGTGGTGCTAGTCATGTGGGCAGGTAAGGTTGTAACTTTCTGTTTTAGGCACATGCCTGTAGAGAAATGCTCTTATTGTTTGATTCCGATTAAACTTTCTTTAAATCGGTGCAAAGGCCAGCAATTCTCTGTGACCTTTTAAGGCATTCACAATAAATGAACTACATATAGGAAATGGAATGAGGCAAAATTAAGCTTTGTGAATAGTTATTATTTATGTATTTTTTAACTTGTTATATATTGTTGAAAACTTCATGTTTTTAAACATTATGCTTATTTATGGATAAAAGACCATATAATAATCAATCAGTTCCAGTTGTAATACTCAACTGAGGTTAGAACCATGACCAATATGGATGTATGATGTAAAAAAATAAAAGATGCCTTAAAATCAAGCCCATTGCTTTTCAGTTCATCGGATTGTGACTGATCATTAAGCATAATAGTAATCTATATTTTATTAGCACTGTGTTGAATTATGGTGATGCTTTATCTTGTCTCTGGGTCTCCAAGTGATATAGCCTATATGTATTAGCTATTATCAGTATGAGTATTAGCTTTGTCTTGGCTATTTTGTGGTAAAACATAACAAAAAAATTCCTGCGCGTTCCTCTGAATGCTCCACTACATAATAAGACTTGCTGAATTGTTGTGCGGCAAACAAGTAATAAAGTATTACTGTATAAATATGCAAATACATATTTATCATTCCAGTGCATCAAAACATAGGTACACCCACCCCTCACATTCATTAAGGAGATTCCTGCTGTGAGGGGTCTTATGGATAAAATAATTGATGCATGGAGAAGAAAAAACATCAGCTGAAACTCATGAAAATACCAAAATAACAGGGATTTTTTATGCATTACAATGAGAATGCCAATATTTTATTATATCTGTGACAAATATTATTATTTCTAGCTTCACTTTTAATGTTATGCTTTCATTTAGTCATTCATTATCAAAACCTCTTGTCCGACACAGGATGAGAAAGTTCCAGAACCTACAGTTGAAGCATAAGCTATGATGCTGGGGACACCCTAAATAGACACATTCTGATCCTTTGGATTGCAGGTGTTTAAGATATACGTTCACTATGACTTTAACACAGAAATGCTGTGCTGCTACAGGTGCTGTGTTGTGTTGTTAACACACGTTAGCACTCTGCAGCTCTGGAGTCCTTGGCAGTTTTGCTGAGAATTGTAGAGTTTGACCTTAAGGGCAGATTTGCTGGGAAACCCACTTCTGGGAAGACTGGTAACTGCTGTAAATGTTCTCCATTTGCAAATAATCCTTCTCCAATGATGGATTTAAAATAGCTTGGCGGTGACTTTCAAATCATATCTCTGAGTTCATTGCTGATGCCTGTTCTCTTCTTACATGATGTTAACACACCTGAATGCTTCACACCACCACGCCAACAAAAGTTCTGCTTTTATACTCACGGTTAACTAAAAAGCACATTTAACTAGTGAACACTTTCTTAATTCCAAAGGAAGCAGCATTTGTCCCCCATGATTTCTGCATTTTGGCTATTTGTTGAATAAATAAAGACAACATAACAGAATTTTAAGACTTGTGAAGGACCAGATGATTTTTTGTTAGGTCTTTTTATAGAGAACCATACTGTAAGATGCTGTACTTCCTTCTTCACATGAGGTTCAAAGTAAATATTTAAAAGCAAGTTGGTGACAACGAGGTGAACATACATTTTCCCTTAAAGGAACATAATACCATGGGGCTTCTATGAGGCACCAAAGTGCAATGCAAAAAATGGCGTTACTGCAGTAATTGTGTCATCTTTCTGAATGCTCAGTAATCGCAAAGACGTTGAAGCTCTTCTGAATCATACCAACCCTCATCCCAGGCTGGAGATGTTTGGGTTAAGATTTGAGCTGCCACTTTACTTCCACCATGGCAGATAACAGCATGGATGCCCTGGCCTCTGTCAGACTTCATTACCAGTGAAAGCCCTGGAGAGGAGCAGGCAGATAGATTCCTCCCTCTCTCTGTCTCCATCTCTGCCATAAAGCCTCCCCATTGAGAACGGTAGTTGAATTAATTCTCCAGTTGTATTGGCCACATAACATGAGTCCTATACGTCAGGTCAAATAAGACACATTCCAGCAAATCATATCTGTTTCTGTCTACATTTTAAAATGTTTTAAATAGTTTAGCAGTCTTGTCTTGGATGGTTTTGTGCACACCTGCACAATCAGGAAAAGGAAAGTGTTCGTCCCCACCCCTGTCACCCCCTCCAACCCCGGGCTGAGATATCAGAAGTAGACAACTGATTCAGAAGGATCAGAGATTCTCGATGGCTGACTCTGTCTCGTGTCTCAGCGGTGATTGCCCTGTTCTGCCGGCAATACGACATCATCAAGGACAACGACTCGAGCAACAGCAAAGAGAAGGTGAAGCCGTGCTCAGAGAGGAGCACCCCAGAGCACCACAGCGGAGGCCTGCTGAGGAGCAAGGTGAGGCCCAGCTCAAGTGTAACTGATTCCTAGAAATGGCTCGCAAACTGCAAACTCGATTATCAGAAAGCCATTTCTTGTGCGGAAAATTATGATTTGAGAAACCCCAATTAATTTCCCCAAAATAACCGTCAAAAACACCTAGAAACCCCTATGTTAGCCCGAATGAGAGCACATTGAGCATCAGTTGTTTAATTCCCAAAATATTAATGCGGTCATCATATGCATTTGTGTGTTTATAAGCAGTCACTTGTGTATTTAGTATCATGCATTGCATTTCTTTCTTTATCATAAGTAAAAGCAACAAACACAGGTTTATGTAAATAATAAGAGATGAAAACAATATAAAATAGAAAAAAGATTAATTGTATTTATTGTAATGGGTTGTTATTGCAACAAACACTTGTTTGGTTTCTTAAAGAACAAAAGTGAGAAGTGAGCATAATCATGAAAGCAGAAACTGTTTCTGGCACACGAGGCAAAGACTGAGAACACAGATGCTGAGCACAGTTCTGGCACGCAGCTTCCCACTCATACGCATACAAATTTCAAATATTTCTCTGGTGTGATTCGGCTTCACTTGTGTAGAATTCGTCACACTGGGACTTCTCAACTCCACATCATAGTATCATTAGTTATACGAGCAATTCAATATATCAGAAACCAGAAGCTGGACTACTGGGGAATAGGTGTGCTCCAAAAATTATATTAATGCATCAGTTTTAATTTTAAGCCTCCACAAAATGTAAGTCTTTGTATTCTAAATTTTGATGAAGACATTTAGTGTTTAAAAGTTTTATCAAAGTGAAATCAAAATGCAATGAAAAAACAAGTATTTCTAATTAAAAGAAAGGACAGAGTTTGAAGGAAAAGCCTAATGAAAAGCTTTTGCAGAAATCGATTTCCCCAGCCTCCTGTATAAATGATCTTGTGGATGTTTGCAGTGGGTCTGATGAATGGGCCCATTTGTTACAAGGAAGTAGGTCAAGTAAGTGATGAGTTGAGGATGCTGCGGTTTATGGATCCCACCATCCTCGATTCACAAACACCAGCAGTCTCCACTAGGCTCAGCCTTGTCTTTCCAGAAGATGATGTGCCCACTCATTCCTGTCTTTCCCTCTTTCTGTGACAAACAACGACAAACTGTTAGTGTGCTAATGTGGATTGGCTCATCTTTGAGCTTCTCCCCAGTCAGCCATCTCTATGGACATTTTTCTTGGTAAAACTGATGGCAGTTGTTCTGCAGAATTAGAGAGCATGAGACATTACAATGAAGGGCAATGAACATCGGGAAATCTGTGCACTTTCAGACTCCAACTAACAGACCTATAATGTTAGGAAATGTTTATTTAGATGTAACTATATGCATACTTTAAAACACTCGCTTGTGAAATACACTACATGTATTTAGGACCAAAACAACAACGGAAACGTTACTTCAACTGTATTCCATTATGGCATATATGACAGTTGACCAGACACTTTACAGTCACGCCCCCATATCCGCTGATTCAGTATCTGCAATTTCAGTTGAACCGAGAAAAAGAAAATTAGAAAATTAAAGAAATAAACAGTTCATAAGTTTCAAAATGCATGCCAACAGAGAACAGGCCGTAACATCCATAAGCCCAAATGCGCCCAGTACTTAAATCATCTTCTTTTGTCCCCATACCATGCATATAGTGTTCGGTATTATCCACGGTTAGGTCTTAGAACGCATAACCCGCGGATACGAGGGCACTACTGCATTTTTACTACTTTACTTAATTTGCACTATTTTATTTTAATATTTTACTCCCTTCTCAGAACTGAAAAAAGGTATTTTTTATCACCACTACTATAATGAATATTTTTGTATTTCAGGCAAAAAGAAAAAGAAAAAATATATAAAGTATTTATCGATACCTTATTTTTCATTGTTTGGCTTGTTTTCCCTCCCAAAGTTTTTTTTGATGAATACATTATGAATCTTAAAGAACCATACACATATCCAAAAGTAAATGTCAAAATGTCACACAATACCTCAGAACTAAAACATCATCGAAAAGGGTATTTTGTACACAAAACACGTGTGGATTCTCGGTACATGTGTATTTGCACTTAATAATAGATTTTGGTGTACTGTGTGCTCACTTTATTGTGTCTCCGAAAAACCAAAAAAGGCAAATTGTCAGGAGTGAGAAAAATTTCTGCTATAAAAACAGAAATGCCAGTAACAATTAATTAGATTTCCAAGGTCTACACCATCACCTTTTCCATTCTTATCAATATTTTATTGATTTCTCCAGCACGTTTTGTCTGGATTAGGCCGAAATACAGTGTATAATTAACAGGGTGTTTTAAAGTGCATCTTTCTATTTGTCCTCTCTTGCAGTTTCACCCGTCTGTGCCCTCCATCAACATCATCGAGGTCTGATGTGAGTCATGTGCACCGTAAACCCCCTCTTCCCTGTCTTGGTGGTGCTGCACCCCCTGCCCATACACTCTCCCCTGTCTCCTCCAGCAACAGGTGAACCTACCATGCAAATTCACTACAAAATGACATTAGCTGAGAGGCACTGGGCAGCTGCTGCGCTGACTCAAAATAAAGGACAGCGCAGCTTCGTCTTCAACCCATCCATTCCTGCAGGGACTGCAAGGATGACTCTGGCTTCATTCACACTCCAGCTTGTAGATGGAAGACGCTTAAATGTCTGCATTGGCTTGTAACGCAAGGAAACTGGAGACTGGGAGGAGATTTGGCAAACTTGACAAGGGCAGAAGCAGGACTTTTGACACGGTGATTCTACAAACATTTTAAAAATTTTGACCCTGCAGTTGGAAAAAAAAAATCTTTTTTGCCGTCCTCAGCCCCAGTCTCAGTCTCAAGTGAATGCATTTTTATTACATAACACCTGTGTTGTGCTGAGAAAATTAACTGAAGAGGAAACAAACGTTCCTCATAGAAAATAATCTTTTGCATTGTGATGAATAGACTGACATTTTTGGAAAGTCTGTTCATTATTATTCATTGTTATCCGGTGAGTACAGTCTTGAATAAATTACTGACACCACAGAGTTAGTAAAGTTTTCATGAATTACTGTTGTAATTTGTTTTTACATCCTTGCAAACATTCTGAACTCTGTATCATACTGAAATTAAATCTATAAATATATAGATATATATTATATAACCCAAGGAACTGCATGCCAGTTATAAACCTGTAATGTGTAGTTTGAAACAAATGTTGTTTTATTTCATAAACATGAATGCAAGAATGCTAGAAAACAACACTATTTACAGTATATCCATACATTGACCCACAGTATATCAGAGAAAAGTCTTTCATGTCCATAAAGGCTTTTTTTCAGTGCTGAATTGCAGGTATGACATTCTCCTTTAGTATTATCTTGACCACTGTAAATATAAAAGCTATAAGCAATGCACATTGACGAAATAAGAGAAAAAATAAAGTATCTATGCACCAATTGTTTAACTGGTGATAATGTATACTTTATTTTTTACATAGCTGAGAAATGACCATACAAAACACAAATGAGAAGCGATGGCCCAATCCGCTGTAACCAACACAGCTGCACAAATAGACTTTGCAACAGAAAAAGGAACCATCAGAAGGTAAAAACAGGCTTCCTGTGCATGTTTCTGCTGTCTCTTTTGTGTATATTTTCAGAAAATAGGTGAGAGAGACCCTTCAACAAATTCTATGATAGCAATAAAGATGATCACTTTCTTTCCTGTAATAAACATTTTAAAAATCGACAAGAAATCAGCACGCAGTCTTTGTTCCACTGCCGGCCGAATTTCGATGTGCTTTCCTATGATCACAATTGATGACTTTCATTCAAGAAATCTGAGGTCATCTCCTCTGTTGTCTGTTTTTAATCGCTATATACAGGTGCTGGTCATAAAATTAGAATATCATGAAAAAGTTGATTCATTTCAGTAATTCCATTCAAAAAGTGAAACTTGTATATTAGATTCATTCATTACACACAGACTGATCTATTTCAAATGTTTATTTCTTTTAATTGTGATGATTATAACTGACAACTAATGAAAGTCCCAAATTCAGTATCTCGGAAAATTAGAATATCAATTAAGACCAATGCAAAAAAAGGGGGTTTTAGAAATGTTGGCCAACTGAAAGGGCATAGACATGAAAAGTATGAGGCATGTACAGCACTCAATATTTAGTTGGGGGCTCCTTTGGCCTGGATTACTGCAGCAATGCGGCGTGGCATAAAGTCAGTCAGTCTGTGGCACTGCTCAGGTGTTATGGGAGCCCACGTTGCTCTGATAATAGTGGCCTTCAACTTTCTTCTGAAAGATTGTTGGGTCTGGCATTGCATCTTCCTCTTCACAATGTGGTAGAAAAAAAAGTGTACAAGCAATAGGGATAACCGCACCCTGGAGAGGATTGTGAAACAAAACCCATTCAAAACTGTGGGGAAATTCACAAAAGAGTGGACTGCAAGCTGGAGTCAGTGCTTCAAGAACCTACGTACAGGCGTGCTCACAAGACATGGGTTTCAGCTGTTTCATTCAAAAAGGACTGGACTGCTGCTGAGTGGTCAAAAGTTATGTTCTCTGATGAAAGTAAATTTTGCATTTCCTTTGAAATCTGTGGATTCATGCCTCTCCTCTCTTCCTCCAGACTCTGGGACCTTGATCCAGCAACAGTCCAGTCCTTTTTTGTTGCGGGCAACTACAGCGCCGTCTCTTGTTCAAGTGTGACACAAGGGAATGAGACAGCTAAGAAACCCATGTCTTGCATACGTCTGTGCAGTGGTGGTTCTTGGAAGCACTGACTCCAGCCTGGTCCACTCTTTGTGAATCTCCCCCTGACCAGTTTTGAATAGGTTTTGTTCACAATCCTCTCCAGAGATGTGATTATCCCTATTGCTTGTACACTTTTTCTACCACATTGTGAAGAGGAAAGATGCTGTCGCCCAGACAACAATTCAGAAAGTGAAGGCCACTATCAGAGCAACGTGGGCTCCCCACCAACACCCTGAAGTGCCACAGACTGATGACTCCATGCGCCATTGCTGCAGTAATCCCAGGCCAAAAGGCCCCAACTAAATATTGAGTGCTGTACATGCTCCTTACTTTTCATGTTCATACCTTTCAGTTGGCCAACATTTCTAAAAACCTTTTTTTGCATTGGTCTTAATTGATATTCTAATTTTCCGAGATACTGAATTTGGGACTTTCATTAGTTGTCAGTTATAATCATCACAATTAAAAGAAATAAACATTTGAAATAGATCAGTCTGTGTGTAATGAATGAATCTAATATACAAGTTTCACTTTTTGAATGGAATTACTGAAATGAATCAACTTTTTCATGATATTCTAATTTTATGACCAGCACCTGTATGCCACAGCACGTTTTTTGACGGGAAGGCTCATAAGCCATATGGTTTTAAAATTTGTTTAAATTCCTGTCAAGACCTCAAAATGTTATATTCATTTTCTTTTATGCAAACAAATAAAGTGTGACCACTTAAACAGATACATCTGAGAATTGTAAAGTAAACCCCTTCTTACAAAATGATCTTTACAGCAAGGCAATACTGTGGAGTATAAACTTGCAGCTTTAAATTTGTCACTGTTTTGTTTATTATGTACTGTAAAGATTTTGACAAAAAGAAACTGGAATATTTCATAACCTGGTGACCAGATCCTAGTTCCTGACTACAGTAACCCTGCCCAAGATAAAGCCATTGCTAAAAATGGATGGATGGATGGATGGATGGAACTGGAATATTTGGACACTTTAACTTGAATTAAATGCAATACAAAGGTACTTATGTGAGCAAAACATGTAATGTAGCCTGAAATCAGGGCAATATTCCAACAAAAAACAAAGAAGAAAATAATGCAGCTCCCATTTTTTAAAGTACATTTTCCAGATGGGGAAGGCTTCAGAAGTCAAAGTAACTGCACTGGAATGCAGTGGAAAATCTTTATATGTCTCATTTGCATACCCAGTTCCCCAAATCCCATATTCATTTTGAATCGCGTTGGACACAATCACACCTAAAGGCTTTATAAGTGTAAGTGTCTTAGGGAACAAGATAAAGCCATTTGAGGATTATATGTATGAAATGAGTTTGTGACTTTGCCTTCAACAAAAAGTGAACAGTTTTACTGCAGTGTATAACATGCTGTCATGAGTTTGAGCAATGACATAATGATTCTATATTTCCTCAAACTGTTTGGGAGCTCTCAGAGGAGTGGTTATTGCACATTGTCAGCAACCTTGCTGTCACATAGTGCTCATTTCACTCTTCAGGACTCATCCTCATGGAGTCTATGCAGTCTATGGGGCTCTGCTTGTATTGATATGGGTGGGGGTGAGGTGGATGAAGACAACTCCTGGGCCTCATGGGCAGCTATCCACACCCCTCAGTGTCGTGCTTCCTTCTCCACAGTTGTGTGTCGTTTTGACTGTCAGGGACTTTAGATCCTAGTACCCCCACAAGGTCTAAACAATTTCCCGGCACAACCTCCCTTCAGACCTCATCCTCTTAGGAAAATGTTTCTGTGTACCTCTTTATCCTCCCCCCAGTGAATTCCCACAATGCATTTTCCCACATGTAGCTCAGCACAATGTCTCATCTGATCAATGCTTGCACGATCATCGTCTTGACAAGAGAATTGCATCTTTGCTGAAGCCAACACTTTACAGAGCAATTTGTTCTCTTCAACTTGCACGGGTTAATAAATAACTACAGAAATCGCTGATGTACTGATCTGCAGGATAAAACACAATAAGCAGGTGGATTAAAAGGCTTCCCTACATGGCGACACGGGGATGTGTTCAGATGCAAATAAAATCACTAAAATCCTCTGCTGCTGCACATAATTTACATCTCTGCCACATTCATGTATAAAAGTTGTACAAGAGAATTTCTTCTGATCTTCTTTGGATCTTTTGATCCCATTTGTCTGGTACGGGACTGAAATAGGGTAAAGTTGTACTGGTCCTGTACTGCAGCACAACAACTTTTGCTGTTGACTCACTGTGAATTCTGACATGGGATCAAGTCTGGCTTAGCCTGTGCAGTTTGCTTGTTCTTCCCACATTTCCTCCTCACAAACCAAAGACATGCAGTGAAGAAAGCAATGTAAAGCAGTGGCCTCCTACCATACTTTCAGAACTATATTGGTGGCCACCAAGCATCTGCTTAGGGAATCTCATTCTGCCAGCCTGTTCCACAGGAGAACCACCAAAACATTGCCTAGCCTTGGACCTCCAGACATCACAAAGGTAAACAGTCATACCCATATACTCTATGTAGAGGCTATCGAACAGTAGCTTCCTATCTGACCAGAATTCAGAGGATTGTGATAGCATGTCCAGGTTCAGAAGTCTTATGGCCTGTGGATAGAAGCTCCTCCTGAGCCTCTCCGTTCTGGCCATAATGCTTCTGAAGCGTTTGCCTGATTTCAGCAGGTCAAACAGATGGTTGCTGGGATGAGACAGGTCACCGACGATCCTAGTCGCTCTGGTCCTGCATCTCCTGGTGTAGATGTCTTGTAGGGATGGCAGATCAGATCTCATGCAGCGTTCCGCATTAAGTGAACATTTATGCAACAAGTGTTATGTTTGTGTAGCTAAAGGTTTTCTTTTTTACTGAACTTTCCTACATTTTACAAACACCTTTCACAAAGGAACTGCACGAATCTATTTAGACATTAAATGTCTGCCTGTAACACTGAGAGGCAGGCAATACACTCAGTTTGCATGACTTGTAAATCTGCCTGGATCATGGCGTTATGCTGCCTTATTGTTAATGTTTGGGCCTTTTGATGCACTTTGTTTTCAAAGGCTTTCAATATCTCAGGCAAGGCCAACCACATCTTTCGCTGGACTTCAGCACTGATCCGAGGGACTCTCTGCAGAGGTCATTTCCAAACAACCATCCAACGGTGTTTATAAAGTCCATGCTGTGCGACACAGACATAAATCTCCCAGCACCAATTAATGCTGACCTTCGCCGCAAGTGCGACTGCGTGCACGGATGTTGGCATGGCTGCCCAGCACAGCCTGAAATCCCTCAAACTTTAGGAATCCATTTCAACACCCCGCTCACGCATCAGCAGATCGCAGATTATTTCAGTCTTGAATAATTCACTTGAAAATTAAATCCTTCTATTGACTCCCACAGTAAATGTAAATGGCCTCCGAAATGAATTGTTTCATTGCTTTTTCCACAAGTCCCCTTAAAAATGGATAAAAATACTATTTGCGTCAGAAAATATACACTTTTCCTGGTCATGAATGACTTCACTTTTAGAGCTTTATGAAAAATGGTCTGTCTTTTCAATAACTTTCTTCTTGTCTGCTTTTGCAACAAAACAGTTAGTATTAACATTTATGTCTGCGTACCTGAGAAATCACATTGTTTTGCTATAAGACACTCTTTTCGCTCCACTTTGGGATATTCGCAACTCTAAAGTAAAAAGCAACATTTCTACGGCTAAACCATGGCAGTATGATGCATTATTGCAGTTTTAGAATAAACAAATGCAAAGAACATCATGAATTCTTGCTGCGCAGCTGAATTATGATTTTCACAATCGCCAACATTATCATGAAGAGGCTGAACTGTGATGTGCCGCTCAACCGGAATGTCGCTCAGTATATAAATAGAGCTTCAAAGCAGGGTCCTTAGTGCTTGGTGAGTGTTGCTGTTAGTGGTCACCCTCGATTCCACAATGGAAAAAGCTGTCAGTGCGGCGCCTTGCTGTGAATCTGAATGGACACAAATAATTAGATTCTGGGAGCGCACAAGGTTTGACATTTCTATCAATGGCTCTCGGGCTGGTCTGACTGAAAAAGGAAAAAAAAAAAACATTAAGGGCATTGCCTCCCAAAGTGCTCGGGCCCAAACAATCCGCTGCGGTGACATTTGAGCGGCTGGGTGCTTCATCCTCCTCCCTCAACAGGACCTTCAATCCATTTCAGCAGCGTGGCGTCACCTGGCCCTCAGGTTAACCTGATCCAAACCACCAGGTGCTAAATCGGTAAAAACATGCAGTCCAGGATGACCAGCCGTGACTGTCAAGGCTCAAACATGGATACAAAAACCGGTAGACAGGAGAGGAAACTCCACTTCAGTGCTTACCTTTCTGTAGCTCTCTGAATTAAATGGATTACACTACAGCTGAACAGAAGTCTGCTCTTTGATTCTTTTTAAGTACAAACACAGCTTTGAAAACATGCAGTGAGAAACAGAGACATTGTTTAACTTGTATGAAAAACATTAGCCAGAAGTGAAAAGCTGTGATTCTTTCCTTTATCCTCATATTCATCATTTGATCTGAAATGCAAAGTTCAGGAGCAAAAAATGACCAATTTTACTGCACCACCCCAATACTTGTGCATCAACAACAAAATACAATAGTCTCTGGCCCAAAGTCAACTGTTTGTCACCCATTAGGTTCCAGTGAATGTGGGGGGGGGGGGGGGGATGTTAATGTTTATTTGTCATTTTGAGCTGCATACCAGCTCAGTTGACCTTAGAATTTTTTTCTGGCATTAGTCCCAGAGTTTCCAGCATTTAGTGCGGTCCAGTGGTGTATATTAAAGGGAATTTTATATTGTACACATGTTCCATGATGTGTCGCGGGATAGAGGCGTACATCACATTACGGCAGTAGTTTGATGGTTTGTGTATGGATAACTGGCACGCAGAAGTGAGCTGAGCCTTTTAAAGGCATCATAATGGGGAGAAGAGGATCCCTCTTCTTGCATTAAACTTACTACCATCTACTTATTGTTGCCAAAAGGAAACCGTGTAGTTGAAAACATATTTATTCAGTACAGCTGCATACTTTTTTTAGAGCTGCAAAAAGTCATAAAATTGAAACAGGATCCACTATTTTACACACAAAAACAGTGTATTTAGATGCAACTTCCAATACTTTAGTCCATTTTGACAGAGAAACAATGTGGTTCATATTAAACTTTGCTTACACTGTACATTAATGTTTGAGTATAAAAAGACATAATGCATCTTTTGGATTTCTGATTTAAAAAGATTTTTTTTTCCACTTTTGCTCAAGATTACCAAGACAATAACCTTAACTTAACAAGGATTTCTTCATCCAAATAGATGCTGTGGGGTCATTAAACGACACTGGTTTAAATATTGGAAAACATGCCATAACCCTCAAAATATTAAAAAGATTCTTTTCTGTGGTCAAGTAAGGGTCGCCATTTTGTGACAGCATTATTCTGTAATGAGGCTACAATCCAGCCACTACAAAAATGATTTTGACTTGTTACGTTGAGATATTTTAGCACGATTGTTTATCACCTGGCAAATTTACTATTCAAGTTTTGCTGCATTTGTAGTGCTTACCATCCAGTGGCAGGAATTACAGTCAAATCTTGGCTTTTCCTGAATATTTGATACTCACAATTGTACTACTCAAACCTGAATAATATTGATGCAATATGCATTTGTGGTTTATTTATAAAACCTTATAAGACCAAAGTCTCAAAGGCAAATTTGTTACACATGTGCTGTAGCATTTTAGCTCCATTTGAAACCTTAGTTAAAACAGAATACTGTAGATTCAGCTGCCGTACTGTAATGATTGTTTGATTTAATACTTGTTACTAACAAGAAACTTTTTTCTCAAATGTCCAAAACTAAATGTGTATAGAAAACCAACCTGTATACATCATATACATCGCACTTCAGTACCTTAGTAAACATAGACGTTTGGTGCATCATAGTGTATTTTTCCAAGAACTGACCAATAAACCTTAGGTTTCTTTTGAGTTATACCTGAGTTCATTGCACAGAAACAATTGTTCACAAGTTGCCAGCACCACAGTCATTGATCCTAATACTGACAAATGTATTTTATCCTCAAATTGTCACTTTAAAGAACTGACTATAAAAAAATTAGGGGAGAAAAACTTCGGAAAATGGAAAAACATCAATAAAAATAAACTTGACTTGAATTCTGAGCTTGGCAGCTGCCTGAAGAACGTCACTTTTAGAAAGAAGCAAATGGACCTTTAAAATCCACACAATTTGAATTACACAACCGTATCTTACATGATGACCAGCATAGCTTCAGCTACACTGAAAAAACAGGGAAACAAACAGGCAAACGAAAAACATTGTGTAAAAACGACTGAAGACCACATTTAATAAATACATACCGAAATCTGAGTTTTACTGTGTTAAAAAAGAGGGAACAGCTCTCCATTTTTCACCCCCTGCAGTGAGCTCTAAAAATGTGTCCCATTGTCCTTTTGTGAAAAGGAAGTGTGGTCTGGGAAGGCAGATTGCGAGGAGATCTGGGGTGGGCGTTTATTCATCTTCTCCGCTGTGATCGACCTTTAACTCCTTAAGTGTCGGTATCGCCTGGACTCAGAGATGCATCCTTAGGCAGTGATCTGAAGCGGGACTCTGCCAGTCTGAGCAGCAGAGGCAAAGAGAGTCTCTGTGAGAAACACCATGAAGAGAGCACATACTAGCCCCAGGTGTGACACTGTGCTACTTATGAGGGAAATGTTTTATCAGCATTCAAATAATTATACAATGTCACATTTTCTGCAGAACAGACATATGTGGAACAGTCAATAAGTTTTGGCCGTGTGATGCCGCTGAGGTCGCATCTTTGATCTTTTGAAAACACAGCAGCACCACATGGTGGCCAATCTTGGAATTTATTGAACACATTACTTGAATGTTTTGTGAAGGAGTGGTACCATGCGCAGGCCTGCACTTCCAGACTCCGACCACCACCCTGCCGTAGGACAAGCGGTTACCAACAGTGAATGAGTAAGGGAGCAGGTTGACACACAAACGTTAAAGAAAAACTAGGTGCTGGACCAGTAAAGCAATGGGAGGGAATAGATATGGACAGATAACTACATACATGCTAACCATTGGGAATCGACTAACAGAGGAAGTGAAATAGTATTGAACACTATGACGTTATTATGATGTTACACGAGAGTCAAAATCAGCTTTTTACTCAAAACTGTGAGAAAATTCGGTCAACTGTAATAATATTCCCATCCAGAGAGTAGTTTCATAGTTTGGCTCCCAGGGATGTCAGGATAGACACCACACCACTACAACCCTGACCAGGAAAAAGCGATCAATGCTAACAGACGGATGGCTGGATGTAACAGTGCTGAATTGGGGCAGAAGTAAACTGAGATCACACACAAGCATTCATCATCAACCCATGGGCCCAATGGTCACTTAACAAGTTTGGGTGAAGAATACCGAATGAGGAAAGAAATGGATTACAAATGCACCTCATTTCATGGAAATAAAAGGGAACAGAGTAAGCTGACATGGGGGTTAATGTATGGACAATTTATCCCAAACCACTTGAGAAAATACCAGGTTGATTCTCCTCACTAGTTGTCCTGCAGTGACCTTCATCTAAAACTTCTCAAGCAGCTTTATTTCATAGTCAGTGGATAGCAGGTCCAACCGTCTATCAAAAATGATGCAATGATGGCAACAAAAGATAAAGGATGAAGGGAAAGCAATGCAGTTACTGTGCTCGCTTGCCCACGTTGTATGAAGGTTAGCAGTGGTCCATATTACATCTCACCTCACTTACCTGCGTCCATGTCTTCAACATCCATATTGCTGCATGTGGTGTCAAAGAGACAAAACAAAGACTCAACAGCAGAAACACCCATAGGAAACTGGACCAATGCTGTAAACTTCTAAATTCCCATTTTCTGGTTTTAACATGAGAGGACACAAAAGTTCTTTTGCTGAAGTGAATAAAAGGGAGCAACCAGCACAAACAACCATGAAGGAGTCCCAGCACAGCAGCTATTGAGCCTATAACACTCGGTCACACTCATTCAAACCAACTTCACAACACAGCTTTCTTGGCTGAGCTGTTAGCTCATCGCCACCATCTGTTTGTAAACTTCAGTAAACTTGTTTGTTTGTTGTAGTCCAGCACTTACTGTTGGATTTTTCATGGTACACAGATTTTGTTCCTGCTGCTGTGTCTGTTTCCATGCTAGCAAACAGGAGCAACCTTTTTGAACCAACTTTGTCACCCATGGGAAGTGCCCACCTTTGGAACTTCCCAGTCATAGATGACAATTCAATACATTTTGTTTACACGGTGCTAATACTACAATTATTTTGATTTTTATTCTTTATCTGTTAAAAAAACTGTCAAATTGTCTCTGTTTAAAAGTCCTCTGTCTAAGCACAACCAGGATAATTGTGGTATGAGCTGGGGTGGAGCTTCAGACTTATAAGGAGGCTCTCAAGATGGGGATGTGAAATGTGTGTGGCAGTGAAGGCTTTTTAGTTGTGTAGCCTTTGTACCCTGTGGTGTAAATAATAGATTTATGTGTAGACTTGTAAATATCGTATGGTGGTTCAGTATGTGTCAATGGAGGATTAAAACATTTCACTTGCCCTGGATTTCTGTGTCTGACTTTGCCATTGAAGAAACCTGGGGGGGGACCAGTACACTTTCTGGAAACACCACCCTCACCGAAGAAGGTGCGACAGCGGTTGAAAACAAAGCTCAAGTTCATGCTCTCCACCTCTGTGGGCTGAATTCTCACTATGCCAAACTGGTGGTATGAACAATTCCAGAAAGTGCATCCTTACATGATAAAACAGAACGGAGTCCACATTGTTGGCCTTTAATGCTCATGCATTCCAGCAGTGTGACTCCACTGACCGCATTTGAACATGCAGGTGATATCCATCCCAGCAGCATTATTATTTAGCTGTGGTTAGTGTTCAACTCCTGAAGCAGGACAGGCTTTTAGTCCTGATAAAGTGCCCTGGGAGGGTCAGGAGGGAAAAGATCAGTGCAAGGTTATGTAAGCGCCACACGGCCACTGCCATACAGATGAACACATTGCACAGGGCTCGGCTGGTCTGAGAAGTGAGGAAATGCGCTTCTTTTCTGTGGCAAAAGGCATGGAGCTGTTGTTTTACATAGACAACAGTGACAAAAGACTGCTCTGAGAAGCTGGGACACACCGAACGCATCCACATGCGCTTATTTCCCTCTGTACGGCATTACCTTGCATCGCCCTGTACACCTACAGTACATCACTGTGGAAGACACATCCAATGCAAACATTACTTTAATCGGTATATATGATATATAATTATAGCACAAAAATAAATCTCAGAATGGTCTGTTATGGGAAGAAAATAGAGCCGTTTCACATATTATGAGTAAAAGACATTGGTAGTATTTCACACAATTTTAAAAAGACATTTATAAGCTGAAATTAATATGTACCCCAGGCTGCACCTCGCACTTCTACACAAAATTCTCCGCCAGCAGCGGTCATATTTGTGCTGTATGCCAAAAACTGAGGAAGACGAGTCATGAATGATCTGCTTTCCTCACAGGTTCATAAATTTGCCTAATGGTTACATCCCTTTTTTGGCTGGAAAGTGTCTCCTCTTCACTTTACTTTCTACAGTACGCGACCATATGAGCCGAGCTGCTGTGTGTTGTGCGTTGTGAGGGAAGAAGAGACTAACAGTGCTTGGGCTCTGCAATTGACCAGGGCCTGCGAGGAAACTTCCGGTGCTCTTTGTTTATTTATGGGTTCTGGACGGGAAAAAACACAGTGGCTTTTTTTCGGACACTAAAGGCAGTCCCAGTGCGTTACTCCGACTTACTCCCACCGTGACTTTACACACAAAATGAATATTCTGTCGCATTTAAGCTTTGAAAAAATCTGTCAGCGTTTGTCCCTTAATGTCATATGGATCAGTGTCACAGTTATTACAGTAAAAAGCCTTCTCAACTATTGATCTTATCGCTTTATTATCGTCACTGCTGCACTTGCATTGCATTTCTTTTATCATCTGCTTAAAAATAAAGCAAGTTAGCATGCTGATAAATTCGGAAATATAACTGTCTTCTGGGTCATTACTAAGTGATGCTGGTTACGAGAAGACGGTTAACACCTCAGCCGATGAAGCAGTGGAACGGAGGACCGTCCTCGGGCAGTTTTGTTCTGACCGAGTGCAGAACAGAGTTGCTTTTAAAAGCTCAGCATGCAGAAAACCTCGGGGCTCCTGATAAAAATACGGAAATGAGTTCTGGTAGCACATTAGGTATTCAGCAGTTCACAAGTCACACCCCAACGGAGCCACTCGAGTCAGACAGTTTGCAAATGAGAGCACCTGAAATAGGTTCTACTCTTTGCGGCATCGCGCTGAAAACGGGGCAGCCAATTTTCCGGATGTTACTACGCCTTACGGCAAACGCTTCGCGCAAATGCCCCGAAAACTTATATCTGATCTGTTTACATCATTTAAGTAGTTTTTTTTTTTTACTAATAAAATTGCTATAACGTAACCCAAATTGGATAATTCTTTAGTGATTATTGCATCCAGCATATTTATATTAGCACTTCCATTGATCCGGTGAACTACATCACCCTGCTTTTGACTTATTTATGAAACCAATCAAACTAACTTCAGCAAAGTGAGTTGCAAATAACTGCAGTGGTTCCCTAGAAGAAAGATGTGGCAAAAAAAATCAATAAAGCCAAAAGTGTGAAGCCCGCAAGCCTACCTCAGTGAGAATTAACTGAATCTTTGGTTGCAGCCCAGGCCTTTAAACAACATCAGTTGCAGCCTTCCACCTCCAGGTTGTTTTTTAGAAAGCAACTCTACGCTCGGAACAAAGGTGATCGATTCAACTTTGCCCCGCCGAAGGCAAACTCATGGGTTTCTCAGAACAAGTGGTGTTTGGCAGCGCTAATAAAGTGGAAGTTAATAATTGATGCCGACTTGAATAGGAGCTTTCAATGACTTTTCAGACATTTCTGTTTCTATAAAAAAAAAAAAAAAAAAACAAGTGCACAATATTAAGAATTAAGTATGTGGACTTTAGATGCTTCTTACAACCTGGAAAATGCTACATGAATACTTTAACACTGGCAAACAACGGCCAGATTTAAAACATGAGTTTAACAGCCCCGGCAACTTAAGCAAAGAACAAAGCACGTGCATGGATCCCAAGCAATTGCATCCATCACAATGCAGATATCATCCTTCACTCTGATGTTGGCTATGCAAATGATATCTTCTAAAGTATATACCAAATTTTAAAAAAATCACTTCACCTGTGCTACCAATTTACCTTGATTTCAGATACCAAAGAAGGAGAAGCAACAATAAGTGCATAAATTTAGCAAAGACGGCAATGTAGGGACCCACAAAGCACATTCACTGACTCTTACCTCGAAAAGGCATCATCCAGGCCGTCCTCCACATCCTAGAAATAAAAAAGGGGTAAACGAACCAGGAAAATGTTCCAGAGCAAAAATGTTTAATGTATCTTTCACCAGTGTGAGCAGAAGGGGAAAACCCTCCGACAGCCGATGAAAGGCAACCACAGACCACACACAGGGACAAAGGGGACACGGACCAACGTTTCATGTCAAATTACCAATTGTTAAACTCAGGCAAAAGTAATCTGTTACTCAGATTAAACGCAGCTGCTCTCAGTTCTGCTCTCATTCAGCAGTTTTGCTGTACAAATCACTGCCTTATGCCAATCTGTGTAATAACAATACATGCCAATCGGAAGAATGGGTTTGGGCAAGAGTGCAAAAAGTTCAGTAATCGTCACCTGTTAAAAACTACCGGCATATCCAAAATTAAATCACAAGATAAAAAGTGTAACAAGTGTAATAAACATCAAAACATAATCCATTCTAATAGCTTACAAAGTATATGAAAATAAAGGTAATGCCTCTCTTTCCAGACTGTCATCTGCTCTTGTACCACTCAACACTTATTCACATTTGTACAGCTTTGGGCCACCATGTTTAACTGCTACAAAATTGAAGACTATGTTGGAAAAAATGTGTGTTAAGAGTTTGAATTTGTAGGATGGGAGGTCATCATTCCTAAATCACACTGCGCTGCATAAAGGCGCAGTCCAAGCCCAGGCTACAGCAAAACTAGCTGTACTTTGTGCTTCTGTGCCCTGGTGCTCTATTGTGGGAAAGTCCTCCATCCTGTGGTCAACTTATGCCATTTCAGTCTCCAAGAAGACATTAAAATGGGGAGGGAAAGAGAGGCATGACTCCAAAATTGCAAATGTCCCTCAAGCACTAAAATGTGCAGCGCAGGAGTGAGGTGTCGTTCTGCGAGCGAGTGCTGCACCTACCCAGGAGTCATGCTTCATGGGCCTCCGCTTCACAGGGTCGCTGTGCTGTGACGGTGGGTGGAACGGGGGCTGGAAAAACGGCTGCCTGAGCGTCTCCTCATTACTCAGTGATTTGTGCTTTTCCACGTCTGAAATTTTTAAAAAAATCCCAGATTAAAGCATTGTGTCTCCTTTTGAAATACCTGCTCAGGTAGCTTAACTGCAGTCTTTTGGACTTTGCTTTAAATTAATTCAACAAACACATACAGAGTGGCCATAAAACATGCTCACCCCTGCTGGCAGCAATGAACCACAAACATTTATTTTGGCTTTTCTGACACAAAGTGAAACCTCATTTCTGCAGATCAATTTTTCAATGCAAACATAAAACACCAAAAAGTGAGGCAAAAGTGTTTACCCCTTCAAGACAATCTGTTGTACAGGGTTTTATTGACAACAGTAAAACAAAAATGAAAAAGTCCATTAGGGGTGAATACTTTTATAGGCATTGTGTTATATACACCATTACACTTTAGTAATGTGAAAATATGAAAATCGATCTTACATTATGTACACTGTTTGGAAAATTCATACTGTCAGCAGGAAAAATCACAGATTCTGCTGTTTAGTTTGTACTCTTATTGAAAGTAACTTAAAATCCTTCTGAAAGATATTTTCCTGAAGCAGTTCTTCAGCAGGTAGCATGACCAGAATTCACAGTACAACAGTATGAGTCCATGTTAGGACTCCAAGCATCAGCCATAAAAGTTACAAATGTGGATCCTTAACCACTGTACTAATAAAAAGTAAAAATTTGTCCTCTGTGAAAAGATATATATTGAATATACAGGGTAATTCTGAACAACTGAACAATTATAAATTCATTACCCAGTCACTAAGTATCAAACAAACATGAAATCCAAACCAATTTGTTAAGTAACTCTCACAGTTTTGTTTTCTTAATCTTGCAGATGCTCAATATACTACATGTTCACAATGCATTCTATGGGCAAAAGTATGTGGACGTGTGAGAGTCACCCCCATGTGCCTTTGTTGAACTTCCCATTCCAACCCCAGGGCATTAATATGGAGTTGTTCTCCCCTTTGCTGCTATAACAGCCCCACTTTTCTGGGAAGGCTTTCAACTACATTTTGGAGTGTGGCTGTAGGAATTTGGGCCCATTCAGCTGCAAGAACATCAGGGAGGTCAGGCAGTGATACTGTACAGGGCAAGAAGGCCTGGCTCATGGTTCGTGTTCCAGTTCATCCCAGAGGTTTTCAGTAGAGTTTAGGTCAGGGCTCTGTGCAGCCATTTAAGTTCTTCCACACCAGCATGGGCAAAAAAAATGTGTTTATGGAGCTTGCTTTGTGCACGAGATAGGGGGGGCAGAGTTATGCTGGAACAGGAAAGGAGCTTCTTCCCCAAACTGTGGCCACAAAGCTGGAAGCACACAGTTGCCTAGAATGTGTTTGTATACTGTATGAGTGTGGCTGAAACACCTTAGCTTAGTCATTAGAAGGGGGGGTCAACATATTTTTGGCCATACAGTGTGCTTAGTAACTGAGTAATAAATGTATGAAGATGTTCAACTCTTCTTGAATGCCCCTGCATATGGAAGATTCAGTGGCGTCACCATCTGATCCTGTATGCTTATAGTGGACCCTGGTTTTCCTTCCTGGCTCAGCTTTGACTGGAACCCCAAAATGATGATGACAACTTTGAGACAACTTATACTCATTTTTTTCTAAACAAAATTCATCATCAGAGTTCCATGACGTGCACAATATGTTACTGCAAGTGAAACTTAAATGCAACAGAATAAATTTGCATGTTAAGTGTATCCGTCAATCCAGCCACAAGGGGATGCACAAACTAGTGCATGTCTTTGTGCCGGTCCCAAGCCCGGAAATGGAGAGGGTTGCGTCAGGAAGGGCATCCGGTGTAAAAATTTGCCAAACCAAATATGCGGACAAAAATACAAATTTCCATACCGGATCGGTCGAGCCCCGGGTTAACAACGACCGCCACCAGCACTGCTAGCCGGCGGGGTGCTGGCGGAAATTGGGCTACTGTTGGCCGAAGAAGGAGAAGAGGACGAAGGAAAAGAGGAAGAAGGCATGTCCAGAGGAAGGAGGAGAGGAGGAAGGTTAAGAGAGTGGATGTGAGGGTAGGAACTTTGAATGTTGGTAGTATGACTGGTAAAGGGAGAGAGCTTGCTGATATGATGGAGAGAAGGAAGGTTGATATATTGTGTGTGCAAGAGACCAAATGGAAGGGGAGTAAGGCTAGGTGCATCGGAGGGGGGTTTAAACTGTTTTACCATGGTGTGGATGGGAGGAGAAACAGGGTAGGGATTATCCTGAAGGAACAGTATGTCAAGAGTGTCTTGGAGGTGAAGAGAGTGTCTGACAGAGTGATGGTTATGAAACTGGAAATTGATGGTGTGATGATGAATGTTGTTAGTGCATATGCCCCGCAAGTTGGGTGTGAGATGAATGAGAAAGAAGAATTCTGGAGTGATATGGATGAAGTGGTGAAGAGTTTACCTGAGGGAGAGAAGAGTGGTGATTGGAGCGGATTTCAATGGGCATGTTGGTGAAGGGAACAGAGGAGATGAGGAGGTGATGGGTAGGTATGGTGTCAAGGAGAGGAATGCAGAAGGTCAGATAATAGTGGATTTTGCAAAAAGGATGGACATGGCTGTGGTAAACACGTATTTTAAGAAGAGGGAGGAACATGGGGTGACGCACAAGAGTGGAGGAAGTTGCACACAGGTGGACTATATCTTATGCAGGAGGGCCAGACTGAAGGAGATTGTAGACTGCAAAGTGGCGGCAGGGATAAGCGTAGTTAGGCAGCATAGGATGGTGGTTTGTAGGATGACTTTGGAGATCAAAAAGAAAAGGAGAGTGAGGGCAGAACCAAGGATCAAATGGTGGAAGTTGAAAAAGGAAAACTATAAGGTGGAGTTCAGGGAAGAATTAAGACAGGTATTGGGTGGCAATGAAAAGTTACCAGTGAGCTGGACATCTACAGCAGAAGTGGTAAGGGAGACAGCTAGAAAGGTGCTTGGTGTGACATCTGGACAGAGGAAGGAGGACAAGGAAACCTGGTGGTGGAATGAGGAAGTACAGGAGAGTATACAGAGGAAGAGGCTGGCGAAGAAGAAGTGGGATAGACAGAGAGATGAAGAATGTAAACAGGAGTACAAGGAGATGAGGCATAGGGCGAAGAGAGAGGTGGCAAAAGCTAAAGAAAAGGCGTATGGTGAATTGTATGAGAGGTTGGACACTAAGGAGGGAGAAAAGGACCTGTACCGATTGGCTAGGCTGAGGGACCGAGCTGGGAAAGATGTGCAGCAGGTTAGGGTGATAAAGGATAGTGATGGAAACGTACTCACAAGCGAGGAGAGTGTGTTGAGCAGATGGAAAGAGTACTTTGAGGGGCTGGTGAATGAAGAGAATGAGAGAGAGAGAAGGTTGGATGATGTAGGGATTATAAATAGGGGAGTGCAATGGATTAGCAAGGAGGAAGTTAGGACAGCTATGAAGAGGATGAAGAATGGAAAGGCTGTTGCCCCAGATGACATACATGTGGAAGCATGGAAGTGTTTAGGAGAGATGGCAGTGGAGTTTTTAACCAGATTGTTTCATGTAATCTTAGAAAGTGAGATGATGCCTGAGGAGTGGAGAAGAAGTGTACTGGTACCAATTTTTAAGAATAAGGGTGATGTGCAGAGCTGTAGTATCTACAGAGGGATAAAACTGATCAGCCACAGCATGAAGTTATGGGAAAGAATAGTGGAGGCTAGGTTAAGAAGGGAGGTGACGATTAGCGAGCAGCAGTATGGCTTCATGCCGAGAAGGAGTACTACAGATGCGATGTTTGCTCTGAGGGTGTTGATGGAGAAGTACCGAGAAGGTAAGAAGGAGTTGCATTGTGTCTTCGTGGACTTAGAGAAAGCATATGACAGGGTACCTAGAGAGGAGCTGTGGTATTGTATGAGGAAGTCGGGTGTGCTAGAGAAGTATGTAAGAGTGGTACAGGATGTGTACAAGGACAGTGTGACAGTGGTGAGGTCTGCGGTAGGAGTGACGGATGCTTTCAAGGCGGGGTAGGATTACATCAAGGATCAGCTTTGAGTCCTTTCTTGTTTGCAATGGTAATGGACAGGTTGACAGATGAGATCAGACAGGAGTCACCATGGACTATGATGTTTGCTGATGACATTGTGATCTGTAGTGAGAGTAGGGAGCAGGTTGAGGAGACCCTGGAGAGGTGGAGATATGCTCTAGAGAGAAAAGGAATGAAGGTCAGTAGGACTAAGACAGAATACATGTGCATAAATGAGAGGGAGGACAGAGGAATGGTGAGGATGCAGGGAATAGAGTTGGCGAAGGTGGATGAATTTAAATACTTAGGATCAACAGTCCAGAGTAATGGGGAGTGTGGAAGAGAGGTGAAGAGGAGAGTGCAGGCAGGGTGGAATGGGTGGAGAAGAGTGTCAGGAGTGATTTGTGACAGAAGGGTACCAGCAAGAGTGAAAGGGAAGGTCTATAAGATGGTAATGAGACCAGCTATGCTTTATGGGTTGGAGAAGGTGGTGCTAACCAAAAGACAGGAGGCAGAGCTGGAGGTGGCAGAGTTAAAGATGTTAAGATTTCCATTGGGTGTGACGAGGATGGACAAGATTAGAAATGAGTGTATTAGAGGGTCAGCCCAAGTTAGACGGTTTGGAGACAAAGTCAGAGAGGCGAGATTGCGTTGGTTTGGACATGTGCAGAGGAGAGATTCTGGATATATCGGGAAAAGGATGCTAGGGATGGCAAGAGGAAGAGAGGAAGGCCTAAGAGGAGATTTATGAATGTGGTGAAGGAGGACATGCAGGTGGTGGGTGTGACGGAGAAAGATGCAGAGGACAGGAAGAAGTGGAAACAATTGATCCTATGTGGCGACCCCTAACGGGAGCAGCCGAAAGAAGAAGAAGAAGAAGTTAAGTGTATCCGTCGTTCAGTAAGCCTGTTCACCTATTTGACTCCTACAAACTATGAAACAGCCATTAATTGGTTATTATTCCCTTTAGGCAGGAAACAGAATCATTTAAGTATATTTTAACCATTAGAACCGTTATTACCTGATAACACTAATCTGGTTTAACACCACTGAAACAATGCAATGAGTTCTCAGCTAATGCATTTGTGTTGGGGGAGGCATCCAAAAAAAGCTCCTGTGAACCTGAGTAACAAAGGTCTGGCAGGAATAAAGATCCTCATCTCAGCTTATGCTAAGATCTGAGCAGCGATGTTACCTGCATCTGAGTGGGAGTTCATTTCGCCTTTGGAGCTGTTGACAGGACAGGAGCAACACTGTAGTCCTTTCTTGATTTTGTCTGAAAGGGGGAAAGAAAAGTTTATCCTGTCTTCAGCTCTCAGACGTTCAACAATAGACCATAAGGCCTCAGAGCAGAAGATTTCTCTTGCAAGAAATCCTTTGTTCTGTCTAAGTTGCGTTTTTAAACCACGTCTTTGCACAGGTGATTGTGCACTGTGCCCTTCCAGAAGTTTCCCAGAACAACACTGTGAATCAGTGACTCCCTGCATGGCGGGGTTGAGCCGAGGTGAAGGACCAACCTTCCTGGGCAAGTTCCCACAGATCCAGCGCTACTTTGAAAGCTTGAGCCACGGTCAGGGTCACAGCCTGGGCCTGGACACAACAGTAAGAACAACAACCTTCAGTTAAGCTGCTTAGCATCCGCATCTCATTTCTTCATCCTTTGCTATTTCAGTACACTCAAGTAGATCCTGTCAACAGCAGACATAGCCACTAGGTGGAGCCAGAGTAACTCCCCGCCACTCATTATTATTATTATTATTATTATTATTATTATTATTATTATTATTATTATTGTTGTTGTTGTTGTTGTTGTTGTTGTTGTTGTTGTTGTTGATGACATTTTTTTAACTTATTTTTTTGTGCAAGGCAACAGGTTAGCTTTTGAAAGCTAAGCTACTTACAATGACTAAACCCTTCATAGGACAGAATAATTTTCAACTGAGTAATTCTGGGTGAGTAACTTGATTCAAACTCAACTCCAACTAGGGTATGTGAACAAGTGTAACTGCACTGTCTTACAGCTCCACGACTACAGCTACTGTGCATACCTGGTTTTACCTGAGGACTCCAGGAATCGATTCGCTCTTCATTTCCACAATAATGTAATCGTGAGTTTGCTAATAAAATTTCCCTTTCTGCAATTAAAACACTTGGTGCCATATATTCAAAAGGAAATTAATGCAATTATAATTTTTGCGGCCACCTCATAGGCATGTGCAGGTAGTAAACAGTGTTGCTGTCGCTGGCTCGCTGACAGGAACTTACGATCTTCTTCTTGGGACACAGGAAAGCGTGACACTCCAAGGTCTCGCTGAACTGGCTCTGGGACACGTAGGCGAACACTTTGTCCTGAGATTTATCTGCAGTGCAGTAGGAGATTCTGTGGGAGGGACGGGCAAACATGTTGTGATTCAGTGAGAGTCACCAAAGGGCCACAAAAGAAATGAACATGTCAGCAGGACACTGTTGGCACAGCGGTGCTGAACATTTTCCCTCTGGCTGAGATATATTAATATGCACAGAATATTTAAACTACACCAAGTGCACATGTGCTTTCAGTAATGCAAATTATCTGTCCTGGCTTCCCAGCAGGTTTTTAAGCTGAGTTTAGATTTATTTTACAAAAGCTGAAGATGGAAAGCATTCCAATTCTATTACAATTGTTGTTTTTTTTGAAGAAGAAGAAGGGTGGCATTGTGGGGCAGCAAGCAGCAATGGTGTGGTCATTTTTTTAAACTTTTATTTTTTATGTTTTTTTTTTTTATTCCTTTTGTCATGCCAGGGCACATTCAGCTCAGTAAGTGACCAAGTTTGGGCCCAGGTGTAACAAACAGGAGCACTTGGAGGAAATCCATATGAACATATAGAGAAAAACCAAACAGCTTTGACAAAAGCCATGAGGCACCCACTGCACCAATGTGTCATCCAAGAACAAGAGAATACAACAACAAACAAGTGGGAGAGATAGGGGAAGAGGGAGAAACGTGACGGAAAAGGATCCTGCTATTCTGTAATGTTTAAGTGATTTTGACCGTGTGGGTCTTAAGCCTGGATTTAAAGGTGTTCGGTTTAGATCTGTTATTCTGTTCATTACTTGGTTTTGAAATTGATTTTCTTTCTGTTTAAAAAGATAAGACATAAGTTCTGTATATTTGGGGAGAAATCAACAATACATTACTGCATTATTTGTTCCCATTTAAACTAATGAGGCAAAAATTTGTTTAATGAATTTGTGTTACAAGCATTTTCTTGATAGTCCTTGTGGACAGGAACAGAAATAAAGTCCTTATTTAATCAAATTTTCTTGAATAACGTACATTAACTGCCTGCAATATAGTCTGTTTTGTTATACAAATTATTATACAGTTTCTTTTCATGCAGTACACCAGTATTTTTCATAGCAGTTACAGGGTGATGTGTACATCCTCCTGGATTTTGTCCACAAACTGATAAATGATATCAGGCTCAATCTTGTGATGAATAATAATACGGTTTGGCTTTCAGGCTTGCATTTCATTGCTTGTGCGCTCATTTTACAAAAAATTGGAGTCTATTTCCAAATTCTTACAGGAGAGAAGAGTATAGGAAGACACCTCCACAGGTACATTTGAACTGCACGCTTCAATCCACTTGACTTTCTCAGCTGATATACACTCAGCATCTCAACATCTCTGTAGCAGGTCAGGTGACCGCAGGTGTGAGTGTGACCAACAAGCTGGAGAGCCTCAGCCATCTTCGACCACCCGAGTGAACAGAGCCCAGTTTGTATCCCAGTGAGGAACAGCTGAAAAACTGCTCTGCAAAGACCAAAACTGCAGCCTTACAACACATCGTTGAGGGGGGTCCTCATTAAATGGGGTATTAAAAGCTGAATATGACAAGCATATCAGTAATTATACTCATCGCTGTTTGCTATAAATGTGATTCTGGACTCCCTGTGGTTTTTCTTGTGTCCCATTGAATAATCACATGGTGATGAGGAAAACGCGGAAGCGATATGCAGCCAGGAGTCAGGCAAATTTAAATTTAAATAACACATTTTGAAGAATTACAGTTTACACTTTCATTATTGTTGTATTACAGTTTAACTCTGTAGTAAGATAAAACTGTCAGGTTGCATCACGGCATTTAAGGATCTAAAAAGACAAAAAACCTTACTTTCTGTTGGCCTTTTTCAAAAGCATTCATTATTCTAAATGAAATGAGTGTCAAATGTGCAAATGCTAACCAACAAGATTCACATAAAATCCCCCTAAATAAAGCAATATGAAAGGAAAATATTTGTTAAAACTCTGTTGCAACTGTATTTGGTTTTCAGTATGCAGGCTACATGGCTACTGAATAAATCAGTCGGTTATTTTCTACAAAATGTGAAATATACACAATTCATGAAATATTTTTATTTTTGGGGGGGGCGTACACGTGTCCGAAGCATAAAAGCCAACGCTATGAGTGAATGGAGGTCTCTGCCGAGGGACTGTGCGCCCCCTCTAGTGGTCAGTGGAGCACAGTGCAGTTTATCATAATCACTGTTACCAGTATTACAAAAATCTATTACTGTGGTATTTAGCCTACATTTCTGTCCAAAGTAGCTTAATAGTTATTAATCTGACTTGGAAGAAATTAAATAGGACAATCCAACAGGACAATGGCAGCGTGACAGTCATGTACTCCTGTAAATCTACTCACTAGCAAAGCCAAGACAGCAGCTACAGCAATAAGGAAATCACGCATTGTGTTTTTAAATAGAGATGACAGCCATAGAAATATTTACTGCTTCAAAGCAGATGGCCACTGTCTACTGCGTGAAAACACCTTTCAGGGTGCATCAAGCATATGACCAGGGTTTCCTGTTTTAGCTCAACAGGAAACTGTGCCACTCTTCCCTTTGCACACAGCAGCAAACACCACAAACCTGTGCAAAAAAATCTCCCTGTATTTTCTGCCACTACGCTCACAAGCGACAGACATTGAAACATGACATTTACTCTTCTCCGCAACAGTTAGCTGCGTTCAACAGTGCAGGCTTTGGCAAAGGCCAGCTGCAGATGAGAGATGTGTGTTCAGTTCAGATGTGTTATCCTTCTGTCAATGCTGCACTATCCATTTGGCCCATGTCACACAGGTGCACACAGATATGTTTGCTAACAAAACACAAGAGGACATGGCTGGGAAGAGTCTAATCTTTGTGTGTTTATAACCTCATTAATTTTATAAAACAAGCCACATAAAATAATTATTGCTTACGCTCAGACAGTGAGCTGGTTGCAGCGTACGGCCTGAACAGCAATGGTCACATTGGCAGGAATGCAAGAACATCCTGTTTATCTGACCTCTCTCCAGGCACAAAAGTTCTTCCATTTTTGTCTCTTGAGCAAAAACAACCCAAATCTTCATGGTTAAACTATAGCTGCAGCCAGTTTTTAAACATTACTTTGATTTATTTTTTTTAACACAGTTAATATCTGACATAAGTGGTTTAGCATAGTGTGTCCTTTCACATGTAGGAACTTTGTGTCTTTTTAAGTAAACCTTTATCTTCCTGTGACAAAACTCTCCTGTTATGAAAGCGTGATATTTCACCGTTAATCCTCTCTGTGCTAATACATAAAAGTGTGCATAATGTGCTAGGTGTCTCAGAGTACGATTAGAAATAATGTATTCCATTATTCCAAACATGCTTTCGCACAAAGTCGTATTAAAATATTAAAGTATTAAAAATACGGATGTGTGGAACACGTCAAAGCTTAAATGAATACGGATAGACTAAACGTGATAAAATTATTTAACTGGAATCCTATTTAATTGTGCTCTGCAGATGAATCAAAGATCAAAGGGGTTTTTTAGGAAATATTTGGAACACATAGAATAAAGTACACTAATGCTGCTAACTGTAGAAGTTCTAACTGTAGAAAATTTTCATTATATTTTGTTAAATAAACAGCTGTCAATGGCTGTGCAAAAAAATAAAGTACTAAAATTGAACTTGCCTTTGATGTTCAATACTTGAAAAAAATTGCGTGTGTTTTTATGTCTTTTGCACTATCTGATATTTGTCTGGTGCTGTCTTCCACTCTTCCGGCAAGCTCTTCTGAAGAGGCACCTTGCTTGTTTTTTCAACTTCTTCACAGCTTCTTCTGTGACAGTCAGAGGAGCCCAATATCCCCATGTTGGGGTCAGGTAATGAAACAGCTTTGCCAGGGTTACCCAGAAAAGCTGGGCACGTAAAAGTCTGAGCCACTATGGTGTCCCATCCAGCAGGTACTGTAGCTTCATAGCCTAATGGGCCATGATGAGGATAAAACAGTTCATGAAAATTGATGGATGGATGGATGGATGGATGGATGGATGGATAAATGTAGGATGCTAAGCGGTCATCAAAAGTGTTCACCCCATCATCAACACCGTGCAGTCCTTCATAAATGAATTCAGCCAGCTCACACATCACAAACATGACACATGACAAATTCTCACAACCGCAAATGCACAAGGACTCATGGCGAATGATCATCCCCACGAAGGGGCAGTTGGCATGCAGTTCCTCAAGTGCCTAATTGACGTTTCTCTGCTTGGCTTTTCCTTAATTCCTCCGGTTGTGTTTTTTTCTTTTCTACCCTATGCAGAGGATGAGCCAGCAATGACTCTTAGGAATCTGATGAAAAATGGAATGGAAAAGCAGAAAGACGGGGGTCAGCTCTAGAGCAAGCTCCTTGCATGTTCTATGCTGACTAAGTGGACATTTTAATTCCTGTCGGATCCAAATGCTGTCAGCCTAGAACACTCTCAGCGTCTCAGATGTTTCAAAGGGAAACAAGTACAGTAGCTGCAAAGTATACGACACATCAAGAAAATAGTAAAATCTAGTTCATTGTTTTGGCAATGTGTCTAGATGAAAAACCCTGTGTGGCCAAAAATACAGTATGTGGACCCCCCTTCTAATGGCTGAGCTGAGCTGTTTTAGCCGCACCCATGCAGCAGACAAGCATATCCCAGACAACTGTGTGCTTTCAGCTTTGTGGCCACAGTCTGGGGATGGTCACTGCAGTATCAGTCATGTTGCTCTTTTACCCGCTATACCAACTGTGAATTATACAGCAACTGTTTTTTACAACTACTCTGTTAAAAAATAATCACATCTCTTAACTGCGCAGCAAATCAAAGATCTTTTTTTTTTAATTCGCCACATTTGGATCCGAGACCCCACAAGACGCACCTGCCTGTGTGTTTACACTGGAGGACAAAAAAGTAGCTGCGTTACCCACCTATATATGGAGACGTTCTCAATGAGATCGCTGGTTTCAGTGTCTGCAATGATGATTCCTTTTGGAGAGACTGTCAAGGTCACTTTTCGGAACTTCTTTGCGCTGGCTCGGGCCTGTCAGTGGGACGCACAAAAGTTATGTACAGCAACATCAACTTCGGGTTTCTCCGTCCATAGCCTGGAAGCTCTGGGGAAAATGATGCAGAACGTGGCTTCAGCTGACAAGAACTGTATTGTACCAGAGGAAAACTGCCAATTCTACTGATGTACAGAGTCTATTAGGCTTGTTTGCATTCAAGATTTGAAATCTTGGCAGGGTTTACCCCTTCATATTATTTCCAATCCACTATTTGCCTAACTGCAATGCAGTTTAGCACAGCAGTGAAATAATGAAGCTGAACTCATAGTGTTGCATTTCTATTTATAGGAGATGTCACCATCAGACCAGGTACTCCCCCTGGCAACGTGGGAGGTGAAGACATGTATGAACGCACATAAGATTTTGTATATTTCAGAGCAGATAACTGATACACTATTGGCACACCGGTGAATGTTAACAAAATAAAGAGGACAATAATGAAAAGGAACTGGGTTTGGGATTCGGAAAGGAAGGCAAGTGAAAAGAGGAAGACCAGTCTTTAGGGATCATTTAACAAAAAAAGAACAAAAAACAGTAATAATGAAGCAATGTTATTGTGGCAAAGACACAGCTGACTGGAGAATCGATGTCATAAAGAGAACCGAGGCGCTGAGTGTGAATTGTACGTTCACCGTGCTACAATGATGTGTTACACTTACAGCTCTGCTGTGCTTTGAACACAAAGAGCGCAATGTTCAGTTGCATAGTCTGAGGACAGTGAGCCAGAATGTCATTGAATATCAAATTGGAAAATAACAAATATTGCCACTAATCGCATTCAGACAGCTTGGTTTCCAAGGGAACAAGTAGGCAATTGCCTTTCTCCTCTTAACCCCCCTGATAGTACAGTAAATTGAATGAATGTTTGCCCCACCAGAGACTTCAGCCACTGCTTTACTTGAGAAGTGATTTTTATATATATAAATATATATTTTATGAAACAGAGGCAGTTCAATAAAATGGGGTTTTGAGGTCTTTGATGAATGGAAAGTACACATGTGTACAGGTATAATACACTGAAAGGAAGAACATTCATAAAGGAGACACAATGGATTAGAAAAATATAAATACTGCATTTTTATATGACCTATAATTATGCATCTTATTATCTGGTAATGTTTTAATGAAGATTTTATTTTGTTAGTCAGTCATTTTATTTCCTTAGCCAAAAATAGTTATTTATTTAAAGTACACATATGATTTCTTCAAATGTATAGTAGGAGCAAACAAACAAACAAATGAATGATCGGATGAACAAACTAAAGAATGAACAAACAAACTAATGAAGAATGAACGAATGAAGAATGAACAAACAAACGAACGAATGAATAAACTGTCACGTTTTTGAACAGAGACATGCACTTACAGTAGTCTATCAACTCAATATATACCTGTAAGTATGTATAAAAAGGTTAATTCTTCCATCTGACTCTAGTGTATTAACTTCTGCGATACCCCAGAAACAGTGACTGCTGGGATAAATAAAGTCTAAATCTTGCACTGAAATGAACATCACTGAACATCAAACATTTGTCGGTAACACTACACTACATGTGCCAGCATGGTGTCTGCATACTTTGCAGAGTGAAAGACACAGGCAGTGGTCTCGTTTCAATATATCAGAAACATCCATCAGCCAGACAAACAAAATGTCTCCTACAAAGTTAGAAAGGTGAAAGAACAATAAAAATTATGCCAATGCAGAAGAAAAGGGGAAAAAGAAAAAAAACATCGAAAGTTAAGCTATATGTTGCATTTTTGTCCAAGAACTGACCAAATTTTTCAAGAAAAAAATGTACAAATGTCCTTCGAGATGCAAGTCTTTGCATAGAAGAGTGAAATTATTTAATAACCTTTAAACAGTTACAAGCAAATATGAGGGTGATTTTTTGCATTTATGAATAACAAGATTGATTCAAACCATAATAGGAACATATCTCCAACTTACAAGCTTAGAACAGGAACCTGGCAGGGTTATTTCATGCAACAGTTTAACCTTATTATGTGTACTTATGGGTGTGCTTAAAATAACAATCTGAAAACTTTGCCCTACTTCAAAATAGCCAGAAAAACTAGGAAGGTGTTTAGGGATGTCTTTTACAGACCCAGTGGATGCAAATGTTGGTGGAGAACAATGACTGTACTGACTAGTAAAGTCCCAGAAAGTTTAGAACATTTCTTTTGGTGTGCTAGTTCTGAATTACGCAAAAAATTAGTGGGGTGATCTCCAATCTATTAGATAACAGAACATACATACATTCCTACAAACATACACATACAGACAGACATACAGAAACAGAACATATCAACAGTCTATCTGCAGCATCACTATTGTCCATATATATAGGCTTACTAGTTTCTTAATTCATGAAAACTTGGGCAGATTTTACAATACAGGATTGCCCATAAATATGTGTTGCAAATTGTAGCAGGACATGAAATCCGTGCTGAAGCTTCTCACCATAGCGACTATTCTTCTGATAGCAGCGGACGCCATGTCCTCTCCCTTCGGCTGGCCGACCAGTGTCATGCCCAGGTACTTCAGGTTGAAGACCATGCCCTCCAAGAGCGTTTCTTTTGTGTCAGTCCAGTTCTCTGGAAGCTCTGAAAGACATGATGGAACAGTTTTCAAAACAAGGGCAGTTCTTTGTCCTTGAAAAAAGGCCTTGCTGCAGATTGTCCCAGTTAGCACCAATTCAGGAGGACTGGGTTTTACAGTTTTTCTGATGTGAGCACCGCACATTGACCTGCATTTTAGTCTCAGAGGAACATCAGAACCACTCTAGGAAAAGTGCAGCTGCAGCTCACAATTCACAGCGTCTCCATCACAAGTGAAGCCACAAAGTGCAAGCAATGGGTCATCCATCTCTGAGCAGACATCTCTCACCCAGCACAGTTGGGGGAAGCCTGTTAGGCAATACCACAATGATTCCATGAAACCAGGGTCCACCACAAAAAGACCCCATAAGATAAATCAGAAGATGGTAGCTTCTCACAGCAGTGTGGTTTGCATGATGACATTCGTGCACCTTCAGAACAAGAGCTTCTTGTTCATCCTAATACTAAAATCCTCATGCACAACTTAAGGTACTGCTGGACTGTTCAAAATACATAATTTATTTGTGGAAACAATCCTGTGTTTAGTGTGTGGAAGAAAAAGATGAAGTAACACTTCGGGTGTAGAGAGTGTTACACTTTATTTTTCTATAGAAATACTCACCGGTGCAGGAGAGCCCCAAAGTATTCACACCTCTTCAGTAGTTCTACACTACATCTCTTTGTGAGTGCGACCTTTGACGTTGCTGTGATGAGGTACTGCCTGCCTAGACATGGTGGAGTAACTTCAGTTTTAGGAGGTCTCAGTTGAGCGAGTCCAACGTTAATAAAGAAAGGCACAGACTTCAGCCAACCTTGCAGCTGGGAAGGATTATGTCCTAGAACAATTTCCCATTTGTACCTCGTTCAGCTCACAGGTTACAGGACACAAGAGTTGCAGCGTAATATTTTAAGCAACATAGTCATAATAAAACACACCCACACAAACATTATATAGATGGCATCACCTTTAACACTCGCATCCTTCTTGATTTTAGGCTTTACATAATGGAAATGTGTCAATTGTGCATGCAGAAACAGCTATGTGTGCCTGCATGTATGCCCTGGTGAGGTTATGTGTGTGCAGTGAAGGAACAGTACACAAAGTGTCTCCAACAGTCTGTTCTCCTGCTTCATCACTGGGCCTGTGCACCGCCATCTGTTTCCTCACTTGTGACCAGCACTCATCTGGGATAAAACCATACGGCCATCAAAGGCCTTCACTTCTGAAATGAAAAAGCGGATCCCCAGTTCCGTTGCTTTTTTTTGTGTGTGGAAAATACACGGATGATTTTCAGGTGAAAAGAAAGCGTCTCACTTTCGTGTAACAAAAATGTTCTCAAAATGGTGTACAAAAAGAAAAGCGCAAAGCTCCATTTACATAAATGTATGCTATCAATGAATCAGAGCGGCCTTTCATCTCTGAGTATCTGCTGTAAAAAAGCATCTCTGACTCCATACAATACCTGAGTACACAAAATAGACTTAAGGAATTTGCAGCACTGGTTTATTCTGGCATTCAAAAACACAGAAATCTAAATAATTATTACAGTTATTTTCTTTTGGAAATAGAGGTATTTGAAACTTTGGAGATTTAAATTACTATTTTCCCAAAAGGCACTTATTGCTCAAAATTGGGGCGCGTGGCAGAATTTCACATGTAGCCACCCAGGCTATCTGTGCCTAATTGTGAGGGACACACCATATCTTCACCAGGCTACACATGAATTATTGAACAGATCAGTGTTTATGCTTCAGGCTCTCAAATGCATACATCCCCCAAAAAGGGATACATGAATTTTTAAATAAACTGCCATTCCCGTATTTGACTACATGTAATGCTGGGCTCATAAAAGTGACAAAACTGGTCAGAACAGCATTGGTTACATTTAGATATGTTTAATAAAAAAGGGGGATGCAAAAATGATTTTTTAAATTGAGCCAGAATGTGTTCACAGGGAGAATAATTTGATAACTTGGATTTCGGTGGCTAGATAATGACATTTCAAAGGACAGGAAATTGTATCACGTGATCTTTTTCCAGAAAGCTCTACTAACAAAAAAAAAAAAAAATCATTGCCAAAGTCATTACTGCAGGGAATTGCTTTATTCAAAGAAATTTTTGCATCTCAGTTTGACTACAACGTGCAGAATGCAATATAAACATAAATACATTCAGTTCAGTGAATTAGATGCAAAAAGCAATGAATGCAGTGCCGATACGACTCGATCAGAAAGCCTCTACAAGGGAACTAGGGGGCAATTCCCCACTTTCATTATTTTATGCATTAATTACTTTTTTCCAAAAAAAAATCAAATTAATTTAATATTTTTTTATTTTTCCTGGTATTTTGATTAATAATAAGTTGTTTCAGTACTTAAAAAAGAATAACTGTGTAATTGACCACAACATTTGAATTCTGTAAAATCAAGGATAGACTGTACAGCTGGTCCTTAACATACGACAGACTTGCACTTATGGCAGTCAGTAATAAATAAACAAATAAACAAACAAACAAACCAACAAATAAATAAGAGTAATAATAATTTTAAAAAATGAAATGGATACAAATTGTAAAAAATTGTCAAAAAAATAATTTAAAAATGATTTTAAATGATTTCTAGGATTCTGGTAAGTGAATGATCATCTTATAGTTGTTTAAAACATGTATACAGGAATATCTTTTAATGTATATTCTGCAGTACCTGTACATGTACAGTGCTGTAGCATAATGATAGCACCTGGCTCAACATACACAAATATACTACACATACTTATCCCATAGAAAAAATTGTAATACAAATGTTGTGAAAATGCATTAAAACATTGCACGTATGTACCTGCACTGTATGCATATATGAGAGTGTTCAATATCAAACGGGTAAAGTGTACTCTGTAAAACACTGTTTTATGACTCTATGCCACTGCCCATGCATAGCCAGCAACCACCTTTTCGCGCCTGCTTCACCATGCCCCCCTCCCTTCTGCAAATATAAGATCATGCAACACACTGTGTTTGTTGTTCTTACTGTCATATCACACAAATATATAAATGTAGCAGGTCAATTTGACACATCTTGCCTTTATTGTGCATCTCACAAAATTGAATTTGCACCAAAAACCACTCACAAGTGCCGTTCTTGTCTCCCATGCCTTAACGCAATATACCTTATCTCAGCATGACAGCGCTGTGTGACCTGACACTTGTGAGCAGTAAACATCTATTTATTCATGGCTGCCACCATAATCCTCACACCACCACCTCCACCTGACCAGTGACCAACCATCAATGAGTACAGAAGCCCAATGGAGTATTATCAAAAGATCATGTTCTTTGCACTTACTACATCTTGCTGCTGTATGGCACAGAATACTGAAGCATTTAAAAAAATGTTATAAACATACTATTCAAAAAGAAACTTTGATGAAGAATACAGTACTGAATTATTAAAACAAAATAAATCAAAAACACTGACAAATGTTAGAAAAGAAGTTACAGTATAGTGGACTAAATGCTTAAAAATAATCCCTCTGTCATGACTATGATCCCATTTATGAGCAACGTGACTTACGACCGGGCCACCGGTCCCTAACTGGCTTGTAAGCTGAGGACAATCTGCACATTAAAAAGAATGCACTTAAGGATTTAGCTTATCTTTATCTTTCTGCTTGTTTTTTGGCAAAGAGTGGAAATGAACGAAATTACTACACATCGATTGTCACTGTGTTTAAAATGGAAGATGGTCTAAGGCCCTTTGTATCTCCTGCAGGATCTCTTGCATCTCCTTTCATAAGAATCTGGGACAGAACCCCGAGCAGAAAATAGGCCAGAAGCCGACCATGAGGAGGTGTGAAATAATCAGTTCCCTCGCTCTGCCCTTCAGCAGCACATTGTGTCATGTGCTTTCCCACCAGGTCCCCGTGAAAAATGCCGTCTGCCAGACTCTCCGCATCCCCAATCTGACACAGACGGCTTCCATGTCCGAAAGTGGAACGCTCCTTTTATCCGTCCCACGTCACCATTGCTTCTGTGAAGTGAAACAGAATTTGGAACGGAATTCTTCACATCGCCCCTGCGCCTCCTCCATATAGCTGTGCTCAGCACTCCAGCTCCACCCCAGGCCCAGCTGACCTCAACACGATTCAGATCCTTCGGTCCGTCAGCAAGTTTTTATGTCAGGCAGATGTCGGAAAGCAACATGACACGCGGACTTGTGCTGGGCACGGCAGTCAGTTTTCCTGGGAGTATTACTACATTGTACAGTATGCACAGAATCTGGACGCATCTGGTACGCAAACTAATGTGAAGGACTGAAGCAATTTTTCAAATCCTTTAATTTAATATAACGGAATGATTTTGGATAAATGTACTCAAGGCTTTAAAGAATAACTTGTAACACCACATTTAAATAAAGCATAAAAATTGTGTTACTGAGTCAACTGCATTGGAGCCGCCAGTTCACAGAATGCACTGCAAAGGCAGAGCGCAGAACTGACAACAATATTTTCACATTTTCATCATCATGTTAAAAGATGTAAAGGGGCTAAAATAGTTCAGATGTATGCTTTAAATCGGGTCCCAGTAACGAAAAGCTTACAAATAGCCATTTTTCCTATTTGCTTGCTCGAATTTCTAATAAGCATTTTCTAATAAGAATACTACTGCATTCCTTACTTTATGGACAAATCAAAAGTTGACAGACTGAAAAACATGTAAATCATATTTATAAATAGTGGAGGAAATAAAAAACTTGTTATTATTATTGCCTCAGCAAGGAACTCCCAGAACAGATGTTCAGCTTAAATCGCATCATAACCGCTTCAATCACAACTAAAAGAAGAGGTGGGGAATTAATTTCTGAAAGAAGCTGCATAAGATCTTCAGGTAACATCTCAGAAGATCTAATCGAGCTGATGATGAAGGGGTTTCCTTCCTATCACCCCCCAACTAGTTGACAGTTCTTCAAATACCCATCCTAGAAAATATCTGATTTTTATCAAGTGCCATACATGCATGACTGAGGAAATTGGATCCACGCATAAAAAATGGGGATGAAGGGAAATCTTGTATAAAACTGAAATTGGATGGTAATTGTCATCATATAAAATGAAATGAGACCTCATGGACAATAAGCGAAAACTTGAGGTTGAGAAAAAAATCAAATTTAAAGTCAAAGCAAAATTTTTGCTTTCCTTAACTGAACTGAGAAAAAGGGGAAAACTGCATGTAAAGAAGAGTCAAAGTGTTTTAATTTTTGGATCATATCAATAGCCAGAAAGGTCACTCATGCCAAAGACAGAGATTGTTGTCATCCTCTGCTGACCCCTGCGGCAAAGTGAACTATGAGAAACCTAATAAAGTGTCGTTCACACCAACACAATCCCATGGATTACAACATGCCTCCTTCTGTATTGATTCCTAACTCTCCTTGGTCTCGTATCTTAAGACAGAATGGATATCCTCAACTCCCTTTAATGGTTTCTGGAAAAAGAAGCCATTGGATTTCTGATCAGAAGCCATGCTGATTATCTGTTCACATTCTTCTTAAAACCAAAGAACATGACCCAAGTAAAAAATTTCAGTTTGTCTTATGAAAACATGTAGATAGAAATACACAGAATTTTTACTGTAAAAGCAAATTACTTTGTTCAATTACTTGATGTTTACCCCTGCAATAAAATTTATTTATTAGATTAATTTTAAAATGAAGCGAACACATTGGTTTAACAAACACAGTATTTGAATTGCAAGTAACCTGAATTGTTGCTAAGCAAGAAAAAGTAGTCAAATATTCAGTCAGCTTTTTGAAATGTTTGCTAACAATATGCAGATGATGTACATATACAGTACAGTAGGTAAAAAACAGAACAAAATTTCTCAATAGCTGACTGAGGTTTTGATCAGAAACACTGGCTCTTTTGGCAGGGGATACCACAAAGCTAAATAAGCACAGTTGAAAGCAAGCAGTGCTTGTCACTTCCTTTAAAAGTCTGACTTCTCAAACAGTCAATAAAGATAAGGAGGGGAAAACCATGTTTCAATTTAGCCCCAACAGGGCTCATAATCCCCTTCTGAAGTTTATATTTCAAATCAAAAATTCAAATGAAATGGGACTGCTGGCAAATAAATACATCCCCAGTTTTTCAACAGCCTTTCTTTGAGGTAAAGTTAAATAAATGTCATGCAAAGACATGAGCACTTAATTCATTAAAAATACCCTGACTAATATATTTACCTTTACATGAAAGTTTTTTTTTTTTATTTCAACAGTCTATGAAAATACTCAGAATAAAAATTACACAACTGCTACAAACATGATAAAAAATTATGTCCATTCTTCTCAAACAGACCAACACTAAAGCTTGCATTACTTAAATATAGGAAACTAACAACCCAAGTGTTGCTGCAGTGCCTAGTTGAGGAACCCAGACGTAGAAACGTCTTGTAAAGAAATGGTGGGTATCTGTGGGTATCAGCTGTTGTCAGCCGTTGGTGGCCAACTCAGAAACGCAGGAGCCAGAAGAGAATCCCACCAACCCAAGCCCATTATAGCAGTCTGTAGCACTACTTACTGCAGAATAATTTATTGCAGCACATTAAATATGGAAAACACCTCTCTGAGCATATGTCTTGTAAAAACAGCCAAGCATAAATTATAAAATGACATTTAAGCCTCTGACCACGTGCTGCAGCCCTCACTGGCTGAGCTTGACAGGCTGCACAGTTTTAAAACTGACTGACCACAAATGCCAAAAATATACATTTTTTTTGTACAGGCCATATGTTTACTTTAAATTATTCACAGAATTCTGTAACACATTTTACCTATAGAATAGAGCAAAAAAAAAATCATGAACGATCGTGCTGTTTTCATTCAGTTTGTATGTTTATATATGATGACCTTTAGGTTGCTCTCCTAGAGTAAAAAAAGAAGCACTGAGCCAAACCCTCTCCAACTGGTTGGGTCAGGTGGTCTTGTTCATCACAGCAGATTCTGACCTCTTCATGATCGCAGTCCAATGAAATTATTTATGATCCAAGACACTGGGGGACGTCTGCCCTTGGAAAATTAGATTTTTTATCCATTTTGGCTGATACTTTTCTCTGATGTTAGGCTGCTTAGAGTGATTTGCCACATTGACAGCTGAGTAATTTTTAATGGAACAATTCCGTATTTTGATTGAGGTACCATGGCACGAGGTGGAATTCAATCATAGGTCCTTGGAGTTCAAGAGGAAGGATTTCTCCAGTAGACTACGTGTTGGGCAAAAAACCAGCTTGACATGGTGGACAGCACTACTGAGGTTCTGAAACACTTGTCCATTATATTCCCAGGTTTGGAACAATAACCTGCACACTTCAATTAAGGGGTAAAAAGTGTAGCGGATTCAAGCCTGGCAACAGAGCCATAGCATCTTTTTTATTGGGGTAATGAGCCCAAATACAGCCAATCATCCAATGGCGGAGGCAACGGAGAACAGAGGTTTCCATTTTGAAGGCTGGGTTTGGAATGGGGGGGTTGGAGAGTAACCTATGTTTGGTTCAGCTTAAACATTAATTTCTCGTGTCCCTGTTCCGTAAATTATTGGCCCTCTTCTTGTTGTATTTGTTGTGGTCTCTTGCTCATTATGGGATGAAAGCATGAGAAGAGGCATAAACCTTCCTCCCAATGCTCCTCACCTGGTCACTCTGCGCCTAGCATGCACACAGAGTGGAAGCCAGCATACTTGGGCGAAAACCAGCAATCTGAACCATTAGAGCATGTGGCAGCTTGCAGTTGGATTTACTTCATGACCAAATGGAGGAACAGTCAGCACTCCATAACCAGTTGGGAAGAGGAGAAGGAAAACCCATTAGGCATTGAAAATGGAACAAGTATAAAATAAAATTAAATTAAATTAATCGTTGCTTTCCTTGGATTTGAGGCATGCATAATAATCAAACACTAAACGAAACGGAAACCACAGAGAAATTCATTTGTCCCATTTTAAAAATGATATTCAAGATGCTCTGCTCTCCGAGGTGGGGGCAGGTTCAGGGAGAGGATGTGCCACCGGACGCGAAGAACCACGGAGCAACACACGCAGAAAGCAAAAACAATGGCAGCAGCTTCAAAGGGAACGGAGCCAAGGGAGCGGCCTTCACACCAGAGCAAGCATATCAGATCTCACAGGCAGCCGCAGAGGAGACCCAACCAGGAGTAAGAAATGATATCAAAGCCGCAAAGCCTCCGCCCTCCTCTCAACCCCCTCCCACACCCTCCACCACATGGCAACAGTGAAGATGTCCCTGGACAGCACACCACCCCCCACACCCCGTCTTTTCACTTGCATAATGTGCTTTATTCCTCACTGCTGTGCTATCCTGGTGGCATGCGGTGAGCAGGTGTACGAGCTCTCGTACACGTCGGACGCACATCCATTGGGGAGATGGGCTTTGAGCTCTTTGCCTGTCAGAGGAAATTCCGGAACTGCGACATCTGTGCAAATGTTCACACACGTACATGCATTGAAAGCTGTGCAAAATAGCAGAGTAAAATGTGGTATAAACATCAGTATATGTGTGTTCTGTTGAACTGAAGCACAAACACATGCAGGGTTATCACAGTGACAGAGACCAATGACGCACAAAAAAATGATCCTTGGAAAAAACAAAGGGCTGTTGACGGTTAAACACAAAACAGATTCCACTTTGCTCAGTCGCCAGCAAGGAACTGAGTTAAGTCCCAACTGCAGCAGGGAGGTTTGCAGTCAACCAAGTAATCTGACCCTGCTGGGCCGCAAACTACGCTCCTCCCATGGGTCTGTCAGTGCTGCATTTCAGAAGAGTGGGCAAAAAAGATGTGGATCAACTGAGGCCACCAATGGTTTAAGAATGAGAGAATAAATGTCAATCAATGATGCTGGTGTTTTGAAACAAATTTTAAGTTTCCTGTAAAATTTTCCCCCTTTGAGTGAGCTCAGGATCCTCTCCACATTGGCCGTACAGTTGTTTTTTGGTCAGGGAAGGGATGTCGTCTCACCTGAGCGCCACACTACGTGATCAGAGAGCACAAGAGGTGGAAAGGCTGTCTGCATGCGAGTAACTGCTGCAGCAAGGCTTCCTCACATCACTAAAGGTGGAGTGACCAGCTCGGCTATGCATCTCAAAAGGTGCAAAGGGTTTTTTCCTACTGTGTGCGTGGCGAGCGGGGGGCACGTCTGCCGGCCACTTCAGTGTTCCAAAGTCCTGAGTTAAATCAGTACCCTGCTGCCATGGTCTTATCTTTCAGATCCAGATCTGTTCTATAATTCATAAGCTTTTGAGGGGTAAGCTTGAGGGGGTGGTCATGCTGGGTTGACGTCATTACATGACACACCTCTGAGATTTCAGGCCATGAGGAAAGATATAGAAACTTCACAGACCATTTAAGAGTCTTTGGAGTTCAAACGCACAAACGTTTACAGTGAAATGCTATTTTAAATCTAAGGCAAAAGTGGAAAAAACAGACAAAGAAAAACAAAAATATACACCCGCAGAGAAAAATGCTCAACACAAGCAAGCAATTTCAAATCGACATAAAAGTAGGATGAATAAATAAAAAATACAAATGAACTTAGTAACAGGCCCATAACAGCGGCCTGAAAGAATGCATCCTGGAAATAAGGAACATGCATTTTAACTTTTACTCTTCTTTTCTACTAGACTGATGTGTAAAACACTGGTGCTGGCTTTCAGGAATTATATTCTTGTCACTGTAATGTGCTTTAAATTTTTATAGTACTTGCAATAGAAAGGACTGAAAACTCGAAAATAATGTCACTTCAGCAGTTCTGAACAACAGAAAGTGCATGTCTCACTCACAGCATGAGAAATATGTGAGATCCAGGTTCTGTCAGCATTAACTAGGAAGCGCTGAACCTGATAACGTACCTGGAACTGAAATCTCCTGAAATGTATGATAATACGGAAGAAGGAAAGTGTAAGCTCGGAAATGGCCAGGCCTTGCAAAGTGATGTGAAATATGGACCATACACATAACTATTGTATCTGATGGGTGAATGACTTTTGAGGTGTAAAATTTTCACAGTAGTTCTGCAGTTGGCCCTATAGACAAGGAGAGTAGTTAGGAGTTTTGATTCATACACAATTCCACAACTTCACTCTAAAACCATGGTTATTTACACATGACTTTGCCTGACGCGATCCAGTAGACGTCCAAAAAGTACAGAAGCAGATTTTGCAAATGAGGTTTGCAGGCAACTTGCTGAGGCAGTGAGAAAGCCACACATATTAAAGCGTGAGATTCTTCCAAGGGTTTGAAAATTATATTTAGGAGTTTTCACAAATACAAAATGCAAGTACCTGTATTCAAAGAATGTCAACATGAATACAGTATTAATACGCTGAATACTAATCAAGTGTAAAAGTTAACATTTAGGGTGTTTGTCACGCTTACTGTTGTTTTTTCAGATTATATTGCTTTGCTGGTATAAAGAGGCAGGTCTGATGCAAAACACCTGAGGAGAGGCTGTTCAAAGCTTGTTTTAGGGCTCTCGGTGGGCGGGGGGCAGAAGAGCAGAAATTGTGTGATGCGTTCCGGGTTTAAATCAAGAGCTAATCTTGATCCTTGAGGGGGAGCGCAGTCCTCCTGTAGATTTACTCCAGTCAGCCCTGTATCGAGGTATTTGCTTATTTGCACCTGCACCGTTCTGTGCCATCAGCTGCAGAACTGTGCCGGATGTCTTACACTGGATGTACATCATTCTCAGGTGACATTCTTGTTACATTTCAGACTCACTTACTGTGACTGTTCTGCTAAGAAATGTAGTGGGTTTCACTGAAGAGTTTCCAAACATAAATTCCCTTACCAACCTACCAAAATATGTGTGCATGGAAACAATCTGTGTGAAACAGAAATCCAAAAATAAGTTTATTGACTCAACATGGTTCTGTCTCTGTAGTCTTAGAAGCTAACTAATTATTAATATGAAAATGAATAGGCCTTCTCGAGGTGTTAGCATGCAGTCTGAACAATGAAAAGGAGCCGAGAATTTGGGACCATTCTAAAACAAAGCGAAAGAAACCATTTCATCAGGAGATTTCCTGTCCAATACCAAAACTTACGATAATTTTATCTCTTGATATAATATGCTAGAAGAAAATAAAACTGTAGTCTTACAAGTATGCTGCAGTGATGATGCATGTGATATAGAAACACAAGGCATTAATTAGCCTACTTAAAAGTAAATTCTCTAAGGAGAAGTTCATATTATTTTATATTCATATTTCGGCAAAATGTGGAAGACAGCAATTTACAGTGCAGAGCCAAGGTATTAGCCAATCTGCTGCTTACTGATCAGACGGAGGAATTTGCTTTTGTAGGAAGAAATACGTAGACGTACCCGATTCTGAAGCTGATATTTTCTTCACATGATTGTCAAAGACAGGTAAGGGTGCGGTGAAGGTCTGACCATTAAATAATTAATGGACTTCTTGCATCTATGGATCTCTTATCAGGAAATGCAAAAGATTTCAGAAAAACAGCTAAATTATATTAAGGTTTTACCATATGGGGCAGTGAATGGAGCAGTGGTTGAAGCCATTACCCTGATCAAAGATCAAAAGAATTTATTTATATTGTAAAGTGTTTTGTTTCAAATACCTCTCCTGCTCTAGTACCTTTGAACAAAGTACTAATTTACTCCCGAAAAAAAAAAAGAAGTTAACAATAATGCTTGGATGCCAAGATATATGGTTTCCTTTCCCAGAAGTACCTGTCTCACCTCTTGCTCACAAGTTGCACCTATTGTAGCCTCACCTCTCTACTTTCAGGACAACCTCCTGACTATTGCAACCCTACACCGGTTAAGCAGCTACTGATAATTGATGGATGGATGGATGAATGGATGGACAGACAGATGGACAGATAGATGGGCAGACATTAAAATGCATTAGAGGAAAGATACTTTTTCCTTTCTCTTCTAAATCCTCTGTAAGATATAAAAACTGCACTCTGTATACAGTGAGGCATATTAAGGACTTAAAGTTCAAAACTTTTATACTTTCCCCAAAAAATAAATAAATAAATAAATGGATCACCGGAGATGGTTTTTCAGATTAATCTGTAAAGAACAGGTCCCAGGGCTAATGTGGGCAGAAGGACAACATAACATAGGACACAGAGCAACAATGCCTGAGGCAGCAAATCTGACCTTTAAAATGTTGGTGCTGTTTCTATATAATATGTTCTAAGGCTGTAGCTTCCTCTCCAGACATCTGCGGCACTTAAATATGCCAACTTGTGACGTTTTCTCTTTTTCAAAAAACAGACCTTTCAGACCAAATCAGACAAATCAGACCTTTTCATGCAATGAACCAATATAAATAAGAAATTAATTTAGGATATGCAAATCTTATTGTGGACTGCAGAAGGCCACACGGATTTAGATTTTACATTCTGGTGCAAAGGTTAAAGGTATGTCTAAATTTCCTGTAAAATCATCCATTTGTCCACATTCGAAGAGCCTTGCAGCAACGCAAGATGCACAATGTATTTGTGAAGGTACATGAACTGAACTGTAAACATAAACAAATGTATTTTGAGGACTGAACAGAAATCCAAAAAACAGAAAATACAGAAAAAGGCTACGGTTTGACACTGAATCCCTCAGGCCTCACAGATTTTAGCATTAAAAAGCAAGACTTGAAATAACAGCAGGGTAATAAAAAAAACTGCGATGAGCACATGAAAGATGCGGCACTTCAAAGCTGGCTTGCATTACATCAGTGTGATGATGAATGATGGTATTGATCACACTGACGTACAGCGGCGCTCTTTCAGACACCTTGTTAGTGCTGGCGTGCAGAGGCTTCTCGGGGAGAATCTAGAAAATTAATTCCATTCTTTGACAGGCAAACAGTTAGTAAAATCTGGTGAACAGTACCAGCCATGACATTTTGTCAGGTCTCTTTGCATTGTTATTCAGCACTAGTATCGCCGAAACAGAATATCGTATACACACAATATTAACTGAAGCAAGTTAGATTCTAATAAATACATTTGTTGAAATAACAGTAAAATTTACCTGTTTTCTACTTCCTTAAACTAAATGAAAATCTCAATGACCACTACATGAAGAAAAGCAGACCAAAGAATCAATACATGTAGTCACCTTAAAAATGCATCTTTTTTAAATGTTTAAAAATAAATACCCTATATTAAAAATAAAATACCTTATATTAAAAAATATGATTGAAACCTTGTCCCTAACAAATTTCTTTTATTATAAATACCAGATTATAAAGCAAACATATATAATTATACTTTTTTTTCACCTGCCTAGGGAACTATCTCCAAATCCTCTGTGTGTGTATGTGTGTGTGTGTGTGTGTGTGTGTGTGTGTGTGTGTGTGTGTGTGTGTGTGTGTGCGCGTGTGTGACAGCACATGTTTAGAAAGGCTTCTTAAAAATGGAAACCTACAGTCAAATTAAAATTACCTCATAAAACCTGAGTGCCATTTAACATTAAATGTAGGATATTTAACATTAAATGCAGGATATCATTTTCTTTTTTTTTTAAACTGGCAGCACAAATGTATTAATTACTAAAAAACTGAAGCCATAACTTTGGCTACAGCAGAACAACTGGAATCTTGACATGCAGACAGACTTCATCTGTGCTAGAAAGATAGCTGAACGCAGAGACGTTTTGGCAGAAGAAGGAGGTCCTTTGTCCAACGAGCCATCAAACAGCCACTAAGCCTATCTTTGGCTGTGCGTCCACAGTCAAGCAGTCCTGCTCACTGCTCCTCCAGCTCCTCACACACTCAATCAGGCTGAGCATCCATCCAAATTCATGCACTTTACTACCAAACGGATGGCTCATGGAAATCAATAAACAAATCTGTTTTCATGTAAAACTGTACACATTTACTGAAACATTCTTATGATAAAAAATAGAAAATCTAACCATCTGAAAGACTATACAAGGAAGGAACTGGGACAAATGCACACAAAGGCATCCACAATCTATTTTTTCCAATTTAGCAGCAACAAAATTTGATTAAGGCAATTACATGAGTGCTGTAATGACAGCGAATTCCAGTAATTACATTAGAGAGGTACGACTGAATTGAATCAGTTCTGAAAAGGAGGATAAAATTTTATCTAACACTAGAACAGGAAATAAAGAATAAAACTGTACATAGGAGTTTTACACTGTTTGTGGGTTGTGCATTTAGAAATCACCTAAAGTAAAAATATAAAAGTAAGTAAAAATAGAAATTCCATAACATTATATTTGTCTTGTACAGCAACTGGATGACATGCATTGAGACATTCTGTACTGAAAAATAAAGACAATTTCAATAAACTTGCTTTGTACAGTGGTCTCATTCAACCACATTTCATATGAAATCCACTTTGGAATTTTTGATACCATTTAATTACATTTTGATCCTCAAAAATAAGAACTGAAATACAATAAAACCTTGGAATCAAATTATTGTCAAACAAATCCAGCTTTGAAATAAATTATCAATTTAAATTTAGTTGCAGGATAAAAATTCAAAGCTAAAAGTAAATTTGGAAAATAAAAGGACAATAATGTGTGAAAAGCCCAATAATTTCATACTAGATCGGTTCGAGGGCTTGCTATCAGCAAAAAAAAAAAAAATAGTTTAGCTACTACTACCTGCTTGGAAATAAGCAGAATTATTATTCTGCAATCTTGTGTGATAATATTAATATAAAAGACTGTAATGAAAGTGGGAAGACAATGGGCTTTAGGACCCAGGAAGCAGGCGAGGAGCGGTGTCAGAAACAGTCGCTATAACACCGTAAATATAGCACATCAGAGCTTTCTTTTGTAAAACGTGCGCGTCCCCACTAGCAAAAGATGACTTTATAACTAATGACTAACTTAAACGGACCGAGAAGATCAGTTTTCTAGCATCACACAGCAGGAAACGAAAGGCTGTAGGAAACGTTCAGTCTGGACACCTTCCGCGGTAAAACACCCACCTCACAGGTGTGACACCGTAGTCTAATACCGCGCTGACTTGGGGGGGAAGGAGGGATGAAAAAGAGGAAAAGACTCACTTTCATGTTTGGAGGCGCCCCATGTGTGCCGCGGAACTCCGGGGCTCTTGATGATCGCCCTGCCAGCCGATTTCAGAGCGTCCATGGTGAGGCGCGCGAGGGGGGCGGGGGCGCGAGGGAGCGCGAGGGAGGCTCGCCCGTGTAACCGTGGCGACCGCGACCGGCGGGCGCGCCAACGCTTCTGCGGAAGCGCAAGCCGCGCGCACCAGCGTCGAGCGTCCCCTGCCGGAGAGGGCGTGTCCCCCCCGAGCAGCCATTGGTGCAACGCAGCCACGGACACCGGTTGCACCAACCACCGTTGGATCCGTCTCGTGACGTCACCAATGTCGCTCATAGACTGTACAGCTGGGTACCGACTTCCTACTGTTGGCTGATTTGGTTAGTTTTCCTTTCTTTTATTTACTGAAGGTATGCACTGAGGTATGCAGACATGCAGTGTAACAAAAACAGCTTTAAGTGGAATATTACCTTGTTGGTCTATGGATGCTAACTGCATGTTATACTACTGAAATGATTACAATGTCCATGTTCATTGAATCAGCTAATGTTTTATACTGTATAGTATTCCAGCTTAAATATATATCATCAGATCAGGATCTGGATTTTCAGCCTCTTGGTGAAACGTTTAGAAAAACTTTTTAAAAGCTTAACAAACTGAACTTTGTAGACACCCTATGTTTGAAACCAACAGCCGAGTTACAAACCAACTTATTCACACACTTTCATTAAAATGTATAGCATATAGGCAATACCGAAGATAACCACAAATAGAAATTAGTCATGTAAATGACAAACAATCCTGTAAAAAAACAATCTGTCAATAAGGGCAAAACATATGGCTTTTTTTTTTCTTTATCCTGCTTAGGATGCAATGTGCAATTTAGAGAAACCAATTAACCTGAAACATGTGTCTTTGGACTGTGAGAGGAAACCAGAGCACATGGAGACCATTCAAACTCCACACTGACTGAGCTGGATTAAAACCCAAACAATGACCAAAGAACCCAGATACTGTGAGGCATCTTCTCTACTCGCTGCACTACTATGTCACTCATTTGCTTTGCTAATTAACCCATTTTTAGGTACATTTATTGAAACTATATTTTAGTGCCACATGGACTTATTTTGAGTCTGGTATTTGACAAATCTGGCTGCAGCCCCATGCAATCAATAAATCAAATGACTAACAGTACAGACAAGGCAACAGGGAATGCTCAGTGAACTGTGCGAGAATGGATGAAGTTCTTATGTCTTTTTCCTTCACTGAGTCAACTCGTTGATCAGATGTCTGACTGTAAGTGCAACATTACTTCTTTTTGGAGGGGAGGTTTGTCGTTATCAGATTTCAGATTGTAGGGTAATAAAGATGCCCCAAAATGCATCCAGTGTCACCTGTTGCACATGAAATTAGAAGAACGGCATACCAAATGCCTACTGTAATATTAACAGGCGATAATAATCTTTAACATTAACAAAAAAAGAGTGCAACATTTGGCAAATGAGAACAAGATTGAATATATCCTTCCAGCAAATTATTTCAAAAGTGATAAATATTCTATTTATTTATTATTTGATGTTATTAATTTTCATCATGGAGTGTGATAGTATTACTGATAACAAACTATGCAATTCAACATGCAGAGACTGCACTAATTCAGCTTCAGATGTTAACATGTTTGAAGTCAAACGTTACTGTAGCTCCTCCTATAAGTACAATCCAAAATTACAGTTTAACAACAGGAAAAGTGTTAAATATGGTATTAAATATGGTAAAGTATTAAATATGGTAACAGTGGGCTGATTGTTTTCCATTTAGAATTTGCATTGCCTGAAATAAAATGTGCTGTGTGTGATGAGATAAATTACTCTAAAATTATGAATGACAAAACAGAGATTCAGATTTGAAACTTGTTTTAATCCTTCATAGTGAAACCTGATTTATTTAATCCAAATCTGTATACGATTTCAGGTTTTAAGACTGACCATTTTACACTCCAGATTACAACAGGCTTTCCATGTTTGGGGCTTCTGTTCTCCTCAGCAGTTACAAATCTGGCATGGCATGCTTTGGTTTTACACTGGTGCTTGGTGTTAAAATGCAGTGTATGTGGAGGCAAACCCACTAGTAGCAACACTATGGGTCCGCAGCAGTATCAGCACAGATATGGTTTAAGTTTTGGATTAAAAAGCAATTTGAAATTTCATGCAGCTCATGTTCTGATTGTGACAGTAATACTGTTGGCCCAAAACAAATACTGCAATGTCTCTGAGGATGTATCCGTATTGGGAGAATAATTCACAGTGCACTTCCAACACTTCTCTCAAAATTATTTAACATACAAAAATACAGCCTTCGAATTTACCCGGACAACAGGATATTGTAAACTATAATGAGACTCGAAAATGTGTACCGAATTCTGAATATAAAGCATTAGACATCAGAACAATACTTTTAAGAATTCTTTCATGAGCCTAACAAAATATTTATGACTTAAATGTTAAACACATGTCAAACCAACTATGTGTGTCCCAAACTGAAAACACCCCAAAATTTAGTGCTATGTGGCAAGAGACTGAAAAACATGATTATACAGATGGTCACTGGCTATATGGAACCCAAAGGGAGTTACACCCAATAAGCGGTGGTGATGCCATCTTCACTGTTACGACTGGTAGCGGCTCTGCATTTATCGCATTAAAAATTTGCATAAATTTCAGTTATCAGCTTGGAACACCGATATAACATCTTGCCATGTCATTATCACTAATAGCTATTCAGTCAGTACACTCTGATGCTTCTATACTGTTCCTAACCTGAAGCTCTTTAGCGTTACAACTGATAGATTGGCTACATATTTGCAAAACAAATCACACTTTTTACTCTAAATTTTTTAAATCAAAATTGTTAGTAAAAACAATGGTCAAAACAAGTACCAAACATTATATGAGGCAAAATACCATAAGAAGCTATAATTTCTCCAAGTGAATAAAAATAACAAGGCTATGGTCCATAAAAATGTTCAGCAAAGGTTTTATAAGTTGCCTTGGACAAAGGCATCAGTTAAATAAAGAATAGTTATTGTCTCACACCTTTTCATGTTACGTTCAATCATAATGGAGAAACTGAAAGCTTCTCATCTTGTTTTTTTTTGCCAAGTGCCCACTGAACCACTCAACATAGAGAGGGACAGACTGACGTCATTGGCCTGTGTGTTCCTGCTACACAGTATCTCCCCTCCCTCCCTCCCTCAATCAAAAGGAGAGAGAGATGTACCACAAGCTGGCCCCTTTGCTGCCCACAATCTGGAAGTAGCAAGTGGCGTGGTGGTGGCAGAAGCATTGCAGCCCCATTGCAGGTGGAGGCAAGGGTGAGGATGGGGGGGTGGGGGCTTCAGCAGATCAGTCAGCATCGGTTTCCAGCCCAGATGGGTGTTCTTGGCCCCCTGACCCACTGACACACAGCTGCTCTCGTGAGCATGCCAGGGACTCAGCCGACGGACTTGGGCTGGAGAGGATGCTACTAAGGCTGGGTGCGCGGCCATCCCGGGGGTAGGCCTCAATCTCTACCCGCACCTCGATGTTGGTCCCCTCCCTACAGGAGGCACAGAAACATCACTAAATAAGGTTTATGGACAAATTAGTTGCCGTATGTGAGCACAAAAGTTAAGCACATGCCTTCTTTCAGTCTTCAATAAGCAAAAAATATAAAATGTTTAACTCCACCAACTGCTTTATTTCCAAGGATCTGGAATGTGTTATTTTTAATTCCTCATCATATTAAAATCACTCTGAATAAATGAATCAGCTAAGCAACAAATTAATAATGCTCATTTTCTTTTTAATCTTTTCAAGTTTCAACAGTCTTTTCCAGAAAAGAGAAACTGAAATTCTTCAGATAAGAACTACTACTGCAACCCTTAGAAAAATGCTAAAAAGTAGATATTCAGCCCTAAAAGTTAATCTCTATAGGCCATAGATGTCAGTAAGCAATAAGAAAATGATGGCGACACAGAGCCATGAGACTCACCTTACAGAAGAGTTATGTGTGTCTTTGACCACACAGTCATTCATGACCACTGTGCAGGTTGAGCTGACTTGTTTTTTGTTACCATCATGGTTGGGTGGGTCATTGCTGGTGGTGGGATGGCTACTCACTGGATGCTGACTGGTTTCACTAGACATTTGGTTGGACTGCCCAGTCCAGTGGTCACTGACTAAATGAGAAAGTGAAATATTTTCATATCAGTTCAAATTAGATTCAATAATCATTCGATAATCACTCAATAGATTAACAAAGGTTTCCAATGCACTTAACATAGAGCCTTTTTACTTTTACACAGCTAATTTGTATCTCAGTGGTACTGTAGTAGTTTCCTTACTGGTGCCTGTAGGTTGGTAATCTACCTCCAGTTGTATGGAATTTGCATGTTCTTCCCATGTTCACATGGGTTTCCTCCGAGTGCCCTAATTTGCTTTACACATTACAGAGAAGTGTATTTCAGACAGACTGGTGACTCTAAATTGTCCACAGTGTGTGTATCTGAAACTGAATAAGCATGAATGGCTAAAATGTGTGAACTTCTTCTGGCTCAGGAATGCATTATTACCTGTTCCAATTTAAATTAATGGCAATTAACACCGTCAACCTTGCCTGTTTGTCCTGGCCTCATTGCCCTTACTGTGCGCATGTGTGAATGAACCAGTGTGTGAGAGTTTGTCTGTGATGAACTGGCATTCGCTCCTATGGTCCCTTGATTCTGGAAAACAGATAATACCACCCCAACCCTGTGCTGGAATAACCAACAACTGATGAAAGGATGCAGATGGACAACAACAACAACAACAACAACAACAACAATAATAATAATAATAATAATAATAATAATAATAATAATAATAATAATAATGAAAAATTGCCTAGGCATCAGATGTGAGATAATTATGTTAGGACTGCAGAATCAATAGAACTTACAGTTAAAGAGATCTTCAGGCTGGATCTTGCGTGGTTCAGGCTGATCCTTCTGGTTCTTGCACCAGCCATTCCGGCAGAGGGACATGGGTACCACGCCATACACATATGTCATCATCAAGGGAACACCAACCCCTGCAAATAATCACTGGGATTTATGGTCATCTTGTCTACTCAGCATTGTCTGTTTTAATAGAGGAAGGATTTGAAATAAATAGCATTATTATGTATTCAAGCCACATGAATGCACTGCAATTCATGCCTGGAAACTACACAAGGACTTTTTTGTTCTGCCTAAGACACACTGGTAGGGGATACATTTTTCAAATGAGTGTTCATTAAACAATAAATCAAAGTAGGAATAAAGACTGAAAAGAAAAGCCCAAAGACCATTCACTAGATAAAGAAGAAAATGGAGGAGAGCCAGATAAGGACAGGGAACAGACAGAACATTTTGACACAGAAGGCCCATCGGGGATGCAGAGTCCTGATGATGTACTTGTAGGACCTGTCAAAGCGTGGTGAGATTCCTAGAGACACATCAAAGTGGGCCTCCTGAGCGGTGTCACACTGGTACGCTCTAGGTCTTTAATGATAAGCGACTCATGGCTTTGTTGTGGCACAGCGGGTGAGGATGGCGGGGGCTGGGGATTCGCGGAAACAGCAGACACGCCCCACCAGCTTTGCACTGCATTTGGCAGATGCCTACACACTAGTATTGCTCCAGGCACAGAGCATATTGAGGAAGGTGGCTGTCCGACCATGTATCAGTGGCCAGGCAGAACCTTGTTGCTGTAGGCAGTGTATTTAGTAAAGACTGTTTACACTCTGCTGTTTGACAGCACCCAGAACAATGACAGAAGGATGCATAGAATACCAACAAGTATTACCTTTTTATACCACACATACTTTTCAGTTAAAAATTTGAAAATTTGTCACAATATTGACATTGAAGCAGTTTTCACTGATCACCAGCAGTTTTCTAATGCTTTTGCATTCAGAACATCTATAAAATATTCTAAAGGAAAGCAGTGCTGTGCTGAACTGAACCTTCTATGGCTTCTGTGTCTCTGAGCTGTTCATTCTCTTTGTGTTATCCACAGAACCTGTAAGCTGCTTGAGATAAGCTTATGGTAAATAAATACAAAAATATAACAGAAAAGGAAAGTGTACAATTTAAATCATATATCATCTGCAGTCCTTCTGTTGTGCAGAATATATGCAGTGAATGAGGTCCTTCACTTACCTAGCGTGACAGCTGCTATAACAGGGGACACAAACACTGACATCATAACCCCACTGGCCACCGTCAAGTAGTGTTTACTTCCTGAGATATTATTTTTCTTGCATCGACTATGAACCTAAAATGAATCAGAAATATACAGAAAAACGTAATGAAAATAGAAACCAGAAAACAGAAAAACTGAATCAAAGGAATAGTCAACTAATTATCTTCAAGTATAGTCTCATTCTGATGCTGACACATGCATTTACACCAAAATCAAAGATTTTTCTTATATTTAGGCCAATACAGATGTTTGCATTTTAAGTGGGCTTTGAAACAGTATGGAGAGACAACTGAAGTTTTTATAAAAGGAATATTTGCAAACAGTAAGGAAATTTAAGAAAGAACAAAATAAATGGTCAAATAACTCTGAAGAAAAATGACTACAAATACCAAGCAGGTAGTCTGATAGTACCTTGCGTCCCATGTAGATGGGAATCCCAATGATGATCACAGGTATTGCAATGCCAGCAATAAGGGAGATTACCACTGGCGCCCCCAGCAGCATGCCCACCTGCCAAACAACTTTCCTTGTTTGGGACCATGGTTTCTTCCCCCAGAAGGTACAGCCTGAGGGACTGGCAGGACACAGCAGGTCACCAAAACATATATTAGATTAGATGTCACAGCCTTCAACAGTATCCCTATATTGTAAAATAATTTTGTAGTGCTGTGCAATTACAAACTAGGCAGACATATTTACAAGATTTAACATAACCAAGCCTTACAACTGTCACATCACATTACCACTCAGTGAGAAAAAAATAACACAAAGTAGCAAGAGCTGTTGTTAGGATCTGACGACCCTCTACCTGGGGCAAGTAAGGTGCAAGCGCGATGTAACCTAGCAATGGACTTGCGGGATTTGTTGTGGCATTTGTCAAATAAAAGGATTGGAGCAAGTGAATGTTACTGTGGGTTCTGAGTAATTGCTAACAAACATATTCAGGGCTCTTTGTACAACAGGAACTTCAGGCACCTTAGTCAGGGATCTACAACACAAAAGGCACAGGCAAAACATCACTAGTATTGATGATGGGAATGTTTCTCTGCCAAATCAGCTGAATGACTTCTACTTTTGGTCTGAGGTCTTCAACACCAACCTTAGCCATGAAAGCAGCGCCCCCCCCATGATGACCAGGTATTGTCTGTCTCTCTGGCTGATGTGAGGAAAAGTTAACACATGGAAAACTTGAAGTCCTAACAGTATCTGCAGCCATGTGTTAAGCAATGCACTAGTGAACTAGTGGAGATTGTCATCAACATCTTTAACAGAAAGCAAAATCTGTATAGATGCTAATGTTCACTACTACAAAGCTGACATTTTCCCTGGAGACTGGCATCCGTGGGGGGTAACTATTTCAAAGCACCACTGTGAGGTTTACATAAAGCACTTTGGCAGGGTGTTGGAAATCCTGCTGCCTCCTACAGAGACTGCTGGGTCAAACTCCACAGGGGGAATGTGTGTGTGGGAAGGGGGTGGGTCACATGGGGACAAAGCTACAAGCCATACAATATATAAATACAACAAGACAGGGAAGGAGGACTGCCTCAATGCTGAGTCTGCTGGAGAGCATCAGCACCATCACTGTGTCCAGAGACTCTCAGGCAGCACTCCCACTGGTCATGCTGGATGGCCCCTTTGTATCACTGTTTTGATGCTTCAAGACTCCATCTTGCCATCTAAATTGCTCTTTCCCAACATAGCCCACTGCTTCCCAAAACAATAGAGAGCCAAAAGAAAACACATCATTTTGACCTCAGTAAATTTTTGGCAATGACTGTGTCATGCAACAGCAAAGTGAAGTCAGATCTCACGCTGTTTCCCGTTGCTTTTTAGACAAATTGATAGCAGGTAGGATGCACTTTCCACCTGTCAATGTGTTGCCAGGGTGATACATCCCTCAATATGAGACTTAGTGCTCCAGTACAGTCCTTCACAGTGGGGAAAGGAGGTGGAACCTCAGGTGAGGAGAGGAACATGAGTGATACTTAGATTTGATTCAGTTGTTGCTGTCCTCTAGGATGAAAATATGAATATCCATTTTAACGCTGATGCATTACACAAACAGAATGAATTTCAGGTACACTTTTACAAAACAGAATTTTGAGTTCATCCATATCTGTGTTTTACACATTTATGTATAGCTGATGCTTTTCTCCAATGTGAATTAAAGCTTTAAGCTACTTAGTTATTTACACATTTAAACCACTGGGTATTTTTGACAGGAGGAATTCAAGATAAATAGCTTGCTCATGGATATGACAGTGGGAGGTTGGATTTGTATCTGGATCTTTCGAGTGCAAGGCAGTAGGTCTAACCACATTTTCAACTGTTTTCAGTTCACCATACATACACCATAGCATAATTGCAGGAGTCAAACATAAAATAATCTTATGCTCCTATTCTGCACATCCTCAGAAAATGTTGTGGAAACCCTTAACGACAAATGAATGTACCGTAGCATTGATCACACTGAATGAGCACTTACCACCATGAACATCCCCTCCTTGAAGTGATCAGCATAAGCTTCTAAAGCTATTGGGTTATTCAATTTTGGTGCACAAAGAAGCACTTCTGGGGTCCTTCCTACCAAAAAGCATTTGCCTCCATAATGCCCCACAAGGATTGTCAACTGTTAGTTCTTCTACACTAAAAGAGGCTTAGGACCTCAGAATCACTAAACTTCTTTGTCTAGTTTTCTTGTAACTGTCTTATTTTATTTGTTATTTATTGGTGATTTATGTACTTTGCACATTTCCTCAGTTGTCTTGTGTTTAATCCCTGCAGGAAAATTCATAGGCACTGTGAGTTAATAAATTTATATCCTATCCTATCCTATCCTATCCTATCCATTCGGCAGCATATTCTACCAAGACACAATTTTCTGGTTTTCTGATTTGGGCTCAAATACTGAATTAAATCTGTAATAAGTAAATTCAAACTTATTAATTAACCAACACTTCTACCCAAGGGATGCACAATTATTATTAAATTCTGGTTAACTAACTAACTTAGAATGCTAGATAATACTACACTAACTACAATCATTCGTTTGTTTAAAAAACACACTCACACATACTAAGAACAACTGAAGTACTGTTGAACTATTTGAGAAAATAGGAGAACCAACAGGAAACCATGTGAACATGAAGAGAACATGCAAACTCCACACAGACTGAGCTGCATTCAAATCTATTGCCTAGTGCACAGCCTGTGCCACCACGCCAGCTGATTACCTGAGGTAGTGCACATCAGTGATCTCCTGCATGCAGAGCCAGCAGAACTGACAGGCGCAGACACTGCAGTTCATGCGGTTGCAGCTGCCATCGTTTGTCTTCATGATGTAAGCTCCGCAGCGGGGACACGCCTTGATTTCCTCCACCTCTGCAATGAGAGGTAGCCATTAAGATCATCCACAAGGTGTGGGGCTTGGGCCTGCTGAACAGAAACCAAGTGCCACTGTAACACAGAGAAAGGCCAAAAGACACATAAATGGACCTTTGGGTATAGAAATGACTACTGCATTGTTGGGCAAAGTTTCAAAGGTAATTACAGGAAAAGAAATGAGAGACATACCACTGGCGGTCTCCTCACTGAAGACAAATAGCGCAGAAGCATCATTGTGACCAGAGGTGTGTCGGGTGCGCAGGCGCCGGGCCTGGTCACAGGTCTGGTCAGGGTGCCACAGTTGCCGACAGTGGTAACAGAATTCGGTGTTGCAGCCCTCACGGCCGCACCGGAGTCTGGGGCACTCAGCACAGCCATAGGCGATCACTGCATAGCTACAGGGTAGGGGTGGAGTCACACCAAAATGAGCCAACATCCGTATTCCGTCTGCCCCAATTCATTGCTAACAGTATTGCTTGACTATTGACCTCCTGCAGGAAACTTGTAAACAAAGCAGCAACAACAGGTAGTAACCATCGTGGGACGAAGGATTGAAGAAAAATGCTGGACATAGGCACCGCTACAGTTAAATATGAGATTTATTTCTGTTATTATTAAACACAAATATCACTGTTTTCAAAGAGTAGTCGGGCTTCTACAGATGACTGCAGAACACCAGCTGCAATCAGCCCTCATCAAGGCAAGTCACCGTAGTTTTATTTTATTTTAAATAAAGTATAAAAGTACTGTTCTCCTAAAATCTCTAAAGGGAAGCTGATACACCATTAGATAACAAAGTATGCTACAATACAAATAAAGAACCAGTATTACCTCAGATGAATTCATCATGTGGAATATATCACTTAAATATTATTGTCAAATGAAGGTCTTGCCTGGCATACAAAAAGGATTTCCAAACTCTCATATGCTGGAATATGTAAATTATATATCATTAAACAAATATGAACACAGCAATATAAATAAATGTTATCAGTCAAATGTGCCATAAATATAAATAGAACATAATGTTTTAAAAAACTGTAATAAAAAATTTTCTCAGTGATAGTTACTTTTATTTAAGTTATTATTATGTACTGTATATACAGTATTTCTGGTGTGGCTTTCTGCATAAGCAGTGTTGAAATGTCATTTTCAAGTTAAAGTAAGAAAACGTTAAAACATTCATAATTCACAACTTGATACATGCAACTTCATGTATACAGTTGAATTCAACTATTCCACACAATTAAAATTTATTTGATAAAATGGGTTAAATGTGCACATTATGTTTATTCATTGATTTTTATATAAGTAGCACTTCAATGACAAAATATAAAAAGATAAAAATGAATAGAACATATAAAAATCAAACATTAACTGAATGGGTATGTCAAAAAAGAAGGATTAAAATTAAGTATTACATCAAAACAAAAGAAAAAACAACAGACAGCAGTAATAAAAACACAACTGTAAGTTTCTGTAATGTGTAAGTTTCTTTAATATAATACTAATGACATGCATTATTTAAAGAATAGTGACAAATTCAATTTTATTTTAATTGAAAATTAAAACTTAATAACATATTGAAATATTTCTTGAATTATTTATGAGTATAGAACAGTTTCTACTCCAAGGTAGACCAAACATATGTGGCAAGCAACATTTAGCAGCACAGCAGAATGGGACTGCTAAGATGCACCCTGAGCTCTTGTTTTACCACAACACCCAATGAATTTATATTGATTTTAGGTACTCATCCTAAGTAAAAGATATGGACAATTCTGAGAGCCAGAAGGGATAGAAAGCCTCAGCAGATCCCCCCATGCTGACAGCATGTAACACTGTCCATTTTCATCCAGAGATGCAACCTCACCAGTGTCAGTAAGAGAAACCAAATACCACGCGCCCCCAGACAGCACAATGCTCCATTATGTTGACCACAATGTAATCCAAGCCCACATACAACTAGCTGTATAATACTTATCCCATGCCCTTACGTAATATTGATTTAAAGAGAGAGGAAAGACATACAGTACAAATGATGCTTAAGATACAGCATTGATGAGCAGCATCTCCAGCCTCACTATTTCACAGCTGCTGTCTACAGGTTCAGCATGAAAAACAGTTACTCAAAATTACACCTACTGAGTTTACTTAATCAGATACAGTGGCAAGAAAAAGTATGTGAATTTCATGGTTTTCTCCATTAATTTGTCATAAAATGTGATCTGATCTTCATCTAAGTCAAGGGTCTTGACAAATATAACGTGGGTATAGTAATAACACAAAAAAAATTCTGATCTTTCATGTCTTTATTGAGAACAACCACAAAAAATTCATAGTGCTAGTGGAAAAAGAAAGTGAACCCTTGAGTTAATGACCTCAAAAAAAGCTAATTGGAGTCAGGTGTAAGCATACCTGGAGTCTTCTTAAGAAAATGAGTTTGGAGGTGTGGACTAGAGCTACTTTGACTGATAAAAAAACACTCAAACTTTTTGAGTTTGCTCCGCACAAGAAGAATACGCTTATGTGAGCCATGCCTCGTCAAAAAGAGCTTTCAGAGGATCTACGATCAAGAATTGTTGATTTACATAAATCTGGAAAGGATTTCAAAGACTTTAGAAATTCACCAGTCTACAGTTAGGCAAACAATCTACAAATGGAGACACTTTGGGACTGTGGCTACTCTACCAAGAAGTGGGCATCCAGTCAAAATGACCCCAAGAGCACAACAAAGACTCATCAATGAGGTAAAGAAACAACCCCGAGTGACAGCCAAAGATTTGAAGACGTCATTGGAACTGGCTAACATCTATGTTCATGAGTCTACAGTACATAAAACATTGAACAAGAAGGGTGTCTATGGCAGGACACCATGAAGGAAGCCACTGCTTACTAACAAGAATATGGCTGCACGGCTGAAGTTTGCGAAAGAGCACATTGATACTCCACAGCGGTATTGGCAAAATGTTTTGTGGACTGATAAAACCAAGATTGAACTATTTGGAAAGAACACACAGCACTATATCTGGCGTAAAACGGGCACTGCATATCATCATGAAAACATCATCCCAACCGTAAAGTACGGTAGAAGAAACATCATGATTTGGGCCTGTTTGTTGCATCAGGGCCTGGCCAGCTTGCAATCATTGAGGGGAAGATGAATTCCCAAGTGTATCAAAAAATTCTTCAGGATAATGTGAGAATGTCTGTACGTCAGCTGAAACTCTGTAGAAGTTGGGTGATGCAACAGGATAATGACCCGAAACACCAGAGCAAGTCCACAACAGAATGGCTTCAGAAAAACAAAATCCGCCTTTTGGAGTGGCCAAATCAGAGCCCAGACCTCAACCCATTAGAGATACTATGGAATGACTTGAAGAGAGCCATACACATGAGACGTCCAAAGAATATGACAGAGCTAAAGCAGTTCTACCAGGAAGAATGGGCCGAAATTCTTCCTGAACGATGTGCAGGTCTGATCCACAGCTACAGGAAGTGCCTGGTTGAGGTTATTGCTGCCAAGGAGGGGGGTCAACCAGTTATTAATTAATAATTAATTAATAAAGACACGAAAGATCAGAATTTTTTGTGTTATTATTATACCCACATTATATTTGTCAATATCCTTGACTTAGATGAAGATCAGATCACATTTTATGACAAATTAATGCAGAAAACCATGAAATTCCAAAAGGTTCACATACTTTTTCTTGCCACTGTATATAAACACACTCCTCCCACTTCCCCACATTCACTTTCTGTGCTATGACATTGCTACCTCGACTGGTAATGAAACACTCACATGGAGCAAATTCTGTGCTTGGTGTTCACAGAAAAATTAAATTCTACATGAACAAAGGAATATGATCGGAATCCCTATAAATCATTTGATGGTTTTCTATAAAGCAACTTACAGTTTTAAGATAATACACTGGACTGATTTAAGGTAAGTGTCTTACTTAAAGGTACTACAGCAAAAAGCAGGATGTGACCCCACAATCGCAGAGTCTGACGGCAGCAGCTTTAACAATTACACCTCTAGCGGATCCCCTTGCACTCAAATGTTATAAATCAAAGTGGTTTTTCTTCCTCAATAAAACAGGAAATGGTGTTCCACTGGGAAGTGACTGACCTGCAGTCAGGGGCAGGACACCAACGGGTGTCTGGGTCAGAGGCGAGGAAACGACGAAGCTGAAACTCCTCAAAACGCTCAAGCAGTGCACGGTCCTCCAGGATGGCATGGACATCGGGTGGCGCAAGTGCCTCAGGACACTGTGGGCAAGCAATGCCAACGCGGCTCTCGGAGATCTCAACTCGCAAGTACTGGCGCAAACAGTCCAGGCAGGAGCGGTGAGGGCAGGAGGAAAGGCGAGGGAATCGGCAACGTGGCTGGCTAAGAAGGCACAGGGGGCATTCCAGGTGGTCCAGGAGCTGCTCCTGGCTGGAGGCCGAGGAAGAGAGGCCCCTTGTGGAGCTGCCATCACTGCGTTCCAAGCCCTCTCCATCCTCCCCTCCCACCACACCTTCACTTCTGCCGCCTCCTGCTTCCCCTCCTTCTCCTGCAATGCTCTCCTCCTAAGACAAAGTCCACAGTCAGTCATATCATTTGCAGCACTTTCACCTCTTTTACGAATCTAAGTTATCACAGATGACAATAAAAGTTTATTTATGATGTGCTAATTGGGATCTGTAAATTTAATGGCAAATCCCATCATCTACCTAACCAGCTTTATTCACATTCAGCTATCATTTACCTCCAGTGTCAGTAACCTAAATGAATATATTCTTATTTGTGAGTGTGTAGAACCACCTAGAGCACCACACACGGGAAGTACATATTATGCACAGCAGTTTTTCACTGATCAGCAGGGCTACTGGACATGAGGGCTTAAGGTCCATACAGAAGAATCCTAGGTCTCGGTTTACACTGAACCTTTCCTTTCACCAAATTTTAGGTGTGAGGAAGATCTTGTCCACTTGCACATTTGTCAATCTGAATGTGTAAAATTCTGTATATTTGATTTTTTTTTTTTTTTTTTTTACAAAAAACCTTTTGTGTAAATGGTTACAACCAGGAATGGCATATAGTTAGTGGAGGACAATGCAAAGACATTGATCTTCTAAACAGCAAAAACAGATATATGTCAAGTAAAGCTGACTAATATAAATAATCAGTTTAGGCCTAAAATTATTATTTTACAAACAACTTTGTGCTGCTGGTAATTGGACCAAGTCCTTCATTTGTACTTGTGGATATTGGCCTGGAAAATCAATACTACAGGTTGTAAAGGTAAAACTATACTATAAACTAACCTATAGATAAATTAACTGTATGTAATTTGAACTTTTATATATATATATATATATATATATATATAGTACTTACATATAGTATTTTCAAATAAAATAACATGACAACAGATAACTCAGGGAAGCAGGGTTGTGCTATACAGTAAATCTCTTAATTCGTGCTCTGTAACACACGGCTCAGACACAAAATCTTACTTTTCTGTACGGTGTACAGGAGACATATACGTAACATAACACCCACTGCTGTGGGCAACCAAATATTGCAAATACCGATATACAATAATCCACCTCACTCGCTAAACCATAACTAACACAAAAAAGAACTGAAACCAAACACTAAATATCGGTTAAATGTATTTAAAACAACATACAAACACTACAGAGCAAGAGATGATGTGAAGGGTTCACCATCCAGCAGCTAAAATATATTAAAAAATATACAGAATTTTAAAATATATTGTAAAAAATACTCCACCATATCATATAAATGAACCAGGCTAAGGATTTTAGTGTAAAAGGACAAACAACTCATTCCTGGGAATAATGCATACAAAAACCTCAGTTTGGCACCCACAAGCTTGTCACCCTGATGAAAAGATACCACTGACATCATGATAAAGTTGACCCTGGTTACAAAAATTTTAGCTACAATGTTCGATCTCGTGATTTTTCTTTTCTGACTATAAGTCAGTAATAATCATAGTAAATTGAATGGAATTCCCTTGACTGTTTACAGACTGTCAGTATGACAGCTGTCAGAACTTCTGTGGTATTGGTTGGTCTTAAGCTAGTGGTATTTAATGCGTGTCAGACCAAGACATGGGAGTCCCTCCTCAGAAGTGCTGGTGTCTGAAAACCTCCCTCCACACCCCGCCAAGTTACCTGCTCTGTTTTCTCACTGGGCGTCAATGTGATGGTAACCTCTTCACAGCACTTTGCAGTCCCAGGCCCCTCTGGTCGGGGATCAGCCTGGGACTTGCGGCTGAAGAAACGAAGGAAGCTGAGAGGCTGATGCTGCTTGGGCCTCTTCATGGTGTGATGGAGCTTCGTCAGGCCAGATGGGCATGGGTACCTTAGTGATAGGCAGGGAGCATGAGGGCAAGGGAACAGAGAGTGAGTTGAGCAGGTTGGGATCCAGCTAATGTGTCTACGTGGCCCAGGGCTGCGTTAACAAAACTACACATTTCTCAGTCCATGACACAGAAGGAAGGCTGTGCGTGTGGAATCAAGCAACGTAGAAACACAGAGTCATCCAATCCCAGCTGGTGGATACTGAACCCTGACTTCTTCAGTGCCTAAACAGTACACTCTGAATCAGAAGAGGCCACATTATGTTTCATGAAGGAGTGAAGACATCCATGATCCTGTAAAAAAAAGTCAATTTGTAGCAGTTTAGCAGTATAATCAAATGCAAGTCAAACATGCCACAAACACAAGCTGTTATTATTTTTTTATTTTCTGTTACATTGTAATGTAACAGGTTTTTATTCAATTGTTTAGGTTTCCTTCATGGAAATCTTACAAATTTTCATTAAGCATAATTATAATACAGTTGCATGTAATTTGAAAGAATTAAGAAATCAACTGTGATTTCAATTATAATGTGATTTTAAAGGTGGCCAAAAGCAATGCAATGAAAAAGATTCAATTATGTTGAAAAATACTGACAAGCTAATTTCTGTGGTGCAGCACAGCAGATACAGCACATCCTGAAATAGTGATCATAAAACAAAATCTTAATAGAAAAAATAGTATAAATCACAGTCATGTGTAGAAAAGTAGTGAAACTTAGGAGTGGACTGGGAGGGACGAGACAAATGTTTGCCTTTTACACATTGTACGAATGAAGGCATCAGCGCACATGTAGTAGCAGCGTATCAGTGAAGAAGCATCATATTCCATTGAACTTCCTTATCTGCTTTTACAGAGTCTTGACTCAATAGTACCCTTCACTCACAGAAAAAGACATTTTAGCAGCCACTACTATTATTTCAGTACATTCAGTAATGGGAAAAAAATTACAAATGTTCTAAACAATGAAAGAGTAAAAAAGAATCTCATTGCCTGGGTATTGCATTACAAAATATATCTGCTACTACTACAAAAAGTAATCCCCCAACTGCTCTATTTTAACACACACACATACACACAGTGTGTATACCATTTGACAATGACAAAAGAATATTTCTCAAACATTCTAACACTAAGAAAACTGGCTTTCATAAAATCCCATGGAATATGTACTACGTTGATCTTGGGTTTGATAGGAATCTGGACTAAACCCCAGAGTGATCTAGAAAAGACTAAACCATGGGTAATTTCACCGCTATCACAAGGCATTCATTCCACTGACAAGTTCTCTGAGATAATAGTCCTTAAGTAAAAGACAAACCTGACAAATATGAAGATACCAAACAAACAGAAATCTGAACTGCATGATTATGTCTTTGCTGTGAGGACGAACCACTCGTACCAGACAATGGATGCATTATCCAGTGACTGACCTGATACTGAGCCCGAAGGTTTCATTAGTGAGCCAGCAAGGACTGCCACCTAACTCCGGAGCTCAGCGGGGAGACGGCAGTTTGATGTGTCATCGGTCGGCTGTCTCTCATTGCACTCCCCGTGGCAGGAGTTGCACACTTACCAGCTTCAAATAAGGTGTCCTACATTTTGATGATGACGGTCCCAACTGCCAACATTTTTAGTAACAGACTCTCAAACAAGCATTCATGTGCACCCCAGGTGTCAGGCAACGATGCTGACATTTCAAATTGTACCAGTTTCAATAGCAGTGAACACTGGTTGATAGGAACACAAGTGACAAACTACTGCCAATTGCAGAACCGCAGGCTCTTTGAAATAGTTCCACTACGTGCCAATGTGCAGAAGAGCCTGAAAATGGTTTTGAGGTAAAAATCTGTGATTATCCCTTCCTTGCCTTAAAATATGTGAAATAATTCTCAGAAGTACCGGTACTTCCAAAAATGTACCTTAATCCTTTATTTACTGATATGTGCTCTTGCTAAATTTTTCATTTAAGCAACAAAAATTAAAAGATTAATGTTCTTGAATTGCACACAATTATTTTAACACCTTACAGGAAAACGGACAAAAAAATGTGTTTAAGTCCCTCGCTAGTATGTGAAATAAAACTATAAAATATAATGTGTAGAAAGTACAAAGAAAGCCTAAATAAGCTCTTTTAAATTATAGCATGCACTGGACTGAATTCTAACAAAACTTACTATATACTCATCATGATCTACATTTACAATAATTCATATTCCTTTCTTTTACATACTTCTTCAGTTGTCTCCTACAATCGGTATCTACAGGCAAAATTAGAGGGCAAACACTGAACATCAGTTATTTTGATCACAGAAAGAGCTCACAAGGGTTTGAACCCAACCCACACTGGGGAGAAGTGCTGGCCTGGACCACTGTACTGTATTTGCCCACTAGCCTTTTAAGAGCTTCTCTCCAAGTTCTGTGCCTCCTCTCTCACGCTTCCCCCAGAAAAGTCTTTAATCCCTCCCTGGGTGCACATCCGCTCTAGTTTTCAAACATCCATAGAAGAGAAGCCAGGATCACAAATAAACTTCAACCAACCACTGTTTGCATAATGCCATGGAGTTTATTTATAGAGTTTTCCCAGTAGCTCCATGAAGAAAACTTTCTTGCTTAGTTAGTTTTCAGAGAGTGCTGCCACCATGAACTACAACATACTGATAAGACAGTCAGATTCCTAGTTTAACTGCCTATTAAATGTGTGAAGGTATGAATATTTAACCAGCCAAACAGCTGTAATGAGTTTGAATCAAGCTTTAATACTAATAATAACCTTTGCAACTACTGCTTTAACACCATATATATTTTGTAAGTGTCATTTTATTCCTCAACTTGTTACAAACAGAACAGTTAGAAAACTGCAGTAAGAAGCACTTTTACCTATTTTTGCTATTTGTAATTTATCGCAATAAATTCATGTTATGCGAATTATATGTAAGTGCAGGCAAAACAACAAAGTCCTCTACTTGATAAACAGAACTGTTGAGGGTAGGAGATACGTTTCGGATGATCACAATATGTCAGGGATGTGTTCTTTAAAAAATGCATATTTCAGTAGGTATGTCTATTCTATGTTATAATAAAAATGTAATAAAAAAGACATATGGTACATAGCATGTTTCACAGATTAATTTCACATAAAAGCTGGGTCAGTTTGAATGCACAGCTTTCCTAACTATCAGTGCTGCACATATTATGATCTTTTAAAGTCAAAGTCAAAAGTCAAAAGAGTTTATTTGTCACGTACATGTTTACCGAGTATACCATGTAGTGAAACGTGCCCTGATTCAACAGGAGACTGTGCGTGGTTACGTTCCAGAAAAAATGTACAATGAGTAAAAACAAACAAACAACCAAACACCAAGAAGACAAGAAACAAACAACAAATAGATAAGTAAGTTAGTAAGTAAGTAAGTAAGTAAGTAAATAAATAAATAAATAAATAAAACCTTAAGGTGCATTGTAGGGACAGTGACAGAGGGGAGCAGTCAATAGATATTGTAGATCCTGGTTTGTGAGGATTGTGATGGCACGTCTGGGTTCAGAAGTCTTATGGCCTGTGGATAGAAGCTCCTCCTGAGCCTCTCCGTTCTGGCCATAATGCTTCTGAAACGTTTGCCTGATTTCAGCAGGTCGAAAAGTTTTGCCCAAATTTACACTTTTGGGATTTTTTGCAAGGAATGTAAAGAAAATTACAGCCCATCAACTCGGTAACAAATTTAGATACAAGGATTGAATGTGATCAAATTATTCAAAGTTGTTTGTTATGTGCACAGAACGCTACAGTAAATAGTCATGTTTACAATAGAAAAACACACACTGTGATCATAATATGCCCTGCAGAGATAAACAAACACTTGTGCCTGTTTGCACTTCCATGCTGCGCTGCCTCTGTCCACATTGCACTGAGCCAAAATGTGCCACGATACGTCACCCGCGGGAGGTACCACCTGGCATAAGGTTTTCCCTCACAAAACTGCAAACAATCAAAGAATTATTATCCTGGTGAGTATTACACAGAAATTCGTACACTTTATTTTACCACATCTGCCAAATTAATAAAAATAGTGTTGGTATGGAGTTTAGGTAATACTGCTTGAGAAAGTGGACCAGCAACAGAATGTTTTTGTGAATTACAAAAAACTAAACAGCAGTGCAACTGTAAAAGAAAAATCCCACTAATGCTATTCTTCTGCAAGCTATCAAATGAGTCCAAGTCCATTGGCTGTGCCTTCAATATTCTGTGCCATGCTCCATATGTTTTGTGTAGAGTGTATTGGAAAACTGGACAGAGTGAAAGAAAAATCAAACATAAAATGCTGTCACTAATGTTTCAGCTTAAAAAATTTGTTTATTTTTAATGGATCCCTACAATGTTACAGCAATGCCAGTCTGTTTACTAACAAAAAAACTGGTGCTTGCACAATGCACTACAGTAATAACTATATTATCTTACAAGGTCGTCAGAACCAATATCAGGCTATATACTGCAATTAAAATTTTGGACTTTTATGCATATACAGTATGTCTATATGTATATATACACTGAAGTGAAACCCTATAATTCCTAGCATCTCAATGGAAAATAACCCTGAATCCAAGACTTGAGAAGAAACTGGTCTTTATACGGCTGTCTTTAATGAAACTGGGTACGAGGAGGAAGACGAAATGGTGTATGAGGCAAAGCACTCACCCCCCTCCTGCTAATATCATTCAATGGAAAGGCCCATAGAAGGCTGCAGTGCTTGGGATCGCTGTAAATGTTAAATGGAAATACTGTGTTTTTTGAAAGGAGACAGTCATTAAGAAAATGGAAGCTAGAAACCTATTTGTTCTTTTTTCAAACTGTGCCAACTATGACAGATTTTATTTTTTAACCTTTTAGATAAAGGGAGCTGAAATAATTATAGACAACTTTCCATTTGTGTTCCCATTTAAAGAGGCTTTATTGCCATAAATTAATATACACTATTTGCTTATTCCTATTTAAATTTTATTTGTACAGTAGAACAAAAAAGTCAGCACAACTGTTCTCAGTTTCCAGGCTTTTAGAAAATAATTACTAAATCCGGGGACTACTGACATCAAAGATTTACAAAAAAAAAAATAAAATAAAATGCTCTTTGTTTAAACTGGAGCTTTCAAATAAATAGTAAACTAACAGATTTGGTAAGGAAAAATAAAACCATTGTACAGAACAAGAAGGTTACTTTTGTTTCTCCAAAAGGCAGTACAATGACTTTGGTATTTAGTTGGAAAAACAAAGAACACATGTATCTTGTGGGTCCACAGTTCTGCCCAGCTAGTGAGTCAGATAATTTCCAGCATTATGTGCAAAAAATGCAGATTTTTTAAAAACATTTCTGGTTTGTTACACCACACAGAAATACAAAAAAATGAAAACCTGCCCCTAAATCCAGCAGTGCAAATTAGTTTTGGTATTGTTTTTCGAGTGAAAAAAGGTATTGTCCTGCATTATGTCCTGATTCTTGGCAAGTAGTCTTAATGTTAACAAAGTCAGGTCCACAGAGAGGGAAGTACACAAGAGGATTTAAAACAATCACTGAAATATGTTCTGTGGGAAAGACGTCTCCATTTACACATCACTCACTTCAGCCTGGGTGTCTGATAGTGAACGGCTAAAAAAAAAAAAATTCAAAATAGAACTGCAAAATTACATCTCTAATAGCTGAAACAACCTGTGTGTTTCCAGAATAGTTAGTAAAATTGTTAAGTAAATGAGCAGCAGACAGTGATGCTGCCTCACAGCACCTCAGCTGTTTGACAAGCTTGGGTGAACAGTTATGGATTGTAATAAAATGGACATACTGTGTTTTGCAGTCTAAAATATGTTTGTCTGTTAGCATAGTATTCCATTTTAACTTTAGTTTTTGAAATATTGTGCCTGTTGCAAAATTCCAAAGGGGGGAAATTTATTCACTTTCTTTCAAATTTGAAGTCAAAAAGGTGTATCAATCTGGCCCTTAGTCCCATCGATAAAGACACTTTACAGTACAGAAAGCTCCTTTCCCACAGGATTAAATGACACAAGACATTTCCTGGGTGCTGCATGAGCCCAAAATGCTGATCGAGTCCATTTACTGTTGCGTTAGGGGCCAAGCTCATATGAACACAGGTCCTTCAAGCACAAAAGATACAAATTTATCACATATTTCATATCTCCAAAAAGCCACATTGAATCACAAAATCCATCTTAAAAGAAAAAGAATCTGAATAAAAATATGTTATACATTACTCTTTAAATATTATAAACTAATTTTACTCACTTTAGATAACCCACCTAGTCACGCTGACGTGCCACATGGTTTAGTCCATGAATTATTACAACTAACCTTTGTTCACGCAAGCTTGTGTCCAATGCTACATATAATGATAGTCAAACAACTTCGCAGTATTCTAACTACTTAATGCGGTGGGGTATTCTTGCTATAGCACGATCAAGGATACTACAGCAGGAGTGGGACCCGAACCAAGAACCAGCAGACTAGGACGCTACAGCCTTACGTAGACTCGTCCTACCCTACAAGCCATGGCTGTTCAGACGAGCACAGCTGGGGGAGAAAGGGCTTTTGCTAACGGGTTGGGGGCTCGGATAGTGTGGAGCTCTGCGGCATGTGAACACACGGCAGATGCCCCCCCCAGGCTGCGACCCTGTACGGACTATACTGTGTGCCTCTATAACCACACCACTGCGGCCACAGAACGGGTCCCCTCGTAAAAAAAAAAAAAAAAAAAAAGGACTGCGCGCGCACTCCCACACTACACGATGCCCGCTGTTCCGACCTCAGTTCTCGACGTGTGCGTTTGCAAGAAAGTGAACCCTGGGTCATTCTGTCAAATGTTGTGCTTCAATCCCCGATAAGTGGCCGTTGTCACGCAGGACTACCGTGGCCCATATAATGTAGCAACCCGGTCAAAAATGACGACAGTCGAGGGGGATGCGAGCGCTCGCGCGCGCGGACGCCAAACACCAACACCGCGACTGTCAATGACGGATAGGGGCGCGTGTCCAGGGGCGTCACTCCGAGGCACCGCAGGGAGTGGCAGCGCTGTGAGCTGCAGCCGACCGCCTTTGACACGCGCTCGAAACGGCTCGTCGCAGGTAGGAAACAAAATCCACTTTAGAAACACGCGAAAGGAAAAAAAAAAAAAAAAAAAAACTAGACTCACTCCGCCTTGCACGTTTCTTTTTTGTCCCCAAAACAGCACAGAAACCGCGTCTTACCTGCACTGCAATCAGCGCGAGCTTATCGCACCCCCGGAACGCGCAGTCGGCTCCGCCCATCAGGTCAGGTGACCGCCCACAACAAACCCGCCCGCTGCTGTAGAGCGCCCGCGCGCCGTGCCCGCGTGGGGCCGCGCATCACGCATTCCCGCAGGACCCCGCTCTGAAAAAAAAGGGAGAGAGAGAAACGCTGCGTGACGCGCGCGCTAGGAGATGCCCCGTTATTTTCGCACAATTCCCCCTCTTCATGCGGCAAACCCACTGCACCAAATAAAAGAAACCAGCCCGACGCGTCTGAGACTGAGGGAATCCCTGTCCTTCCGTGCAGGTTTATTTTCCATGTATTGTTAAACGAAAGAAAATACGAATACAGTTCACAATGATTATTTCGATTAATACAAAACATGTTTTGCTAATATAATAAATCTGTTATTATAGACCATAGTGTACGTAAGGTAGAACGTCCATCACTTAAGATAATTTGAAAAACAGCACATGTATTCTTTTCAGTGCCTTTGTGTCTGTGTACGTATACCTGTATTTATTATTTTAATATAAAACACATTATTAATTTTTCAACAGTAACTTGCTGAAAATACAAAGCAGCTGCATTTAACGGAAAAGACCGCGGGCATCTGTTGTAAAAGACTACAACTTCCAAGATGTCGAATGAATGACGTCATTCAGCATATATGCAAATTAACATAATTTCCACCATACCGGAGGAATTAAATATAAATATACATATTGGAAATGTAGACTAGAAACTATTATTGACATAATGTTTCTTTGTGAAGATAAATACGGTTTTCCGTGCTTAGCTTCTAAACGGATTCAACTATATTTGTGACGAGCGCAATAAAATGTTATTATTTATTGGAACATATTTCAGACACATTCTCCTGACTGTTGCAGTGCCAGAGTAGTAATTTATCACCGGGTTAATTGCCTAAATGACCCTGCTCGCCTCTTATGTGACTTGTTTCCTCCATCTTATAGTACTTGGTTGGCAGCAGGATGTTTGCATTAGCCTGCTGGTGTGTGTCGTTTGTGCAGATACGTTATTTGCAAAATTAATCATCATGCTAAATAATACTGTTTATATCATTTTACATAGCAGAGGCACGGGTAGCTCACTGACAAGTAGCTGGGTTTGGTGTTATCTCATGTCATCGGCGTCTAGTGAAAGGAAGAAGAGGACATGTCCGCTGAAGCCATGAGCTGACAGTCTGCGTTGCGGTGGAGGAGAGACTACAGAGCCGCAAAGGCGGCTGGAAAATGCCCAGAAGAAAACAGCTGAACCCGCAGCCTGTAAAATGTAAGTACCGCTAGGCTTTTACCCTCTTTTGTGTCAGAATGACATAAAAAAATAATCTGTACTGCATCAAGCCAAGCTCGCCGCCCCGTCAGGCTAGTCGGAGCCACTGACGCAGCCGCCGTCCACCGCACTCTCATACAGTAGCGGGGCGCGCGACACAGGCGCCCCCGTTTCCGCGAGCGCACGGTGCGCACGCGGCAGCCCTTCCGCTGTCTTCTCGGGCAAGCAGCCGCCGAACATGCTCTTAGCATTTATACAACTTATAGAGCAACACAGCAAATATCATTTTAAGAAGCACTGGGTGAGTCTGTGGGGTTGCGCTGTGGTGTATTTTTTCATTTGAATTCATTTGTATTGGGTGAAGTGTCACGCATAGCTAAATTAAACAAGCCAGTCACCTCACGTAGTACATAGAGCTGCAAAAGCCTCTTAGTGTGCATTCAGTGATGTTCGGGTGAAAAGCGTCACAAAAAAGCTTTGTCAGCTGAATACACTGCAGTATATTGTAATACACTGTGTAGGCTTGAGGTCAGCTTCATATCAGTACTAGTGTGTGTTTTCCCAGCATAAATCGGGTGCTTTACCTTCAGCAGAGACCAGACTGAGCCACAATGGGGCTCCTGTCTTGGCTCACTGTGGGTGAAGCTGAAGGGTGCAGGCCTGCTCCATAGAAACCCCGTGTCTCTAGTCAGTGCACAAATGTAAGTAAACCACATGTAGAAATGCAAGCTTCAGTGTGGGACAGCAGGTGGTGCAGTGGTTACAACCAATGCCTAAGAAGTGGACGCTTCCTGATTCAGATCCCTGGTCCTAATGTAATTCCCTTGATGAGGCTATTTAACCTGAATTAATCCAGGAAAAATGACTTAGCCGACGAACTGGAGAGTGGCTAATTCTGAGATAGGCTCCGAACTGTGGCCCTGATCAGGATAGCCTGGGTAAGAATAATGGATGGATAAATATAAACTAGTAAATACAGTAATTGTAAAGCTGCTTACCTAAAATCTAAGTAGCCTTTGACAGCAGATACATGAATAATGTTTATGCTTAATTTTGAAATCAGATATTTAGTGTTTATTATTAACTCAGTTCATTTCAATTTTATTTTTATATAGCGCTGTTCTCACTGCAGTGACACAGAGTTCCAGAACATTTGTTTTAGTAAACGTACACAATGGTTTCATATGAATTTAGGAAGTCTTGTTTGAGATAAAATACATAAATAATGGAAGAATCGTGTCTAAAAAGTGAAACAAGTTGCATGGTTTTGATGATTTTATGAAAGCGATGACTTGCTGCAGAGAAGATTCAGGTGTGTAGGGGCACTGACACCGAAACGTGTTGTTTTGGCTATTGATCCTAGTATTTCCATTCACATTCATGCAAACAGTTCTGCATGCTTTACATAGACAGTCAGTGAGACTTCATCTGATTTACATTTACAATTTTATGAAACATAAACATAACACAGAAAAGCACAACACAAGAAACACACAGCACAAGTCCAGCTTGTATTTAATTAATATCCTGGGGTACTGTAGCTTGTTTAGACACTGTCTCGTGTTGCATACCTAACAGATTAGTAACTATTGTTCCGATAGCTTCATATTTGGATTTGCCAGTACTGTGTCATATAGCTTTCATTAAATCTAAGTTTCCATGACAACCATATGTTAAGACAAAAGAGGCTAATTGAATACTTAGTGCTCAATACAACTCCATTCAATAGTTGGGATATATTTCTACATTTTTTACAGTTGTCAGATACCAAAAATTACAGCATTTAGTTTAGAATAGGAATTTTTATATGTCAGTTGCAGCAAGAGCATTTAATGAAAGAGCTGCATTGCGAATTGTGCTGAGGAAAAGTTAATAAAAGTAACTCCCATCTGGGCAAGCCCAGAACCTGTGTTATTTTTGTCAGGGTGCCAGCTTTGTTTACATGCCTGCGAGAGAATGGGTAGCCAGGGACTGCTACAGAAAACAGTTTCTCATTCGAGTCACTGTCACGGTCCCGATGTGGACAGGGCATGGGACCCAAGTACGGACACAAACAAGGGGCTAGGGTTAACGAGGACAGAGACGTTTAGAGAATAACACTATGTATTGCAGGGAAACCATTTGAGTGAGCTTAGGCAGCTACAGTTTAGATCCCGTGCCGAGGCTGTCCGGCCCCGTGTCTTTTATTTCAGTGCTGAGGGGTCGATCTGGTGCAGCTGCTACACATGGGCGGGTCCTGCCTGGCCGGTTCCTGACAGTACTCCCTCCTCTACGGGCGGCTCCGGAAACCCGCGCACCTGGAGGGTGGCCCCTGGGCTGCGGAGCTGGACGATCAGGGTGCAACCTATGAAACTTAGAGATCAGGGACGGGTCCAATATGTCACATAAGGGCACCCAGGACTGCTCCTCTGGTCCGTAGCCTTCCCAGTCAACCAGGTAGAACAGGCGCCCTCTGCAGCGCCTGGAGTCTAGGAGTGAACGCACCTTATAGGCGGCGGAGCCATCCACGACCATCGGAGGTGGCGGTGACGACAGCACCTGGTTGCATTGTAGCCGGGAGGTGTGATAGGGCTTCAAAAGGGAGACGTGAAAGGTCGGGCAGATGTGATAGTGAGGGGGTAGTTGGAAACGGTAAGATACTGGTGACACCTGTTTGAGGCTCTGAAAGGGACCAATGCATGGGGGACTGAGCTTTTTCGATGGTAGCCGAAGCTTGAGATCTCTGGTGGACAGCCACACCCTCTGTCCCACCTGATATGACACCCAACGCCGTCTCCTGTCGGTGTGGCGTTTCTGTAAGCGTACAGCTCTTTGAAGGTGAACATGTGCAGACTGCCAGACCTGCCCACTCCTCCGGTATCAGTCGTCTACAGCGGGGATGTTGCTGGGGTTCGAGTCCCAGGGAAACAGTGGTGGTTAGTAACCTAAGATGCACTGGAAGGGGGTGAGGTTAGTTGAAGAATGTAGCAGTGAGTTTTGAGCGTACTCGGCCCAGGGCAGGAAGCTACTCCAGTCTGTCTGGTGTTTACCGCTGTAGTTCTGGAGGTACCGACCGATCTCCTGGTTTAAATGCTCCACCTGTTCATTGGCCTGGGGGTGGTAACCAGAGGTCAGATTTACCTGGACCCCTAGTCTTCCCCAGAAGGCCTTCCAGACTGCAGATGTGAACTGTGGTCCCCAGTCTGACACGATTTCCTCCGGCAGTCTAAAAAGTCAAAACACATGGGCGAAGACCAATTCGGCTGTCTCCAGGGCAGTGGGACCCTTCAGAGGAATAAGACAGCAGGCCTTGGAGAACCTATCGACCACCACTAGAATGGTGGTTTTACCTCCGGACGCCGGCAGATCTGTGAGAAAGTCCAGGGAAATGTGGGACCATAGTCGATTGGGAATGGTCAACGGCTTTAACTCCCCCACCGGCAGTTGCCTCGGAACCTTAGACTGGGCACATATTTCACATGCTGCCACGAACGGTGCGACGTGCTCTTTCATAGTTGGTCACCAGAACTGCTGTTGGAGCTGGTGGAGGGTCTTCTGTACCCCCGGGTGCCCTGTGGATGGTGACTCATGCACCCAATGTAACAGGTTGGATCATAGAGGGGCTGGGACATACTCCCTTCCAGCTAGTTTGTCCGGTGGTCCCGGGTCGGTTCGTTGCACCTCCTGGAGGTCCTCCCAGAACCTCCACCAGATCGGGGCAACGAAACATGACGCTGGGAGGATTGTTGTCGGGTCTAGAGGTATGTGGTCCTTCTCATAGATCCGGGAGAGTGCATCGGCCTTTTTATTCTTGGACCCGGGTCTGAAGAACAGGGCCCATCGGGCCTGATGAAGGTTCAGCCTCTGTGTCGCCTGCAGGTATTGTAGGTTCTTGTGGTTAGTAAGTACCACAAAGGGGAGTGAGGATCCCTCCAGCTAATACCTCCACTCTTCCAAGGCAAGTTTAATTGCTAATAACTCGCGATCCCCCACATAGTAATTTTGTTCTGTCTGAGACAGCTTCCGTAAAAAGAAAGCATAAGGGTGCGTCTTGGGGGTAGATCCCTGTTGCTGCGACAGCACTGCCCCTACCCTGACTATGGAGGCGTCCATCTCAACAATGAATTGTCGGGTTGGGTCTGGATGTTTTAGCATGGGGGCAGTAGTGAGGCTCCGCTTCAGTGCCCCAAAGGCCGAGACAGTGGGATCAGTCCAATGGAGCCACGCAGGGTTCCCGCGCAGTAAGGCTGTCAGGGGCCACAATGATGCTAAAATTTTTGATGAATCGGTGGTAGAAGTTGGCGAACCCCAAGAATCGTTGCAATTCTCTTATTGTCTGGGGTTTTGGCCAGGTTAGCACCGCCTCAATCTTTCTTGGGTCCATCTTCACCTTCTGTGTGCTTAGGACAAAGCCTAGAAAAGATACCTCAGACAGGTGAAATTGGCACTGCTCCCCCTTTACGTACAGGCCATGATGCACCAGACGTTCCAGTACCCACTGAACATGTGTTATGTGTTCTTCCCGGGTATGGGAAAAGACTAGGATGTTGTCCAAGTAGACCAGGACAACGCAATTGAAAAACTCCCCCAGAACATGGTTGACAAATGCTTGGAAAACAGAGGGAGCATTGGCCAAGCCAAAAGGCATGACAAGATACTCGTAGTGACCTGTAGTAGTGCTAAACGCGGTCTTCCATTCATTGCCGGCGCAGACGCGGATCAGATTGTAAACACTACGCAGGTCTAACTTTCTGAACATGGCCGCCCGGGGACCTGCTGTAGAGTCACGGTGATCAGTGGGAGTGGGAGTGGGTGTGGGTAAGGCACAGTCACAGCATTAAGTCCCTGGTAATCTATGCAGGGCCATAGACTCCCATCTTTCTTTTCTACGAAGAAGAACTCTGCAGCCATGGATGACATAGATGGACGAATAATACCCACTGCCAAGGCCTCGGTGATGTATGTTTCCATGGCCTTGTGCTCCGTGAGGGACAGGGGGTAAATACGTCCCCGAGGGGGGGGGCGAACCAGGCAGGAGGTCAATGGCACAGTCCCAGTCGGGGTAATGTGGCCGCCTTACTTTTGCTGAACACCTCCACTAGGTCCTGGTACTCTGGGGGTGTGCGTGCGGGCTTATCAGTGATTGGACTTTCCACCAAAGTGGCCCGGACTGGGAGGTACATACAACGGGCTTGACACTGGGGCCCCCATGCCACCAACGCTCTGGTGCTCCAGGAAAACTGGGGGTCATGGGCCGCTAACCAGGGGTAACTGAGCATAATCGTGCTCTCCTTAGAAGAAATCAAATAGAAAGAGAGCTGCTCTTTATGGACCAGGCCCACCTGTACCCCTACAAGGTGAGTAACAGCTTCTACAAGGCCCATGCCCAGTGGCTGCCCATCTAGAGAACTGATGCGGAGTGGCTTTGCACAAGGCTGTGTTGGCACACTGGTGGATTTTGCCCAAGAGATGTCCATAAAATTCCCCGCCGCTCCCGAATCCGCTAATACTCAGGCGTCGATTACGTACTCACACCAATACAAACGCACAGGCAGCAGCAGTTGCGTGGCGCACTTAAGGGGGCTACTCACCACCACGGCGACCGATCTTCCAGCCGCGATTCGGGACGACAAGCCAAGCAAACACAGCTTGCTTGTTCACAGCGCAGGCTGAGGTCCTCCCTGCCTCTGCGCTGTTGTTCCGCCGGAGAAAAACTACCTCATCCGGGCTGCTTCGGCTCTGGCGGCTCTTCCAGGAAGGCGGTGGGAGTCACGCCAACCGGGTATTGGAGTCCAACCGTTCGTTCCCGGAAGAGGTTGTCAATCGTGATGGTGGTGTGGATGAGTTTGTCCAATGGCCAATCCTCCCCCCGGTAAGCGATCTCCGCTTGCAGGCGGGCATTCAACCCATTGCGGAAGGTGAGCGAGAGGGACGCTTCGTTCCACCCACTTGCTGCTGCCAACACGTGGAACTCCAGTGTGTATTCTGCCACTGTGCATGTATCTTGCCAGAGATGCAGCAGTCGATCGCTCGCCGGCTGTCCTGCCTCAGGATGGTGGAACGTAGCCTGGACTGTCTCTTAAACTGGGCGTAAGACGTTGTTGCCATTTCGGGGCTGCCCCAGATCGCCGTCGCCCATTTGAGAGCGGGCCCCGTAAGGAGCACGATGACGTAGGTGATATGGCTGTAATCCGAGCCATAGACTTGGGGCTGACTAGCAAAGACCAGCTCACACTGGAGAAGGAAGCCTTTGCATCTCTCTGGTGAGCCGTTGTACCTGAGGGGGGTGGTCAAGCGTGGGTCGGCAGCCGGGGTCACGCCAAGGTGTTGATCGGCTGTGGCTTCTCCGGTGCTGGCGTCTGGGACTGCAGGATATGGAGCACCGTGGACATGGACTGGGTCAAATAGTCGAGGGTCTGTTCATGCGTGCTGAGAAGCGATTCTTGCGCTGTGACGGTTGTCCAAAGGTCTTCCGTGTCCGCTGGGTCTTTTCCTTGATGGGATCTACTGTCACGGTCCCAACGGTGACAGGGCATGGGACCCAAGTGCGGACACAAATAAGGGGCTAGGGTTAACAAGGACAGAGACGTTTAGAGAATAACACTATGTATCGCAGGGAAACCACTCAGTGAGCTTAGGCAGCTACGGTTTAGATCCCGTGCCGGGGCTGTCCGGCCCCGTGTCTTTTATCTCTGTGCTGAGGGGTTGATCCGGTGCAGCTGCTACACGTGGGCGGGTCCTGCCTGGCCAGTTCCTGATAGTCACCTGCTCACGGAGAGACTTCTGTCTCCAACTGCATCACTTGATGACAGCATCCATCATATTTGGTGTTCTGAAATGGCTGAAAAGCTTGAGCATTGTTTAAATGGCAGTCAGTGCTCAGCTGCTATAATTAAACAGCTGTACCTGCTCATGAAGGACAAAATTCATTTTTAAAGCTGAGAGATTACACCCAGTTTGCTTTAAAAAATTTGAAATGTCTTGTTATTTACCGTTGCTACTTTGTTGTACCTGCTTCCCATTTCAAGGCACCCTTTGACAGTGATACTGCTACTCTTGTAGCCCTTGTTAAGGACCTCCTGCCAGTTCTGTTGTTCCTGTGCCAGCCGTGACCTTGGACATGTGGTCACTGATGAGTTTGAGGTGCATTCACTTAGAGCTCAAGCGGTCCTCTTTTATTTTCTTTTCACGTCCCCCGGATTTCCCTCAGTACTTCCTGTCTGTTATTAGTTTTGAGTAAACTAGAGCTCCAGTGCCCTGGTGCATGGTCCTTTCCCCATCTGTCTCCTCTGTAATGGCATGCTTCCTTTTTCCCTCATTAAACAAACACACCCCTTCTTGGCCATTAACTTGACTTGAACGGTTCAGTAAGGGGAACATGTCAAAACAATATATATTTTTTAAGTATTTAGTCATATATATTTATTAATTCAATCATATTCATTAATTGATGTTAGCATAAAGTAACAAAAAGGAATCCACATAGCTGTCGCACTGCAGTCTTCTGTCCTTGACGCTGTTTTTGCAGTACAAGAATGGTTCTCATACGGTTCCTTTAGAGAGCAATACAAAGTTATATGCTGCTCCATCGACATATTGAAATGTACAGCGCTGATGAAAAGTGTGAGTACATTTGGGCAACCTGAGTAATACCTGTATGGGACAAATTGGACAGACAAGTGAGAACAAAGAAAGCCAGGTGTGCCCTAAGTAACTGAGAGCTGCTGTAGCCAGGCTGATATGGAGCCTCTTTTCCTGTAATAAACCAGTTACCATCAAGTGAACTGAAGTTTTTGGACTGGAGCTGTGCATCTAAGGGCTAGCAGGCATAGGTTCAAACCATAGTATGAACATGGTTTGCTTTTAATGGTACATCAGTTGTTTAGGCCAACAGATGGTGTACAGTCTACCTTTGATATGATTTATTTGTATTTTATTTATTGTGTTATGTAAGGCTTCCTCTACCCAACAGACCACAATAAATCTCAATGGTGCTGCTATGAACAAGTTGCTCATGAACTCACATGCACAACCTCAACGCAATTTCAAGGGATATTTTCAGAAGTCATGGAAGAGGATGTTGTGAGTGCCGTTCTGTGGAAATAGTTATTTTTTCGGAGCGTTGCATTGCAGTTGACACATTTCATAAACTGCAAAGTTTTAGAATTTTTTTCCAAAGCCACTGGATTTCTGTTTGTTAATGGCAGTACCTTCATGCATGATGAAATAAAATAATCTCAGCAGTAAGAAACTGACAGGTGAGACAAGACAAAGGCTTTGATTTGGTTCATCACCAGCAGTGGCATTAATTTCCCTTTAGATTTGTAAAGCCTTCTGTGTGAACAAGGAACATTGCATCATGTCACTTTCTAGCAAACAACAGTAACACCTTGATCACAGTATTCGAAATGGATTTGTCTCATTACCCATGATATTAAATTTTTTTTCAAGACAGGAACTTTATCTACAGCATGAACTGTAAAGAAGAAAGATATAGAGTGCAATTATACAGTACGGGTATCTCTTGAGACACGAGTCTTTGACTCGGGATGAGTTTTTGTGTATACGAGTGAAAGTATTTAGTCCCCTTTATTGAGTTTTTCCAAAATATGAGCGATTTTTCATTTTTTCAAGTAACGAGCCAATCATGGGGGAATTTTCAAAGTTTGTGCCACGATGGTAATTGCATCTGCAGCTTACAAGATTTCATCTTACAAACCCATCCCATTTACATTCATAAGCAGGAGAATGCTTACAATGTGAACAAATTTATAGGAGTTAGGATAAAAGTGGCAACAAAAGGTCAAAAAATTAAACAGCAATCTAATTTAAAGGTTATAACAAAGAATAATAGCAAAACTAGGTATGAGAAAGGAAGCAGGCAAATCCGTCAGTCAAAAGTGATTCTGAGTAGATGAGGGCCTTAAGTTTTCAGGTGAAGGGCTCAGAGTAGTAGATTTGGAAGGAAATTCCACAGTTTAGGGATGTAGCGGTAGAAAGTGCTGGCGAGGTATGGTAATATAGTAAATATACAAATACTACACATATACAGTATATTACATACTGTATATAATTATATAAACTTATACCAATTTATGATATATTTTATATAAGGTGATTCAAAAAGAATTAATACTCATAAATTTATTACTCAGTACCTAAGCTGTTGGTCATGAAAATGTATACAACTTTGAAGAGCCAAAATCTCAAAAAAAAAAAACTAAGGGCAACTGCAGTTTGGTGTATACTACATGTTTACATATCAAATACTGAGCAATACATTTATAAAAGAGTTCAATTCTTTTTCTGAATTACCTTGTAATAAACAATACACAACATAGAAGCAACATCGTGTGACTTTTCCTGTTTCGTTCTATAACAATGTCATGTTGTCTACATATTAGAACTGTTGTGAGGTGGTAACTGAAACATTAGATAAAGCGGGCCTTTCCAGCACTGTACCTATATTTTTCCTCTTTGCTGTAGTCCTATCTTCATGATCAGGTCCTATCATGCTGTTCATACCTCAGTTGTACGGAGTGGCAGTGAGCAGCCAGAAGTACGATAATTTTGTAATTGAATGGTTTTTTAAATATGGTGGAAAAGAGGGATTGGTGAGTGGTTACTGAATGTTGTGTTTTTCAGTACATGGTTTCTGGCTGGAAGAACTCAAGTATCAAGTCATCAAAAATTAGACTAGACTTATAGTACAGTGCATAATACTGCTCTAGGTATGTCATTATACTGCATTTTGGAGAAGAACAAATCCTGTTTTTGCTACCTTGTAGAATGGAGTCAAAGTGAAATAGAGTAGTTTGGACCAAACCTTATTAATGAGTGACAATCATTCTTTAGATTATGGAGACATGGAATGGAGAAGCTGTTTTAGCTCAACTATATAACAAAGAAACATCTATAGATGAATGATTATGGAAGCCTTTTCACCTTCTCTAAGTAGTTAAGGCTTTTGAATAAAATAATTTGTTTCCCATGTACTCAGTTAACCAACATCATCATGTGCTGGACTTTTGCCCCCTTTTCTAACCATTTCCCATATTTTAGACATTGATTTAATTAATTTTACAGTTATTTGTGTATAAAGGTGTTTATTTTTGTCTTTTGTAGATACAAAATGTTTGTGAGACTTTGTGTTGGAGAGTAAATTTCTTTTCGGCCCTCTTGACAACAAGATTGTAGAATTCAGCAGACTCAGGTCAGTGGTAAACATTGTAATTACAAGTAAATTAATTGTTTCTTGGGTTTATATAGTTTTTTTTTTTTCTTTTTTTAGTAGAGTTGACCATTGCATTGAAAAGTTGTGCTTTAAGGATTTACAGTTTATTTTCAGTTCTGTTTGGGACCAAGGGAGCCATATGAGGAGTTATCAAGCACTTCATAGTTTTACAGTGTATGTCTCTTAAGTAAATTGCCATTTGTTAGTGGATAAAGTGTCAGCATCTTCAAAATTTGTGCATCGTCTCAGTAGCAAGGAAACTGAAATGTATTTAAGGGGCTTAATTTGTATTGATGTGATGTCACATAAATATAGATCACAAAGTAACCAAAATGGAGCTTTAGAACTAAAAGATTAGCTTTCTTACACATGTGTTTTTTAAAGCTATGTTTTATTTATTAAAAATAATTATTGCAAAAGAAAAACTACATCACTTCAAGAAATTAGTTATACAAACTTACCTTTCTCACAATGCAGAAAATATCTATTGGGAATTTTAGGAAACTATCAGTGCTGCACTCATTCTGAGTCTGTTTCTGCTGAAATTGGTAGCTTTTGGGTTGTATATTATGTGCTGTACGCTCTAGTGTTTAAGAAGTACAAATAAGGAAAGTCTGTTTGTAATCATAAACAAACAAAAGCAGTGCATCAAAGCTGCACACACAGTCACAAATGCAAGACAGAACATTTCAGTTTCTAGTCAGTTTTCCAAGAAACCTTTCTGTGCACAGCTTTCCATTCATTTTCACAGCAAGGGATTAATGGATATAGTATTGTATTCTTCTGTGGTACCTTAAATTACTCTTATTTTAAATTTTTACGAAGAACATTAAAAGTCTTCTTGAAACTTTAAATTTGAAATTAGACTTTCTAAATCACATGCATGGCAAATGGAAATGTCTGTATGTATTCAGAAAGTATTTGCTAAAATTTTCAGGTGTTTGCAGGTAAATGTAATGTAAATGACTTAAAATATTAGGATTTCCTCATGTTTTGTGGCTCCATGTAAAAATCAGTTTCAGTGAAGCATTTTGTAAATGCAAGCAGTAGCTGCTTTGCATTAAAAACTGGTAATTGGTATGCAATTATTACCAATGCAATGAAATATAATTATTAAATTTATACCATTAATTTACATTCGATTTCCAAAAAAGGAGGAAAATTCTCTTTTTGGTAAATCAAAATATGTAATTAGGCATTTTATCCTCACAACACATAAGACTGTGGGGGACCAATTGGGGAGAAAATAATTTACACCCTATTGTCTACAGTTATTTTCTAAGTTAGGGTCCATCTACACAACACACTGGTGTTTTGGCTTCCAATCATTAGTATTTCCTGGAGTGTGATCACTGAGCGCACTGTGAGAGGTCGGTGTGCATGCACCGGCAAACACTGGGACAAAAAACTCAAACGAAAGCTGCAGTACAAAGTGAAAAATATCTTCCCACCATTTTTATATAAAGGTCATCAAGGCAACCATCATCATCACCATCATCATCAATGCCACCATTACGGAAGGGCATTTATTTATCATCATCATCATCGTCATTTTCCTCTGTATCATTATCATCATCATCATCATTTCCCTCAGCATCATTATCATCATCACCCTCATCATCATCATCATTATCATTATCATCATCATGATGTGAGCTGTTGCAGTCATCATCATTATCATTAGGCTTAGCAATCATCCAGAAGGGGGTTCCAAAAAGCAGAATAAAAGGCCCGATGGGGCTCCGTCTCCACATTGCCTCGTGGATGTTCACACACAACGCCACGGTGGAAGGAACCGCGCTCCTCGCTGCCTGCGTTCTCCATACTGCACCTCGTACACGGCGTGAACCTGGCGCTTCTTTTCATCTGCTTTCTGTAACTGTTCTGTAAGGGAGCCTCAAACACTGTGTTCCTCGATGTAAGTAAGATTTTTATGACAATAAAATAACTGATAAAATGCTGCAATCTCAGTAGTACATAGGATAAATACTATGTAAATATTGTTTTCTTCTGCAAAATGAAGGCTGTCTTGTTGTTATGGAGTACAGAAGAATTGCTTGAGGAGTTAACTGTACTGAATTTTAAAATATTATGTTTATAAATAATGGACCTACCTGTCAAATACAGCGGTATATTTGAATAATCGATATATTTATAAACATTTTCATTGTACTGCAGGGTCAGTTTTTAAAACTGATTATTAATAAATACCGTAGAATTCCCTAATCCAAAACACAGGTCAGTGCTACTTGCATTAAACTGTTATATTTTGGAGGATAATTAAGAAAAACACATTTTACTCCACAGATCAAATATTGGAAAGTGTGCAGGTAAATGTTTGAGATTACACATAATAGTATAAAGTAATACACACAGTACATAGATAATACAAAGTATTATTGTTAATCATACTTCTATGTTCAGGATCTCTGTGTTTAGCCTATAAAAGGGGATAAAATGTTAGGAGGGCATCAGTTATATTTTGTTAGGGTTGACCATCTGAGTAGAAAGGTTTTTAGTTCTTTTTCCCCCATTTGTTGGAGCGAATTGTGTTCTAAGATCTGCAACTGATTGCCCCCCTTCCTCCACACAGATGCGGTGGCAGCTCTCGGCTTCCCAGTGCTCTCTCTGACTCGTGGCCGTTGCAGACACAGCCGGCTCCCTATGGAGGGCAGCCTTGAGAAGCCGCATGTTGGTGCCAGCAAAGCGGGGAGGGACTCTGGTGCCCCATTTGTCTCCTGCAGGCCGTGCAGCCAGCTGCTGAACACACCACTGGGGGACGCGCTGTCAAGGGGTGACACTAAGGGGGAGGAGTTTGGCTCCACAGGTGATGCCGGGGACAAGGTGCACTCCTGTGAGCTGTGCAACTTCTCCTCGCGGTACGCCAACCATGTAAAGAGGCACATGAAGACGCACAATGGCGAGAAGCCATACCGGTGCCCACTGTGTGCCTACGCCTCGGCCCAGCTGGTGAACCTGCAGCGGCACGTGCGCGTGCACACAGGCGAGAAGCCCTACAAGTGCCAGCATTGCACATTCGCCAGCAGCTCGCTGGGCAACCTCAAGAGGCACCAGCGCATGCATGCAGCTAGCGGGCGCCATCACCGTACTTACCGCAGTACTGCCGCCAACACGCGTGAGCGCGAGGTACACATGGCGGGCCAGAGGGCTGTGGATGGGATGCCCCGAGCAACTGCAGACGGTACCTTAACCTTTGTATTGATCTTTTCCCTTCTCATTGGTGACTCTCACAATGGCAATTCTTCCCGGTTGCATTAGGTAATACAGAAGAAACCCCGCTGTAACGTGCTAAGTAGGGTCCAAGAACTTTAGTTATGTGAAATGCAGGGTCTTCTTATTGCAGGGTTCTCTAATTATTACTAGTTTAATAAGTACTATTGGAATAGAATACTGTAACCACCTTCTTTGTCTGTGCTGTTGGCTGCGTTAGGAAAGGAGGGCTCAGGAGACCGGACTATGGGAATCAAACTGTTTCTCAGCAGCATGTTTAAACACAGACACTCATAGATAACAGCACACCCACCTCAAAGCTCTCAAACATAGAGAGGATCAACAGTCCTTCATAAATCCCCACAACTAACAGGCGGCTCCCCACGCCATTAAGGTTTTACTTGAAACTTTTACCAAAATGTAAGAAGTCTTCAGTAAACCTGTACGTTTGCCATTGTCACAAGATGTTGGTGAAGAGAGAGAGTAGGATGATGGGAGCCAGTTGCCAGTGGTTTAATATCCAAATTTGTCTTAGTGTGGTGAACCTTATTGTGGAGTTGTAATGCAATACCTTCATAGGTTTTGGTAATTGCGATGAATATTTAACATTTGCCAGTGAGTAACATTTTTAATTTTGTTTTTTTTTTTTTTTAAACAAGGTGTTGCAGCGTCTAATCTGGCACTTCATGTCAAGAATGACACACACTACCTCCAGAGCTATGGTGACAGAATGAACAGCCAGGAGTCACCGGGCCTGTTACATCCTGGGGGGACGGCCCACACACCCCACAGTCTCGCCGAGTTCCTCTTCCCCTATACTTGCAGTTTGCAGGATGAGGGCTCCTGTGTCGGCCGGACCTGCAGCAAGTGTTTGACCAGTGCAAGTTCCAGGGGGCGCTGCGTCAGTCCCATGGCACTGAGCGACAAGCCGTACTCCTGCGCTGTATGCTCCTTCGTCACACACTATCCCAACCACTTGGTGCGCCACATGAAGACACACAGTGGCGAGAAGCCCTACCGTTGCCCCGAGTGCGACTACGCCTCAGCCCACCTGGATAACTTGAAGCGGCACCACCGTGTGCACACGGGCGAGAAGCCATACCGCTGCGGCCTGTGTGACTATGCTTGCGGCAACCTGGCCAACCTCAAGAGGCACCAGCGTGTCCACTCGGGCGCCAAGCCTTTCAAGTGTGCTGTGTGCAGCTACAGCTGCAACCAGAGCATGAACCTCAAACGGCACATGCTGCGGCACACGGGCGAGAAGCCCTTCGCCTGCCAGGAGTGTCCCTACACCACGGGCCACTGGGACAACTACAAGAGGCACCAGAAGAAGCACGGCCATTGCGGGGGCGATGACAGCTGGGTGAAGATGCCGCTGGCGCACGAGGAGGGCGAGGATGACGAGGCCTGAGCGTGTTGCCGTGCGGCAGGAAACCTTGCTGGTCTGACTGCAGCAGCCGTGGACTGAGAGGGTAAAGCAGCAGCAGCACTGTCCCCATTTGTTCCCCTTTAATGTTGAGCCTCTGAGGGGCTTCTTTGTTCACGTTATGGCGTTGTATTGAGACTGTGTTCCATGTGCCTGTTAGTACTGTTTGTTTATTCATGGGGGGTGGAAGCGTGTTGTAATTAGGCTGCACCGCCTCTGTGCCCATTGAGTTTTTCTGAAAATCTAGTTTAGAATTAGACGTGGTTGAAAATATAAAGCCCCCCAACAGTAATATATGGAGCTGCATTCCAGCACGTCTCCACATATCTCAACACCTGAAGTCGCCATGGAGACAGTGTTTGGTGATGCGTCGGCTCCCCTTTACTTCTGGCGGCAGAACAGCAGATCTGATGTGAACAGGAAACTGTTTTGAGTTGCTTGCCGTCCCACCATCTGGAGTGTCAACAGCAGCTTTGCAATCTTGTGCAGGACTGTTTGTGACGTCAGTTTTGCTATTTGTTCCGCACCTCCGTAAAAAGATCACCAAACTCCCACAACCACCAACGTTGATACGGGCAGTTACAGGCCGACATTGAGCTTAAAGGTCTGGGTACAGTCAAGCCAACATCCTCACTAACTGAACTGAATGCAGCATCTGAGGTTTCTATAACTGCTGTTAGTGCAAGAACACGTTTGCTGCCCTTTGCTCTTCATGGAATTTTGAAACACATTGCACTGTAATTTGTTTATGATAAAATCCTGTAAAATGATAAAGCTAAAATCTGGGCAAGTGCTGAACAAGAGCTGCTGTATGAACACTGTGCTGCCACCACTAGAGGGCGCTTGCAGCAGAAAAGTTAAGGACTCCATTTCGGTAACTACTTTACTTCCAAGATAATTCTACCTTCTGTAGTATGGCCCAAATTTAAAATCTTTTCCCCTCCATTTGACCAAATAAGGTGTCATGTAAAAGTGATTAATGTGGTTAGGCAATAAGCACAGCCCCCCTCCCCAGAACCACACTGGAGTTCCTAAGTGGTGCCAATAAGAGACCAGGCACATTCTTGTTTTTATGTAACACACAGCTGGCCCACAACTGTGCTCAGCTCTGGACACGGACACACACACACACACACACACACACACACACACAGTCAATTTAATGACAAAGCCCACTTGGTCCCAGTCTCCCATCTAACCAAAGTTCAACGCTGAGCCACACTGACAGGTGTCCAGTCCTTCATCTCGGAGCACCATCACACCACCCGGCTCAAGAAAGTGCCAAGCAGGAGGAGCCTGTAAATCCCATGGGCTCAACCAGACCCTTCAGCCCCATTACCTGTGGTTCCAGTCACACCAGCATCATCCTGGATGGAAAACCTGGAAACGCAAGTGTGCTGAAGGACTCAAACCATAGTCAGTTTATTTGGCACCTAAATTTATTTTGCAAATCCCACTTATTGTTCACACAGTTCAGGTGATTGAATGACAGATTTACATACTTGATGATGCTTAAATGAATACATGAAACCTTTTCTTTGCAGACACAACAACAGAGGCATCGCAGCCTGCTTCCTCTGACAAACACCCAAAGGCTGCAAAATGAACACCTACAGATCCATACAGTGTAATTTTTAAAAAATATAAAACGGGGACCAAATTAATCCTCCCTTTTTTATGCCTATTGCAAGTCACACAGTCTCCTGCAACCACCCACCGTGCACCCCTTCCATTGCCAATAAGCAATTTCTTGTCCATTGTGCTGAAATTAGAGACTCGGTCGAGATGCGAATGTAAAAATCAGCGAAGACGGCCGTTCCGCACGACTTCGGTTCGTCCCCGACAACCACTGGCACAAATTTAAAATGGGAAGGGGAAAAAAGAAAAACTAACAAAAACTCGGACATCAACTTAGAATCACCTTGGCCTTCCCGCTTTCCAACAAAAATGAATAACATGTAAGACAAGCAGTTTAATTCTGGAATTTGTAAACATTTTCCATTCCAGCTACAATACTCTACAATTTTGTAAACAATGATAGATTATTAGTTTCTATTTTGTCCATACATCTTAGAATACATTTTATCTATCTGAATACAATGCACTATTAAAGATACAAGTATTAGTAACAATGTTCAGGATACCTTTTTAATTAAATGTACATATATAAAAGTGATTTTATCAGGATTTAATGTTTGTGCAAAATGCTTTAGTAAACTATAATTTTGGCATTAATGAGAAATCCTTTACTTTAAATCAGCTGAAAAAATAAATTAATGGTGGACCTTGAGAACCCCATCCAAGCTTTCACATTGTTGATTTTTTGCGCTGGAATTTTACTTATACTTCCTCAATAAATATCACCTGACCTATTTCTGTCCTTCTTAATACTGTGCAAAATTACTTGTTTGGCAACTGCAAGGAAAGATGAGCTGCGCCGGTCGAACGGCACCAAATTCCTCAAGATCCAGCAGCGGTGGCAAACGGGACGTGAGGCCCTGCGACACGCGGCCTGAAACCGCAGGCTCAGTAAGGCTTCTCAGATCAGTAAGGCATTTGGAAACAACACGGCTGTTGGTTCGACAAACCCGACCCCCAAGGCTTTGGGCCCACAGCTGGACTGCGAACAACAAACAGGATGACACGGGACAGCTACAAAAGCGAGCATTAGGACTGCGGTGCCAAAAGTCACCGCACGCCACAAATACGATACGTCCTCACGTCACACTGCCAGCCAGTGCTTTACATTCCACCTACTGCGCTACAGAAGCACACGACCACAAAAACACCTATAAACCTCGATATTGCGAGAGATGCGGACTTTTTTTTGGCAACGTTTACATTCCGGATACATTCCACAAGCTACAATATTTTTGTTTTCAGTTTTTTTTTTCCCGTTTGGAAGCTGTATGTACAGTGCTTTTCACGAGTGTTGAATCCTATTTGTCACAGGCCTCCGTGTGAGAAAGAGACGCAGCTCAGAGTCCCGTTTGGTGCTGCGCTTTGAAGCTGCGTGTCGAATGCCTCCGACAAGCCCGGCTGCCCCTTCCCCCTCCATTTATTACGACACCTCCAATGAGAGGGGGAAGAAAAAAGAAAAAAAAAAAAAGGGGTAGGGAGCAGGGGTACGTACCTTGAAGTTAATCTCATTACAAAATTATTTTTAAATGATCCTTTCCGGTTATAATGTTTACGCATATAGATTTTGTTCTTTTTAGAAACAGGAAAACGGCATGTAGGCAAGTCTCGCAGGAATGTCTGAGAGCACAGAACCGATGCTTAGCTGGAAACCAGCCGTGAAGGAATTAACAGGTTCCAAAAAACACCTCGGTAAGGTGATCAGCTTACACCAGTCTAATATTAAGGTGCTGAATTACTTTAGAAAAGATTTTAAATTAGTTGCACTCAGCAAACACTGTTAATATAGTGAACCAACAAAACATTGGTGGAAAGATGGCGATGCTGAAACCTTTCAGTGAAAAAGAAAACCTTCGGGGAGCACAACACGCATCTGGGGCTTTGAACAGGGCAGCTGTGCCACCTCGGCATTCGAGTGGGTTTCGATCTTGCAGAATTTGGCAACATCTCCACTGGCACCAGCATTGATCTCTCTGGCCGTCCAGGAAAGGGCGGGGATTACAAGTCATCGTCTCCGATCCCTTCGAAGGCATAGTTGCCATGGAAATCGTTGCCGCTGATGTCGTTGCTCGAGCTCGAGGTGCTGATCCCACGCAGGGTAACAGAGGTCAGCTTACTCTGGAAGCACAAGGAGACGCCAAGATGGTCAATCAGTTGCAGGAAGGGACAGGACAATGGGACTTGCTGAGGTCACGTCTCGCCCGTCTTTCCGTGGTTTCTGGCATCCCTGTGAGCTCAAAAATGACTTTGCTCACAAAACACAGTCCTGGGCTGAACACTCTCTGGGATCTGAACCTACTGTGAAAGAGCAGTTTGGTGCAGTACAGTAGTAACACTGCTTCCCTAGTACGAGTACACGGCACTGTGGCTTGAGCTGCGTGTTGTAGTGTAGGTTTTAATCCTGCTCGGTGTGTATGTTTATTTGCAGAAACAGGCAAACTACTTCCATACCCTCTTTTACCAAGAAAGCCACAGCAGGACTCAGGTGTGACTCAAAGGCACTACCTCGCCTGATAAGTTAATGCTGAACTGCAGACCAACAATTACATCCAAGCAGTTTGTTAGGTCATTTCCCAGGTGAAAAGTGCACCCTGGACGTGACCGTTTAACATGAAAGCGCCACTCACCGAGAGCTTGGTGACTTGCTCACGGCCAGGGTCCGGCGAATCCTGTGGGATAGACAAAGAGCTACATGATGGGTGGGCCTCACGAAGGACAGCGGCCGGCTGCGTGTTCAAAGGAACCAAGTGAGATGGCTCACCAGCAACGGGGGCGATTTCACGGCCTGCTGGCTGTCTGACCGGTGAATGGCGCCATTGTGGCGTTTCTTCAGCATCTAGGACACGCACAGACACCAGACATGATGTTTTTAAAGACATCTGAACGGGAAGATGACGCCAGACCATTCGCTGACCAAGATGACTGCACAGCAGATTCCAAGCTGAACCTCACCGTGAATGAAGACCTGTACCACACTTCCATTACAAGAAAGGGCAACCCTGACAAAATTAAAGTAGTCCTTTTCTAGAAAAAAACACATGTATCACCTTTAACACACACACACACACACACACACACCTTTTTGATGCTTCCCCCTGATTTCTTCACCATCAGCTCATCCACCATGGACTGTAGGCAGATGCTCATCATTATAGCCTCAAAAAGGAAAAAGAAATCAGGCCCTGAGTGAAGCATTTTGGGAGCTAAGCCCTCAAATGTGTTTTAATTCATTCTTATTGAGATAAACTGTTGTTAATTGCTGTGAAGATGCATTAATGATGAGGGTGACTGGGCAGGGCTGCAAATGAAGTGCCCACCTGTGGACTGGTGATGGTGACCCACTGGAGGCGATCTTTGCTCATCAGGTACTCAAAGGCCAGCTCCAGCTTCACCTCACAGCGTCCTGGTGCACAGCTGCTCGCACTGCCATTGGCCATGGGGACCTGCTGCAGAGGGAGGGAGCCGCACGCTTATTTGTTTGTTTATTCGCTACGACTGCCGTCATCCTTGGCTCTTGTCGAATCCAAACAGGATCAACAACCACAAATATTCCCCCACTGGAAAAAATAACACCATTTAAATAAGAGTCTAAAACAGTCTTTCTTTCCAAATTGCCCTAAATGCCAGGAAGCTTTGAAGTTTAAAAAAAAAAAAAACAGGATACCAGCTTAGCCTGGTAACAAGCGTGTTCCTTTCTTGAATATTTACTTTTCAGTGCAACTTACAATTTATTCATTTGTACAACTGGGTGACTTTTACTGTTTCAGACTAAGGACCTTGTTCACAGGAACTACAGCAGGAAATGGGATTCAAACCTGGGTCCTACTAGTGCACAGCAGCAGCTCCAATCAGTATGCAACCTGGTGCTACAAAAGTATGTAAAATAGGGTAAACATGCAACTGATCTGTCAAAATATATTCCTGTTTCTTGCCTTAAACTCTACATTAATGTTTAACTTGTATACAGGGAGGTGCCACTGTATGCCAGCAGGACAGTCGTCCATCACTAAATACACATTAATTGCTGGGGTATTCACGCAGTTTCAATGAGCAACCCTGAATGGATTCCGAGGCCTATGAGAAAATCAAGGGGCGCAGACCGAGTCGCAGTACCACGTAAAACTTGCGCTCCATCAATGCGCCCTTTTGTACGGAGGCTCATAATGGAGTCCCAGTTGTAAAGGCAGCGAGGCCTACAGGGCACCCTCTGCTGCGGCCCAGTTTCACGTGGCTCTCCTAACATCATTATTGTGGCCTCTCAGTGAAACACCCACTTATGGAAGAGCCTGATTGGAAAATAAAAAGTGAACCTGTTTGGCTTCCCTCTGGGAACAAACCCCCCCCCCCCAGGTCTGGCCTGAGCCACTGAGTGAGACCAGTTTTGCAAGCAGATTGTATAACGTTTGCTTCGCCACCACAAAAGTCGGGCAGTCAGGAAATACGTTTTGTTATGGCAATAACTGATGCCTTCTGGGACACAGCTACTGACTAACGGGAGTTTTAAATCCTCTTAAATGTTGGCAAAGACTCCCCGTCAAAAGCTTTCTGATCAGCCTTGAGAATAACAGGCAGGGTTTGCAACCAGCATTGCGCAAACATCACGAATTTGATGCTTGTTTCTTTTACACTACTCTAATGGCTTCTTATACCATCTTGCCACATTGTGTGCTTCTCTACTCTACGGAAACTTGTAAAAAAGCCCATGATTATATCAGACATAATAAATGTTGTGAATGCTCCTTTTTGGAAGCATGATATTGAGCAGAAGTACTCTGTGGTGGACAGAAAACGGACGCAGACGGTAATTAAATGCCAAAGCTGGGGTTTTGACAAAGGTCACCGAAACAGGAAGCAAGCCATGCTATAACTTACAGAGGATGTGACACGCCAGCACCTCATGCGTGTGACCTTGAAGCTGCCTTCCTTGACCTGGTCGTTGGGCAGCTTGACGTGGAAGTTGAGCTCGTTGTTGCCGGCGCTGACGATAACGTGACAGCCCTTCTCCGGAAAGTCAGTGATGCAGGGGTCAAACTTGATGTAGCCAAAGTACTTCAGCGTCTGAGCCAGACGGATAAACTGAACGCAAACAAATGGGAAAATAAACATTTATCGCCGGGTTCCACCATGGACAGCGCATTCACGTGCAAAGAGCAGACCATCCTGACCTCTTTTTTGGACCCTTTCTCTTGCAGAGATTTCAGCTGTCGGTGTTGCTCTTTATTGACCAAGATCCAGCCTCGCTCAATGTCAGACACCGTCTGTTGGAAAAGTAAAAACTTGGTTTCATTTTCTCCAGCTTAGCAGCACACTTAATATAACTCAGAATATAAAGTGCTCTAATTTTCATAGCATTTTACATATCTCTCAACCACTCAGACTCAGCCAATCTATGCAGACTGTGCCACTAAGCAATTCATGCATGGACTCCAAGTTAATCGGCTTGTTCCTCAGCCAAAAATAAATCCCCCCCTTCTTTCACAAACACACGCTGCCTGAACCGAAACCACACATGCATTCCTACTTCAGCCCATGTTTGAGAAACGTCTGCAGACGTGAACTTCTTTCACCAAGTTGCTAGAAGGAAGGCAGGCAGGCAGGCAGGCGGGTCTTAATCTGAACAGCCATCTCTATGAAAAACACTGTCTGACCAGCCAATATGGCAGCTTATTCTGTAGAAAGACTCAAAGGGAAGAACAAGAAGTCGACTCCTTGTTTGATACTGGAAAGCACCCCCTCCCCCTTGGGGGATGGGGCAGGGCTGCTGAAGAACTGGTTTGCATAAGTAGCCCTGCTGTGGTCCCACCCTTCCTAAAGAGACTTTAGATTCCAGAAGAGTCAGACTGATGTCATTAGAAAGAGCCACAGCGAAATCTGAGCAGCAACAGCCTCATACAGGGTGATCAGCATTTTTATAACAGCTCAGATTATTTGTTTTACTCCAACACAACAGGTTGTGTGAACTTGAAAGATGATCTTTTACTCAGCTTTATCATACAAATATCCAAAACACTGTATCAAGTCAACAGACATGCAAGTGTTTTTTTGACCTGGTGAGTAACCACAGGATGGTAAAATGAGAAAAATTAACCGGATTTCAACAAGCTGGTGTCCATTTTTACTGGAGACCAGAGAACGAAGGTTCAGGGAACCACAGTTTACTGAGGAACCTGTCCTCACCTGAATCACAGCACAGTCTCTCTCACTCTCACACACACACACACACACACACACACACACACACACACACACACACACACACACTCACCTGGGCATAGAGCAAGTTCAGGCCCACCCTGTTTTCCATCACATCACTGTCATATGCTGAGTCCCAGTAGCTGAAAGCCAAGTACAAACAAAATGAGCCAAAGGACAAACGGAGAAACGAATACAGGCTTTCTTCTGCTTATGAAGCCAAAAGTCACACAAACTAAACACGAAATCATTATAAATTTCCATGGCAAAAACGTGCATTTCTGAGCCTCAAAATGGACCACTTATTCTAAAACATCACTAAACTCCAGTAAAGTGGACATGGTAACTACAACGATCACTCTCACAGAAAGGCAGTTTCCCTTCATTAATTGTAACATCGCAGAGGTGCCCTGCCTGTGCCAGTGACTCAAAGTTGCCCATTGCAAGTGTTACATCGCTCTGTTCGATGGATGCGGTAATGATGGTACACAGCTGTAGTGATATTAGTGCTATATATCTAGCACTGTACCTTGGATAAAGGTGTCAGCTAAATACTAGTTAATAACCATTGTAAGAGAAGAAAAGTGGAGACGTGTCTGCTATGCAGATGGAAATGTGGCACTGCACAGCTATGTGGGCACAGGCAAAATCCAAATTCTCTTCTTGTTAGTTTGAACAAATCCCTCGTGGGTTGAACAAAAGGGTAATAAGTGAACCTCCTTGTAACTCGAACAGACACATCTGAGGGGAGGGCTGTGGCCACCGGCATAACTCCATTAATTCACAACCACTAATCACACAAGACTCATAAAACAGGAACGTCAAAACTCATATAAAAGCTAGTATGGTTCCACATGCCTGAATTCAGTATTTTCAAGCCTACAGTGTTTCAGTTGGCGCTTGCATTTTATTTGCCCAGTAGTGGCTCTTACCCAAAATAACATATTTGATCAAGCTGGCGAGCATGGAATGGATTCAGGGAAATTCCGACAGTCGTTCTGAGAAAGAGTGCTGACAGAACACAAGTCCATTCAACATTACTGAGCTGCAGCGCTGATGCAGAAATGGTGGCTGAGGGTGAGTATGAAGAGCCAAACCTCTGAGTTGCGACATCGAGGCAGAACCTAGCAGGCTCAACCAGTCATCTACCCAACTGCTTTTGGGGGAGAAAAAAAAAAAATCCTGATCTTCTGGAATAAATCTGCCTCATTAGTGTCGCTTGCCAGCACGTTTTGGAGCTCATCTGTTAACTCAAACCCCTTCCACCTCCCTTTTTAATTTTGCTTGGTGACGTGAGCGATAGACAGACACAGTGATGCAATCCAATAAAAATTTCACTTTTTCCTGGCTCAGCACCTATTTTGGCACCTTTTAGTTAAACTACTGTGAAAAACTAATTCTCTTCATGGGAAGCTAAAACTAAGCTTGCCACTTTGCATTATGGGAATACAGAACTTAACAGAAATAAAACTGCTAAGCCCTACATGGAAGCTCTTGAGAACTGGTCTTCTAAAGGACAAACTCCCGTGTCAGCTTGTTCTAGCAGTTTCAAAGCTGCTCACCCCCCACCAAAAATATGGCCAGAGACCCAGCTCTACGCTTCCAGGAGTGAAAAACAAACATTCCCCGTAGCTCTTTCTACCAACATAGCGTAATGTGGAAGGTGGGGGGCTGAGGGACAGCCTGCACAGAAAAGCTTGTTTGTTGTTATGCACATGAGTCACGGCGACCAAGGGGCAGTTCCAGGCACGGCCACTTGCTCCACATGGGATGACAATCCAGCAACACCAAAACAAGTCCCTGTGCTTGGTGTTCCTCACAGTCCTTAAATATCTTAAGGGAGACATTTTTTGTATTTCCATCCAAAAGTAGCTTCCCCTTACAGTTGTAGTAAAGATAGTCAACTAATGTTGTGCTACATCTTTTAAGTAACTTTACTCCTAGTCATTATCGCAAGTTCCACGCTACCCAAAATTGTACTGAGAGAGAGAGAGAGAGAGAGAGAGAGAGAGAGAGAGAGAGAGAGAGAGAGAGAGAGAGAGAGAAAATACTGAGCACTATGGGACTTCTGTTTCTCTCCAAAGGAAAGGATTAAGAGATGGTTGGTCAGGGTCGGCGTCTCTCACCTCTTACGAAGAACAACGTGGTAGTCGGGATTCTGCAGACTGGTCACCGAAACGTATGGCAGCTCGAACTCCTGCAGCTTGCGCACGACTGTAGTGTTTAGCCAAACACAAGAAAAATCAGCCGGTGAGGGACAAGGACATTCAGTCAGAAACACCCGCAGCACCGGCAACAGTCAAAACAGGGATTTGGTGCCTTGTGGTTCAGGTATGACAGCCACTCCACGTTTGGAGTGAGAAATGCATGTGCATGAACACCGCTTGGGAGACATTTCAGAAAACAGAGAAACAAAACCAAGCTATGAATTGCAGTAAACCACCAAGTAAAAATGTACATTTTGCCAAGGAAAAAGCCAAATTCTTGCATGTCTCAGATATGTCCACATTTCTTCATGTGGGCCCTTTTAATGAGCCTTTTGACTTATGAGTCTGGCCTGGAGACCTCATCCTGCCAGTTATAGACACTGGGTGTATACACAGACACAGAAAAATGCATTTCAAAATCTTCAGAACAATCAGAATTGCTTCTGCAGATGGTCTGAAACTGGATGGGGAAGAGGGGACCGGACAGTCCTTCGCAGCTGGACGAGCTGAACCTGGGAGCAGAGCTCCTGCGGTCAGGCTTGTCATTTGAATCTCAGAAACAAAAGCCAACAGCAGAGAAGCACTTTCTCTGCAGGACATTAGTAGTTTTTAATAAAGAATATTGCTGCTTAAATGTAACTTTCAAATTATGAGCCATCTGAACATAAGAGGGTAGAACAGCGCACATTTATGAATTCTCCTTCCCCAGCAGAGCTGTGATCTGTCCAACTGGCACCCTGTCACACTCAACATACGCAGGCAAGTTTTAATAACTTCTCCACAAACAGTCCAGATGAGCTGTGCTATCCAAATTTTAATGTGGTCCAATTCACCAAAGTCAAACATTTTCTGGATGACAGTTTCTGCAAAGAAATAGAGCAAAATGCTTCTCCTGCTTTCCAGGCTCCTCTGAGAGCGACCTGAGAAACAGCAGTAAAACCCACATCATGGCTGTTTGTAAGACAACCCGACATCTCACTTCTCTCCCATTTTCACCACTTGCAGCTGGAAACCCTGAGTTCGCAAACCAAGATGGTTATTTATAAAGCTCAGCTAATTTCACATTTATCAAATTGGAATGCAAAGTGTACCTCTTTCAGCAGGATTTCAATGAACGGTTGATGCTTTTGTCTAAAGTAATTTATACATTTACTTATTTATGTAGGTAGATGTTAGCAGAGCTGTTTATCTCAAGTACTTTATTCACAGGTAGCCCAGGAAGACCCTTTCACGTGACTGGGCATCATTATCCACAGAATGACAGCCAATATTTGCCCCCCCAAATTAAAATTTACAACAACAAATTCCATTTTACTGACAATATAAAACCTCTTTCATTCACTTCATTTGTTACACCTCTATCAAAACAGTGTAAACCTGGGTTACAAATATTCAACGATACAATTAAAAATAAACAACAAGCCAGTCGTATTTTCTTCACTTGTCCATCATCAAAAATTTGAGATAGTGCAAACATCACACATACTTCCATGTGCACACATTAGATGGCAGTAAAGAGCATCCAAAAAGAACAGGCCTAACTGATCAACTAAATCAATTCAACAGGCTTCCACAGTGTTCATATCTCAAAGGCAGTATCTGCACCTCATGTTGATCCAGTACAAGATGATGATGCCTCCATTTTGGATATGATCTGGACTACAACCAACATTAAAGATACATTTCCTGGAAGCCACATTTTTAATTTTCAATCATATCAAATCTTCTTTTTCTTTCGACTGCTCCCGTTAGGGGTCGCCACAGCGGATCAATTGTTTCCACTTCTTCCTGTCTTCTGCATCTTTCTCCATCACACCCACCACCTGCATGTCCTCCTTCACCACATCCATAAATCTCCTCTTAGGCCTTCCTCTCTTCCTCTTGCCTGGCAGCTCCATCCCTAGCATCCTTCTGTCAATATATCCAGAATCTCTCCTCTGTCCAAACCAACGCAATCTCTGACTTTGTCTCCAAACCGTCTAACTTGGGCTGACCCTCTAATATACTAATTTCTAATCCTGTCCATCCTCGTCACACCCAATGCAAATCTTAACATCTTCAACTCTGCCACCTCTAGCTCTGCCTCCTGTCTTTTGGTCAGTGCTACCATCTCCAACCCATAAAGCATAGCTGGTCTCACTACCATCTTATAGACCTTCCCTTTCACTCTTGCTGGTGCCCTTCTATCACAAATCACTCCTAACACTGTTCTCCACCCTGCCTGCACTCTCTTCTTCACCTCTCTTCCACAGTCCCCGTTACTCTGAACTGTTGATCCCAAGTATTTCAATCATATCAAATAAGTTTTAATTTTAACACAGCTTGAAGTTAGTCTTGTAGTAATTTTTTTTTTTTTACTATAAAGAGAGCTTACCCTGGGAATAAACTGAGGTACATTCCTATTATTATGCTTTTACAGGACTGTATAAATAATAAAGTAGCCAGATACTGAGGAATATTGTCCCCGTTACCAAAATAACGAGAAAAAAAAATGAAACGCCGAAAACAGACTGGTGTCCCCTCACACTGTTTCCAGGACGGTCTCTGAATACTAAAAAGCCTGCACATAAGGAGAGCCTGCTGAAAAAGTGGTAAAATTTAAAAGCTTTTTTTTTTTTTTTAAATTCATTATAGTCCTTTGCAGAACAGAGCCTGTAGATAAGCAGGGATTTTCTGAATTAAGCATTTACTAATTGTGATACAGTGGTTTGATTTATGAAGAAGAAATCAAGTTATGAATGACTTCTTGTCTCAGTTACGTTTGTAACCTGAGGACATGTGAAGGTTTCAAATAGAGGGGAGTTTTCATGCTACAAACGAGAGATGGTAAAGTCATATGGGCTATGCATCCCTTCTCAGTTAAGGAACATTCACTCAGCGGGGGTCTTGAGATTAATCACTGTTCAAAAGTAAACATTTACTTCTCTTTTTAATTCTCAGCATAAATTTAAGCTGTGTACATAAGACTCATCATAGTGGTTTAACCACAAGGTTGCTAATTTTGAGTGTCAAGTACCATTAAGAAAGATGTTTGAATTGCAGTGAACTACTGTAATATAAACTCAGCGGTATGTTTCACTGAGCAAAAGTGTAACTCACTATAGATAAAATACCTTGGGGAAGCAAACAAATGGTGATCTTGGGCACCATTTGGGCGAACAACAAAGGCTTTGGCGGCAATCTGTCAGCAACGAGACCCAGAGCTTTCCTGGCAGGGAATAGCAGCACATCTGGCATCACTCACTGCGATTTTCTCCCACGTGTTTGTCTCTGGCTACACTCACCCTGCACAGTGACCCCGTCACTTCACTCAGGTCCGTAAATAAGCACGCATGTTTCCTTCTCACGTACGGCAGAGCAATGCCAGATCGTCTATGCTATGCATTCTTGGCTAACCTCCCAACCAGGCATTACACAACAAGTCTGCTCTTACAATTTAACTGTCGATCCTGCAAAGACAAACAATGCTGGCAGGGCAGACGTGTCCGTTTATGACACAGCGATGCGCTCTGGTCTATGCATCTGTGTTTGGCAATAAGCCATTCTTCTTACACAGTGATCCAGGATAAAGATGGAATATAGTCGAATGGTTCATTAAGGTCACTGCGATGCTCTAGGTAACAGAGAAACATCTGCAAACTGCAGCTGAAAAGGAGGCCACATGTTTTCCTCATCGCACTAGATATCAGCATTGTAGCGATAAACCATGGCAATATAGTGGGAGTGAAACCAAAGAATCTGTCGTTTTGCTCCAGTGTCTGGTGCTGATGCATTTAATGGAACAAAGTGGGGGTATAAGCTACCACAGAACAAATGTGGAGAAGTGAAAAGAAGCCACATTTAATCCATGATGGGGGACAATGACAAATGATGCAGGATGCTCATACCACGTTGTCCTGGTGTGCATCAAGGGGCAAAATACTCACATGTGCAGCCACCATCGGAGCCCTCCCGGACCAGGAAGAGGCTGAAATAGCCCACCAGCTCATCTGGCAGGTCCAGTTTCGATGCTACCGCCTGTGGAACATAAATTCTTATTGAGAGTAGGCAGCTTATTTGTAACTAAAATTAATAATTTTGTGACACATCAGAACTTTAAATGGAATAAATTAGACAGCATTGAAAAAAAATAAAAGAACTGAACAAAAAACCCAAAAACTACAACTATTCCCTTTGAATTTGCACAAATCATTTTATGTTGTTGAGACAAAGAAGGATTTTTTTCTCTGCACAATGCTGTAGTCTTGTTAAGAGGATTGAGATAAAATTCTGTTTTGTTTCCTTGCCCTTTTTTTTTTTTGGATCAAAAGACCTTGTAATTAATCTTGTCTACTCATAAACAGACAAAAAAAAAAAAAAGCAGGCTGTCCAGAATCACTGCCAAATCTCGCAACTGCTGAAAGTCTGTTTACCTATTGCAGTTGTCCTTGTCGTACCCTGAATATATCAAAAGGCTCAAAAACCTTTTCTTAAACCAAGGACTGTTAAATATGTACATAGTTGTGCTATTTGCTAGAAGTGCCAAAAACACAACCAGACTTACTCACAAAGTGTCAAAACAGTAAAGCCTTGGTTTTAGACCTAAGATGCTTTCAGTTTAAACACCTTATGGTAGGAAGTCTCACCAGTGTTAGCCACAACAGGCCAGCCGACCATCACTCACTTCAAAGGTGGACAAATGTGTGTTTTGCTGGCAGTTCCCTTCACGAAAAACACACATTTCATTTACCCATGAATTGTTCTTCCACGGTGCCCTGCAGCACACCACCCCTGCCCAGAGCCAGAGTCAGATTAGCCCAAAAACATTCAATTTCAGCAGAGGGAATTTCATTATTTAGCTAGGCAGCTGTAGCGTTTCCCACCGGACAGGAAAAACACACATCACTACCCAAAATTTGGTTTCAGCTGTCTCTCCTCCATACCACGCACAGTACTGTTTTGACAGTGTTGTCCAGACACACGCAAATGCACGCGCGCGTGCACGCACGCACGCACGCACGCACGCACGCACGCACACACGCACACACACACACACACAGCTGATCTCCACTTTAGGCTGCAAGCACATCCTGGACACAATAACCACAGAGCCTAAGGGGAAAGTTGATGAAAAACCAACAATAAGAAACAAGCTGTGTGTGTGTCCAATAGGTCAGACAGAATAAGAGGTGCATAAGTGACAACAGCTGTACCTCCAGAACATCCTCTGTCTGGTCTGATGTGAGGATGTTGACCTTGACTTTCTGTCCGTTAGACAGGTATACATCTAGGTGGACCTCCTCTGTGGGGATCTGCTGTGTTTCCTGCAAGGCACAGAGTGACAGCATCAGTTACTGCACCACTGCACATGGATTTGCAAAGCAACATGATTCAAACCTGGGTCTGTCAAGCAAAGAGCTGTGGCTATAACCACCATTGTACCTGCTGCTGGCCAGAATGAAATTATGAACGGTAAGAAAAAAGTTATACTGCAGTAGGCTCAAGTCCCATTGTTACACCCTACAGGATTAGGATATATAATTAACATGAATGTTGGGCTGTACAATTTTTTTTACTAATTTCACACATTCGTGTTAAAATAACACAAGATCATATAATACAGTTCAGGACTGTCATATTTCTGTGCTGCGGTTATTTTCTCTTATCTTGCTTCTTTTGTCTCAGCACTACCAAAACACCTTTTGTTGGCTTTCTAGTCAAGAAGATGCAACTTGTATTACCAACAAAAAAAAGCTGTTTAAATAAAACACAAAAACGTAACACCCCTAAAACATGTAAACACTGACTTTGTGCAGGTGGGTCACTTATATAATCTCTACAAGTGCCAGACACAAGTGTTGGGTCATCAGGGTCTATGTTCAAAGTGTGATTGTGATCCGCGCTGCTGCAAGCCGACTTCCTTGCCAAACACAAAGGCAACACACAGTGAGGGGAGCTGTTCATTGCTTGTTCTGCACCTGGGGCTTCCCAGCAGGCCGCCCAGCTGTCTAACAATGCACCAGTGGATCTGGCGTGTGGTTAACACGATAAGCACAGGAGGACTGGCCGTCCTCCCACTCTGTCCTCACCACCACTAACACCCAGCACTATGGTAAGCAGAATGGAATGCAAGGTGGCCAGGAAGTGAAGCAGTAGTTAAAAACAGGAACTTATAATATGAACGCTCAAGATTCATGTCCTAGCAGAAGTCCTATAGTACCTTTCATCAAGGTAACTGAAAAAAATAAAATGCCTTTTACAAATACAAGATAACCATCATCAAGGAAAAAAAAAAAAAACAGTAATCCAAAAGCAAGTAACAAAAAGTTACACAACAATAAAATGAAACAGCATGAAGTTCACAAGCAGTTGAACTTGTGTAGATTGAAACTGATTTTGACCTTTAAAGAAGAAAAAGCTGAGACTGGTGCTGATCATGAAACCAGAAAAAAGGATGCAGCTACATTGCAGTGTACAGCAGAGGATGTGTATGTGTGTGGGGGGAGGTTATCAGTATTGTTAAACTGAAAGGAAGTTCAAGTTCATTGCACCCAGAAGTCATAAAAAGTATCAGGGGACATTAAACTGGATGAGTAAGGAAATTTCTGGGCAATGCTGAAACCCACAAAAGGTAAGACACACAATTCACACAAGAAACCTTGGGAATAGCTGAAAAACACCCTATCAAGCAACCGCAGGTGGACAGAAACAGCTGAGACCTACCTGCTGAGCCTTTCGTAGGAAACTGTTGAACAATTCGCTGGTACCGAGCACAGGGTCCTGGCGCACTGTGGAGGGTGAATATGGAGAGGGTATTAGGGCACAACAGAAATGATAACAGCATCGGAAAATGGGCTACTCTACCCCTGTAAGCAGTTTTAGCTGAAAGAACAATTCAGTGGCAGCATCATGCTGTGGGGCTGCTTTTCACCATCTACATGACACTTTAAGTCACCACAAAGAAAGGTGTCAGCTAAATAATTCCACCCTCAAATGGATTTTTGCCCCATTGAAGGACTGATTTTCTAGCCTAGTGTCCAGTGATTCCAGCTGTGATATTCATCAGGATAAGCAATTACAGATAAAGGGTGGGTAGATAATAAGGTTCATATAAAATATACGTACACACAGATTTTTAATTTTTTTTTTTTTAAACAAGCTCCTTCTTTCTGTGTTGTGATGCAAAATATTTCAGATTTTTTTATTTCTACAGACTCTGTAAAGAGCAGAAACACCTAGTTTGCACCGTTGACATCAACTCCCTGGTTTGTGATGGCAAACAACTCTGCACTATAAGAGCACTCTGTCATACTCATAATATCCTTAGCACAAGATAGAAAAAATACACAAAACAAACCTATAAATCATGCTTTCTATTGAGCTCAATGTTTGAGATTGTTTGAAAGACCTTAGTCATATAGTCCACATTCATGCTCATGTACAGTAATAATTTGTACTTGAGCAACAGAATACTACATTTCTGCTTCTCTGTTCTCCTTGGCACCCTGTGAAATTGAACACCAGTCATTTCTAGCACATTTTTTTTTAAACAGAAAAATCTTCCAATTCAAGGCAAATTTAATTGGAGAAACGATGTATGCGATATAGGCAGGAAATTAAATGATTATGAAATAACTTGTATTAATTACTGATTCCTAGCTAAGCACTAGTAATTTAATAAAATATTCTAACAGACAAATTTCTGCACAGAATATTTTGTTTGCAGCACTCAACCCAAAAGGTCCTCTGAGAAACAGACATAAGTCCAACGGCAGAAACTCGGGTTCGGCAAACCGGTAACACCACCAGGCCAGTGATAAAGATGTCGCAGCCATCGAGCCCTTGCACATCTGCTTGTTTGTAGGAGCGGGTGCCCAAGTGATGGGGGGTATTGCAACAGAGGGGCCTGGATGGCAGCCAGTGTTTAGTTCCACATTCATCAGACTGAAAAGGGCTCGCAATTTGTTCTAGCCACTCAAAACTCTCCATGCTCCAATTATACAATCACATGTCTTTTACATCTGCACTGATTAAGTGTTTATACTAGTTAATTTTCCATATCCATGTTGAACTATGATGTAACCACATGCCCAGGATGCCAAAGGCATGGGCAGCATGTTCCCAGACTGCAAGCAAATGTCCCAAACAAGGGTTAGCTTTTTCTGAGGAAAGTGCCGACACACAAGCACATAAAACAAATCAGGTCTGATGCTGCCAGATCCATGTAAAAGGTTTCCGCATCAGTGCTATATCAGTGAGACCTACAGGTAACAGCAAATTATTTTTAGCCATTGGTGTTAACATTCAATGGCAAATGATAGTTACAGCACTGATGCAGTATAGCGAACAGAGTCACTGTAGGTGTATAAATCACAGAAGACTGATTGCAACTCAGCAAATGATGAGGGTACAGGGTCAGGTCTTGTCCCACTACAGCATCACTATGGAATTGAGCTACCTTGCTACTCAAAAGAAAGCTGGCATTTTGATATCTGGCCTTAGAACCTACAGTGCAGAAAAGTAACTACATCTGTGCTACATAAATTGGATAATTTTTAACCCATGTTATGCATTTTAGGATACCAATTTATAAAAATTTTTTAAAAAAATCAAAATCAGCTGAGGGACATAAGGAGAGAATTTGTGTAACGTCAAGTAAAACATTAAGTGTTTTAATTTTTCATAATGACATGTCCAGGTCCACACTCCTGCCTATGGATTCCCCAAAGAAAACATACACAAACTTCATTACTGTCATTTGCAGATATATTAAAGTGTACAGAAATGCAGCAAAAGTTAAGATACACCAGCAACAGCACCAGAGCAGTTCCTCTCACCTGCCTGCATGTACTTCTCCAGCTGCTCCCGCCTTTGTTCCACCTCAGCTGGTGTCAGCGTAAAGATCTTCTTGGGTGGGAAGGTAGGCACCACATTGCTGCCATACTCCTTCTTTATCTGTAGATGCAAAAGGAGCATACAGTCTATGCAACATTTTTGTCCACATGGACTTTGTCAGTGTGTCACAGGAACCTGTCCTCAAAGGGAGGTTTTATATTAAAAAAAAAAAAAAATAAAAAAAAAAAAAAAACTGAAGCAATTTGAAGCATAACGTGACACAAAACAGATTCATGGCGTCTAGGCCACCCTTAACATTTACTGTGAGCCATACATTAAATGTAATCAACCACTAAACCACTAAAACAATGTTAGAACCAGATTTTTTAGCAAATAATAAAGCAATTTTTTGTGTCTAGATCCTTTATGTGTATAGTGTTTATTACTGAACTACATCTGACAGTGCTGTCCAATCCACTTTTTCAAGGTCCTGACATGTAGGTGCCCCTCAGCTCAGAGGGAGGTAGTAACTCCCCAACCTCTGAAGGTCATGCAGCACAGAGCTGATGTGACACATGGCTACAAATGTGTCACTTGCCAACCACAATCTGCATTGTTCCTAATTTGGTAAACAAGTAAATAGGTTACAATAAGTGTTTAAAAACAACTGAGATAGGAAGTGGTTGTAAAAAATGCTAGTCTGGGTAAAGCAGACACCACAGCCTTCAGGAGGTGGGATTAGTGTTTCGAAAGATGGCCGATTTAATTGGTCAGGGGACAATTACTGACATGCTGACTGCACCACTGCGCCACAGCAACCCCTGAAGGGACAGAATCTGATCAGACTTGATGTGATGAAAACCTTGACCAAGAAGTCCCACCTCCCATGCCGTTACCTAGCAACAGCAGCTGCTGCAATGGAAAACACAACCTTGACAACAGAGGCATCTCCCCACTCCCACCCTTCTCCTTTATCTGTGCCCATATACACAGGATGCCTTGGATAAAAACACAGGCTTGCACAATTATGCCTTGGCTGGAAGGGCAAAGAAGAGCCAAAGTTCAAGCCGTGCCACAGCAGGCTGCCTCCACCCAAAGGAAGCTGACTGAACAGAACTCACAAATTATTTACAGCAGCTGTCGGTCAAACTGTGGACAAACTTGCCATTTTTCCCCACCCTATGTCAGCGCAAACAAGTTATTTCACAAGCAGGCTCTATGAAAAATGTTCAGGCATCATCGCTAAAGAGACAAAAATTTGAGTGACCGGACACACAATTGTTACCCTAACATCATATTAACATCTGCAAAATCCTGCTGTAGAACCCTTGAAGACACCTTATTTTGTTCTAGTGAGAAGCACTTTGCTGCATAAATTGATACATTTCTAAGTACCTTAATGTACAAATCCAACACTAAGTCAGCTTGCATAAAGTGGCAGATAAATTAACAAACAAGTATAAATCTTCAAATTAACTTTAAGCCTCATCTGGCACTGTAAAACTGTTTTGATGTAAGTGCAGGTGTTAAAAAAAAAATCATATCATTTGTTTAAAAAAAATAATTAAATAAAAACATCACAGTGCATTAGCAGATATAGTCAGTTTGAATATTCAGTGTGGACCAACACATACTGCCTCCCAATCCCACATGGGCAGTATCAAATAAAAATAGTACTCTTCAAAAAATGTAACTATTACAAAAGTAAATGAATGATTTTCCAGAAAATCAAGCTGTAAACTAAAGTTCTTAGGATGCGTAAGACTCTCTCTCCCCCAAATTAGGCAATCTATTCTTGACCAAAATGTTTTTACTTACTGCTTCAATATACTCCCTCCCATGTGCTGACTAACTAAACCATCAGTTCTAGTTTCAACACAGGACATAAATGGAAAATACAGCTTTCAAGCTGCTGGAGCGCCGTGATGTATGCATGATGTTGCTCGGGCAACCGTGCGGTCACCTGTTCATGAAGCCCCAACAGCTCACTGTAGCGCACACGGCAGTGCAGCACTCCGTTCACATGGATGTTGTAGGCCTAAAAGAGAAAGAAAGAAAAAAAGCACAAATAAGAACAGTGCCAAACCTGCTTAACTATAACTGTAACTGCTCCTGCACTGAAAACGCAAAGGTCATGCACAAAGGTCACGGAGCTTCAAAGACCTCAATCTGTGCAGAACCGCAAATGATGGACACATCTATCAAGAATGTGTCACCATCACAGTTGCATCTGCGCAGCCCTGTATCTTGCACAATATACATCTTCATTTATAAATAGGAGCCTAAGTCCAAAAATAGATGGGGAAGCAGATGCAGTGAGTGATTTTATTTTCCGGGAATCAAAGATCTCAGTAGACTGTGACTGCAGTCATAAGCCTAGATGTTTGCTGCTTGGGAGGAAAGCTATAGCACATCTGGGTAAGATATTAAAGTGCACAGATTTCACATCGTGAGTAAAGATTTACATAGCTAATGCTGTCGTCTTGGTGGTGGTAACACATGGCAGTGAAAGTTGGACCATCAGACGGGCTGAAAGCCAGAAAGGTGACCTATGGTGTCAGAGGAAATAACTGGGAATTGTTTAGACTGCAAGAAGAACATGTCAGTCAATCCTCAAGGACCGAAAGTCAGAGTGCTCACTGAGGGAGTGATAAATAAAACTAAAGCTCAAGTGCTCTGTAGAACTGAGTGGAGAAGGCAATGATGCTGGGAATGTCTAAAGGCAGAAGAAGGGGGTGGCAAAGGCTGAAAGATGGATGGATGGATGGAATCATCGAGGTAATGATTGCTCACTTGGAAGAGCTTTGAGAAACAGCTGCAGACAGACAAGAAAAATGTTCTGAAGTCCACGAGGTCACAGAGTCCAACATACCTGAACAATTTAAGCAACAACTAAAACTCACAGCCAGCTTAATGATACTCATGAAAATCAGGATGAAAAAAATAGAGCAGTACCGCACTTCAACATATAGCAAACCACTTGACACCACCATGACCACCACATTTTTCCAGCTGCTCCTCCTCTCCACTCAGTTCCTGTATTTACTGGCAGCTTCTATGGTAATTGGAGGCTTAAACAAATTGTCTGATCTAAATGGCTTGGATTAGACTGTCATCAAATACCTTCACCATCTGTCAGTTTTTCTGAGTACCTAAGCAATAGAGTTGGAATCCAAAAAAAAAAAAAACTTAAAAAATAAGGCCACCTGAAAACAACAATGCAATTTTTTCAAATAAATAAATAATCAACCACAAAGAAAAAGAATCCAATAAAGTTGAGGATATAGTCAAAATCTGAAAAATCTATACCCTTCAATGATGCTCACAAATGTAAACACCACTGAAAATTACTTGGAAACCAACTATACTTCTGCATTCTTGCTCAAGAATATTAATTATGGGTAAGATTTACTGGAGTTAAAATTACACTGATTTGAAAAAAACATTTTATTCTTAATAGCCCATTAAAAAACACTGGCAAAACACACATAGAAATAAAAAAAAGTTAAAATAATTTGAATATATAATTTACTATTACTGTGTGCACATCACTATGGCCAGCATTCCTACTACTGTCAGTGCCATTTGTGTGTTCTAACAAAGTAGTTGTTATATGTGAACAAATACATAATTTGTCAATTTTTACATGTTCATGATACACTCAGTACTGCACTTATTTCTTGATGAAAAGGTTTAGGACTGTGACAATACACAAATGTATTTCCTGTCAAAATGCCGACTGCTACAAATCCCTTTTATAAACAATGTGGAATGTTCCTCACGTTGATACAGAAAAACACTGTAAAAGTGAACTGAATTAATTCTACCCCACGCTGGACATCTTAGAGAATTATTGGTGAATAAAATGCAATTAAAATAATGGAAAATGTACCTTTGAAAATTCATAACAAATGATCAGGACAAAAAATTTGTGTGTCTCATGCAAGCATTCATGCATATACTACACACAGACTTGGCAAAATTTCTCAGAAACCCCTTGAAAACACATTTTATTTTTCAAGAGAACACTAATAAAAGCTTCCAAGGTGACTACTTTAAATTCAACACAGAACAGTATTTCATTACTGTTTCAAATCAACAATTAAATCAGAATTTGGTAGGCTCCTTGCATATGCATTCCTCAGTGCCTTGAGGAAATTTGTCTTGACATTTCAAGAGGATTTTGGTACTAATAGCACACAGTTCTGTGTGTTTGGTCTCTGCAACCATCGTATTGTGGACACTCTGAATGTGCTGATTTAAACCACATTCTTTCTAACTTTACATGTGGTGAATAAAAAGAAACTTTGAAGAAAACTTTCCTTTATACAGCGTTACCACAGCAAGAACAAAACTACTTAAAGAAGGAAAGGATTACATCAGCACTATTGCTTTCAAATATGGAGAACTGCAGAAGAATGAAGAACACATCTTGCAAAGGACAGGATGTGTGAACTGTAATGGAGACTGCACTCACACGGGAATTCTGCCATTGAAATGCAGACCCTGTGTTTCCTGGACCCTCTGCTAACTCTGCACATTCTGAAGGCCACACAGCTGCCTGAAAGCAGGGGCTGTCTACGATCACTGGTCACATATACTGGAAATACAGCCCTCAGAAAAAATAAATAAATAAATTCCTGCTCCAAATGAGATTGAAAACAAACTTAATGGAATTAAATATCAATGACTTCTGCTGGTGACTTTTCCATGTATTTACAATGTACTCAGTTCAAAGGTGACATTGCACCAGTATTCCTTCACTTTTGGAGGGTTTCTTTTCAATTCACTATCATTCCCCTGATAATGTTAAGAATTTTTTTTCAACAACAAATATACATTAAACATTTTACAAAATCATGGCATGCCAGGAAAGCTTTCTGCAGACAAAGGTATACCCACTGTGAAGTGTTACTTGCAGATCTACAACCAATTTTGTGAGACAAAGAAAGCAGCCCAACAGGTCTGCAGTGGATATATTCAGCAGAAACCCCAACACATTCTGATTTAAACTGAAGCACATGTGGTTCAAACATGTTCGGCTGAATATACATGGCATGAAGTTACTGTAATACTGAAAAACGGCAGATGTATCTCCTTTCACATTCCAGGTTATTTGTTTGACAACTCAGCCAAAGCAAAGACTGACTGCTACCAACCTGTCATTATAGTTAAGATTAAATCATCATCCAACCACCAATGTTTTAACTTCTCATGTACTCCAATGCATCTATATTCTACATAACATTTATTAAGGCACAAGCATTTTAAAAAAGTATGGATGGGTAAATAAAGGGACAGATTAAAACTGCACTAACAGTAGTAGTGATAAAGGACACTGAGCAAACCAGTTAAAGAAGAAATAAAGATGGTCCCCAACTTATCATGGGATTACATTCCAAAAATATCTTAAGTGGAAACCTACTATCACACCTGTGACTGCTTCAGCAGTGGAATGCAGGCAGTCTCTCCACCCCCATCTTCAGACTGAGCACTGATTGGATGACTGATTTGTGTAGGAACCAATTGTGGATGGGAATTAGTCCCTACCCTGACTTCCTGTCAGTACTCAGTTTCCACTGCCCCTTGCGCACTCTCCTGCAACCACTGTCTGGCTAAGACCTTGTATTTTATTTATTCTGGATTGTAGCATCTTCCATTTTTGTTTACTGCCAATCACTAATGTTTAGTGCTAGCTCCCAGCAAATGGTGACCCTCTTTGTTTGGAAACAACACTCAAAGAGTATAACGGAACTTAAAACTTATTACCATGGTGTCTCGCGATTGCTTCCACCATAGCACCTAGAGAACATCATAGCCTAGCCTACCTTAAAAGTCATTACAGGCTTGCCGCTTTCAGAAGACACAAACACAGATGTACATTTTATAGACATGATGAATGAACAAAAAACAAAGTAGATACGGGAAGTTATCCAAAAAAACACTGGCAACACAGAACACTGCAGAGTATTGGTTGTATACACTAGCAACCGGATGGCAGGCTGGGAGATGCAGATCGCTGCCGCTGCCCAGCATCATGAGAGAGAGTATTGTACCACATATCACTTGCCCTGGAAAAAAAGAAAATCAAAATTCAAAGTATGGTTTCTACTGAATGCATATCGCACCATTGTGAAGTCAAAAAATCGTAAGTTGGACCACCGTAACTCGGGGACCATCTGTAAGTGCTAATAATAGATCAATACGATGCAATAGCCTCATCATAGCCTAGTGGCTGTTAGCAGGAGGGTCATCAATTAGTGATTTACTTGAAATAGCACAGGTGGACAAGTATGTTGTTAAAGGTGCCCCTCTGCTTAGCTACAGGGGTGTGCAGAAGGTGAGAATTACTCTTCATGATGAAAGACTTTTTTTTGGAGTCCTTCTCTGTACTACATTCTCCAGAGAGTTCCAACTCCCCAAATGACTCACAAAGCTGAAAATGCAATTCCAGTTAATATGACATACGCTGTATGGCCAAAAGTATGTGGAGCCATTTCAGCCACAACCATGCAGCACATTCCAGGCAACTGTGTGCTTCCAACTTTGTGGCCGCAGTTTACGGAAGTTCCTTTCCTGTGCCAGCATGACTGTGCCCCCCCCCCCCCATTCACAAACACTTGGTTAACCCAGGTTGGTGTAAAAGAACTTGAGTGGTGGCACAGAGCCCTCACTGCAACCCCACTGAACACCTTTGGGATGAACTGGAACACCGACTGCGAGCCAGGCCTTCTCACCAATATCAGTGCCGACTTCATTGATGCTCTTGCAGCTGAATGAGCACAAATTCCCAAAACCTAGTGGAAAGCCTTCCCAGAAGAACGGCAGCCATTATAGCAGTAAGCAGGGCGGGGGGGGATCAACTCCATATTAATGCCCATGGTTTTGGAATGGGATTTTCAATAAGCACATATAGGTGTGAAATTCAGGTATCCACATACACTATATGGCCAAAAGTATGTTTCCATAGAAGATGGAAGCCACCATATTGATGTTTACAAACAGCGATCGGATGGCATGTTGTCAAATATATATTTCACTAAGAAATTCTTCTTGGATGCTTTTAAACTGATGCTTTTGGTCACCAAGGACTTTTTAGCACATCATCTAGCCAGATTGCTGATTTTGTTTCTTGCAATATGGAACTTATTTCCAGAAGAAATAAACATGAGACAAGAAGGACCACAATAAAATAAAATGTCAAGTTACGAAGGAAATATTTAAGTAATGGTTCTGTATACCGTCAAGTCAACAAATGCATATCAAAAGTTCCCAAACAATTCTGTCTTACTGAACAAAGCAGAAAGAAAACTTCTCTCCAGCAGATATACCCAACACTGTCCAGGACAATACGATATAGAAAGATAAAAAGTAATAGCATTAATATCTAACCATTAGCATCTGCAACTGGTTAGGAAGCTCTGGCTCTGATACTGAAAATACAATAATGCTCAAACATCTAGGAAATTTTCAAATGTACTATAGTTTCTAAAATTACACCTGTCATCACCTTCTGAAAATACTGTCATTCTGACAGTTTCCTGTATTGTCAAAAAGAATTCCATTTTCATCTGAAGTATTTGCTCAGGTGGCCCATTGTTTTTAAAAAAAAAAAAAAAGTTACAGGGCAGTAGGTGACATAGCAGTTTACGGTTAACACCATACAGTCTGAAAGTTCCTGGTTCAGACCCTCCATTCCTCCTTTAATACCTCAATGAAGGCACTTACCCCAAATTACTACACTCAAAATGCCCCGCTGTGCAAGTGAACACAAGGCTATATAGGGATTTGTGTGCAGAACTAACACCTGCCTTGGACAAAGGTGTCAACTAAAGACAGAAATAAATTCATTTGTTCAGAAGAAAGGGGAACAGGCCGCTTCAGGCTAACAATGTCGAACGGACGCTAGGTACTAAACACAAAATACTCCCATGATGAGTTACAGTTAAAAGATTTTAAACCATTTTCCTCACTGCTTTTCAACTACAATGATCCAACAATAGGCACAAACTTTTGAGGAGAGGATGTGCATTTCTAAAAAAAAACAAAAAAACAAAGGCCTTAGTGAATGTTTTTCCGCCACAATTTCAATGCTCCTCCAAATAAGGCAGAAGAATTTCCTCAGTGGACACAACAAGCACATAGTACAAGATTCAACAAGGCCAGACCATTTGCAAAAGTTACCTGCTGCGTAAATCATTTCATACCAGCATATCAACCATTCAGTAATTTGTTGAGCCTTTCAGCTGCATGCAGCCAACACTCATCCACAAACCTAGTTATTAATACGCTGGTAATTTATTCACAACCAGACAGGTTCAATGCTTTCTTGACTGCAACAATATCTGTGTGTGTGTGTGTGTGTATGTATGTGTGTGAGAGAACAAGAACATAGCAGCAATGATCATCTTTTAATTAAAAAAAAATAATAAGTCATCTGTGGTACAGCACAGACCACCTAAAAAAACCTACACATTAAAAAAATTTTTTTTAAAAAAACACCTTTATAAAATATTTTTAATGTCTCAACATCCAGCCATGTCACAAACCCTCCTTTCTCTGCACACCAACCATCTACCCCCAGTGAATTATATAAAGAGCATCACTGAACATTAGTGTGTATTCAATTTGAGTGTCATATTTACATTTAATTACAAGCAATAATATGTATTAGATGTATTATTACATTATCTTTAATATTACAGCCTAAATATTAAGCAGTTACAATAAATGGTGCACTATTGATGCATTTTTGCAGAACCTTGTCATTCTTTTATGCCATAAAGTGCATACCATCCTTTTACATTCAGCTATAGGTGTTCATCGCATGGAAATGTAGACAGGTACCATGTCACAGCATATATGGCCTGCTTTTGCAAGATGGTTATATCATTTTGTGGGAATAGAGACATATAAAGACATAAGGCATAAGAATGGTTTCCCATCTGATAACACATAGAGACTGACAGAGACACACACACGCTGGCCCGGACGCACCATTTGTCGTTACATACACAGTAGGAACATTCCAGCACTTTACCAGAGCACAACGAGCAGAACGGCATTATTCGGGATTCTGTTGCTTTAGAGGCTTCTGCTCAATATTTTTTTGGCTGTTTTTGTGCGCAGCGAAGCGAAGCCCTCGGCTCTGGGGCTACAAACACACACGACGGGCCGCCGCGCGAGCGCGTCCCCACGTCGCTTCGCGGGGCCGCCGCTGCGTCACAGCGCAGCCTGGTCTGCTCGCGCCCCTTGCCTCACGTGCCCCGCTCGCTCCCGCTCGAAACACGGGGCAACTTGTGCGCCTCGCCCCCGCGTTCACGACTTCTCTTCTCAACTCCGAACCGGCGTCTCGCTGACAAAATTGGCCCAAATGTGCCACTTATACACGTGCGGGAGGGGGGCTTAACACAGCAGATGCTGCCAGCAAAAAGGTCCAAAGGTCCATTGCAACGATTTATAAAAATAAAAAAAAAACAAGCGCAGGAAAGACGAGAACGGGCGCAGCTCCGGCGCCGGGCTCGTCGCACAGGTATCAACGAGGATGCCGAAGCTGTTATGCGTTGTTTATGAACATATTTTGCTTCATCTAACATTTGTTTTAAACGAGACGGGAGTTTGTAGGATTTGGTAGCGAAAAAAATGCGTGCATGCATACATATAACTTACCACATATGTTGATCCATTGTCTCCGGAACGGACCTCCGTCTCAGGGATGGAGAAATGCATTTTTACTCAAACACGGCTTGAAAATAATTAACAGAGAAAAACAACAGGTAAAAAAGGCAGCAGAAGCCTTATCGTGTACACACACTATTCGTCCAGGGTGTGTGGATGGCGATACGGTGTGTATGTGTGTGTTCTCTCCCGCACACCCCGCGCGCTGCAGTCCGTCGAGTTCCCCTGTGTAAAGCAGAACCTTTATTCTTCTCCCTTTTCAAACGATATTTCATATAAAACTTCTCAAGTGAGGAGTCCAACTTTCCCCGCCGTGCCTACAGCAGCCATATTGCGATCCAAGGTAACTCCACCTCCCAGTGTGTGCGTGTGTGTCTGTGTATGTGCGTGCGTGTTCGTAGTCGAGTTTTCCACAAACTCCCTCCCAAGTCACACACTAATATGTGGCTAGTCTTAAAGTGAATAAGTTTTAAACCACATGCAGTCAAATCAGATCACACTGGGAAACTGCACGACTTCATTTGTTTTGCAAATATTTTTGCAGCACATTCAGAATTTGTCTTTTTTTTGCCAATACCCCCATCTGAACACCCAATAATGGTACAAACGAAGAGGGGGCAAAGCCAGACCGAGAAGCACCAGATGGTAACTGTCCACAGATGTCCTGGTGATTTCTTCCAATAAAAAAACGCAGTACAGAGCGAGAAAATGGAAAGTAAAAGTGATTAAAGTGCATCACTATACCACAAGCATTTATAACGCGCCCTGTTTTCCATGCAGTACTCGGGTGCAACTGTACTGCCCTCTGCGGGGCAAAAGCCTTTCGGTTTAAACCATTTACATAAAAAGGGGTGGCTAAAATTTGTGACGGTGCCACTCGAACATTGAACTTTATTATGGATATTTTGCATGTTTATAGCTATAAAATGTATATTTATGTCGATTTTTTTTGCCAACTGTATGTTTATAATGTCGTTTTGGTAGTTAGAAACAGAAGTAAAGATAGGCAGAATCCCTGTGGCCGAAGTGGTACATATCTGAGTATAAGTGCGGTCAGGTGACCGACAGGGCGCGTAAGGCTGCCAACGACAACTGTGGCTCCTTTCACAAAAACTGTTGGCTTTTGTGTGATGAACCACGAAAAAATTCATAGACAGTGCTCATTTATGCAGTAGCTGTTTGACCTTTGTGCATTATATTCAAAATGGCACTGCCACGTGGAAGATGAAAAATGGTGCAGTGCTTTAAAGTGGATACTGTACTTTGTAAAATGAATGCTGTTATTATACAATGCATTGACGCCGTTAAATTTTAACTAAGATGTATGCACCTGGTTGCGTGAATACTAGTCAGATGAACTGGCTGTTATATAATCGTTATTTGTGACTTTCAACGTCTCAAATCCCAGCTTCCTTAAAAATACTAATACTGTATTAGAATGCGTTGAAATGACCCCATAGAATAAGGTATGCACCTAACCATTTTATATTTAAAACTTATTAAAGACATTACAAGAAATGCCTTTAAAAATAGCAAGGTTCATGTTAGGACTTTGTTTGTTATGAACAATGCAATTTTTAATGGCATTTCTTTGTAAACAGACTGCTTTTTTCAAATGATCTGCTCCCAAAGCATTTGAGCAACGCTGACGTGTTGAATTCTCCGAATTGAACTGAACAGAGCTGCGCAGAGGCCTGTGCTCATGTGACGCCCCGGAAATAGGAGAGATCATGTGACTTGCTCACGTGGGGTTTTGTCACATGATCGGCGGGTCACGTGTTCCGCAGCTCAGCCAAAGACTGGCAGCGGGAGCAGCAGCTGAAGCGATGCTTATATTAGTTTCTGCGTTTGTAGTGTCGCTTTGCTTTGGTGCAAGTAACCAGCAGACCGAATTTCAGGTTCGCATCGCGGCCTTTTAGTTAAGATCAAAGTGTAGGAGGATAGCTATTTTGTCTGGGTTTTAATGTGTAAGGTTTGGGTAAAAGGTTAGCTGGCTGTTGACAGCCGACAGCTGTTTTCTTATGAAGGAACCGTCACGTCTCACTTATGTATTCACTATGCACGTTTGGTATTTGGTATGTCAAAAATCTCAATGTTGAGAGCACAGTGTCTGAGTCATTTCTTAGAAGAACACGAAGTAGATTTTTTTTTCCTAAAATACAGCTGAAGGTTGTAGGTTCGAATACCAGCGTCTGCTATTGCGGCAGAACCCAGGCTTTAGGGGCTTATCCTGAGCAGTGCCTTATAAGTATTTTATAGTTCACTGAGAGTAATGTCCCAAGTATTGCTATGAATGAACCCAACTGAATAATAATAATAGTGATAGTGACAGATAGTGATGTTCTTGTGTGACAGGTGTGCCGTCTTTGTACGGACAGTCTCCGGAATGGCACGGCTGTGGGAGATTTCTGCGCTTCGCTGCCTGGTGAAGTGGAGGGCCGCTGCTGCTGGCGAAAGGAGGGTGACCAAGCCACCATCGTGGGGTAGGAGGTTGCACAACCACACTGTAGCTGCCCCCTTCACAAAGATCTGAATACAGATCCAAATCCACCGAGTATTTGTAACCAACATTGAAATAATTCTTTTAGGTTAGACCTCTCCAACTGCTCTCTGAGACACATTGAAGACCTGCAGGAAGCTTCCACAGCTATCATGCTGTATGTGCACATTCTGTTTTTTTGAGGACTGGTTTAGGTTTTTTTTCTTTTCTTATCTTTGGACAGAAAATGTCTACATTCTACAGAGTGACATGTTTTATCTCATTTACAGAGATCTTTCTGCCAACCCAGTTACCAACATAAGTGATTCAGTATTTCAAGGCTTTATAGAACTGCATTATTTGTAAGTTAATAATGATATCAACTGTTTGGAATAATGTTATTATTGACAAGACATTGTCTTGTATATTTACTAAGGTATAAGAGTACACCCTGAAAATTGTATGTTTCTTCCTGCGGTTTTAGGATTTTACCACTAACACTTCAATGTCCAGGAGGAAATGCATCTTGGGAAAAGGTGGCGTCTAATGGGTCAGTTTGCCTGTGTGAAGGACAGAAGAATGCCTGCTATCAGGCTGGAAACGTTTGTACGTCAATATTAAAAATCTATTCCAGTTTTCTTATACAGGTTCTTGTAAAACCAAAAGCTAATTATCATATTGCTGATTATTGGTCTTCAAATTTTGTTAATTTAGCCTGGAGTTGTCCAGAAAATTCCCTTTGTGCTCCCGATGGGCCAGGTTCCATTCAGTGTAGCTGTGTGGGTGAATTCCATGGATACAAATGTTTGCGAGAGGTGAGTGAGCTGCAGCTCCCTTGTGTAACGCTAACCATTTGATAGGACAGCCACTGAAAAGCCAATTAAAATATGCATCAATTTATGATTGTACTAATTACAATTATTTTGCAAATATCCTTCTCCACTGCAATATTATTGTGAAAGATTACTTATTGTGAAGATTGAACAAGTTCTCCACTTCCTTTGGCCACTGTTACTGCTAAGGGTTCCGGTTGAACAAAAAAGATAACTTTATAACTGGGGCTAAATTAACTTGTGTCAGTGTTGCATATAAAACAGCACAGTTCTCGTGTGTCTTACTGCAGGGTCAGTTCCCCACACTTCTGGTCTTTGGAATCCTGGGTACGAGCACATTTCTGATGTCATTCCTGTTGTGGTGCACACAGCGACGCAAGGCTAAGTCCATCTGAATGTCCCAAGGGTGTCATTCCCACTTTTGACAAGCATTGGACACACTACCAAAGGCCTTAACTATGCTTTCCCTTCAGTGTTACTGACAAGCTGCGCAGCAGACTGTTGCCAGGGTTACAGCTCTTTACACCTCTCATTACTGACAGCTGATCATTTTTGCAGGAAATAGTTTCTCTTATTAGCCAATATACTTTCTTGGTTCCAGTTTAATGGAACAAAACCAGAATTGCAGTTTATGTAGAATAGTTCATCTAATTTAAAAAAAAAACTGAAATATACAATTCTGAAAATACATGCAGTATTTAGTAACTTGAAAGTACTTTTGTGTTTCATGGTAAGCACAAAATGTAGTTATTGCTGACATGATTTGGTGTCTGGTTTCCAAGCAACTGCAACACCAAAATTACAAGACCATAATGCTAATGATACCTATGAGGGCTTTTGAGTGAGACTATTGTCCTTATTGACAGTGCCAGGGAATGTTTACAATAACTGTTTAAAATAATTTTTTTTTTTTTTTTTAAACACTTGATAACATTTAAAATACATCTGTAAATATGACTGAGTTGTACACATTTCATATTTTCTTTAAAATTACTGGCACCTAAATGTGACTATGCAAAATTGAATATGAATGGAATATTGAAAGACTGTTGCATTAAAAATAAAGCACAAATTCAAATAAGTTTATTGCATGCTGCAAAGGTGTGTACACAGACATGCAGAGTTTGCTGTTGTCCTCACTGGTCCACATTCTTCACCCTTAGAACCACTGGCACTGAGGTGCAGGGGATCATTCCCAGCTCTGTGATCACCAGGTCCACAAAGTCTGGTGGTGTAACATCATAGACCAGGTTTAAGAGACCCAACATGGGCAAGTTCTGCCAGTGCTCCAAATGCGTCTTGCCATTTCGGGTCACTATGAGTTCATCTGGGTCATCTACGCAAAAAGAAAATAAATTAGAGCTTGCATAAAAACCTGCATGTTAATTGCCATTTTTCTCCATTAAAAGAAACATCTGAACTGTATGTTTCCAATCTACATAAATGACTTATACGAGGTTGTAAATCGAATCAACCATAGTACCTAATTCATTGGACACAAAGGAGTCAGTCTGCACTCGTTCGCAGAACTTGTAGGTCTCACAGCACACCAGCACAGGTACATTATAGGCCTTGGCGACCAGTGCAATTTGGGATGTTCCAACGCGTGACATCACATAACCATTGGCCAATAGTGCATGGGCCCCAAGGAAAACCTTGGATACCTGTGAAAATATCAACAGAGGGGAAACCTTAGCACATTTTGAAGGGAGAGCTACCATTAGAGGCAAACGGACAGCTTAAAACCCTGCAATAAGATGAATTCCAATATATCAGATTGGAAATGGAGCAGTAGGATGGGAGCCTATTGCCAATCACCATCTTCTGAAAATTTGTAATAGTATTATAGCGCTCCCATAATGTACTGCTACATGTTGTAAAGTTATATGGATGTTGACCCTGTGTTTATGGTGTTTGGGAGCTTTTGGGTGAGCATGTTGTGCTCTGAGTGCCAGTGTATAAATGTACTGCACAGAAACAAAGCTTGGGGTCCTACAGTCCAGTCTAAGTAGGTTGTTACAGCATTATTGCTAGTATTAGTACATACTGCATTTGTCACATGCATGTTTACTTTGTAGTAACTGGTCTTCTTCCTTCACTTATTAAAAAAAAAAAAAATTTCCTCATTTTTGTTTTCAAATTAACTGGAAGACAAACTGCCATGGAGACTACTGTCTGAGGTGACAAATTTATAATATCTACAAAGGTGATAAGGCTGAAATGATACATGAAGACAGACATTAATGATAACTATTTGTGCTACCAGCTGCACTACTGATCCACTTTAAAAACAAAGTGTTAAAAAAAAAAAATGCTTGGAGGTCTAAATTGCAAATTTCCCTTGTTTCAAAATCTTAGTTTGAATAGGATAGTAGGAAGCTTCACCTCAGGCAGGATGTAGGAGATGGCAGAAATTAGCACATAGGTGCAGTTGATGCCCATCTTCAACAGCCGCCTCAGAGCCTCTCTTCCCTCTAACCTGGGCCGGCTATCCACCACCACCACCCGGAATTTGGGCTTCTTTTCAAAAGCATCACACAGGATGTGGTTGACCAGCGATGAGCTGTGAGGCAGAATGTGGGAATAATGGAAATGGGAAGGAATTGCTTCATCATTCGTTGTCAAAACAGCCAGTATTGTTTGGCTGGATAGTCAGATGGTTTTGACTAAATTATAAAAAGTACTGCAATAGAAGCCTTTTTAAGAAGGGATTTTGAAAAGTGGCACATCTCTATTATTTAAACAATTGCCATTTTGGTCTTCGTAACAAAGTAAAGCACATATCAAAAAAATGGATTTCACAGCACACAGCCCCCCCTTTCATCCCCCCCTTCTAAATTATATTTAGGCCAAACAACAGTGTTGCTTACCATCCATAAACCAGAATGACATCATCATTGCTGATTTTCTCAATGGCAAATTTTGAAATCGCTTTGGCTGCCAGATTAATTTTCACGTCAATGTAATTATTAATACAGGTCTGAAGTCTGGTCTTTGCCTGTGAAGAGTTAGAAAATTATCCACATATAGTGACAACAGACTTTCTTCACCAAAAAAGCCACCATGTTGTAGTAAAATTGCTATACTAACCTAATGATGATATGCAGTGATTTGTGTAATATATACAGGAAAAAACCAAGTAAGCAACAGTGCAAAGCAAGAGATGAGAACTGCTAGCATTAACTACAGAAACATTATAGCCAACAGTAGTTTTCTCATTTATTACATTTCTGCTAAAACTCACCTCTTCCTCTTTACATTGACTTGGAATATTTGAGATTTCCTTCTTGATGAATTTGATTGCATTGCCCATGCTAGCTGAGAGAGGGCGACACTGATTGAGAAAACTGAAAAGAAAAAGAGAAGTCAAATACCATTTGTTCTGGGAACCTGGCAAAACCCAGCCAAGTTTCCTCAAAAACTGGATTCCTTAATGTGTCCAATAATATATGCACTATATTTTTATGATTCAGCTGTTTATATTACTCCATTCAGAATTAGTACACAAAACATATACAACATTTTTGTTCTGAATGCAAATAGTGATGTACTACAACCAACTGTATGACAACAAAAGTAAACCGAACACAATTTTTGTTCCTTCAGCTTTGGTGTCAGGTTCCAACATGCTGCTTTTGATACCTGATGTAAGGCTTCAGTTTGTTTACCAGATCTCTGGACAACTCCTCATTTGGAGGGGTGCTGTAGTCCCGAATAACCTGGGGGGAAATATGGCTGTACTCAATTGTGGGAGATAATTAATGGTAGGAAATTCAAATGTCTTTAGAGATAAACAAAAATGTTGAACTTTCAAGAGTACAATAATTTGAAAAGAGTTTAAAAAAAAAATCTAAAGTGGAAGTGAATAAGCCTTGCTCAGGTGGACAGTACCTGTTTGAAGGCATGCAGAAGAGCGATGGATCGTGCGTTTGAGCCAGCCACAATGCCTTGAGAGTACTGCAGACCTAGCCGCACGATGGATGGGTGGATCACAGTGGAGGGAATGCTTCAGCAGACAAAAATAATCAGTAATAGGAACAAAACTGGCCATACTGTACAATTAAATAACAACCCTTGTGGCATATACCTCATCTGCTGAGTAAGAGGTGCTTTGCGACTGTACTGGTGCAGGTGGGAGAACAAACTGACTTTGTAGCCATAGTCCTGCCTCACTGGGATCTGAAACATAGTAGGATGACATGGGCATTGAAAGGAAAAATGCCACCTGTCGTCTCAGAGAAAACCCCACTCTAGGAACTCAAAGAAATCCTCCACAGCAGCAAGTAAAACACAACCATCTGGATTACACAATCCACCTTTTGTGACAACAGACATCAGGAACACAATATGGGGCTATGACCATAGTCACATTTCCCAGAATTTAAGATTCTCTATATATGTTGTACTCAACTAATATTTTGATGAAAGACAAAACTTGTAAGCCACAATGAAAGCCAACAGCAAGCTATTAGAGCCAGACCTTAACCTCAGACACCTTTTTACTAGCACATATCCAGCCAGCCTAAAAGAAAAAGGGGAGCAGAAAAGTCATGAAGTGAAATAAAAGTACAGCTTTGGCCTGTCCCACAACAACATATCAGTTTGCTTCCTTTGTCTCTTTTTTAACACCTGACTATTAAATACTGCCTTTTGCACAACCTTTACAGAAAGATATTTTTAAATCTGATTTTTGCAAGAAAAATAGCTTTAAACACCAATACCTGCAAAAAAAAAAAAAAAAACCTCCTTAGATACTTCAATGAAGGCATGTTAAGCATCATAAAGCAGCAGCAACAGCAGCAACAGACAACATATCTCACCTGTTGTTTCTCCAACTTCTTAGCCAGCTTCTTCACGACTGCAGGATCATCAGCCTGGATGTGCTCTGGTAGTCTTTTTACAACTGTGGATGAGGCAGAATATGCACCGCACAAATTACACTGCAACATCTGTGCACTGCTGATGAACTCACCAATTTTACCATTATGAAGTAACTAATAATTTCTTTTTTAAGAACCTCACAAACAAGTTTAACAAGCTTATTTTTTATACTGTAAAACTTGCTTTTTCCCCCTGTCTTTTACACAGTGTATATACTCCACTTTTAGACCAAATATTTTTTGTAAAAATTTTCATCTATAAAACAACCTGGTAAATACAATATAACAACTTGCAGAATAATAACTTTTTTGCATTAAAAAGGGCAAGTAAAAAGGAGTACCTGGCTGCAGCTCGCTTGCGGGCACCTTTATTTTGCCCACCAACAGCTGTGTAGTGGGCTCTCCCTTCCTGACCTGTTTGTTGGCCCGGTCTGCTTCTTGCCGGGCCCGTCTCTCTGCCCTCAGCTCTGCTTTGCTCTTGGTTGGCCTGTCTACAGGGGCTTCATTTAGAGGAGGCGCTGCAACGGCTGCACACAGGGTGAATCCATGGCAATTTTTTTGACCCCACTTATCTTGTTATGACAGTATTTTACTGTACTACTAAGTGAACTTGCAATATAGTTCACCTTATATTAATTTATGAATATTAGCAGCATACTTGCAATTTATTGCCATTTACAAAAAAATAAAATCCATTCTATACAACCACACAGACATCTTCTAATGCTAGCATGACTTAAATTAATTTTTGTTACTGCAAAAGTGAATTTTGTCAACAGTGAGTTAGATGGTACCTCTGGTTACCTTTCTGTGTTGCCACTGGCTGTTGGACTTGTGTGGTCACCTGGGCTGCTGGAGGGGGCTTAGGTTTCTTTTCCTTCTTGTCCTTCTCACTCTCAGGCTGGCTTTTGTCATCTTTCTTGTTCTTCTTCTGCTGCTTCTTTTCTTTCCTGAGACGTTGTTTCTCTTCTTTGCTCAACTCCATCCCTTCGCTCTTCAAATACAGTATTAATTTAATCAACATAACACTACACTTCAATGTTGAAAAGCAGATTACTTTTATGAAAAGGAGCCTAGAACAGAATATTCAGAATATTTGCAAAGGTTCATTTCAAGTCAACAAAATTTTGAAAACATTTAATATTTATGAAAAATGCATTATATTTAGGCAATTAAATGCCATTATCCTGCAACAGACTACAAGAAGCCATTCTTACTTTCACATGTAAGATCTCATTTTTCTTTGAGTCCAATTCTTCTGCAAACAAAAACAAATGTAAATGAATATGTGAGGATGTACACTGAACACCTGCTGTATTGCATCAGCTTTTACACTTTCTGCAATATGACAAATATTTTTGTGGCACAGTAATTTAAACTGGCAACAAAGGGAAGTAAAAGTCCAAACTACTACATATTTCACGTGTACCTTGATGAAACGCTAAATCCAAATGAGTGCAACTAACTTGAAGTTGAGAAGCTAGCTTTACATCCCCAGGCACGAGACCAAAACCTGTCTCGTTAGCTAGCCAGCAAGTCACTGCGACATCGTTTCAAGACACCTATGAGAGTTTTACGCCACAGACAATGGTCCCATAACAAATGCATACATGTGAGCAGCTTTCAGACGAAATTTACCTTGTGCATGTGTGTTGTCATTTAGCTCCTTCACATCAGCGGCGGCGGCCATGTTTGAAAACGCAAACAACGCGAGACTTCCCCCTGAAGTGGCCGCGGACAGGAAGTTCCGCCCCTTTCACCCTACCCGTCAAATAGGTTATGTTCTGTGTATGTGGCGGTACACAGTATTTACTGAATGTTTCTATAAAGTCACACTTGTAAAACTAAAAGTATCATTTCTTGTTCACTTCATCCGCAATGCTTTTATGTAAAGAAAACTTGTTGTCATAACAATGTTATAACTCCACGTAATGCTTTCCAGTAACTATACCTTTCATGTTCAGTTTCTTGTTCAGTTTATGTTCCATTCACTGTTTTCAATTCTCACTATATACACACTGTATTATATATTAAATAATGTATCCATTACAGTGAAATTGTATAAAAAAATATAAAATGATCTACTACTGTTCAAGCTAGTTTGATAATTTATGTCAGACAGAAGGTAGGATATCTATAGTCTGAAATATAAACTTCTATTAGATATTTTACTGATCCATAGCAGCCTCAGTTTTCTTAGTCTGACTTAAGCATTTATACACTTGGGTTATTTTTTTCTGTACTATAGTAGGGCATGGGGTTCAAACCTAACTCCTTTGAGTGCAACGCAGCAGTCTTATATATTAGGCAGTGGTGAACCACTCAGCTATTGTTTACAATCAAAATAGATCTTTGCTAGATGAAAATAAACTGTACAAAACCTGGTGATAAATATAACTAATTATATCATATAGGAGTGACGGATACTTTCAAGGTGAAGGTAGGATTGCATCAAGGATCAGCTTTGAGTCCTTTCTTATTTGCAATGGTGATGGACAAGTTGACAGATGAGATCAAACAGGAGTCACTGTGGACTATGTTTGCGGATGACATTGTGATCTGTAGTGAGAGTAGGGAGCAGGTTGAGGAGACCCTGGAGAGATGGAGATATGCTCTAGAGAGAAGAGGAATGAAGGTCAGTAGGACTAAGACAGAATACATGTGCATAAATGAGAGGGAGGACAGAGGAATGGTGAGGATGCAGTGAGTAGAGTTGGCGAAGGTGGATGAATTTAAATACTTGGGATCAACAGTTCAGAGTAACGGGGTGTGTGGAAGAGAGGTGAAGAAGAGAGTGCAGGCAGGGTGGAATGGGTGGAGAAGAGTGTCAGGAGTGATTTGTGATAGAAGGGTACCAGCAAGAGTGAAAGGGAAGGTCTACAAGATGGTAGTGAGACCAGCTATGCTTTATGGGTTGGAGATGGTGGTGCTAACCAAAAGACAGGAGGCAGAGCTGGAGGTGGCAGAGTTAAAGATGTTAAGATTTGCGGTGTGACATGGATGGACAGGATTAGGAATGAGTGTATTAGAGGGTCAGCCCAAGTTAGACGGTTTGGAGACAAAGTCAGAGAGGCGAGATTGCGTTGGTTTGGACATGTGCAGAGGAGAGATTCTGGATATATTGGGAGAAGGATGCTAAGCATGGAGCTGCCAGGCAAGAGGAAAAGAGGAATGCGTAGGAGATTTATGGATGTGGTGAAGGAGGACATGCAGGTGGTGGGTGCGATGGAAAAAGATGCAGAGGACAGGAAGAAGTGGAAACAACTGATCCGCTGTGGCGACCCTTAATGGGAGCAGCCGAAAGATAAAGAAAAAGAAGATGTTATATTATATTATATTGTGTTTATAGTTAATGGATAATATAAGTGATGTTAAAATAAGAAAAAATAATGAAAGACAGCAAAGGATATATTTGAGTTTTACTAGGATTTCCTTTAATTTTTACCTTAAAGGAATACAACTTTCATAACTTTCATAAAATTTCAAAAGTTATGTTCCTAGTCATAACTAGCATGTAGTTTTCTGTGAAAAAAAAAAATTACAGAAGAACAGAGCAAGAGGCCTGTGATGGACTGGCATTATCTTCAGGGTGTTCCCCCTAATCTGGTGGTCAGTGATTCCAGGACAGGCTTCAGACCGCTAAGCCTCTCACCAGGAATATGTATTAGCAAAGGTGGGTGACAATAAAAAAATAAACTATTAGTATACTTTCTGCATAAGTACTACTGAGCTTTTGTCTCTGACTGAAATGTAACAGATTAAATGTATGGTGATGGGGACAGAGCGTAAGCACTCTTTGGAGGTTCTTCCTTTTGGTTCAGTTGTTTTATTTTTGATAGTTTGTAAGGTAGACGGTAGTTTTTATTTTTATGGATCTTTCTGAACACAAAAAAAAGATAATGAAAGAAGTGAACACTCAGCTGCTGATTCTTTTATTTAGAAACTTTTATTGAGGCACAAGAAAATGTTGACAGATTTGTTTTCAAGAGCAACTTAAATAACAATATTTAGTAACAATTATTTGAATATTAAATTAACTCTGATGGGTGAAAAAGGCTTCGGGCAAATTATAAGAGTACTGAACATTTTAATTAGCTGAAAGAATAAAAGATAACTTTTTCTACTGAACATTATTTTCAGTTTTATTTATACTGTTTTATTTATTCATTCTTTATTTTATTTCCCATAATTTAGGTATTACTTTTAACCTGTCCCAAGCAAAAAATGATCTTAATTAAAAAAATTGTTATCTCTTACCTCTTTCCATCCTCACCACGATTTATGGATTTTTTAAATAACCTCACCTTGTGGGATCTTTAAAAGCTCATATTTTTATGTCTTGCTTGCTGAATTCACGACGCAGTAGCTGGTTGAAGGGGACCAAACCTCAATGAAACACTTGACTTGGTTCCATTTTACCAGCCACAGCAAGGCGTGCTGCTTCTGTGTGACAGAGAGAGGAGATCACCCGTATTCTTTGGGCTCTCAATCCCTTTTTCAAGAGCACCTGTCATGTCCGACCCTGTGGACAGGAAGAACAAGTGGAACGGGATTGAGACCTAAAACATATCTAGCATACACCATACAATTTTCTCAGGGACACCTGAAAATTTATAAAAAATAATTTCTCATGCTGCTGTAAGCAAAGCCTTTAAAAATGTTTAAAATAAATCAAATGAAATTCTGTGGTCATCTTTTTTATTTGATGAAGCAAAATAATTGTAGTGAGTTTCTGAAAATTTTATGTTAGGTATATTTAAATATCGAATAAGCAGTTTGGATTAGCTTGTGAAAAGAAAAGACAGTTTTGTCAAAGTTGATTTAGAAAACCATTTTAAACTCAGGTTTCAAACAAGCTGTGCATGGAGTAGAAGATTGTGAACGCTGACTCTCTGGGAGGAAGATCAGATTTTGGACATCCATTCTTAGTGGGGTCCCCCCTTTTGGGCTGGTGTTCCTCTAGTTCCTGTGGATGTGGAGCACTAGGACTTTTCTAACCCCACCCCTGTTGCTCACCCTTTTCCACCCCCCACCCCCATTTTTCTGTTTAAGCCCTCCCGGTGCTATAATGGGCTACACCTGTGATCCGTCACTCAGCCTTGATTGTCACTAGCTGGACCCTCGAGGATTCAGCTGGGGAGTCCGTGCCGTGACCCTGTCCATGCTCATAACTCAGCACACGTGCCGGCTGCACTTAAAACCTGCCAGAAGAGAGGCCATTGTTTCCATTGTTTCCATTACCCCTAAGTGTGGGAAGCAACGGCCTGACTTCATTATTTGTCGCTTACATGTCTATACATAACCCTCCATTCTCCATGTACTCACATACCATATGCATGGTGTGAAATAATCAAAACGTAACATTCAGGTTTGGCCCTTGAAAGTGCTGCCAGTCTTATTGTACATATTGAGCAATTGTACATTTGTACTCTCCATAACTCATTGGAGGAACAGAGGGTAAAAAGCTATATTCATTTTTCCTTTGGGTACTATATAGGAGACCCCCAGGCAACGATACACAAAGGAATTCTCTTAGTGGTGCTCAAGGCCCCCCGAAGCCACACACTTCCTTACATTCCATAACTGAGTTATTCATATGGGGATATAAGGAAGCATGTCATCTCGGAGAGCGACAACTGTATGCCTTCTCCACGCACACAATGTGTCCTTTCACATCTGCCGTACGCTGGAGGGACTCCTATGGTTGGCGGAAAGGGACGTACAGCCTGAGGACTTGTTTCTTACCAAGGGTCTATATAGAATAGAAAAATATTATGCTACCTTTCTGTAGCTTCTCCGATCCATAGCCTCTATTTGTTATATTCTAAGCTGTCATTATGGATTTTCTATCAAAGATAATATCAGTCATACAGATCCAGTGTTCAAATTCATTTCATAGGTTGGACTGCTGTTCCATTACATTCCTATAAGTCAATATTATCGAAGTACCACGTGTGAAACTCATATTTCACTTTTGCTCTTGCACAAATTGAGATGATCACATTTTTCATGGCACATTATACTGGTCTGTAAGTGACCTTGGATTCTTAGCATAGCTCACCTATTATTTCTGGCCTTCTTCTTTGTTTGCACTCAGGTGCAAGCCAATTAGACTGAAAGCTTGGCCTTCAAACAAACACATAATACACCACAGAGGCTGTACCATGTTTTCTGCAGCTTAGATCTGCACTTTCTGATGGGATCACAATCTCACCTGATCTTCTTCTGCACATTTACTGCTGTGTAGACATCAGGAGACATTACTTACACTTACACTACAGGATTCCTTCTCCTTGTCTGAATGGTGCTGAGGGCTTTGTTTTTCTGAGTCTTAACAATAGGCTGTTCTACATCACCTAAACATGTCCGCTCACAAGTAAGTCAGCTTGGGGCCGGGGCATGACAGGTGCCATCCTGCCTTGTCTCTTCTTCACCTCCCAGTAGCTCCTCTCATGGGAGCACCTGAGCTTCTCCACCCTCAAAGAGGTTAAATTTACTGAGGCCCAGGGTTAAAACTGCCCTTCTCTATAATGAAACGATACCTTTCATTAATATATATTAGATTTATATCATACAATACCAGACATGAAAACTAGAAAATAATAGAAAAAGAAAAATAATTTCTACATTTTTTTGTAAGAACTTTTGATTATTTCTTACTTATAACTGAACATAGTAATTAATTTTTTAAGTAAAACCAACTAAATGTAATTTCAGCATCCGGGCTCACAAAAAATAAAAGAAATTGTTCATTCATATTGAAGCTACATTTTTGCTAAACTAAAATACCCTGTAACTGCTATATAGAACGTTTCCATTAATTTAAAACATCAATTGTAATTTTAAAAGGTGTCACAAAGTTTTAATCTGTAATTGTATAAGTAGTTCCACAAAACAAGTTTGAGCATTAAGAAGAATGTAACAACACAACAGCAAAGCCCCCAAAAGACAAAGCATCCCAAAACATTACCTGTTTCTTTCACGGATTTTGGCACTGCACTGGTTTTAAAAGCACAAATTGTCCGAAACATCTTTTCTCCCTGACCCTGTCTCGCTGCTTGCTGCCCTGCTCCAGTGTTATCCTCATCTGTGACCAGCTCCTGGATTGTGTCCAGGCCAGGCCTTGCAGGCCAGCCTTTTCTATCACCCGCCACCCCCTCCGCAGCGGCCTCCCACCTGTTGGTGTCCTTTAGAAGCCTGGGCCTCTCCTGCACCTCCTGTCCAGCCCGATCAGCCCCGTGACAGGGAGAGCGAGCCTGTGAAATCACACCTCTCAGCTGTTCACACTCTGCTGGAGACATCCTATACCCAGCGCTCGCCTTTACACCGAATGTCAATGGTTCCTTCTTTAAAAAAAAAAAAAACATTGCGGAGGAAACAACTGTGGAAAGCTTTTTATTACCACAGAGCAGTGGAAAATGGTCTAGGGAGCACAGCTGAAGGGGAACTTTATATCACTGCACTTTCCTGTCAATACGTCAAATCGATATATTACCCTGTCGTACATGAGACCTAAGCTGTTATCTTAACTTCTACTTGCCAAAGCAGTAAAGTTACCATTAAATACATAACCTGACATGTTTAAAAAAAGAGAAAATTGTATAGAAAATTGCATAAAAAAAGAGAAAATTGCATAGAGATCTGCCCCTGAATAAATGTCATATCTTCCTTTCAATCCATGTTTTTTCCTAATAAGAACAGCATATTATGATTATTTGGCGAAGCACAAGCATGTAAATGGGTTAGCTAAATGGTTTCATTAAACACTGGTGTAAATTTTTGTTTTCAAGGATGAAGAAGAAATTTTACGTGGTATTTCTTGGGTTTGGTTGTGTTTTTATAATCTTTTTCTAGAAGCTAAATTTTCTTTACTCTGTCACCACCCTTTGATGCGTGCTTTACATTGAAGTCTTCTCCACCAGGGAAATGGGAGAACTCAGGAGAGTTTCCTTCACAGTACACATAAAGATCTCCACTCCACAACAGCTAAGGTCAACACCTGTGTTCTAAAATCAGCGGCGGGTAGGAACTGGGGCCCCATTCACAGAAAGCTATGGCACCAACACTGGCTTATACTGAAACCCAATGCTGGAGCTATTTCAGAGGTATACAGGGTCCACAAATAGCACTGCAAATTTTTGTAGCCTGATGGATTCACTGGTGTTCATAAGATATCACTGTCAGGAACCAGGTGAGCTGTTAGCTCTGTGACAGGTGGATCGCACAGAATCACGAAACAGAACCATTGTCAAATGCAGCAACTTGCATTAACACAAATTTAAGTAAATGGAATGGTCAGTTGAGATTCTTATAATGATCAATTTTCCAACATCCCACTCTCTTAAGACCACAGAAAGGTTCCCAAGCAACTGAACACTGCCTCACCAAAATGAATGAAACGTTTTTTGACTTGGTTTGTTGATCTTTAACACTAAAAGCCAAGTTTTGGTTGAATGGTGAAAGAATAACATCCCTTTCATGACAGAAACATTTAATTTTTAAAGGAAGCTAAGTTTTCTGAGCAAGACGTGAATTTTTTTGTCCAGCCAAATCCAGCAAAATGCATTACACCAGTAACTCAGCCTCACATATACATGACTGACAGTAATCCTGAACTGCAGTGCATTTGTCTCCAAAGCCCCTGAAAACCTGCTCAGTATGTGAGGGGAATGTCTGCCTTGAGGTGGGTCAGCCAGGCTATTTTCACCTCCCGTGGACAGCGGGCCAGATCCATTAATAGTCTTGTTCTCCTCCCGGCCATCATCGACTCCCATTAGTTGCCCCTGCTTTGGGGAGGATTGAACAGCTCCCTCAGGATGGTGAAGCTGCTGACCGTCTGCTGTTGTAACAGGAGACTCTGGGTACGGGTGTGGTCCACTACGTGTGGCTCGCAACTGCCATAAGACAACACTGAGCACCCACACCAATCCACCCACTTCTTACCAAATTAGACCAATCCTCAAAGCACTTCTTTCATTCTCCTTTCAAATTATACCTGCTGAGTAACTGAATAATTTCTAATAATAATTTTAAATGTCAGCACAACAATAGAGAAGGGAACATCCACACGTAGATATCCTTGCTCATGTTACACTTAATACAGCAAGTATTAAACCAGCAGAATAACTTTAATATTGTCTGTGGACTTCAACAAGAAAATGAAGATGATGATGAGGGAGAAGATTAGTAAACTTAATCTTTACTAATGTTTATTTGTAAATAAAAAATACATCCGTCTTAGCAATAATGCACACTGAAAGTTGGAAAAAAATTGCACCCAAAATGTGCAACAAAGTCACTGGTTCACTGGTTCATAAAGATTAAAAGCCATTCCAGTCATGAATACATGTCATTATAAAAGTTTAAACAGTTTTATATGACCAAAGTAATGATCGGCAAAGTATTGTCTTGGCAGATAAAATGCACCAGACTCATTGCACCTGATGTTCAGATGTATAAACTAGGCATTCAATGTATATTGGTTTCCCCACATATTTAAATATTAGCAACTATTCTCCACAAACAATTTATAGCACTTTGTGAACCACACAATCTGCATTTTATTGGCAAACCAGTGTGTGGCAGAGCAGGAACAAGCCTTGCTGACTCACTAATTGTTGTGACATGAAAAGTGTTACCCTTCCTTTGCATGCACCAGTTGCTCCTGTGAAGGTTGACACAGCTGTTGCCAGGAGCTTCGGGGACTGGGTGCCTGAAAGGCCTCACATTGTGAGGGATGTAAAAAAGAAAGGTCAAAGGTCACCTACGTTCAGCTTAAGTTGAGAACAGCTGGAAACCTTGTAGAGAATAAATAAAAGTAATTTTCTCTTATGACAAATTCCCAAGCAGTTGCTGCTCAGTGAGACGGAGAGGTATTAGGTTGTTCAGGGTTGTGCTTTACCTATGTTTTTCTCCACTTTTCATTTTCTAGTTATTGCTTTATTTACAAAACTTCATTTCTGAGTGTTTGTCTGTTTGTCTGTTTGTTCTTTATGTACGGCTTTGATGTTGAAGCCACAGACTTGAAATTAGGCACACAGATATTTGTCAAAGTAAGTGAGGTTTTTGTGCAGTAAAGTTTATTAAGCTCCATAAAGGCTACCTACTGCTTTGAAAATTTAAAATTCAGTGTCTGACAAGACTTGGAGAAACTTGTAGGAACAACACAAGCAAAATGCACGTATGTGAAATTTTCTCGCTATACACACACACACACACATACACACACACACACACACACAGACAAACATACTTTCTCATTGAAACAAGTGAAAAAGTTAAAATTAATAAGAAATTATACATAACATGACACACATACACACACTCAGTGTTGCACACAGCAGTGAGGAAAGGGACATCACTTTCTGAGGCATTTGACTGTCCAACAGCATCAACAATATTTTGCAGTAAATCCTACCACATTAAGGGCAATACAGTTTGGTCATTATATAATGTGTTATTATTTTTTTGCCTTTCCACCACTACACCTTTTTGACTCAGGCTACGCTAGGCAACTCAGCTACTCTAAAATAACTGGATTAAATCTTACTTATTTTCCTCCACCAGTGCATAAAAACTGCTTTTGTGTTTGAACATTTCTAACTCATAAAACTAACATTGTTTCTCAAGTCAAATCAGGGTAATTCCAGAAATTATAATTCAGTCTTTTCTACACGTGTAGTGTCTCCTCACTGCTTGTTTGCTATTCTTTATAATTCCGAGACTGCAATTTGTGTTCACACCACTTCCAAAATTTAACTTATACCAGTAATTACCTACATATTGTAATACACATATGAAGAAGGCACTGAAGCAGTTGGAGGCCGGTGATACTCTGCCGTGAACTCCTTTACATTTCACCTCAGGACATTTAAATAATCTCATATTAAGCTAAATAATTTAAAAAGCTTCAGTTCATACTGATATCCTCAGGTATAACAAGTTCTCTGGATTAATAACTTTTTTATCATTTGTTCAAACATAACAAAGCCTGAAAAACAATACAAAAGCTTCATCACAAAATGCAAAATATGATTTAATAGGTATTCAGCAGGTAAACTGGTAGTTTTTATCTTTCAAAGTACAATTATTACAGTTCAGTTTATAACAAGCTTCAGCATCTAACTCTAAAGCAATAAAAAGTAAAACTTTGTCTTAATCTTAAAGCTAAAAGTGATTTAACTTACAGTAATATTTCAGGCACAACACAAAATTTACTGATAATTTTCAGAGTAAAGCTGCTTGTGAAAGATAAAGAAATTTATTTTAGGCAAATCTCTATATTTCATCATAAAAGATGGTGAAAATTACCTACCTGTATGAATATGCAAAAATAGGTCCCCAACACACATGTAACAATAGATCCTGTGTTTCCTGTCACATGACCTGCGGGTCAGAAGGTCTTTAAACAACCCTACCAAGGCTATTCAGTGGCTGCACTGCACACGGGAGAGGCAGCTGTCCCATCTGGAAGAGCTGTTGACAACTGCTGGTTTAATGACACCAAGAAGACAGAACCTCTGTGAACAGGAGCTGAACTCCTGTGACTCCACTGGCTGAGCAATGTGCTCATAAATAACTGTAAAGGAGGCCATCGTTCGACTTTCTTGTCAAATGGTTTCTATTGCGGTTTTCTCAAAGTCCTCATGAATGATCAATCTCATTTCTATAAGGCCACCAGTAGCCGAAATCTCTTTCTCTCAGCATCGACTTCAACTGCCGCCCTCACGACTGCTCCATCTTCTTCAAGCATTCTATCCCTTGTCTCAGTTGGTCTGGCATCTCTGTAACTGCCCCTACTCACCTGTTGCTTTGCGCTTGGGCGCAGCAGGTGGCATTTCTGCAGGACCAAGCAAAGCATCTGTCTGATATGTGTCTCATTTTTGGAGCTGTAGTACCCCAAAGAGAAAAAAGTAATTTACACTTAAATCATGATAAAAATGATATAACCATATGTAGGTATTTTGATTAAAGTACCTGATTTTCTGCAACGAGGCCATAATTATCTGAATGATCATCACTGGAGTGAAGGGAAGATGGAAGTACATGAAGATAGTTGACCCTTCTCTTTAAAATTATATATTCATGTTTAAAAAGTTCTCCACATTATTTTAATTTGTTTTAGGGGTTCCAAATTGTTCTACCTCCACAGGCCAAAGTATTTCTACTTTAGAGAAAAAGTAACAGACATAAATGTAGGGTTTTTTCAATTGAAATTGTAGCTGTTAGGGCAAAATCCAGTATTTGATTTTTATAGCTAACAATTTTGTCCAAATCAAATTACAATATCAGGTTTTGTAAACATGAAGCTACTTATAAATATTTACCAATTTGCTCAACTGAGTTTTTTTTAAGAGAGCAATTCAGGGGTAGGTACCAGGCTCAGGGATACTGCAGCAGGAACCTGGATGCAAACCTGGGGCCTTCCAGTTCAATTGTAATAGCTGTGACCTATCGCACAATTATTATTATATGATTATAATAATATTACATATGGACTATACTGTTAAAAGTAGTTTTTGAAATGGCTTGACTCATGTTTAAACTACTTTTTCTGAATAGTGGTTAAATGATGATAAGAAAACCCAAATATACAGTAAGAGAGAGTTTTATTCCGTTACAATGCCATCATTTTGTAAAGGGTTAGTCCTCCTGTTTCTGTATCTAAACTACTGTACATTTTCTCAGACACAGTGAAAAACTATTCTTGATTTGCCTTTTTTCTCTACAAAAAATGGCACCTCTCAGTCTCAAACAATGTTTGAGTAGCTCATCGTGATGAAGAAAGTCTGAAAGCAATTTAATCCCAGTACAAGACCTCTGCTGGATGCATGTAGCTACTGTATTACTAAGCTGAACAGAGCTAAAAATAATCCAAATGCTCACACCCAAGTTAATTTGTTTTCTAAATATTCCCATAGCAGGCAACACAGAGACAGATGAAGCGGAAAGGTCTGACACTCTGGGTTCCTTTCAGGCATTTATGATTGACAGTTGGTCTCACAATCTAAGGCCCTATCCCTTTACTGCGCATTCAGCATAGTTTGACCAGAGTTTCCACTCCCCTCAGCTGTAGGAACCCCATATTTCCTTTCTCCTGAGTTAAATGGGCTTGCTGAAACCACTGTGAGGTTAAAAACTCATCAAGACCCTATGCCCTCCCCTTTTCTTCAGTAAGAGTTACAAACAAAAAAAAATACTAAAATAACAAAAATTATGTTATTGACCTATTAATTAAAATAGTAGCAATAAAAACAATCCAAACTACCAAAAACATTACAGCCACAGGAACTAACAGCGAACTTTAGTTAACCAGAAAACATAGCATTAAAAATGTCCATTAGAAATAGCTATTACACAGACTAAAGCTCCAAGCAGAGTTCAAATCTAAGCTTTAATCCAGCATCTGCTGATCATCACTGAAAGTTCTCCAGGGGATGAATGCAACTTGATTCATTCATCTTCTTGAAGGAGGGCTTGAAAAGGTCACAGTTTGTCACCCAGTCATCCCATTAGTGCCTCCTACAGGCCTGTTAGGTCTTTGCAAGTCACAAGGTGCCAGGAGCGATGACATGTTATTGCTAAATTGGTTTTAAGTGACAAGCTATATCACATTTTCCTTTTGTATCACAGTGCATTTCAAGGCCCATCAATGTCCACAGATTAAAAAGATTAAATAGTACTTAGGAACATTGGAAATAATTGTTCGACATATGGATGGATTTCAGTTCTGCCACCAAGGAAATATGTATACAGTACCATGAATATTTACAAACAATCTATTTTATAATTTCGGAGAGAGGATAAATATGATATTTGGGCTGCTTGAAAATGTGTTAGGTGGTGGTTTACACAACCTTTCGTTACGAATGAGATGCTACACAACCTGGCAATCACACGGCTCTACGTAATATCGTGTCGCTGTATGACGTTGTGTGACGTGAGCGATGTTGCAACGAACGTTATAACCACGCCCATTCCTCGTTTTTTAAATTCCAAAACTTACGATTTGAATCAAAGCTTGTGCACCGTCACCTCGCCGATCAGCTCCAGTTTTCCCTTCCTACCGCACATCTCACTGTGGGCCAAAACCAGTCTGGACCTCGGTGACCTGCAACCGCGTATCATAACGTCTTACCGCCAATCCCAAAGTCCAGCGGCGATCGTAACTTCCAGCTGCGGATAAGAACCGTCCAGCCGTCCATTTTCATTTGGCCCGATCGCAACGACGCTTTCAAAAACCAAGTCCCCAAAAAACCAATACCGGTTGGTTTTTTAGGTGAGTTTGCACCGAGCAGATGCATAGATTTTATTTTTTATAATTATTACTACTTTGTTGCCACAACATTTTAAAGCACAAATATGGGGGAAAAAACATTGAGCGCATCCTGTGGTGTTCTTCGCAGAGCCTCCCTGTTGTTTCGTTGACTGGTTGTGCACACCAAGTTTCACTTTTTCCTGCTTGGATACTAGAAACTGTAACTCTGTTATTTATATTTAATATTTATATTTATAATATTTATATTTAAATGTATTAGTTTCTCCAAAGCGTCTTACAATTTTGGACCACCTGCAATATTATCGTACCATTTATGTAGCTGGGTATTTTAAAAGCACAGCAAGAGCAGTGTTAAACATGATGTTCATTTTTTATTTGGTCTTCGTTTTTTTTTTTAATTTAAATTTTTAAGTACTTAAACAAAGATAAAATGTTGTATTCACTCATTGAGTATTTTCTCCATTCTACAGGAAAATGAGTTCCCTGCTTAAGCATAAAGGAGAGCCTGACCTCTTTCATGGCAAGTTGTAAAACTTGAAAATTAACCTCAACTTTCTCAACAGCCTTTATTGTCATTAAATTTCTCCCATTACATAACACCAATATTTTAATTTAAAAAATTGTGCCTTAAGAATTTTGTAACAGTTTAAAATGTGATGCAGGCACATTTAACTGTGCGCTCACACCCAGGGTCAGACTTGTAAGTGGGCTGCAGCTCAGGGGCTACAATTTAGTATGTTACTTTTTATTTTTATTATCTTACTATTTCTATTTATTCTCTTTTAACCATTCCTGACTTGGCAGGCTTCCTTTTAATTTACATCAGGTCCACAGATTACATTCAAACAAGAAAAAGTGCCGGACACTCGTCACATTCCAGTGAATGGATTTTTTTTTATTTGTTTAGTTATATCAGAATAGGAGTTTGTCTGTCGCACCTTGTAGTTTATGCTGTTTTGTCTAAGGGATTAAGAATTATGACATTGTTGGGTAGCAGAAGCAGGCTGAAGTTTGGGGAAGATTGGTGATAGTTGTAATATTTATGTTTTCTAATAACTGAAAATTAATGAATATTATTTTATGTTTCAAATATATTTTATTGTAAGCAATACTAACCTGCAAAGAACTGGCATCTCAAACAAACTGTACCTTCCTAGCCTGGTGGGGTTTCAGACATCCATGGCCCTGAGGAGTCAGAAGTGAGAGAGTGATTTATTTTTTCTGTTTTGCTTATTATTGTTTTTGATTTTTATCTTTCTTTCAGGTGATGTTCCAGTAACTATAAGTAAACATGAAAAGTGTCTGAATGAGACAGCAGGTAAGACTACTATTTATCTACATATAGCACTAATTTTGCAAGAAAATTACAGAAAGGGTTTTTTTTGTTCTGCAACACCAAGTCATGTTTACATAGACAATTAGCAGATGCCTCAAGCAAGAACATCATGCCTTTATGATGCATCAAACAGTATTCCTGTGGATTTTGGCACTGGTGAAACAGGCTCTCTCCCTGCTTGAAGTGTCCCCTGTGTGAATTTTGTGCCAACCGTCCCAAATGCATTGCAGGAAGCTTCAGTGAGTCTGAGTGTTTCATGTGCTCAGACAGCGACACAGAGTCCCATATGACTGGACCGCTTGCTGAATACAGAGTGACTGTGAAACTTCCTCCTCCAGAGCTGAAGACCAAGTCTGAAGAGTCTTCTCGTGCTGTTATGTGCTCACCTTTAATGTTCAAGTACACCTGCCAAATATGCTCTTATGGTGCTGACAGTTTGCATAATTTTAACTGTCATGTAAGAATGCACAGGGCTGAGAAGCCATACATGTTTGTAGAATGTAACTTTTCTGTTAGCACCTGGAGCTGCCGCAGTCGATGTGGTCACCTGCACACTGGCGCAAATGTCACCAGCCCTGCTGCAAAGTCACAGAAGTGTGATTATTGCAAGTACTCCACTTCGTCCCTGTACAACTTCTGGGTACACAAGCGAATCCACACAGGCCAGCAGCGGGTGTTTGAGTTGTAAAGCTGCTTTGTCCACAGAAAGCTGTATTCACTAACACAAAACAAGTCATATAAACACGTGAGAAAAATATAACGTAAACCACAATACTAACACTTAGAAGACCAGTGACATTATAAACATAACAGTTTGCACCTTTATGAAAACCTTGCTCAAAAGAGTTAACAATACATTTCTGGCTTCAGTTCTGCTAATGCATTCTTGTATTTATCTTTATATAGCATTATTTTAAGTAAATCTGCTAGAGGGTGGAGGATATAAGCTATGTGCCGTTGTTACTGGTTTTGCTTATTGCGTTCAATAAACTTTAATCGGGCTATTTTGTGTCCTTCATTTTTTAAATGGCAAGGCAGTCGCCAGATTGTCCAATAAATCTGTCTTTATAACGTATTTAAGTGTGGTATTTTTATCCCCTTCATTAGGTTTCAATTGAAATTGTTATTTAGATTTAACTGCACTTATTCAGTGCTGGAGTTAACATTTCTATACAGAAAAAGTGCGGTTGTACGGCGGAATAGGAAACCTCCTCGCGGCGGAACTTTCAACAAAAGGACCGAATTCGGGGGAAGTAATTCGTCGACGGACCGAGCTCAAGACTTGCTGGGTTCACAGCTGTGCTCGTGTGTGACTGTATGGCTAGTGTACCTGCCAGTGTCGATGTACTAATAGCTTAAAGCAGTAGTGTTTACTCTGGACAATTTAATGCCATTTTCCACAGCTAACTCAGGAACTAATAGTTATACTTTTGATTTAATTAATGAGATTGCGTAATCATTAGGCTGCTGTTTTCACTTAACTCTTTAACAGCACTGCACCCGGAGACGACGCGCAAAGAAGACGTCCCTTGCTTTTCTGTTCGGTGTGTTGACAGGTGTCGCCTCTTTTCCTTTTAACCCAATTTGGTGGGATAAAAAAAAAAACCCAGGTTCCCTGATTACTGTGTAAATTATGTTCTGTTTAGTGCCTTCTGGTGTGTCAAAGAGAGTCAAAGAGAGTCAAAAGAGTTTATTTGTCAAGCACATGGTTGTGTACCATGTGTTGAAATGTGCACCGATCTGAACCAGGATGACTGTGCGAACAATCTATAATGGAAAATGAAGCAAACACATATCCAAACACTAAGAAGAATAGAGACAGAAACAAGCAGTAAATAGATAAATAAGTAAGTAAATAAGTAAATAAATAAGTAAATAAATAGGGAAAATGGTACGGAACAGTTAAGGTGCCCTGGAAGGGCAGTGACAGTGGGGGGGGGTTGGAGCGGAGTGGTCAGAGATTACGTGAGGGTAGTCATGTCATGTCCGGGTTCAGAAGTCTTATGGCCTGTGGGTAGAAGCTCCTCCTTAGCCTCTCCGTTCTGGCCATAATGCTTCTGTAGCGTTTGCCTGATTTCATCAAGATGAATAGATGGTTGCTGGGATGAGACAGGTCACCGACGATCCTACTCGCTCTGGTCCTGCATCTCCTGGTATAGATGTCATGTAGGGACGGTAGATCAGATCTGGTGCAGCGTTTCGCTGCCCGGATCACTCTCTGCAGTGCCTTGATGTCCCGAGCACAGCTGTTCCCAAACCAGGAGATGATGTTCTGAGTCAGCACAGTTTGTACAGCACCAGAGTAAAAGGTCTTAAGGATAGCTGGAGAGACCTGTAGCTTCCTCAGCTGCCGGAGGTGGTAGAGCCGCTGCTTTGCTCTACTGGCTTGAGCTCGGATGTGTACAGTAAACTACAGAAATTAAGGAAAAAACGCACAGTCTTCCTGGAGCGATCAGGTAGGCGTCTGGACGTGGCCGCGCCATTTTGAATATGTGTGCATTATAACACTTTGCTGAGAAGTAGTTAGCACCGTTTAATATTTGTTTGCAAGCTAGCAACCATTATTTCCCTATAATTATCAAATATATTGCTCAATTTTGTAATGTAGCAACGGTTTTATATTTTGAACTTTATTACTTACTACTTATTACTAACTTTATTATTTATGAACGTGTGAACTTTATTAATATCATTGATATTGGAGTTCACATAGTGTTGCTATTGCTGTAATAGATGATATGAAGTGATAACTGAGTTTATCTCTGAGTCACTTTGACTTTAAGATACTCCCTAAATAATGTGTGCTCCGATGTTATGTGATAGTTGATGATGTGTTATTATTGATATGAAATGAAAGCTGATATATAAATTGACATGATTGATGTCATGTGATATGACTCGATGCATTGTTTTATATGTGATGTGATGTGCTTGGTATGTTAGCGTGTACATGAATTTATGTAACCAATGTGCTGTGTTTCGATTGTTATGTGTGCTCTGTTTCTATGTCCCAGGGATGGTGCTGATGACGCTTCGTCGCCCCAAACTGCTGCAACTCACACTGGCTATCATCAAACCAGATGCCGTGGCACATCCGCTCATACTGGAGGTGAGGAGGTGCCATGGGGGCCTCCTGCTCCATGATGCCTGCAATTCTGTTTGGATTTAATGAGCATTTGCACAGAGTGGCACAGTTCATACATTCTGCCCTGAGTAAGCATAGTGGCTCAAGGTTCTGCTGATATGCATGTTATGAATTCTTACAAACAGAAAATAATGCGGACAGTGAGCAGTATGCACTCTTTCAGCAGAATCAGTGTATTAGTGCTTTGGTGTCTTTTTGTCCATCTCGAGACTCATGATGTGATGTTCACCTCTCATTTTATCTGTATTCATTGAATGAATGGTGAATTAAGAATTCTAATTAGTACTTCATTTAATGAGTATTGAATAATCAGTACCTTGTGTTATAGGAAACTTTTGGGAGAAAAATTGTAACTTTTTTATTGGCTTTCTCTATGAAGGATAATAACACAATCTTGGGTTGAAATGTGTAGTCTGTAAAAATGTTTCAAATAATTTTTCTTTGTGCATTTCCTACCAAGGCTCTCCATGAAAAAATCCTTGAAAACAACTTTATCATAATAAAGTCTAAAGATCTACTGTGGCGGAAACAGGATTCAGAAAGATTTTATGCTGAGCATGCAGGTAAACGTTAAGGATGAAGGGAAATAATTAGTTTTTTAGCCATAATTTTGTATACACAGTTAGGATGGAACAGTCTGTACAGAGGGTACACTACAGTAGCAAGTGATAAAACCTTCAGATTATAGGCATCTCTCCGTTTGTAATGGGTTGTTTTGGCGAACATACGAAACTACGACTAAAAATACTTTCATCCGTCAACAAATTATCGGTAACCTCTTGTCCAAGTATAAGATGTGAGGCACTGTACACTGTGGATAGGATGATCTGTACTAAGTAATATTTTTATAATTACGGAAAGTAAAGCAATACATTATCTCCACCTCATTTTTTAATGTGATATCAATCATGAATAAACTTTGAGAGATGTATTGTTAAACTTTGATTTTTCATGTAGTGGTTGAAAAAATACTAACAAATCGAGTCATGAAAAGATTCCTGGTCCCTATTGTGTTTGTCAGTTGAGGACAGTTTGTCAAATTTGTATTTGTGTTCTTCCTTCCAGGGAGGTTCTTCTACCAAAGACTTGTTGAATTTATGTCAAGGTGAGGATGAAAACCTGTACTAAATATATTCTGTATTTCATATAAAAGAAGTTTAAAAAAAAATTGTGTTACATGTACAAGAGACACCACATGGTTATTCAAGTTTAATTCTCTTGTTGAATTGAGGCATACAGTTTAATCTGGAAAAACACACCCTTGCTAGATTCAGAAGAGTTTATTGCAAAACTGATGTAGTGCTTGTAATAATTTTTTTTTATGTCACTGACATAATCTTGTGAATGTTTAAATTGGTTACTACATTACAGGGCATGGTGAGAAACTGAGCAAGGGATGGGTTTTAAATCTTATTAAACTAAATTATTTTTGGTCTTTTTACTTTTGAGTTTGCCAGTACTGTACTAGTGTCTGATATGTGTATATAATAAAAACAACCCAGCAAGACTGAAAATATTTGCACCATGTATATAATCCATCGCTGTCATTCTCTGTCATTGAACTGGGACAATATCACTAAAACCTTTCAGGTGTTTCTCACCTGTTTTCTTATTAGTGGGGCAGCAATAATAGGTTAATGATCATTTTCAGTCCTAAACTGAAATTTATGTTAATGTAAAAGTTCCCATTTAGAGGGAAATGGTGAACACATCAAAGAGATGGGGCAATTTTGTACTGGTAAGAGTAAGACCTGAATTTTACAATTCATTATTTAAAAATGGCCATCCTGAGCATTTGCCTTCATTTTAAATTTGTCTGATATATTTGCTGCAAAATTGATGGTATTTTTGTTACATGAGCTTAATGTTTAAAAAGCAGCATATGAAGGAGTGCGTCTGTCAGCAGTGGCCCAATGCAGGCGTACATCCTTGCACGAGAAAACGCCGTCTCACAGTGGCGGGAGCTGATGGGACCTACCAAAGTGTTTCGGGCCAGGTACACGTCCCCCAATACCATTCGGGCTTTGTACGGGCTGACGGACACAAGGAACACCACGCATGGATCAGGTAGTCTCAGTGCATGCAAATCAGTCATCTTTTCAGAGGTGCAAATGAGTCTGAATGTTGTATTCACAGATAATCACTACTTTTAAAATGAGTTTTAAATCCAAAAACTGTACTGGGCACAAGAGGCAAGATAGCCTGTAACCTAATATAGAAGGTACATTCATTTTTATATTCCTCTCACGAGCAAAGCATGCAACATGAAAAGCAATTAGGTTATTTGCATATGAAAGACTAAGTATAGTAAGGTGTGGCAAGGAGGTCCTATTTCTGGTCTTTACAGGAAGGCTTCTAACCATTTGAAGGCTGTAAAAGAGAACCATGACAAGATGAAAGATGTGTGAGGCCAGTTGCACACAGGCTTAACTAACCCTCCCCATTGTGTGCTTTTCAGATTCGGATGCATCAGCTCGCAGGGAGATCGCCTTCTTCTTCCCAGAGTTCAGTGTGCAGGAGTGGATGGAACAGAGCGAACCATCCTACAGAACTGGACGCGTGCAGTATGACCAGCAGAAGAGGGTCCATACCCTGCTGGGCCAGAGCTGATCGTGGGCCCAGTGGTTTAGATTACACGCTCACAGTCCAACAAAGGCTTACTGGCTGCTAATGACATGTTGCAGGTAATGAGCTGGAGGCCCTCATCCACACCAGCCATCTTCTGTTAAAGCTAAATACAGGAAGCTCCTGTCTAAAAAGAACCACTTTAAATTGTACAAATCATAACATGTATTAGAGGCAGTGCCTTAAAAAGGTGATAGGAAAACTTAGTAACATTGGCAACACTATTAACTGATGGTACCACACAGATGTACATGACAGATCTGTATATACTTTTGCAGTATTTTACAGAGGTGTTTAACTGCCTTCAGTGAACAGTATGGATTACATCATAGTGGCCAAGTATTTATATGAATTGTCAGTTTAATTTACAATGAAATGGGCAGGATGGTTCTGTGTCAGCTTATTTATTCTTTAAGTGTATGTGAACAGCTGTACAAAGCCTCATTTTCTCTTTTTTATCCAATTCTACAATAGTACCATTGTTCCTGTTAACAATGTCAAGAAACTGGTAGAAGAGATGCTTGAGAGCAACTGCTTTGAATTTCTATGAATTGAAATGAATGCCTTAATGTGAGTACCGAATACAAAAATTATTACAGTAGGCATATTTAATACACACCAGTAATAAATGCAATTACACATCCTTTTTTGGTAGTTTTTAGAAACCAAATTGAACTGAAAAATAACTAAATTTGAATATGGCAATGTTTATTTTGTTTAGCAATAAAAATAATATACAGAATTATTTTACATTTTGTAACTGTGAACTTCCATACTTTCCATGGTTCGAATTAAACTGTTCTAAGATGCGTAAATTAAGATACCTTGCACAGTATTGTGAAAACAGATGTTGGAAGCTGTGTATGATATCATCAATAATGTGCATCCAGTGATCTTTCCAATGAAATTTCATTCCAGAGGATTGAAATCAGAATAAAACTTGTTGGCAATCTACCCAGCCTCTGTGTGTTCAGAATATGCAGCTGAATAGGGTAACTGGTTGATGAAAACTCAATGAACAAGTCTCACTGCAATTATTTAATTCTTTAATAGTTTTTTTTTTATATCAGAACATAAACCTAAAAATAAAGTCTGCATTATGCAGCTAGTTTATTATTGTTATTATTCAGCTAGCTATACTATTATATACTATTCAGCCTTTGTTAATTGTGAAGTACTGGCAAAATTGACTGGAATCGCAGTTAAATTGAGTTATTAAAAGACCCAACAGTGATCGAAAATAGAAGACCTTGTGTACTTAGTTTTTTATGTATAATATTCTTTAAAAAGTGTTCTGTTCCTAAATTATAGAATGATTACTAATTTAAAGCAAAATTAAACAAAAAATTTTTCATTATATGCAAAGGTCAAAAAGCAAAGATCCAAAGCTGCCCATGTAGTCATATTTTGTTGAAATAGTCTATTGAGGTCACATTAGAGAGCTATATCCGGTGTTTGGCAGTTTTTACTAATAAAAATACACAGTGAATGTAGTATTAAATAATGGCACTTAATTTATCAGTTAAACATTTTTTCAAAGGTATCACAATTGTTTTGGGAATGTGGCAGCACAAATTCATTTTTTGTCCTTGAATTAAGGAAAAGTATTCATTATCTGTTGTGTATAATAAGGTCTACTGAAACTGTTCAAACGTTTCTGAAATGCTCTGTTCATTTTTACTCCCATGTGCCTTTGTCTTATCCATTTCTTGCTTGTGGTAATAATATGAACAAGGCAAAATAAAGAAAAAACAAGTGTGCTGTTCTTTTGAGTGCCACTTCCCAACATCTCTCCAGCTGTGAATATGGAATGCTGTGGTGTCATTTACCTTGTAATCATCAAGGACAGCAGGTGTGTGTGCATCCCAGACCTCAGTTCAGCCCTCTGGCTTCATAACCTCAAAGGTAGCGTGACACTTTTCTGCTACCTTACCACACTTGTCCACCTGCCTGATGCTCTGTCTCACTGTAATGGTTACTTGCTTGGTGGACATCCTGTTGTCCTGCCATTTGGTCTGTTGAAATAATGAGCTCTTGTACAGTTACAAGAAAATGTTTTGCTGGACAAAGTCCTGTAGAGACTGAAATGTCTGAGGTGTGGTAGCAGTACTTACCATCTCCTCAGTGCGCAGTGCATTCTTCTGCAGCGAAGGTGTCACTGCCTGGTCTTGTGTCGGGAGTTCTGCACCACTGCCCTCCTCCTTCACCTCATTCAAGTTAGGGTCCGATGTGCCAGAGGAGAGCTTTACATAAGCTTGGGCAGGAGCTGGAAGATCGTCTTCAAAAAAATCTGAAATGACAGTTAAAGATCTGGATTTAAAAAGTGGCTTGCATACATGTGATAGCAAATACAAGCAAGACATAATAGCATGATGGAGCACTTAGAAAACTCAGTGTTTTTTCTGCTTTCCTGGCAGGACCCTGTTTACTATTCTGTATTCATAGCAACAGAGGAGCTAAAGCTGTATCCATGGCAACAAGAAATTGAATGTCCTTCTTCAGTAATTGCTGCTGTTTTGATCTCATCCATGTCTTGTCCCCATCCTGACAAACCTTGACCTCCCTTTCATAAAACGTTATTTAGAAACCCTAATAATATCATTTATGCCCATAGAAAATAGAAAATGCACAAAAGTGAAAATGAGTAAAAAAATTTTGATTTGGAGTCTTTAAAGTTTGGTGTTTTTGGATCTTGTAGTTTGTCCCAAAATGTATTATAATAATTTGAAAGTTTTTTTTAACCAGTCTGGTAACTGTAAGTCATCTGTATAAGGCCTGTTTATTGTAATTATTACCCCAGGCTGTTTGTTCACACATGTCAGCTCATTGAGGACAGGCAGCCATATGGAGTCACTTAATAATCATACTATGTTTGATATGTTTTCCAGTCAGAATATAGAGAACAAATAATGGGCTGTAGAGGATAACTTTTTCAAACACAATTTTTGCTTCTCTCCTCAGTTCTCCATTACAGCACTACTCACAGTTCCCAGGCTAGAGTGTTATACTGCACAATTTTTTTTAAAGAAAAACTCGTAAACTATGTATGTTTTATGCATCTTCTACCTATGGTATCATAACCCAAATGAGCAGCCTAACAGTGATACAAATAAGATTGTCTGCATGTACAGCTATCCCTTGATTTACAAACATTTCCTTCACAATAATGAACAACCAACTTGAGTTTTGCACGCAAACTGCACAACCACTATGCCATTTATTTGTGCACCACAAAGCACAGCAAAGACACAAACCCTTAATTCACTTGGGAAAAAATGCAACTGCTAAACCATCACTAATGTCATACAGACTGGGCACACTGCACCAAAACACTTGGTAAACCTACTAAAACCTTGGTAAACTAAAACCACACATGCAGTATGCAGCAAAGGATGATGGGAAGAGTCCACCACCCCATGTGGAGTAGTGACTCGCCTATCATGCCTTGCTGTTGTTTAAAGGCAAAATTTTGGCCCTGAGGGTGTTCACTGTGTTTGGAAATTTCTGGATAGATCGTGTTGTGGTGCTCAGTGAGCGCCACTGTGTCCGACATGCTGTGTAGAAATAAAATTTGTGCACGCACTTCCTGAAGCAGTCAGGACCTTTGAACAAAATTCCCACAAATATTAACTGATGTTTTTGATCTACGAATTTTTGGCTTTCAAGCATTTTTCAGGAAAAAACACTGATTAAAGAGTAACACCATCTGCTTTTTTCTGAAATAATCTTACTCCTTCTTTGAAATATTTCTTTAAGTTTTCATCCAGCTCATCATGCATGCTTACAACTTTTTGTCCTGTTTTATACACCTGTGTGTTTGCTGAATCAAGGTGTGTTAAAATCTTTACTGATCTCTCTGGAACTTTCCATCACAAATCCTTCACCCCATTGTTGCCTGCACTCCTGCTTTAAATAAATAAATAAATAAATAAATAAATTAATTCATAAACTTATACAATGAACAATGTCAGACATTCTGTGTAAATGCTGCTTCTGATTTTTTCACCTGCATCTTTCAAACAAATTTAAAAAAAAAAAAAAGGTCAAAAAAGCAAGCACTGCTGCGGTCACCAGAGTTGAAGATCTTTTCTGGCACCAAGCCTGATTCGAAGGAGTTCTCTGAAGGGATGTTCTGGATGGAGGACAGGGCGATGTCCGTGTCTGTACTCGTCAGCCAAGTGGACTCGGTTTCCTTGGTCCAGCTCTCCAGGTACCTGGGCTCAAGGGCATCAGTCCTACTGCCACCACACCCCATCATCCAGGGAGCTGCCAAAGGTGGGTGGGTTGAATCTGTGCACCGTCTTGGCCTGTTGAAACAGGGCCCCCCCAGGCTGCCTAGATATTGCACCGAATGTCTTCCCCTCCGCACAAACTCCGCATTAAAAAATCTCTCCGTTCTCTCTCGAAAAGTTCACCTCCAGCTCATAAATACACATTTCCAAGCAGAATCATATGCCTGTGCTGCGTGCTAAAGTGAAGCTCCATATGGATCAGAACTGGAGAGACGAACCAAAATCCTTCGCTCCCAAAGCTTGGAACTGGGCTGCTGTTTCCTCATTTGGTCTCCTCTGCTGGGAGGACTGGACCTGCAGCAAAAGTTGTTTTTTTTTTACCGGTGTACTAGCGTAAATAATTCTACAGTATTTATCAGTTACTGCAAATATATAAAAATAAACATTGTTTTCCTCGATCTGACGATATTCATGCACCGCATTTACTGAAAAACTCAACCCAAATCCCCGAGACGGGACTGAATATTTGCATGGGGCAGCGGGTTCAGTTGCCATGGTAAACATACTGTACATACCTGGTTAAAATTGGCTCTCTTAGGAACTGAGGAGCTTAACTTCTGAACCTGTATAAATACATGTTATTAGCATCTTATCGAGTTATTTACATGTTAGTATTTGCACTGTTTCAGTTATTTATAGTAAGGTGACAGTGGGCTGGGATTCATTCATCTGTCGTGAACAAATGTGTGAGAGCAAAGCAGAAGCTGGCTTGACTTCTCTGTGGATTATTATCTTGTTCACCCCAATAATGGACACCTGAGACCCATCGGAAGGGAGCCGAACCAAAGCCGCCGTGAAAGTTCGGTCAGGGATGCAACAAAGACGAAAGGACTCTGTTTATTGACACGATAGTGCGAGGCGACTTACTGTGGTAAACCATCAACTGTACTGCGTTTTACCCATTCAGGGAGTAAGGTGATCTCACTGCGTCAAGGCAGGGTGCGAGCCTCGATCGAGAGGTGTTACAGCATCACGGGGACTCGAACCGACACCCCACCGACCAAGCGGCAGCAGTCCCGAGCACCCCATCCACGTCTGCATTTGCTGTATTTACCGTACGAGCGGTTTCGGCGAACCCACCCACAAAAAGCAGCAAAACTCACAGGCGCGGCATCTGGCTGTTTCTCTCACGGTGGCACCGGATTGCAGGCAACCAGCGAACCCGGTACTGCTCACTGGCGGCGGTGGGGGCGGCTCTGCGGTCCAGCAGCCGTGCACGCCAATCCTCGGGTCCTCCTCTCCTGGAGATGGAGACGCTCCTCCTTCAGACTCCTTCGCTGCCCCCGTGTGCGGACAGTGCCTGTAAAATGTACTTTGTTTTGTACAGAGGCTCTGCTCAGACAGTGACACAGAGTACTGGACAAAATATGAGCAGACATGGTAGTCGCACGTATAACACATAGATGAAAGCTTATAAGTAAACGGTTAGCTTTTATTTAAAGGCTAAAAGAACTAAACTAGATAATAAAGCTATAAAGTAAGCCAGGTAGCAACTGAGGAAATGAAAACAAAGGCCAATACCACTGTATTCCTTTTCCCACACCCTTATACTGTGTAAAAGAGCTAATATGTAATATATTAGCTATATAAATATATATATATATATAACATAAATAATTTATGTATGTATTTATTATTAAATTCGTTATTGAAATAAATTTATATTATACATAATACTACATATTAGACATTTATTATATCTACAAACATTTGTATACAATAATATACGTAACACATATATAAACTGTATAATGGCTTGTTTGAAAGGTTCAGAATAAGGAGTGAATAACTGATGTCCAGGTGCAGGTATGCTGGTGTCAGTCATTACGATATGCTGTCATCTGTTATTCACCCTCCTTTTGCCTTTTTTCAAGGTAACTTACACTGTTACAGTGATTTACCCACTTATACAGCAGGGTACTGTTTGTGTGACAGTACAGTGTGCTAGAACAGGAGTGGGGCTCATTTATTGCACTGTATTTTCTTACATTTATTTGTGGAAGCTTTTGTATGAGAGAGGTCCCTGCTTCAGCCTTTTCTTACAGTGTTGAACAGATGGCTGTAGAAACAGGACTGCATTTGAGGTCTCCACCTGTCACACCATCTCAATGCCATGGGCTGCAGGTAGTGCACAAGGGCTGCTGTGTTGCACTCCCAGGTGTGTGGGTTGGAGACCAGGGCAAAACCCTGTGATGAAAACCATAGAACAGTTTCCATTCATACCTGACACTGAACAGAAGTTCTCATTTGTCCTGATAAATGATAAATCAAATAAGCAATTATGGTTAGTTCAGTCCCTCATGTAACTGGGGGGAACTGAGCTTCATTTGATGAATTTCTACACAGCCAGCCCCTTTATGGGATATTATTATGAACAAAAGCACATGCTGTAATTAAAGCTCCAGACTTGAATTAAAAATGCCTACAGTTAGCTCTGTTAATATTACAGTAATGCCTCAAGGTCAGCCCCTGTCATGTCGCACTGTAGCAGGGACATCTGTGGGATACCATCTGATCCATGTTTCCCCAAATCCAGTGCCCTGTCACATCTAGCCTCCTTTTTAACCCAGAATAACAAATTGTGGGCAGGAAAAACAGGGTGAAAAGTGACAACCGCTGGCTGTTAGTAGGTGACCGCTTGGCCAAAAATATCCAGAGAGGTACAATCAAAGTTTGCCTATGGAATTGGACAGTATGGTTTGAAATTAGAAGACATCCAAGGTCATTACAGCAGATCTGGAGAGGTTAGTTTTATACCTTGAAAGTTTCCTATAGTAAGATGTCACCTTCAGAACTGTTGGGTGTTTCAGAGCACTGTGAGCATATAGGCATATGTGGGGTCTCTAGAACTGTGAATACCCCTTTTACCCTATAGAGTGCCTTGTGGTATGAAGAACAGACAGAAGCAATAGGCAGGGTCTGCCAGCCACTAGGTGGCACCCCTGAATTGTCCTTGTGTTAAACATGGGGGGGGGGGGTGTCAGAAAGCCAGAGAGGTTTTACTGATCTTGCTGTCCATTTCTTGTGTTTGGATCAAAGATCAAAAGAATTTATTTGTCACATACATGGTTACAAGGTAGACCATGTAGTGAAATGTGCCCTGATTAAATGGGAGACCGTGTGTGGTTCCATTCCACGAGTAAAAACAAACAACCAAACAACCAAACATTGAAAAGACAATAAACAAACAACAAATAGATATAAAAGTAAATAAATAAAGAAATAAAACAAATAAATAAATAAAACCTTAAGTTGCATTATGGGGACAGTGACAGTGAGGGGAGCGGTCAATGGATATGGTTGTGCCTGATTGTGTTTGTTCTTATTTTGTATTTCTTTATGCTTTTCTGCTTGCATGTCTGTGTGTTCCTCATTCCAGTCTGATCTCTGTCACCCATGTGGTTCGAATTAACTTGGTGTTAACCATGACTTGGCGAGTATTGGACAGGTAAGAATGTCATGTGACTCACGCTGGCACATGTAGGTTTGTTTTGGGTGTCTGAACCACACAGGCAAGGAGTGAGTGTTAGCTGTGTGTTTTTGGTTTGGGTCATTGATGTAGGGTAGGTAGTGTTGACTAGGTACCACAGGGTAGATAGTGCAGGGTAGTTAGGATATCATCACACCTCTCACCTGTGTGTATAGTAAATTTCTGTTACACAACAAATCCTCTGTGTTTGCTCATCTTTTTGTGATCCCCATATAAACCACTGATATTCAGGCAACTCAGTTTTACACCCCTTTACTGCTGTTCAAAGAAGAGGCATAAACAGCAGATGACAATTTCAAATGCACCTTCATTTACCCAAACAGCCCAAACCAACTATTACTGACTTTTGCACGTTATGTTTTATTCAGTTATTCTCACACATTAACTTATATACCATGCTGAGAAGTTTCAGGTCTAGAAAATCACATTATTGTTTGTGTGACTAAATCACATAGTTAAGAATTCAGTGGCAGGCTTATTTGATACTGAAAGAGTGATGTTTGTCCTCCGACAGCTCTCTGAAGAGTCGAGGAGAAGTTGACTACTTCTTTGCAGTTTCTGGAGGCAGCTAATACTTCACCAAAACCACATCTCGAGTATGTTAACTGTACCATTCAGAAAGTATTTGAATGAGAGAACTATGTCAGGAGGATAAAAGATGAACTGAATAGGTTTTACACAAACTGCAAAACTGAGGCCCAATGGTTTCACTGAGGCTGTTAAAGACTGAAGAGAAGAATCCAAGGAAATTGTGAAATTGAAATGGGGGAATTGTTCTGTGTTTTAAAAAGAATAGTAAGTATGGATATTTTTAATATAATCCTCCTTTGCTTATGCAAGTTTTTCTATCTCCAATTGTCTTATCTTCCATTGTACAGTTGTAACAAGTTTGGTTAGTTTATCACAGACATAAGGTTCATTTATTCCCATGAACATAGCATTAATCCTCTAGTACATCTACTACTCTGCCACTGCAGCATGACCAGGCTTTGACTTGTGCTCCTTCCCTCTGCTGTGGACTCCTAGTCATCAGGCCCAGTTGGCTGTTGCGTGATGCAGGCAGGCGACATCTTCTGATGGGCACTTCTCAAGCCTGGAAGTTGCTACTGCGTGAGCACAGATGCTCTGTGGTGAAGTTGGCTCAGACTGGACTGGGTATACAAGTGTGGAGGTGCAGGATGTGTGGAATATGCTTTCATTTGCAGGGAGAGGAACTGGAAATCCATCTGTGGCTTCTGTGTGATTTATGAACTCACCGCTGTGGGAACCGGGGAGGAGCAGCCATGTTGTGGTAGTGAGCAGCATGTGAGAGATCCCACTGGAGAATTATAAACCATAAACCGTAAACCAAGTACACTACATTAGAGAGGGTAAACAACTCTTGTGCTTCCTGAACCCAGCAATAAGTATGGCCTGAAAGGTACCGTGCTGTTTAGTTGCCACCAGTCTCTCAAGACAGATTATTCTTTATTTCCAAGGCCTTCAGAAAATATCAGAAGAGATTTTTGGAAATACAGTATGCAGTTCCTCTTGTAGTACTTAATTCCTCTGCAAACTCTTTTGACCAAATCAGAATGTTGTTTTTTCATTGTGTTTTGTAAGATCAGCTGGGGCTTTTGCAGCTTAGGCTTTCAATAGTGTTAATAGTCATGATCTATTTACAGCTTTTTTAAAAATGAAATAAACTAATGAGCAAGCTATGTAATTTTAAAAAATAAATAAGCAAATAAATAAAATCGATGTAAGCTACAGTTTTTCTATGCGAGTCAGACATTCGTTCACAAAAGGAAAAAATGTGTCTCATATTCGTTTTATTCCATATTAAAGCACGAGGAAGGGGATAAATAAGGTTAAATATAGCAATAATAGGAGAACAACTACCAGTTAAAAAGTATAATTTTTCATTAAGGTTTTTTCCAACAGTTTCAGTTTATTCTACTCTAACAAACATGGTAATGTTTGCATGACTTAAATTCTCAGTTTATGAAAATAATCAGTGCTGCTTATGCATAACTTATCATTTTTCCAGCCGATGAGAGAGGTGCATTGACTTTTATCTGTCCATCCGTTATGCGTAACCATTTGTTCTGGTCAGGGTTGTGGCAATCCAGAGCCCTGGGGCCTGGCTGGGAAGCTGGATGGGACCCCAGTTTATAGTGGGGTGATCACACACTATGGGCAATTTATAGTGGCCAGTTAGCTGGAAAAACATGTGTTTGGATTGTGGGAGGAAACCCAGGAAGAACATGTAAACTCCACAGAAAGTGGACTGAATTCAAACCCATATCTGAGCAGCTTACTCTGAGGTGGTAGCACTACCTGTTGCCAACATGCAGCTTCTGTTTCTTTTGCTTACATGTGAAATATTTGTCCCATGAAAAATGCAGAGTCTGAGAAAAAGCACAAAACCAAAGCCAGCACTCTGTGGCTTTAGGAGGCTCCTCAAAACTTTTCTTAGCAAGACTGTTGCGGACAAGAGGACTGGGGAAGTTTGGAGGACAATCAGGCCATTGTGGCATATAAGATGGATCTGAGTTTTCAGCGTCGGCGTAAGTTGAGATTCAATATAATAAATTGCAGTTGGCTGTTGCTGAGAAAGGTCAGCCAGAGGTGATGATGTATGCGCTATTATCCAAAGTCACATCCAAGGCGACCTCATTTTAGCAGCAAATTGCTGAACATGAGATTGCAAAGTTCTGAATTTTAATAAGTTTGATTTAAATTGGATATAAAAATAATGGAAATGTCCTGCGTTAATTCCGCTCAGAAGAAATTGGTGGTGGGTGGGGGGACTTCAGTGTTAATTACAATAGATGTCTTATGTTGTGCTGTGATCAAATTTGTATGGATAGTGCCTGCAGGAAAAACAGTTTGACTCAATACCTTGCATTTCCTTCTTTCCGCAAACCCTGGTCATATCCTGAAGAAAAATCTCAGTCTCAGTTTCAGGAGAAAACGCGAGTGTTGGATGTTGTAGTGCTGCTGAAAGCAGGTACAGGAGGAGCGGGTGCCATCAATCACCCCACAGGCCTCCTGGCATAAACTTGCAAAGACAGTTGTCCTGCACAATGGAGCCAAATGTTCACCGCATGCTTCCCCCACCTCCATAAATCACGAGTAGCAGCAGTGCCGTGTTCTTTCATTAGTGGTAAGTGGCAGTGGGCCTGGCCAAATGCCGCCAGTGCAGAAAGAGGAGTGAGACGCAGAGTTTGCAAATCTATCTATCTATCTATCTATCTATCTATCTAGATTTTATCTATATAGATCTGTCTATTGCTATATACCAACATTGTTCTCTGTCTGCTTTAGGCTCTGATAAAAATGGCTTTAAAACATGCAACTGAAATATTTCAGCAGTAAACAACTGTAGGCATCAAAGTTTTTTTTTACTATTTTTTTGCTGAAAAGCCCAAATTGGAGACACAACTGCATGCTTTAATGGTTTTGTTTTGAGACATATAAGGATAATAGGTTCGTATGCTTGAACTGCCAGTGTTAAGACATAAGGAAATGGATGTGTGAGAAAATTAGCTTGGAAATCAACACAATCTTTCATACCCTTAGGTACAGCAGGGATATAATCCATGTAAATAAGGTGGTGAGACACCTAGGTTTTAATTTAGATAAGTGATGGGTACCAGAATTGTAGTTAATGTATTATTCATAATTAGTTAAATGAATAAATGATGTAAGATATAAATAATACCCTTTTCATTAATTTAGGGTTTCTGATTTCCTATTGATTATTTTTTATTGATTTGTGTTCTCCCTCTTATAAAGTCATTATGACCAGTGGTTTCTATTATAGCAGAAAATTAGCTTAGTTGCAGTACCATGGATGTCCTATGTCATAAGGTGGTATTACAATTGTTTATGTTTCCTTTAAGGTACCTTTCAGGTTCATCAGAGAACCCACTGTCTAACCCTATGCTCTAAAAGCAGCACCCTGCTGTGTAAATGGCTAAATAACTGCATGCCATCGTGTGTGCAAGTTGACTTATCCAGAGGTTTCAGTTAAATAATATTAAATAATATTAAAGTGCAAACACCTTAGTGCAATTTTTATTGCACTAGGCCCAGTGTACTGTATTGTGAAATTAAGGATCTAAATATTACAATCTTGTTATTGAGGGACATAGGTGTAATATTGTTTTTATTAGCACAGAGTATTCAGACGAAGGTTTGTGTCCACATTTTTTATAGTTATATAACATCTGCCATTGCGTATCTGCTTTTCCTTTCATTGTTCAGCAGGTTGGTATGCCTCAGCAGAATTCCTTATTAATCGGTTTCTTGGACTGTTCTACAACAGTACACACTGAAATGATAGATTTTTAATTGGGAATTCAAGAATCAATAGAATCCAGGACACTTTGATGTACTCCATCAAAGAGGACTCTCTGTTTACTGCAGAGAATTGGACTGGCAAAATTAAAAAAAAATGGCTTGGAAAATGCTGACTGCTATGCTGACTAAGGCCTTGACAATAAAGATTCTAGCATTAAAGGTCCTGTTTAACCTAAAGAGCTCATTCACATTACCATAATAAAACCGTCTATTTTGGCAGATTTATGTTTGTCCATTCACAGTAAAGGGTAATAATCCTGCCTCTGTATTCCCCAATAATATTCTTAGCCTTTGAAATTTTTCAAGTGCATAAATTTTGTTCAGTTTTTTTAACCGAGAAAGTGGTTTTGCTCCTGTTTTAGACAACAAGTGTTTCATCTCAATAAACAGATACTATAAATGCTGAAACATTAACCAATGCTCTTTGACTAAATATATTAGTCTAATTTTTTCAGCTGAACCAGTGTATGGAATGAGTTTTTTTTTCTGCTTCTAACCAAATACACAGTCTGCACTTACATTACCTTTCAACTGATACTGGAATAAGCAATAAAATAATAGACCACTCCTGAATGCAAAGTTAAGACATAAACATAATTATTCCAGCCTACCGGAAAGGACAAGTGTGCAGAAACGTGCAGCTTGGTTCTCCAAAAACCTGGTTAAACCTTAGTTTTGTAAAGAGGGCAGCTGTTGTAATTCTTCACTCCTCTGTTTGGACAAAATTGAATAAGTTTGAATGGCGCTGAATATATTTGCATTTGATGATTAACCTATGTTACATCCCTGTACAGACCTGCTGTCTGCCATTGGTTCTGGTTCATGTCCATCATCATCAGTCCCACCATCACTTCCTCCATCCAGACCAATCATCTTCAGGCTCTGCCACTTTTAAAAACCTTGCCATTTTGTTCAGTCCCTAGACTTCTGACTGTTTGTTCTTGACATTATGAGCTTGCTCATGGTTCCATTAGTTTGTAACTTGGTGTGTTTCCTATGTGCACTTTTGAGTAGTGATTTGTTGTATTTGCTGTGCATGTGTTTGTATGGAGACTGGTGCCCTATTGCTATTTGTCTGTTTTGGTTTGTTAGTTTAGAACAGTACAGTTTGTAGGAGTAGAAGACTTTCTCTTGGCTTTGCCTTTTTTCTTCCTGGTGTAAAAGGTGGGTCGGTTGTTTTTTGTTCTTCACACAATACTTATTTTGTTTTTTTACTTGGGACACCTGGGAGCACAACACCACTATATTTGTATATTTTCATGCTATTGTTAATGTTCCTAACAATAAACCCTTCACAAAAATCCCTTGTTTTTTTCTGGACAATAGCAACACTCAACACCTTCCTTCCCCTTTTCCTATTTTTATGTGCAGCCCCTTCACCCCTATCAACTGACCAAACCCAACCCCAAGAAGGGGGTTGTAAAAATCCGTAATCGAATTTCTCATTTTGGTAAATGCTAGCCGATCTACTGGAAAACTCATTTTTTACAGAAAAGGGGAAAAAGCAACCAAACTGAAAAAAAATATATCTGAATGACTAATCTGAGTCTGTAGCTGTGCTGCATTGCTGTACAGACCAGTAGGTGTTTGAAGGACACCTGTCATCATCACCACATGTGTGTATGGGACTCAAGCAGAGTGCCCTGCAGAGAGCAGCAAAACTGCCTCATTTGAGTGGGAAGCAACAGGTGGGATTTGCTGTTCCTGTCTGCCAGACTGTGTGCTGATGGAGGAGAAGAGCAGACAAATGTCACTTTACCGCAACACGTGGACGAGCCTGCAAATGAAAGAAGCCAGGAGAGAACTGCTGAGACGAGGGATTATCCTGCCAAATGTGGCATTTACCAAGGCAGAGGAATTAAAGAAAGACAGCCAACATTAATAAAGTAAGTTGTCTTTTTGTTTTAATCTCCAAATGTGATTGAGATCATTTGCGTGTCCTTTCAGTGTTCCTATGGATTTCCTATTGGTGTGCTGATTTTCCCCACAGTCCAAAGACATGTGTTTCAGGTTAACTGCTCACTCTAAATCGTCCATAATTTATGCAAGTGTATGGCCTCCCTGGATTGGACTCGTATGCTGTCCAGGGTGACTTTTCATAGTCTAGCGCCCAGTGATTTGAAGATGGGCTACAGACATTTGTAAGAGCAGAGCCAGATAATTGTATAATTATTTAAAGTGAATGCCTGAAACACTCAGCAGCCAGGGGACAACTGAGAGTTGATCTGAGTGACTCAGGTATGGAGGTAGAAGCAGTTGCTGATAACAGGTTAGAATAAAACGGTATATCATTCATGCTGGGAACATGGACTGGGCAAAGGGTTTGATGGCATTTTGGGTAAAACCTCTGTTAGGGATTATGAACCGTATAATAAGGGAACTGGTAACTGGCCATAACAAACAGATTTTTGTCTCCATGACCATATGATGATATAGAAGTGATAAATAAACCAATTTGGAGAAGTAATCTGAAGAAGAGAGAAACCATTTCAAACTTCTCTCCTCAAAGACCTCCAACTAATGCATGTGTAGTAGACTCTCCATGGGATTCACAACAGGTCCAAGCATAAAGGTAAATGTCTGTACTGACCGGTAGACAATTGAGGCTTTGGGCTGCCCTGGTCGAACCTGGGTGCAGAAAAATGACCTCATACCGTCCCTTTGCAGAACACAGGATGAGTAGAGTGGCTGCAAGACATTCACACACAATGGCCTGGCAGCTAGCGTACACCCTTCTGGTCTGCTGTGTATTCTCCTGTAGATACTGAATGTGCACTTTGTTAACCTTTACCTCTACAGCGAGTGGATTCAGCACAGAAAAGCACAGACTTTAACAAGAAGGTTATAGATCAGCTGCAAACGGTGCTTGGAAGCACCAAAAAGCTTACAATAAAGATGAAAAAAAACCCTGGGGTGTTTTTTTTTTAATTTTTTTTTTTAGGAATTCAGTCATTTAATACATATTTGCAGCATGACATTTCTTTTCATCACATGGACTTTAGAAGTATTACCACGTCACAGTACTGAATTATATCAACAATACATCCACAAAGCACAAGTGGTTTCTGAAATAATAAACCAAAAGCAAGGAGTTGGAAATAGGACAGCCCCTCATTTCAATTATTCCCTTTATATTCAGATTCCATTCATAAGACACTTTCCTCTGTGATTCAGAGTCGTAGAATTGAATGGGACTGAACAACACTCTGTGGCTGCTGACCTTGTGACCAAATCTCAGAGATGGGGATGGATATTTATCTACAAATGTAATCCTGACATGGACCTGGTACATCATTTGGATCCTCCTATCAACCCTTCAATCTTGTCCAGCAGATAAAGAGACGTTTATTAATGAAATGGATCGAAGAGGCTATGGCTGGATGAACTTTGACCTCTGTGAATAATGGGTTGGTGCAGTGCAAAAGGAGGGACTGCATTGACTGACTGCTCCTGCCTGCTCACACATCTCCTCCTGTAATGACAAGTATATGAATCTTGAAGGGTTTAATGTTGTGGCTTGTCAGGGAACTGTCAAGGGGAGATATTTCAGCATCACAGGAATATTTAGGAAGCCAGGACTGTTTTTGCAATTTGCTTATATCATTTTAGACCACAAAGTTTTTGAAGAGCATTGCCGATTTATACCACTGCAGTCCTTCCCAGAGTCAGAAAGGTTTTTTTTCCACTCTGTTTAGCAGCATTATGTGTATTTCTCAACAAATAAATTGGTTTACTAGTTCTCTGGGCTAAATTTTTGTACTTTGGTAGAGCTGTGACCTTAAGAACCTTGTAACCGTAATGATTAATGTGCATGTAACTGGCAAACATGACCATAAAAGCAAAATTCAAACTTCAACATTGTTTTGCATTTGCTCTACCAGGCAGTGTACTGTACGTAAAATTTTCACAAAACATGAAAACAAAATGCCCAGTAATTATAATGTGAAGTTTCTGTATATTAAACTACTGTACTGAGTGACTTGTGACAGTATGAGGAAATACACATTATTGTGTTTGTGATGGACTAAACCATCTGTTGAAATCAGAGAGGATGTAGCAAAAAAAGGGAAGTTTATTCCATTCTTCAGTTTTAGCATGTAAAGCAATGAAAAAAAACAACATTTTAGGTACTGAAAACTCTGAATGATTAATCTGAATGATTTTTGTGTCTCGGATAAAATTAAATGAAGATACTATGTACAGTATGAAAGTTATATTGTTAGGACAAAAGTATGTGGACCCCTGTTCTAATGACTGAACTGTTTCAGCTGCACCCATGCAGCACACAAGCACATTCTAGACAACTGTGTGCTTCCAACTTTGTGGCCACAATTTGGGGAAGAAGCTACCCTGTGCACAAAGTGAGCTCCATAAACACATGATTTGCTCAGGTTGGTATGGAAGAACTTGAGTGGCTGCACAGAGCCCTGACTTCACCCCCACTGAAAACCTTTGGGATGACCAGAACGCCAACCGCCAGCCAAGCCTTCTTGCCCAGCATCGGTGCCTGATCTCACTGATGCTCTTATAGCTAAATGGGCACATATTCCCATGGTCCTGCTCCAAAATGTGGTGGAAAGCCTTCCAAGAAGACTGAGGGCTAGCACCACTTGGGGAATAGCTCCATGTTAATTCCCAATGGTTTTAGAATTGGAAGTTCAACAATTTTTAAAAGCACATATGGGTGTGATGCTCAGGTGTCCACACACTTTTGGCCATGTTGTTTATGCAAGTCAGGAATGTCCCTTAGTGTAGTTGTTACTTTTAATATTATTGACTATGAAATAGAGTTAAGCAGGGCAACAAAATTTTGATTGTGTCTTTCAGTGAATCTGCATCTTTATTTTCCTTAAAAAATTACCAAAGGAAAACGGCCTCAAGTGCCGCAGAGTTTTACCATCTTGCGAGATCCCTGTAGGGATCAAAGCACAACTGCCTGATTCACAGATGAAAGGCCATCGCTTAACAGGGGCATTAAATTCACTGTCAGAGGCATTCGCTGTAAGCAATTTGAGGAGGGGACTGCAGCAAAATGCAGTAAGAACTTTTTGCGAGAACCTGCTGAAAAAAATCAATACCGTCTTCCAAGTTGTACAGATGTACGCTGAAGCAGATAATGAGAAAACTCAGCAGTTCCAGAAGCCATATAATATGAGGCATCACTCTGAGACCAACTCACATACTGATACTGACACCACATTATTGTTAGATGCACTACACAATTTTAACAAACGTCATTAATCAAAATTAAAATTTTAATGGCAAAATTACAAAAAATGATGTCAGTGTTTTACTGATCTCATGATAAGGCTTCTGTGCCCCACATGCATTCTTCAGTCAGTAAAGGGAACATAAATGTTCATGTCAGTATGGGTACAGGTAAATTTATGGTTATAGCCAGGGGGTGATGTATAAATAATGGGGATGATTCAGGGGATGTAACCGGCGTGAGGACAGGAAGGCCGGGGAGGGCTGTCAATCTTAGAGCTCAAAAATGGACACCAAAAACTGTTCTCATTTTCCCAGGAGACCATGTAAAAGAATAAGTGGAATCTACAGTTCAGGTTCAGAAATAATTCCTCTCTGAGTGACACTGAATGACAACCAGTGGACTAGGATCAATTTTTTCTGGCTTTGGCATTATGTGGGTGGAGACTTTAAACAAAGTTTTCAATGGATTTTTGAGAGAGAAGTATGAGAGCATCCCCCACCATCAGCAGCAACCTGTCCATCACAAATAAAGTATTAAAACCCCAACAAGCCCTTGGTCCTAGGTGTGTTGCCCACAGCATCCATCACCTTGTGTCCTCTGTCAAAGATGCCTCAGGGTGAGGGGCTTAATAGTCTCGCCATCAGCAGGTGCAAACCCTCCAGTGATCTCGAAACCCAAATGGCCATACCTCAAGCATCCCTTTATATCCACAACTGTAGTATGATACTCCAGTTCTCACATTTTTTGTGGCTTTTAGTACATCAGGTTCTAAATTATATTCAAAAAATCAATGGTAAAAAATGCATCATTATTTCTGGATAATATTAAACAGAAATTTAAAAACAAGGGCATTCTGTGAGCGTGAAATCTTTTCACAGATTAAATTGCTTTGGATGCAAAGCTTGAGTTGTATAAATAATAACAATTAAAAAACTTTACAACTTACATTTCCTTTTGGTTTATTCCCTGTCCAACTCCTGACTAGCCTAGTGCCTTGAGTTTCTCAAAATGTGAATATTTTACTTTTAGTTAAGCTTAAAACACCTTCAGTTAAAAAAGGCAGAAACTATGTGTAGTTGTTTTGGATGCTGGCTGTGTTGCAGCTTTGACCTTTGAAACTGCAGAATATGGGCATCATGTCAGGTTCTCACCAGATTACACCTGACAGCAAATATACAGGTTCTGTAGTGCCCTGTAGTGGTATAACGGTCCTAAAATGTATAAAATAGGCTTATGAGATTACTGTCAACAGCAGGATTTTGGAATTTGAATGGCATGATTGTCATCCCTTCTTTTATACCTTTCAATCCACTTGGGGGCAACAGTGGTTCAGTCACTTTACAGCAGTCTCCCTGCAGCCAGCCAGGCTTGAAAGATGAAAGTCTGTACAGGAGTAATGCAAAAAATAGATGTAAGCAAAGGAAATGCAATTAAAAAATGAAAAATAAATAAACAGGAAATATTTGTGTTGTCCAAAATTAGCAACTCCAGTGCAACACGACTGCATAGCACTTGTATTCGTATACTGTACAGTACGTAAGTAAAAGTGCACATTTGATCATAAAATTATACTAACTCACCTTAAAAAAAATCACATTGGCATAATAACTTGGGCACAAAAGTTGTGGAAAAAAGGTCCCTTCTGTGGAGAAATGCTGTGATTGTCATTATTGTTAAGCATGAACTCTATAGATGTGCTTTTAGCACAATGAATTTTATACTTTGCAAATTCAGCCTTTCAACAAAATCTCAGACCTTACATGCAATAAAGAACAGGGCAACGTATACTAAATACCAACATGCTGGAAAAGCAACTGGATGGCAGCTTGGGAGAAGTTTGTTGGATTCAAAGAGTCACTGTCCACGCTGCAGAACACAGTACTGTATTAACCAAGGGATGCGTGGTGACACCCTCACGAATTACCGGGGGACACTTGGCTCGAAGCCCCGGTGCCTTAAATGCACTTTATTTAAAGCCAGAGAATCCACTTCTGCACAAATGAGATGTGTCGGGAAGCCAGCATGCGAGATTAATTCAGTAAGACATCATTGTGCCACATAAAAGACAGCTAATTAGCCACAGTTACCGGCTCTCCAGGATATTTTACTCAGTCGACTGGATGCAGTTGAGCTCCGTTTTATTTTTCCATCGCTCTATTTAAAGCCACTCATGCACTGCTCTGCCTTCTATTAAATTAGCTTCTTATGACCCTGAAAACAAGTTAGTCACACCTTGGTTTTTCATCAAGCTATGAATTTATAACTTTAGCAACCGCATCTGGTTGGCAAATGGTGGCCAAAGGTTTCGCATGGCTGTTTCTATAGTCAAAATAAAAAAGATTTGTGGTTTGTGGGACAATTTCTTTTCCACAGCTGCTTCAGATGAGGGAGGATAAGAGAGCTCATCCCAATATTATATCTGAACATAATACCTCAGTCCCTTCAATACAAATTCTCAACCTTTTTGTTGTTGCTTACAGTGATGACTGCCTTACCTGTGACAAGTCAGCAAACTGCATGTAGTAAAATGTAATTATATTTGTTATAAAATAGTGGCAGAACTTTTTTGTGTAGTTAAGTGGTTGTGTTTAGTTTCTTAATTTTGCATTAATATTGCTGCTTTTCAGTAACTTTACTAACTGTCATTTATTCCATAACCTGTTTGTTGGTTCTAAGGAGGCTCATTTTCCTTATTAAAGTGTGAAATCTACTGTTTTCAGAATGGAAACACAATTTTTAGTTTAACGCTGTGGGTGATATATAATTTCAGAATGTAATCTTCGGCTATGATGTGAGTGATTTACTAACAAAGGTTCAGTATACTTGTCACTTCTTGCCCTTTACACACCTGACTGTCAAAGTATCTGTCCTTGTTACAGTGTACATCAGTCTGCTGATTTAGCAAAATTTATCATGTCGGCATTTTCATCATTTCATGTTATCCATTTCAGCAGCACCATCACTTTTCAGCACTTTTAATAAATAAATTACAACCACGAAGGCTTCGTCTGTATCATGAAAGAATCCCACCGAAATGCCTCCTTCATACTTTCATGCCGAGGCCTGTACAGATTATGTTTCCTTTTAAACTTTTAATAATTAATTTTCATTTCTGCTGTTAAAAAACCATAGATCACTTTAACGAGTCCTAGTATAACTGCTCCACAGCCTCGCTTCCTTAGCCTTACCTGATATATGACTTTGCAGTGTTGCAAGCTGAATATTATCAATTTTTAACTATTTACAGTGTCTCACAAAAATATTCAAATCCCTTGTAAATTATCAACACTCACCTGAGTTACAAATTTTACTTTTTTCAGTTGGTATTTTTATTGTGAACTCATGTGCTCTAACACTAAATTGCCAGGGCCAAAATAAGTTGTTTGCAGATATTTTTAGAAAAGAAAAACTGAAATATGCTGCTTCCATAAGTATTGAAACCCCACACTTTAATATTTGCTAGAGCCACTTTTTGCTGCAATGGCAGCTTTTAGTGTTTTGGGGTAAATATATACCACCTTTGCACACCGTTCAGAAATGATCTTATTATATTATTTCTTTCCATTTTTCCCCCCAGTGTTGATCATTTTCAAGGGGTATGAATACTTTTTGCAAGGCACTGTGTGTGCATTGTGCAGCCCCTCTAAATGAAGGGTTTTTTAAAGGCATCGGGTTTAACCGATGGAAATCTTGATGATGTCCTGCAAAATTACCATAACATAAGAAAGGTAATGGTGGCATCATTTTGGTTTTATATTGAGAATAGCTTTCAGCGAAACCTTGTTTTTCAATATAAGTCATTCCCTGTGCCATTATGTATCATCTGAATCTTGTAATCAAGTCAGTAAAACCTGTTTGTTTTTCATGGCTGGATTGAATCTGCTAAAAAACAAATGCACGCAATCCGATCAGCACTGTGTTAGAAGAAGCCAGACACTGTCTGATAGCACCCCCATGACAGCGAATTACATGGCTCTGCACCAAGGCTGCGTGGCTAAAATTAAGACTCTCCCATGCTTCTTCCCAACTGGAAAAATGTTCTTTTTGTTTTTTGGTAACTTTTCATGTCAGCTCTTGATATCTTATTGACAAAACAACATTGCTGTTTAAAACATTTTTTAGTCTTACTTCATACTAACATCAAATATTGGACTGTTTTATACTGGGAACAAATGTAGTTACTTATGTACTATTTTCATAATTGTAAATTATGCAGAAATCATATAAAAGAGCTCATATGCTCATTTCAGACATTTAAGATTTCAACCAGTAGCCTAACAGGGAAAAGAAAGTCAAGTAGAGGCTGGGATTGAAGTAGATTATCCCCAGTTTATTGCTGTATGGCACTAAAAATTGAGAAGTTTTCACCCTTCAGTGAAGTTACTTTGGAAGATACTGTTTACTCACAGTTTGAATTAATTTCTATTTTATAAACGTATTACATCTGAAAATGCAAAATTATAATTTAGAAAAAAAGCTGACATTATGCAGGCCTACTGGAGGTGCTGTGCGCCAATAAAGACATTCTTTAAATGCTTTAAGGTGAGATGTGCAGCAATTTTTTTCTTTATTGAGCCCCTCAGCTGCAGAACTGCATGTGATGAACAATGCTGTTATAAGGTTCACATGTCCTCAGGAAAGAAAACCAGAGGGTTTAATTCCACCTCAGATGAGATAATAGATTAGGGGCTTCCCGAAGTGCCGATGGTGTTTCAGGGGAGGCTACTTCAAGTGTAAACTGTACTTAAAATGTAATTAAAAACATCAGGAAAAGCCTCAAATTCATGTACTTACGCAACTTGCAAAATTACAGAATATATACAGGATGGTGTAAGTAATATCACTGAGGTATTTAGTATTTTTTTCTATTATTAACTATTCTCAGTGTAATGTAATAAATTGCCAGTCTAGTAATCCCAACATTTTTGATAAATTATTCTTCTAGCGGTTTCATTCTTTTAATTTAATGTATTCTGAAATGTATTAAACTGCAAAAGTTCCAGTACCTGAAGTCATTTTCAGTTTCACTTTGTCAGTTTTCTGATCAGATGTTATTTGTCTACACGGGAATATTTTATGGTACATTTTCAGTTGCTGCTATTTGCTTAGAAAATTGTAATATTTGTGTGGTGACAGATCACATTTATTTTTAAATAGTTTACACAAGCAGAGCATTGCAGGGCTTTGAGAAGAGAATGGGTATCAGATACTGTGCATATCACATCAGATTGAATGGCGGTGGTTGGGACCCAATGTATCTGACCGGATAAAATAAAATTTGAATAAATCCACAATAAGAAGTATTTTTAGCAATGGACTGGATAAGTGAAAAATCATATGTGTCTTTAGATATTTCCAAGACAGCAAGGGACTAGATGATTCTTCAAAAGCTACTGCAGAGTCAGAAGACACAATGCTGGAGGTGAGCTCATTCTGCAGCTCGGTAGCTGGAGGACAGAATGTTGTCTGTTTCGGGAAATGAAGCACTGGGAGACAACTGAGTGGAGGCTACGATGAAAGACTGGAAGTGGTGAGGAGTCCAGCCATGCAAGGATTTGTATGCTAGGATGAGGGTCCTAAACTGGACCCTGGTTGAAATGGGGGAGTCAGTATAAAAAAACAAAGCAAAACAGAGGAAAGCTGTGTGTTTAGTGAGCAACGCTGCACACTGATAGCAAGGAATATTATACAGTTCCTCAGTACACACATCCTTTCAAAATGGGTGGCAGCAATAAGTCCTTCCCTGAGGGACTGGCTAAAATGAAATACTTCATACAGAATTCCAGCGCTACACATAATGCACTTTGAAAGCTATTTTATTTTCTTAATGTAATATTATTTCTAGATTCTCCACACTCTCTCTGAAAATTATGCCTTGAGTCATCATTTAGGGCACTGTGAAATATGGGGGTAATCACCTCGACGGATCCAGCACCTTGCGGAATGTGCGTGCTTTACAGCGCAAAGGCACTTCATCGTAAATTCGCATTCCCAGGACGCTGCTAAGGAACGGGTTTGATGAGATAAGAAAAAGATCATTTAATGGAGGCTGGAAAGCAGTAGCACAATGGTGAGTAAATTCAGTTGATTGCGGTTTAAAAGCGGCTTTTCAATGGCTCTTACAGAACGCAAAAAATTCAGAAATTTTATTTCTGAGGAAAATTAAAAATACGCAAACATTCAATGAACGATTTAACCGTTTAAAATAAGTTGAATGTAACGCTGTAAATGATACACTAAGTGCCACGATGTGCACAGCTTGAAACTGGGATTTGTCCTAAGACAAAAATATGACAGAAAATAATAAATGGGTTTCCGAAAGTTTGACATGACAGCTGTAAAGTTTCTGAGGTTCATTTGTGGCAGTTCTAAGCCTTTTGTAGGCCTTTTTCCATCAGATGAGTTACATCACTGTACAGACTTCCTGCTCTACCTTCACAGAAGCCAGTTATTTGCCCAGCCATAAATCATCCCATTCCAAGGTAATTGTCTGCTGCTGTGGCAGGTGTTACCAAGTGGCAGTGAGTCAGAAACAAGAGTATTGAGTTGTGGGTGCAAAATAAATCATATTTATACCCCAGTATGCAATATCATTTATTTGCTAACATTGCCAATGGTTTCATAAAACAAGAGAAAGGCAGATTTGCAAAGACCATTAGCATTTTCGGTTGCTGTAAAACAATTAAAAGCTGAAGCCTTTAATAAAATCCAGTAGATGAACAAGTTACCTAGAGCTGTTTCATATGAATTCTGGCAGTTACCAAAGGTAGTTTGTGCTGGAGGAACTGGTGTGATTATACGGTGTAGTTGCCCCTTTTGCTGCTGTAGCAGCCCCCATCTTCTGGGAAAGCTTTCCACCAGATTTTGGAGCACAACTGTGGGAATTTGTGACCGTCCAGCCACAAGAGCATCAGCGAGGTTGGGTGAGAATGCCCAGCTCTCAGTCAGTGTTCCAGTTCATTCCAAAGGGGTGCCAAGCTGGAAGCACACAGTTGTCTAGAATGTGTTTGTATGCTGCATGGGTGCGACTGAAACAGCTCGCTCTAGTCATTAAAAGAGAAGGTCCACATACTTTTGGCCATACAGTGTATTTGCACTAAACAGTTTTACTGGGGTCAAAAAGGGCATTTGAACTGCACTGTGGGAAATGACCAGGCCATAATGATCATAGTAAACAGACTGTGCTGAACCTCTGATCTCCTTAACACGTTTGTGTGTAATTACAGAGAGTTTTTTGGTGAGGGCAAGGGGTGTGATGCCAGGCACCCCATAACCACGCTTCCCGTCACATCCAAGCTGCCATCCTCCAGGTGCTTTGCAAACTGAAGCCCTCCCCTGTTTACCGGCTGGCCGGGTGTGTGACAGACTGATTGGGTGTGACTCAGAGGGCTGTCACAGTGTGTTAAGTCTGGTTGATCAGTTCAGTGCTGGAGATGTGCTAGGGTGGCAACCTTTCAGGGGGTGCTGACAGGGGACGCTCCTGGTGAAACGCGGAGCCTGTCATGCATAACTATTTCAATTCATCTCCCTTCTTGACCAAAAATGTATTTATCAAAATTACACATTGGACACACCAAGTGACACTGGAGCAAATTTATGGAAGAGGGCCAAATCAGGAGGTGCAGGAAGCGAAAGGCCTCACACTCAGTATGTGCTTTGGCTCCATGATCTAGACAGTGTATTTGTCTTCTACACATTCTACACTGCCCAGCCAGAAAAAAAAGTTACCACCTGGATTTAACTTAGTGTTATGATCTGGGGTTGCTTCAGTTGCTCAGGTCTAGGTTCAGCAACATTATGTGCCCAAAAAATGAGGTGAGCTGACTACCTGAATATACTGAAAGACCAAGTTTTCCCATCAATGGATTTTTTTTCTTCCCTGATGGCACAGGCATATTCCAAGATGACAATGCCAGGATTCATCGAGCTCAAATTGTGAAAGAGTGCTTCAGGGAGCATAAGACATTATTTTCACACAGGGATTGGCCACCGCAGAATCCAGACCTTAACCCCATTGAGAATCTTTGGGATGTGCTGGAGAAGACTTTATGCAGCGGTCCAACTCCCCCAACAATACAAGATCTTGGTGAAAAATGAAAGGCAACGCTGGGCAGAAATAAATGTTGTGACATTGCATAAGCTTATCGAAATGATGCCACGGCGAATGCCTGCCGTAATCAAAGCTAAAGGCGGTCCAACGAAATATTAGAGTGCATGACCTTTTTTTTGGCTGGGTAGTGTATAAGCAATGAATGCGGATGGCTGCACCCAGAAATTCATCAGCTGCAAGTTTATAAGCTGAACAAGGAGAGTACTAAGCAGAGTAGGGCTTTAGGACACCAGTTCCTTCTATGTTGCCATTCTTTAAACATCATTTAGATTTTTGAAAAAAGGACAAAGTTGCAAGGATGGGCAAAATCAAATGAGTATGAAGGCTGCTGAACTTGGCTACAACAGTTGCTTTCAAAAAAAAAAAACTGCAATCCTTTCAGCACCATCTTGATTTTTGGAAAAAGAAAAACATCACGTGGGCAGCATTAGGTAAGTACAGATGTACTGAATCTTCTTCTTCTTTCGGCTGCTCCCGTTAGGGGTCGCCACAGTGGATCAGTTGTTTTCATTTCTTCCTGTCCTCCGCATCTTTTTCCGTCACCCCCACCACCTGCATGTCCTCCTTCACCACATCCATAAATCTCCTCTTGGGCCTTCCTCTCTTCCTCTTGCCTGGCAGCTCCATCCCTAGCATCCTTCTCCCGATATATCCAGAATCTCTCCTCTGCACATGTCCAAACCAATGCAATCTCGCCTCTCTGACTTTGTCTCCAAATCGTCTAACCTGTGCTATCCCTCTAATATACTCATTTCTAATCCTGTCCATCCTCGTCACACCCAATGCAAATCTTAACATCTTTAACTCTGCCACCTCCAGCTCTGCCTCCTGTCTTTTGGTCAGTGCCACCGTCTCCAACCCATAAAGCATAGCTGGTCTCACTACCATCTTGTAGACCTTCCCTTTCACTCTTGCTGGTACCCTTCTGTCACAAATCACTCCTGACACTCTTCTCCACCCACTCCACCCTGCCTGCACTCTCTTCTTCACCTCTCTTCCACACTCCTCATTACTCTGGACTGTTGATCCCAAGTATTTAAATTCATCCACCTTCGCCAACTCTATTCCCTGCATCCTCACCATTCCTCTGTCCTCCCTCTCATTTATGCACATGTATTCTGTCTTAGTCCTACTGACCTTCATTTCTCTTCTCTTTAGAGCATATCTCCACCTCTCCAGGGTCTCCTCAACCTGCTCCCTACTCTCGCTACAGATCACAAATCATCCGCAAACATCATAGTCCACGGTGACTCCTGTTTGTTCTCATCTGTCAACCTGTCCATTACCATTGCAAATAAAGGACTCAAAGCTGATCCTTGATGTAATCCTACCCCCGCCTTGAAAGCATCCGTCACTCCTACCGCAAACCTCACCACTGTCACACTGTCCTTGTACACATCCTGTACCACTCTTACATACTTCTCTAGCACACCCGACTTCCCCATACAATACCACAGCTCCTCTCTAGGTACCCTGTCATATGCTTTCTCTAAGTCCACGAAGACACAATGCAACTCCTTCTTACCTTCTCGGTACTTCTCCATCAACACCCTCAGAGCAAACATCGCATCTGTAGTACTCCTTCTCGGCATGAAGCCATACTGCTGCTCGCTAATCATCACCTCCCTTCTTAACCTAGCCTCCACTATTCTTTCCCATAACTTCATGCTGTGGCTGACCAGTTTTATCCTTCTGTAGATACTACAGCTCTGCACATCACCCTTATTCTTAAACATTGGTACCAGTACACTTCTAATCCACTCCTCAGGCATCGTCTCACTTTCCAAGATTCCATTAAACAATCTGGTTAAAAACTCCACTGCCATCTCTCCTAAACATTTCTATGCTTCCACAGGTATGTCATGTGGGCCAACAGCCTTTCCATTCTTCATCCTCTTCATAGCTGTCCTAACTTCCTCCTTGCTAATCCATTGCACTCCCTTATTCATAATCCCTACATTATCCAACCTTCTCTCTCTCTCGTTCTCTTCATTCATCAACCCCTCAAAGTACTCTTTCCATCTGCTCAACACACTCTCCTCGCTTGTGAGTAAGTTTCCATCGCTATCCTTTATCACCCTAACCTGCTGCACATCTTTCCCAGCTCGGACCCTCTGCCTAGCCAATCGGTACAGGTCCTTTTCTCCCTCCTTAGTGTCCAACCTCTCATACAATTCACCATACGCCTTTTCTTTAGCCTTTGCCACCTCTCTCTTCGCCCTACGCCTCATCTCCTTGTACTCCTGTCTACATTCTTCATCTCTCTGTCTATCCCACTTCTTCACCAGCCTCTTCCTCTGTATACTCTCTTGTACTTTCTCATTCCACCACCAGGTTTCCTTGTCCCACCTTCCTCTGTCCAGATGTCAGACCAAGCACCTTTCTAGCTGTTTCCCTTACCACTTCTGCTGTAGATGTCCAGCTCACTGGTAACTTTTCATTGCCACCCAATACCTGTCTTAATTCTTCCCTGAACTCCACCTTATAGTTTTCCTTTTTCAACTTCCACCATTTGATCCTTGATTCTGCCCTCACTCTCCTTCTCTTTTTGATCTCCAAAGTCATCCTACAAACAACCATCCTATGCTGCCTAACTACGCTTTCCCCTGCCACCACTTTGCAGTCTACAATCTCCTTCAGTCTGGCCCTCCTGCATAAGATATAATCCACCTGTGTGCATCTTCCTCCACTCTTGTATGTCACCCTGTGTTCCTCCCTCTTCTTAAAATACGTGTTTACCACAGCCATGTCCATCCTTTTTGCAAAATCCACTATTATCTGACCTTCTGCATTCCTCTCCTTGACACCATACCTACCCATCACCTCCTCATCTCCTCTGTTCCCTTCACCAACATGCCCATTGAAATCCATTCCAATCACCACTCTTTCTCCCTCAGGTACACATCCTCGCGACTTCATCCATATCACTCCAGAATTCTTCTTTCTCATTCATCTCACACCCAACTTGCGGGGCATATGCACTAACAACATTCATCATCACACCATCAATTTCCAGTTTCATAACCATCACTCTGTCAGACACTATCTTCACCTCCAAGACACTCTTGACATACTGTTCCTTCAGGATAATCCCTATCCTGTTTCTCCTCCCATCCACACCATGGTAAAACAGTTTAAACCCCCCTCCGATGCACCTAGCCTTACTCCCCTTCCGTTTGGTCTCTTGGTGTGGAAATTTCTATTTTTGTCCGCATATTTGGTTTGGCAAAATTTTTACGCCGGATGCCCTTCCTGACACAACCCTCTCCATTTCCAGGCTTGGAACCGGCACAAAGAAACGCACTAGTTTGTTTATCCCCTTGTGGCTGGATTACAGATGTACTGAATCATCTTGTGAATTGCAGGTGGATGAGAAAGGTTTCAACAGAACTTGGTGCAAATTAGTTTCTCTAGCTTATCAGTCATCGTAAACATGACAAACATACACAGCTGCAAGCTAACACTCACCTTGACCGAATGTGACATGTGACAAGTTGGCGACTGCTTGAACGCAGTCAGCAACGGTTCGTTGACCTCCTCAGTCAGCCAGTGGCAATGTGGTCAGTCCGGATGCTTCTTGAACATGACTGCATGTGAAACCCTGTCTGCTTCTTCAAGTAGAAGGTTTTGTGTCAGCCACCACAGCAAACTTACTGCAAGGCATTAACACTGGAACAACACCTGAACAGGTGAATAGATATAGAAGAATAAGAGTGCAGAAACAGTGTGCTGAACATAAACAAAAATTTGCACCGACAGTTCAACAAGGCCAAAAAAAACCTGCAGTTAGCTCAGTGCCTGAGGTTTTGATCCATTCAAACCTGTTGTTTTTGTGTTTGCCTTTTGTTATACCCGTTTCACGCCTTGTACCACACATTGTTCAAAAATACGCCAAGCCTGTCCTCCCACCACATCTCAGGTGACCTCCTTTCACATGGGTACAATCCTGGCATCCGCAGGCCTCTTCATTGACCATAAGCTACCCCCTGTACACACAAAAATCCTACTACGGCACCCAGAGCAGACAGCAGAACCGTAAACAAGCTACGTGATCGCTTCGCACTCTGAATAAACAAGAGCAGAACAAAGCACATGTGTGGCCAGGAAACAGGTACAACAAAAGACACAAAAACAAAATGGGAATAAAACACCAGAGAACCCAAATACTAAAGAAAACTAAAAAAAAAAACACACACACATAAATTAAAGATAAAAATACAAGAAAAACACACAACAGGTTCTCTCAAGGCAGTCACATCATGCAGCTCCATCTTTAAAGTTGATTTTTATTGTGTAGTTTTACAGTAGTCAACCTATATTCTATTTTTATTTTTTCTCCATTCTCACTTTTGTTAGCTTTCTAAATGCACAATTCCTGTTGCCAACACGTTACATTTTAAATGAAAATGGTTTACTTACTAGTGGAATATTTCTGGCCAGGAAAAAAAAATAATATTGGTTTGAATTTCTTGTTTGATTTGATTTTTCTAATCATTTATCATAGAGAAGATGCTGCTAAATTTCGGTTGCTTCTAATCCCTTGTACGTTTCTGGGAAATATTGTTGGCAGTTAAAAAGGCCTAAAGAAAGGGCGCTAGAAGAAAAGTGAACATAAATATGAAACTGTCTCAAAGGTTTTGATAACAAAAGGGTGTTTAACTACATACTGAGCAAGGACTAAAAGAATGCTGTGCTTGAAAAACTTTACCAAATCTGACAGATGCACCTTGCGGGAGAAGCGTAAATTGTCTGAGAGGGAGTTCTCCTGGAAAACATGAGTTTGTAATTCTTCTTCATTAATCAACTGTGTGTTGTCCATGAACAGCAGCGATTCATGGAGGGCTAATCTGCTCTCACCTCAGGATGCTGGTGTCGTGCCTGCCTTTCATCTCAAGATTTACCGCTTTATGTCCGCTCTCCAGTTCTCCTTTGTCAGAAAGTTCCTCTCATAAAGCTGCATTTACAAAGGGTGAGATTTACTTGGAATGAGCAGTTCTCATTTCACAAAGCCCATCCTTTTTATTACCTTAGAAGATTAGGAGCTGAAATACAACATAGCTTTTTTTGTCATAAGACTGATACAGATTAAATGAAAGCAATGTTAATCTTCAAAATGGATTTTTATTTTCAAACACAGTATTAAAGCTCATTACAGCTTACAGAAATAAAGGGCACACTCACATTAGGATAGCATATAAAGGATACACTCTCACATTAACCACTTGGTCAGGGTCATGGTGGTCTTAACCCAGAATTACTGGGCACTTGGCTGGGAGGGGCACACTCTGGACAGGACAATAGTCCCACACAGCAGGAAATTTATAGTGACTGGCTGTTACAACCAGGTGTCTAAGGGAAAAGTGGTGTAACAATAAGTTGCCTGAATATCAGTGGTTTGGATAGGTACAAAAAAAAACAATACATTTTTGGTGTAACAGTGATTTACTATAAACAGACTTCAGAGAGGTGATAGTGAAAAATATTGTTTATGTACTATATATTACAAATACATGAACAAATGGGGACAGGAACCTGAGAGATGCTAATGGAACGAACAAACTGAAACCAAACGAAACCGACTAAGGTAGAGTGGATAATCCTAACTAACCAAACGCACACAAACGGAAAAGCTTCCTCAGCACCTGATGATGCTTTAACTACTGTACACCACCTACCTCACAACAACACCAACAGGAACTATCCTAACCCTACATCAATGACCCAAACCAAAAACACACAGCTAACACTCACTCCTTGTCTGTGTGGTTCAGACACCCAAAACAAACTTAAATGTGCCAGCATGAGTCACATGACATTCTTACCTGTCCAATACCCCCCAAGTCACAGTTAACGCCAAGTTAAGTCGAACCACATGGGTGACAGAGATCAGACTGGAATGAGGAACACACAGACATGCAAGCAGAAAACCCCAAAGAAACACAAAACAAGAACAAAAACAATCAGGCAAGCCAAACACAAGCAACTAAATCAAACAGCAAAGCCAGAAAAAACAATAAAAACCTTAGTTTTAGAGTCCAGCACTGGCTGTCTTAAATTCTTTTTCTGCCCTGATTTTCATTGGCTGGGATATTTGTGGGGATGTCATCGATAACAATGATTGGCAGGTTGAAGGACCAGTGGCAGTTGGGCACCTGCAAATGATCAGACAAGCTGCCAAACACGACAGGAACACCCTGGGATGTCACACTAGTACACCTGAAAAACACATATTTGGGCTGTGGAAGGAAACTGAAGCACCCAGAGGCGATAGACAAAAACAAAGCACTGGATTTGAACCTATGTCTGAATTGTGCTACCTGCTGCCCACAGTAAAAGACCTGCATCCCAACCTTCTCAAGAACAAGAAAAAGGAAAATGCCCAATATGAACAACATCTCATCCTTTCACCGTCCATTTTTTGTCAAACCTAACCCCTGCTCACTTGCTTACAGGCTCGGCCGTGTGGAACTGGATGTCTTTATTGTGCCGTTATTTCACCGAGTCTTCCTGCTTTGAGCCCCAGGGGATCCCCATCATGCATCCTCCAGTTGTTTGCTGCTTTTTGTTCTTGCTAAGCCCATTAATTACCTTCATTGAACTTTGACTGAGTGGACGACATGGCTCGCATCACATTGCATCACACTTGCTTCCTGGGGTTTACTTTACCTTTTGAGAATGACTGGATAACAAGATTTTGTTGCTTTTCTTAACCTTGACACAATTATCACTGTAAATCACTTAAATCTGATTCTTGTCAGGCATCTATGCTATAACTCTGCCTATTTTTCAATAACTTATTTCCACATTTCAAACACAAGTCATTATGAAAGTAGTGATATTCTGTTAATTGAACCGATGTCAAATGTGAGCATGTGCTCTTCGGAAAGAAATCGAGTAAACTGGCTTTTATTGGGTGGATGTGTCCAGTTTGGTTGCCTTTTGCATTATTTGGAGTTTGAAGATTAGTTGTGATCAAGTTTGAATGTGTAAAACTCAAAAATGTAAGGACCTGAACTGAACTGTCTTGCTGTGGCAACATCTTAGATTTTCCTACGCAGACCCCAAGGGAGACAGAAATTACAGATGAATTAAACTGAAATATGCATGTAAAATAAGACGCTCTATCAAATGTAAATCAAATAATAAAAGTGAAAGCTTTTACAGTTTCCTGTAATGAATCACAGACAGTAATAAACTTGTCAAAGGCCAGAGGTTATGCTCTTTTCTCCGTATTTCCAAATTAAAATTACTGTCTCTTTACACTCTGACGATGTCTTTTAATGCCGACTTTCTGTTCTTCTTTGAATATTGCTTCATCCCAAAAATTGGATTTAAGTGCTGAATAAAGCTTTTAAGCAATATTTCTTTTTTAATATTTCTGTAAGTTTGAAGACGATTCAAAATAAAACGTGAAACTTCTGTAGGCACCACTGAGAGCGAGGAAAGGCGAACAAGAGTAGGACTGCTGACAGGAAGTCAATTCTCATCAAAGCGGCTGGATTTACTGGTTTGGGGGGAGCTTGGAGATGCCCTGTCATCCCCCTGCCCCCTGTGCCCCCCCCCCATTCCCTTGGTTCTCTTTTCTGGTCAAATCAAGGGTGGAGGGGAGGAGATAAAAGGTAAAGCAGAAAACAGCAGCACTGAACAGTGTAGTCAGCCATGTGGTGTCGACGTAGCATCAGATCCTGCCCCCAGACACAACTTAGAGCTCCTGATCACGCCAACTCCTGAAAACCATCCTTCCTTGGAATGGGCCATCTTAGGTAAAGCGCTCAGGAGTAACTCAGACCCTTGGTGCACACTGGGATATTTCTGTGAGCCAAAGCCAAAGATTCCGACGGTGTTTTTGCATAAATCCAGCCAGAATTCGTAAACCGCAGACCATGTGAATCACAGCTTATGAAATGTCACAGGTATGAACGTGTGTAGAGTTCTTCTGCCTTTGCAGCATATTGCAGCTGGGGGGGGGGGGGTGAACACACCATGGCCCACAAAGCTAATAACACAGCTCATTAGGTGCCTGACTGCGTCATTCCTTTCCCCTGGCAACATCAAGGAATATAAATATGAAAACAAAGGATCCTGGGCTTGCTTGCAACACCTTTATTTGGGATCAAAATTCTGCCAATCACACAAGCACGCAGTATTTTTCTGTGTACACATTTCGCAGACCTGAAATTTTTGACCACACAAATATGAGAGCAAAGACGTACATATCGGCATGTCATATCTGGATGTGGCTTCTAAAATACGGTTTCTGGGCTGTAAATTTTTAGTAACTGAATGTCACTCGAAGCGTTTGCAATCATTTTCTGCTCTAGGAGAATTAAGGGAATTTTGTTTCAGAGGAATCAATACAGTTGCACAGAGGAATCAATATAATTCCTGTTTAGACCTTGCTTTTTATATGAGCCTCTGCTGGATCTACAGAGCATCAATATTTGCTGATAGAATGTGATTCCCATGGTAGCATCCAAACCTCAGTATTATACACTATGGACATGCAGTAAGAAGGTATTGAAGTTTCTTAGATTCATGACCCCGGTATAAAGCATCCAAGGGCATTAGGTTGTCAAGCAAATGTTTGTAACAGATATTTTCCTGCACATTTTAGATTTTCAGACTTTTTAAACAGCATTTTTAGGGACACAGTTTTTTGTTTAATAATGCTAATATGCCAACATTTCAAAATATATGTATTTTTTAAGGACATTTAAGTCTCTAAAAAAGTCAGTTCCTTCTGAAAAAAATCTATGCTTCATATATACTTGTTATTTGTCATATTTTGTTGTTATTCTTTTTGAGACTTCATTCATTTATAGTATGTCCATAACAAATTGTAACAAATACAAAATATAAACTGTGCATATATTTAACAGACAATGTGCAAACCAGTGTTATAATTTTGGTTTGTTCTATATGTTTACCACTAGCGGTGGAATTAAACAGAAATATAGCACAGCTGTAGGGTTAAAAAGAATTAAAGTATCTGCAACTTTTTGTCCACTTTTCTACTTAATAGTTTTCTGTTTGTTCCAGAAAATCATCTTACTTTGAAGTTATTGCTATGATTTTTTTTTAGCCATTCACTATGACTGAACTTTCAGCAAAATGCATTTTCCAGCTCCTCAAAAATATATATATTATGAAGTTTTTTAATTTAATTTTTAATTTATTTTTTTTATGTTTTTATGGAGTTTAATATTTATATATAATACTTCATAAAAACATACTAATATATATAAAATACTAAAATATATATAGTATACTAAAATTTGTTTTCGTCCCTTAACAAAAATCCTGCAGTAGTAATACCTGTAGTACATTCATTTCCTTAGAGTTGCAAAAGTATTTTCTACACTCTTGGTCAAAAATTAATGCACAGTCTTTGACCACACAGGCACTTAATATTTTCTATTAGGAAATGTGATTAAAATATTGAGAAATGATAAAATATACTTCTGTAAAATAAATAAATTAAAGGCTGCATTTTGCAACTCTTAAAATGAGTTTTATTTTAATTATATTTATTTCATGTAACTTTTTCCAAACACTTCCACGTGAATGATAGAATGGGTGAAATGGGTGTAAAGTTTCCTTTCAAACACTTTTTCACCTGAGGAGTGACCGAGAGCAGATTTATCACCTGATAGTAGTGCTGCTGGCCTGAGGCTCCATCTCCGTTTGAACGGTGAGCAGTGAACAATTCTGTCCCCATGCCAGAAAAAGAAAATGATGCTGAAGCTTTTAAAATTACAGCTTCAAAGGAAACAAATATACTAATAAATCGGCTCACGCTGCAGCAATTTATACGCAGCCAGTGGCAAAGTGACTGGATTTTTTTAGCAAGCTCCGGAACCTACAACTCAGCCCTTCTACACTAAGCTGCAGGACCCACAACTCAGGTTACATTCCAGGGATTGATGGGGAGGTTCTAGGCTTAGATAGGTCTGTGAAAGGATCTTCTTTTCTTTGAGTGCCACTCTGCTTCCCAATACCGGAGCTTCATTCTTGTGTCATTCAGGCCACCTTCTGCTGGGAAACGCAGTACAGCTACGGCACACATTCCTGCTATTGAGAAGCATTCCTTTGGACTTGCAACCGCTGCTTAAAAACTACACCAAAATACCCTTTTCCCTCAAGCAATGTCCCTTACAACCCCCCTGAACAGCACATTATAATCCATATCACACTTTAAAGGACATTAAAATTGCACCATTGGCATCCAGCTCTGACATGTACAGATTTCAGTTAAGACTCTTCACTGGTAACATAGACTGTAAAGTAAAGTAATACATTTATCAAATTGTCACCAGATATACTTATTAATATTCAGCTGATGTTTCTTTTTATATGCTCCTGTTATTCAGATAAGCTCATACACATTCCTGTAAATAAAGCATTTGTGTTGCATTCATAGTGTTTTCAAACTCCTCAGAGTTTGAAAAAACCCTATGAATGCAACAAAAATGTACTTCTTTTGACTTTTTTTGCACTAAAAAATGTTTGAATAAACACTTGAATTCCACTTTGAATTCCCCGTGTGTGCAAACGTGGCTGGCCGGTGAAGTGATGCCAAAAGATCTTTTCCCCAAGATTCAGCATTGCATCTGATTCCTATGTCATACTTGTGCAGGCTCCCGAAAAATGTCAAAAGATCTGCAGATGTTGCCTATATTTACCATCTGCAGATATTGTCAATGCTGGGAGCATTTGTCAGTTTGTCAATTGTCAATGCCGGCAGAAGAAACAAGGGTGAATTTTAGTCAATCCAAAGCTGTCCCTTAAGCAGTGCCAACTGGCACGCAATATTAGACAATAATGCCGTTTCCCCTTGTTTGCGGACTTTGAAATGCGGACATATGCATGGTCAGTTTGAGATAACCAAAGCATTGCTTTGTTCACAGATCCAGAAGCAGCTCGGATCTGTGTGGTTTCATGGAAGCTAAAACTGATTATAGCATAAGCCAAGCGACAAAAAAGTCCATTCCAGCTCTACACTTTGGGCCCCCGGTATGAAAACTGGCACCATTTGGATTATCGATTTATTTTTTCCAAATGCTTCTAGCTGCTTATTGGAGCTGCGAGTCAACACACTGGTATCGCAGAAACAACCCGGATATGTGGAATCACAAAGCAGATTTACAAATTTCCTATGGAGCATTTTGGAGGAATTAGATGCCATTTTGCTTAAAACAAAAAAACCTTTTCTGCATCTCAGCATCCGAATGGCAGTCCCCGATCAACAGCACGGATTATGTTATTACACAGCCCAGTATCAAGTTCGGTGCTCTTGTTTTGGAAAATAACTTTTCTCAGTCAACCTTGTCTTGACTTTGTCAGCTGTTTACCGCAAAGGACTGAGCCATGCCTGTTTAGTGGCAGCCGGGTTGCGTGTCCTGTACACGTTTTGGCAGTATCCTTAGCGAATGCAAAGGAAGGATACGCAAGTGAACGATGGAAGGATGTCTCATCCAAATTGTTTTTGTCCAGATGGGACAAGAAATGCAGTCGTAGATGGAGTGTTTTTTATTATTCATAGCCCCAGGCAAAGGGGTGGTGATTGTAATTCAAGACACCGTCCCATACTGTGGCGAAAGTAATCTTTTGCATGTGAAGTTGGGGAAGCCGATTACACCCCTGTCACTGTTTTCAACAGCACTACACAGATCGGCTGTTTGGGAACCGCGTTACAATCAACCTTGAGATAGTTGGCCTTTCACGTGTGATATTTCTTCCAAGACATTAAAGTCAACTTGGTCCTGGAGTCTGAGAAGTGCACACTGATGCCTTTGTTGAAATGATTTCAACTGTTAATAACTCAGGTCAAAGATTTTAAAGCTCATACAAGGTTAACATTGTTAGCAACACTTAGTTCATCTCTTAGGCATGATGTGACATTTAGAGAAGATTTAAACGTGATGAAATCTCACTTGCTTTATCGTAAGGAGGAGAATGCATAATTTCCTTGCAAACGGACTAAAGTCCAACATCACTTCAGGAAAAGGCCGATAGATCTGCACCGGCTACACTAAGCATTCACACAGCATGGAATGGGTTTTAACCACAAAATCCATGAAGGCCTCTTACTGCTCAAGGTGGAAAAACAGGGGGTAATGAGGCTGTCTTTGAGTTATACTGCAAACCTTATTGTGGTTCCGCAGCCAGTCTAAGCATAGTCGTACTAAAAAGCTTGGATTATTCTTTATCTTTGATGCCGGTAAAAAAACGTGTCTCATCAAAGAACAGCATAATAACTGGTGTCTATACTTTGTTTACCTTGGCAACCATGTTTGAGGTTTCTGTTTCAAGAGTCTTAATACCATCTGCGTTAGCAGGGATGTAGCAGTCAGTGTGTGTTAAGCCCAAAGTGTGGTTTTGCTTTTGTGAACTGAGAACAAGTTCCCCTTTTTTAGCTACACATTTGAAATAACTAAGAAATCTCACTTTTGCTTTGCATGAAGTGACATATTGGTGTTACGGGCAAAAAAACATTACTGGGGTTACCAGAATATTTTATTTATTCAACAACTACTTTGCAGATTGAAAGAAATTCATCTTACAATAAATTTTAATTGCATCACTCAGGCAGAAATACATTGACCAACGGAACAAATTAAGTAAAGAAAATATGTTTTAATACAATTTGATCACTGCGCTCTGGTCTCTTTGATTCCTTGACTCCGACATTATGATTAATGCGATGCCTCTTGTTATTTGTGTCTATTAAAGTGAAATTGTTATAGAGTTTAACTTGTTTTAGTAAAAATTTAGTTATGATAGGTACAGATATAAAATAATCCATTCAACCTTGTGTTAATGAAGCAGAAAATAAAACTAAATATAGTGCATAAATATGCTTGTAAAGCAACCTTTTGAAGCAACCCGGAACATCTGGATGATATAGACAACCAACTGGAGAGAAGACTCAAAGCGAAAAAGCTGAAATTGTCCTACAGTATTGGGGACTTTCGCAGAAGAGGCGAGAGGAAATGGCAGTTGATGCTGCTGATCAGACTTGTTAATCGAGGTGGACAAAAATAGAGTGAAAGTCACACTTTCGATGCGGTCTGCATAGAGGCAAAAGGAGGATGGATAGTAGACATGCTGGGTTAACACAAGGGTTGGTCCAGATCTCTTTTTTATCCGGCGCCCCATGAATGAGTTGTGAACACAGCGCATTAGCAGCTCAGACTCTGCTGTGACATCCTGCCAGCTTCGCTCTGGAGACGTTCTGACAGTGAATTTTGCAGCTGCTGTCGAAACAGGATTACCACAATCCCCGCCACCGACAGTCACTGCAAAAAACTCCAGGTTTGGACCGCGCTTGAAGATGGGTTCCCTTTGGTGATAGATATCCTGACCTATGTAGTGAGACACTGGTTCTTAAAACACCAACATTTTGACAAGAATTGGTGGTGATCAGCAAAAAAAAAAGTAAAGGCCATGGGTGAGCTTTTGAAAAGGTAAGAGCAATTACAGACCTCGCCGGGTTGCTGGATTCTAAGGTTGTTTTACTTATGTGCTTTGTGTTCATTTCAAATCAGTGCTCCATGTTCAGCTAAACAGAACCAAGTGAGCCGTCTTGAGATAAATGGCCTCCCTGGATTTCATTAAATGTCACGATCATAAATGTAGTTCTACATTAAGCTACAAAATAAATCCAGTTTAAAAATGCATTTCAATTTGTTGGGATGTCCCTGCAAAGATTTTTTTTAAAATAATTTCCATATGTATGGAAGTAACAGGTGCAGTTGACCCCACAAAGCTAGCAAAACATGTAGCTGTACCAGCACACAACTCTGAAAAGCAGAGGGATGTTGCCAGAAATAATGGATTTCTTCTCCTGTATTCTAATACTCGTGCTCGGTACTGTTTCATAAAGTCTCAGCTTTAGTAACTCCCACTACATGAAAATATGCAAAAACTTTATGAAATAAAATGGGGCAAAATGTCTGAGTAGAACACAGAAAGGCTAGAAAAAGGTTAAAAAAAAAAAAAAAAAGAGTAATTGGCACCATCCTGGTTTCTTTCTTTGCAAATGTGGCTTAAAGAAAAAGAAAAATGTTTAGCGTTTGTGGTGAAAAATACACACAGTTACTCTTGTTGTAGATGTAAAAGTAGTCTTCGTTTATCTTGACTGCAGTGGGTGTTTATGGTCTATATGTGTTATTTTTTATTAAAGATTCATTTATGCAGAAGATACATTGTTGAAGAGATCCTCAGGTCTGGTCAGAGAGGTGTACATTTTTTACTTTGGATTTTCTGCTTCTGAGAAATTGTGACCATTTTCTGCTGAAGATGCTGAACCTGCAAAAGGATCAAGAAACGTTTTAAAGTTTAGCACAGAGCAGTTTCTTTACTTGGGCATTGTTATCTATGTTGTCTTCTTTGATTTACGAATTAAATAAGAAAGTTTAACATCTGCTTGAAATTTTAACAATAAATAAACATGAAACATTTTTTAAACAGTAAATCCATCAAAATACGCATGGGCTGATTATATAAGTAACTGCAAAAACTTCACACCTTGTGTTTTTCAACTGTTTATAACCAAGGCAAATTAAATCAGATTTCATTGACTTTGAGGGCAAATCTGAATTATTCCATCATTAATGCTAGAGCAGATAAATCTGACCTTCTGGGCTGATGTTTGTCAGCTCTCAGCCAGATCTGATTCTCTTCATGAGGCCAGAATCAACGTTGACATTAAACCAAGAGTTTGAGATGATCAGTGATGCTTTCACAGGCCCAGTTAAACCTCACATTGTTATGCAGTGTGAAGTTCAAACAGAAATGACCCTGGAACAGCAGCCATGTGGGACGGTGTTGTTTACATGCTGGACTCTGGCAGGTGTTTGGAAGCCCCTGCTATGGATGGCTGTGAATTGAGATTTTCAAGGTCTGAATGTTTTAGAAGAAGAAGACAAGCGTGCGACTGTTTCGAATCGATTTTGCATTTCTAAATAGCCCAGAGAGGTCGAAACTAACAGGTCTATCTGATTCTCTCAGAGCAGCAATGCACTCTAACTGCAAAAATAAAAAGATGTTTTTCATCAGCCCAATTTCTGAATGTTGCACATTTTAGATGCCTTTCCGCTGCAGAACGTCGAGCAGTAAACGTGTCTGTGGTCCGGTGCATTGCATCATGGGGGCGCTGGTGAGAAACTAAACAGCAGAAAGAGACAAACGACAGGAGACAAAGGAGAACAATGAATGCGCAGGAAGCCAGATGGGGCGTTAGGAAGGCTTTTACCTTTAACTTACAGTATCCCCACGGTGACGCCACTTTTCATCTTCAACTGTAATAAAACACCCACTTATCGGCGATCAGTTTTTCTGCCCGGCTTATTCATCATCCGGTCAAGTAACATTCATAAGATAATGGCCTCTCTACGCTGAGCCTATGAATTATTGGGATGTTACCCCAAATATGGGCGGAGTCTTGAGATTGTCTGGTTAAATATCATTGACATGAGTGCCATTTAAGCCAATTCCACCGACACCATCATTAATAATAATTTACTGCACAATAAGTTTACCAGGCTTAATGGTAGATCAAATGATTTATGAATAAGAAATCTGTAACCGTTTGTCTGTTTTTCTGCATTATAAAGATTAATATGTTTCATATAAATTAGAACGTGTCTGCTGTTTGATTTCGGTTCAATGATATGAAAATGTACTGTACAAGTCCAAAAACTTTGGAAAACCAGCAGATGATCAAAACCTGTACATCTGCCTGGTGGCACTGAGGAGTGGGGCACCCAACTGTAACCCTGGAGAAGATGACTGACAGGAGTGTTGATGCGTGAGACACCCCTAAGCCAGGTGTGAGGCATGAAGGGTGAACTCTGTTCACTGGTCGTGAATGTACCACTGTGTCCTGAATGTGTATCTCCTCTCTGGGGTATGCAGAATAACTTCAACATGACCCAGCTACCCTGATCTGTCAGGATAACCCTGTGGGTAGAAATCCCAAAAACCTTTGATGGTCAACAAAAACCAATAAAACAGGCAAGCTAACATGCAAGAAAGTGCTACAGAGTTCACTACCCTTGTGGAGTGAGAAGAGTTTAGGAAAACAGCAAAGTCAGAAGTGAAACACATTTTCCAGAATGGCAGCAGCCAAAAGCCTGAAAACCATTCAGTGAAAGAAAAGCTTGAGAGCAACCGCTTGGCAAACGGTCCAACCCAGGGTCCCCAGCGAGAGCCTAAGTTCTAGTAGCACTCTGAGAAAAAGGGATGTGGAGTCTCCGCAGGCAGATGCACTCTGTGGACACAGGTGAACATGGCTCAAATTTAGACCTGAAGCAACCTGAGCAAATCCCACTTGGCCTCACACTGTCCCCAGGTAGCGCCAGAAGGAAGCATGACAGAAGGCCACAAGCAGAATCAAAGTCACCTTTTCTCATGAGAAGACACCAGAGTATGGACTTAATGTGTTGCTTGGGGAGTAGCACTGCTGCCTCACAGGGCCTAGGCTTCTCAGGGGTGAGTTTCAACCCAGTTCAGTCCGTTTCGAGCGTCCACGTTCCCCCGCAGTCTGCATGGATTTCCTCTCACAGTCCAAAGACTTGTGTTTCAAATTAATTGATCACTCAAAATTGACCCTGATGTATAATTGTATGTGTGTGTTGACTCTCTGCAGGTGGGCTGAGGTTTGAGGAAAGACTTTTGTTCAGCTCACGGTTCAGATTCCAGGAGGGGTTCTGGACCACAGTGACCCTGACCAGAATTAAGTGGTTAACAATGATGAACGGACGGATGGATGGATGAGTTAAATATTTAAAGTGGATCTACAGTTCCCAAGCTGCTGCTACATGTAGATTCATTTTAAAATTTTGTTAGTTTGTCACCTGTAATGATCTTCTAAACTTATCTAACCAAACAGACTAAGAGAATAAGGATAAGCACAATAAGAGCATGAAGTCAGCAATTAGTGAACCTTAGCAAGAAAACACACAGGGAAGGACCTGACAGGAAGCTGAACAAGATAAGACTAAAATGTTTTTATTATTTGGACCGGGGATATTTTTATGGTTATTGCCTGGAGAATCGCTTAATATTTTTTGGATTACTTCACCTTCTGTCCTGGGTTCTTCGTGTTGTAATAACTCAGAGATAACAGGCCAGTGAGGGATGCAGGGCTGCTTTCCTGATGAGGGGTTCAAGTCCAGCTCAGGGGTATGTGTGGGGTTTCTATGTCCTCCTCCATATTTGCACCCCTCTAAGGGAAAAAATATGCTGGAAAGACCACTTCTGTCCCCCCTTGCCTTGAAAGCCAGTGGTCACCTAGGATTTAGAATGACTTGATGGCAGATGGCTTATCAAAAAAAATAATATTTAATATCTAAGACAAACATTTTCATCTTTCATATCCCAGTGGTGACTGCATACAGAGGAAAGTACAGTGTCTCCAGATAGATAGATAGATAGATAGATAGTTAAAAACTATTGAAGCAGATGGAAATTGCATGGGGCTACAGTACCATCCATACAGCAAGTTATGACGGGAGATACTGGAACAACACAGAGATAAACTGTGGAAAAACAGATAGTGTATGCAAATTAGGAGAAGAAACAACAACTCAATAGCAGTGAGACAACAAGAGTTTGGTATCACCAATGGCCTCTGGCAGGAATGGGACCGGGGTAAAAAGGAGGAACTTAAATAATCAGGTATTATGTAAAAATAAGTATTAAAATCAAATCTGCTTATAAAACAGAAGCATGAAATGGAAGATAAAGACCTTTCCAACAACAGCAACACACACGCATACACACACACATACACAAACACATACATATACATAATATTACAGAATTTTTAAGTAAAGAATGCAGTATTCTTTATATGCTCAGCCTTTCCCAAAAACTGGTACTTATACTATAGTCTCATTAATGAATAACAATGAACAATGAGACAATGAACTGTACAGTAATAACAGCAACTGCTTGACAGAAAACAGCAGCAGTTAAATATAAGATCAGATTTCATATTTTCAATCAGGCACAACATGAATCTATAATAAAGACTAAAAAGAATGTAATTTTCATGTACAGCCTAGTACTCTATTATCAGCGGTTGCCAGTTTTAGAAATACATTTTAAAATAAACTAAAATAACCTAAAATGCAGCACAACATGGTTTAAGGAAGAATCTGAAAACTTTGTTGAGTTAATAGTTTTTTTATGTCTTCGTTTGGATTGTTTTCATTGATACCGTTCCCTAACACTGGGCTTATTTTTAGCATAAATTGTTTGAGACTGACAGGCTTTCAATAACCGACGCAGCTTTAGTGCATTCACTCGTTTGCAAAATTTCCAGTAAAAACTTTTATGGTGCCACAAACTTTGTGAATTTCAGTCTCGTGATAATTAGGAGCCTTTTATAGATTTCCAATCTATTTATTGGTGTACTGCTGTTCCTTTTCTTGTCTAATAAGAACCAGAGCACAAAGGGATCTAAAAACAGCTCAGCAATTTCTAGTGTATAAAAACAAGAAAGACGCACGGAATACACGGATGATTATATTTCATTCTCTTATTGAAATGGCCCACTTAATCACATAATTGCCTTAGGGTTTTTATCTACTGCCTTTAAGGAACTATAATAACTCTTTATTGTCTTATTCACTCAGAATGAACTTTTCAAGGCACTGGTCATCTGGAGGTGGCCTACAAGGTCAAGGCTTCATCTGAGTTCCACATGCAGGAATTGTAAACCTCAGGCAACCATTGTTCACCACACCAAAACGGCTCAAAATGGGCCTGAGAAAACACTCAGGATGTTTTGTTGAACAAATATGAATGAAATGAATGATTTCCCAATGTGCATTTTAGATATTTGGAGGGGAAAAAGGAAGACGATTGCCTTTAAACCTTCTTGTAGAAGTGATTTTGGAAGTGTTGTCTGGTGATGCACTGAAAACTGAGATTATGTTAAAAAAAACTGAAATCATCATTTAGGCTGAGCCTCCTTTTAGCACACAGTATATTCTTTGAATCGGTGCCCATCTTCTCTACAGAAATATATATCAGGTGAAGAGCATTATTGCTTATTCTTGAATTCCAGTAAATGCTGAATAAAGTGACCACCAGCATACCTTTCTATTGTCAGACTTCCGGAGATGGAGGTGTGTCCACGTATGCATAAGTATTTGGTCGGACGCACGGGTTGGGATCAAGGGACGTTTCACAAACTCGAACAACACTGTCACAAACACAGACAAGGGATCCGGGAAAGCAAAGAGCATGACCGAATGGCGATATGTCTCTTTCAAGATTCTGCGCCATTGTCATCCGACACCACATCCTTTATCCCTGCGTTGATCCGTTGACTCGGCGTAGCTGTGTCAGGCAGGGGCGCTTGTCCTGATCGGCTCCTGACATCTACACAAACCTAAGGGCAAAATTGGTGTTTAAAATTTTAAAGTACAGTGTTGTTAGTAATCTATAATATCATTGTAATATGCAAAAATACATAAAATGCCTGCTATTTAGGTTCCCTACAGTTCTTTTCAGAGCATGTATGTAGAGTTTTTTCATCCAACTCCATTCTACGTATTTCAAAGTGAGGAGGATTGTTGTCTTATCGTCACTGTAGTTATGGTTGTCTTGTCTTGTTAGAGGGAATTAGAAGAAATTCTGTGGGACCACTGAGGTGTACCCAAACCAAACAAAAACAAGCCGCATCTCTTCATTCAGAGGACAACTCTGTCACGGAAGGTGGTGCTGAAATTGAACAAGATAGTCAATGGGATGGTGACTGTTTTGAACATTGGCTCACATTCAGCACCACCTTGGGATCTTTTCAGTGCTTTCACAGAGATGCTTTGTTTTAAAACGCATGTAAGGCTTTTAATGGAATTTGCATGATTTGTAGCTCTAGAAAGCTTTTAATGAAACTTGAAATTTTGATTCACTATGTTAAGCTGCATCAAATATCTGATGGAATTAAGTTTAAATTTTAGAAAGCTGGAGCAAAGCCGTGTCCTTGCCTCACCCGTTCATATCTGTCAGCTGGAAACCTATTGATCAGCGTGAATGGGTGAAGGACTGAAGGTCAAGTAGGAATTTGTAATCGTGTTTTGGGAGGTCAGTTGCTGTGGATTATACAGAGGTCCTTTAGTGGTGGGGAGGGTTCACTCTCAGGTCACAGAGTTCAAGATGTTACATTTTAGAGAAATATATCAACAGAGACCCCAAGGTCAGCTACATTCAGTTCATCTATATGGATCAATAACTAAAGCACAGCACATGTTTGTCCAGTTTTTAAATAATGTACATGCTATTCAAATTCAGGAAATACGACTTGTGTTCATGGTTTGTTTTATGTTTTTGTACACTGCTGCTCTTTATGTTATACACATGAATCAAAGGAGGTCGCAAATGAAAGACATCTTCAGCCCCTTCAAATGAATCTTGACCTTTTCCTACACACATCATGCAAGCCTTTGCACATGCTCTCTGACACTCTTTAAATTTATGACCTTTGGGCAAAAAAAAATCTACATCTTTGGATCCAATCTCTGGACCAAAGCAAAACTCAATTTTATTGTGTGAAAGAAGCAAAGAAGAAGTTATAACAAAGTTCGCTTCACACTGCTCCTCATCTCCAGCATTATGATGATTTGTAAGACCTTTGGCTCTTAATATGAATCTCAGCAGTGGGGACTCATTTACTTCCATTGCACTGGCTGTAAAACTGGGACTAATGAGCCTCACAATCCAGACAAATTGGGTAAAGTATATTTCAATTTTCACCATTAATGGTTATCAATTTGTGGAATGGACACATTCACACGGTGTCACCTTGCTGCAGAAATCCAACACATAAAGGCTTATTACATGTCTGCTTCTCAGGTGAAGTAGATCCATATGTAAGAAAGTAAGTAAGCAAAGTGTATTTCTCTTTAGTACCATGATTTTTTTACATCAGTGTTAATGAGTGAAACCCCAGCTGGATAATCTGACTCTACATCTCTGTGGATATGTGGTATCTATAGGTTCCAGCCACAAGATCTTCAGCAGCAACCTTGTGATATAAAAAATATGAAAAAAACTGACAGGAAGCCTCTCTTATCTTAAGGTTAACCTGGGCTTTTACAATAAACACTTTACTCCTCTTTCATTTTAGCTTGTGCTGTCAACACACTCAGAAACAAACATTGACTGCCATTATTACACTGACACTATAGGTGACATAATGGGTCAACTCACACACCCCGAGACAGATGCATTAGATGAATTATACATGCCCAGCTGTTAACTTTTAGCATGAACCCAAACTTTGTATTCGACTCAACATTACAGGAGTTACACTATATGGCTAACAGTATGTGGACCCCCCTTCTAATGACTAAGCTGAGCTGTTTCAACCTCACCTATGCAGCATAAAAACGCATTCTAGACAAATGTGTGCTTCCAGCTTTGTGGCCATAGTTTGGGGAAGAAGCTACTTTCCTGCCTCAGCATGACTGTACCCCCACTGTGCACAAAGCAAGCTCCATAAACACATGCTTTGCCCATGCTGGTGTGGCTGCACAGAGTCCTGACCTCAACCCCACTGACCAATTCTGGGATGAACTGGAACGCCAGCTGCGAGCCAGATCTGACATTGGTGTCCGACCTCACTGATGCTCTTGTGGCTGAATGGGCACAAATTCCTACAGCTGCGCTCCAAAATCTGGTGGAAAGTAGGGACAGTTATAGCAACAAAGAGGGGTAACAACTCCATATTCATTTCCATGGGTTTGGAATGGGAGGTTCAACAAGCACATATGAAGGTGATGCTCAGGGGTCCACATACTTTTGGCCATACAGTGTATGTGTGCAGATTTCTAGTGGAAGTGCTGGGGTGCTGTTTAATATTTAACTTTTCCAAACTTAAAACTTTTGCATCAAGAAAAGGGAAAAGTACCTGCTCTTTGTTGTGTTTTCTTATGTCACAGAACATTTGTTGCACCAGCAAACTCTGTGCCCCACTGGGTCCCCCAAAAGACAGCCGCTTTCACTCCAGGAGATGCTTAGTGCCACACAAAATCACTGCTCCTTTTCCGCAGGTGACAAATGCACAGGCAGACCCTGCAGAGATAGTAATGACTGCTTGGTGTCAAGATCAGGAAGGGGGTGGCAGCAACTCATAAATCTTTGCTGGTGTCCCAGTGATGGATCAGTACACCCACACTCCCCTTTGACCAGAATTCATCCATCCAGGAAAGCCATACCCCTCATCCCCAAACTGCTCAAGTATCCAAATGTGTAGGCGAAAGGGGACAGAAAAAAGAATGGCATTACTTAATTGGTTCATTGGGTCTTCCAAGATTCAGTGGATTTGGTGTGACGTTGCCATGGTAACATCTGAATAGATACCATTGCAGAGAGCCCAGGCTTACAGACAGTTCAAGGTTTTTGATGATTGAGTAAAAACTTGTTTACCTAAATATAAACTGGGATATTTTTGCCTTACAGCATCATTTCACAAGCACCAGTGCTTGCATTCCTCTCTAGAGGTAAATATGCTGAATTGAAATATTATGATCAAAAGATGCTCTAATAAGGTGCGCTCTTGACAAACATTGGCAGCTTGTTATGCATCCACGTTATCATGACTCCCTACAAGAATGTACCCAGCTTCACGGAGTTGTTTGTGTGACGAAACCAGATGCAGCCTTAGCGCATGGTAAAATAAGCGCCAAATAAATAGTGCTACACACCGAGTGGCACTGTGAAATAGCAGGTAGCAAAGCTGCCAGTGCTGTTTGGGCCCAAGTTTGAATCCAGCACAGTTTGTGTGGCATCTGCATGTTCTCCCTTTCTCTTTCTGGGTGGGGCTCCGCCTTCAGTCCACGGACATATGTTTCAAGTTAATTGGCACTTGAAATTTCTCACAGTGTGTGAAGTTATGCATGGGTGGCTACCCTGCATCCATGGTGTCCCCTCTGTCATTGTGCCCAGTAATTCTAGGACAGGCTGTACAGGCATGTAGAGAACCTGTGGCGCATGTAGACTCCACTTCATACCTATATTAAAATCATAGATTACAGATAAGAAATTCTGCTGTCCATCTGCTGAAAATAGAAATAATTTCAAGATGAACTGATGACCTTGAAGGAACCTTTATTCATTTATATATCATTTTATATTATAAATTATAAGTGTTGGATATTCATAATTGCCTGTGAACTCCCTTGATCCCATTCAGGAATCTTTTCAGTGTGGTACGTTTCCCTCCTCAAGTTGGAAGAAGCAGATATTGGATTTCTGCAACTCTCTTAGCCATACAAGCAGTCCTCCTGCTGAAGTATGCCCACCAAAAAAATGAATCAGAATTTGGGCTATTCTGTGCAGCAGCTTTGAAGATAGAACAGAGAAGATGGAGTCTGTCAGCTATGTATGGTTCTGTTGGTGCAGTCTGTCATACTTGAATTGTCATATCATCAAAAGGAGAAATAAATAAATAAAATTAGGGCTAAAAGTTAATTTTGTACCAAAATGTTTGCCATGTACCCAAGGTCTTTTAGCCCCTGCAAGCAGACTGCTAGGTATTCCTTTAGTTGTGGGAAAACGAGGTTCCTTTTGGGTTCAGGAAAGCCACGTGTTAGAAAATCCACGTCCCTGTAGGTGCCAGATGGCTAAAATCCCTTTGGGTGCAGCACCCTGCCCAACCCTTACCCATTAGTGGTGTTTAGAGAATCTTACTTCTGACTAAAGGTGATCATCAGTGCTGAGAATCTTAACAACTTTTTTCCTTCTTAAATATTCTGGTAAATAAGTTTTCTTTTATTATTATAATGATGCATGCTTGGAATTAAAAAGCTTTGGCTTATTCTGATTCATTCCAGGAGGCCTAGGAAAGCATCATTTGCAATTCAGTAAGATTCTCCCCCTTTTGGCAAGGCTACACTGCAGCCCATTTCTGGTGTATTAAACCAACAGGGTGTGAGGCTGCTGAGAAGGGGATCACAACCACGAGTGGCTTCTCCCTGTGCTATAATGCATCATGACTGATGGCACTGTGCCTCTGTCTTTCTGGTGGCCCCTCGCTCCATTCTGACTGTAGAATAAATCACAGCCAAGGGAATGGCCGCCTGTGCCCAGTGCTCCAGCAAATGTTTGGGGAGTGTGGGAATGTGAATCGCCTTGCAATAGAAAAAAGAACAGACACGGTCCATGATGCACAACATTGGCTCAGTTCTTGTTCACCAAACAAGTCCCATTGCTAATTTGTTGTTCAGAGATGGGTAATACTGCTTGGCAGCCATAAGTTTTATCCATTAGGGTATTATGAATAACCCTGAATGTCGAACAATAAAGCAACTTGGGCAAAACACTTTGGTCAAGAGAGCTGAAACATTTCTCCCCCTTGTTGATGAACCAGTCCTCTTCTGGTTTTGTGTTCTTAAACATTTGATGTGACCTGTTCCTCTTTAAAATCTGTACTGTAGAAAAAGTGAGAAAAAGACATACAAGATAAGGGCAGCGTTTTATAACTGTGCCGGAGACTGCAAAGCACAGAGGCCACGGAGGAAGTTTCAATCTTCCTTGGTGATTCCATGTGACAGCCAAACATCTGTCCACCGGCTGTTAGCTAAGTGCTCCCAGGCCCTGATTTACTGTACACGGAGGAGTAGAGATAGAAAATGAGAATTTTGAGGCACACAGCCAATAGTGACAGCAAGCAAGCATCCTGTTAAATCAATATATGCTGAGGCAATCTGAAGATTAAATATGAAGTCAATATTCTCAAGTATGAACTCCTACGGTGTTGCATTCAAACATCGGGGATCAGCAAACTACAGTCACATTACCTTCACCCCATATCCCTCACAAGAACAATAACACTTGGATTAGTGCCGCCTCTTTTTAATTCTATCTCCGAGCAACTGTGCTAAATAATTTATCGGAATTGTTGGCAATTTTTTTTTTTTTTTTTTAAAGATTGTTTAAAATTAAGAACAATTCTGGTTGAATTTTATGTTAAAGGTATAACTGATCTATTTTGTACTGTGTTGTGCATGCATAGCTTTCCAGCCCCATTTATGCAATGTGAAGTAATAATATTTTATCTTTACATTATAATATAATATCTTATTGTGCTGTTTCATTGAGCTCCATTTATCAAGGATGCATCAAAAGCACTGGAACAAATTTTCTTTCCAATTTGTGGAGGCTCAGCATTTCTTTCGGAAATACAAACAGGGGAGAGGAGAGGACAGGAGCTCCTGTGTGGCACAAACACTAAGGATGTTTATTCGGAAGACAGGTGTAGTCCTTTACAGTAACTTGGGCTGTGGGCTAAGTCCGAGTTGTGTAAAACACTGCAGCCCCACATCAATGAAGGCTACTGGCCAATATTGCCCTCAGGTGTGGTGAAACCCCCACGCGAACAAACACCTGCAGAAGGTGGATCATTGCGAGTGGAAAGCTGCTTGGCTATGGCTCCTCCACACTGGAACACATGATGAATCAGTTCATAGGAGTGTCCATGGGAAGAATACACACCGCAAGGTCAGTACCTCCAAGCCTGGTGACTGTGGACAGTAGCTGACTGTAAATGACATAGGATTAAGTAAGTAATGGCTGAAAAGGAGAAGCATAATCATTTCAGAAGCTATGCAGCCATGATGTTGAAATATGTGAAACATTTCTGTGATTAGAAATGACAAGTTATACCATGTACATACCATATACATACTGTATATAGATAGAACAGATGGTTCTTGTCTTACAAAAATGCATTTAATACACCTAACCTGTGACCTCTCCTGCAACCATTGTCTTGCTAAGGCCACCTTGTATTTTGTTTATTTTGAATTGTGGAATTTTCCATTTTTGTTTGCTACAAATTGCTAATGTTTAGCGCTAGCGCCCAGCTAACGGTAACCCTCTTTGTTCGGAACCTTATTACCATGGTGTCTCACAATTGCTTTCACCAACCCACACCATAAAACCTACCGAACATCATAGCCTAGCCTACCTTAAAAGTCATACAGCCTTAACAAGTAATAACTGCAGGGCAGTTATGTTGAGTTTCTCCTCAAGAGTTTTCCTCTTCTCCTCATCAGTAGCAAGAGACACAGAAGGTCATTTTGTAGATATGACAGATGCACAAAAAACAATGTAGATACGGGGGGTATCCAAAAAACGCTGGCAACACAGAACACTGTAGAGTATTGGTTGTATACACTAGCGACCACGTGGCAAACTGGGAGATGCAGCTCGCCGCCGCTGTCCGGCATCACGAGAATATCATACTGCATATCGTTTGCCCTGGAAAAATTTCTTTAAAGATTGAATGTAAAGAATTCTAGTTTATGAGCCCTTAGTCAGACATGATCCTTCGGCCCTTTCTGCCACCAGTAGAAATGTTTTAAATCTTTACATGAGCATTTCAGAGCACAGCATGAGCCCAGCCATGTCCCAGTCTGCTTTGCATTGCTTTCCCTCTGGTGGAATGCATGCTAATCAGTAGAGCCGCTTCCCAAATCTGCTGTGCACGTCAATGAGCTTCAGGTCTCCAGGTCTGAACGTGAACTGGGAATTTTCCAGGTTCAGATCCCAGATGAGCCCCCAGTATGATACAACCCAGTCTAGGGTTGGGACGCAACACAGAGATTTAGGAAAGAATTGGCCCAATCAGAAAGGAACCAAAACCAGGTTAATTTTTTTTTTTCTTTCCATTATTGTTGTTGTTGTTGTTGTTATTGTTGTTGTTGTTGTTGTTGCAACCCAATTCCCAAACCCTTTCCCAGGGGTAAGCTAAGCCAACAAAACAAACATCCCCTTCCTTTTGGTGATAACTAACTTCGCTAACAGGCAACAACAAACAAAAGTACACCCGTTCTACCTTGACTCCCTTACCACAGTATAAACCAGGAGGAAACTGATCAAAGTTCCCAGCCTCACCCCCTTCCGGCAATTTCTTCTTAATCATAGGTATTTACACAGATTCACATCACTTATACCAGTGGCAACTGAGTACAGGACCACTGAATACTGACAGCTCACCCACTAACACTGAACAATACACCACGCAGTTCTGTCTGTACAGGCCTCCACTTTCATCACTTCTTCTTCTTCTTCTTCTTCTTCTTCTTCTTCTTCTTCTTCAAAATGTCTGCCACCAAAAGGCCCTGAAAAGTTGTGTTGATCACTTCCCCACAGCAGTATGGCAAACTCCTGGGTTTGCGTGCAACTTTCACTACTTACAAAAATGCTGCGGCATGGCAGCGTTTTTAAGGTCTGGGGAGTGACCAGGCAGGGAACAAGTGTGGGGGCTTAGCGAGCTTTTAATTCTTTTTCCATTTAAATTTTTCTATTTGACACCTCAGCAGAGCTAACAAACCAGAACTTTCTCCGTCTCTCTTCTCTTTCTCTAGGGCTGGGTTTTTATATATTCCTTTATTTATATTTATACAGCCAGGTCATATTTATAAACTGCCAGAGAGAACAGAATATAATGGAGTGACAGAGGTTACATGGTTACACTACCCTGCAGTCAGATCCTTGCTCCAAATCCTTATTACCATCCTCACATACCAACTGTGAGCATTACTGTTTCTGCAGAAGGGTTATGTAACTCATAAATATATTCCCCTCCAGAGTCCTAAAATCAAGAATTAGTCACACCAATAAACTAAAGGCAACCCAGTATGAAATCAGACAAAAAGCACCAGATTGGCACTAAATTCCCCAGAACTGACAGTGTGTTCTCACCCCAGAATGACTCAGTGTTTTACGAAAAACTTAACGCATTCCATTAATGGTAGTTCATTAATACATGGCGTTACTGGGACTTGTGTCAGCCAAGTTTTAGGCCCTTTTCAAACTCTTTCCACTATGCTGAACTGTCATTTGACAACAGGGACTTCTTAAATACCATAGCATTTAAAAACTGCAAGTTCATCACTCTGCAGCCAACTACTGTCCATTTAATAAGTACAGCGCATGTTGGAAAAAAGCTAAAAATGAGTCCCAGCTGGGAATTTGAGATACCAGAATGCTGCTGTATTTTTGACATAACCTTATTTATAATTATTTATTTTCAGTTTAAAGTGATGAACATTTTTATTATCATTGCATGCCCTTTAGTGCTTTTCTTAATGGAAAGCTCAAATTTCTCCAGTACCTCAGCTTCAGGGTAAATTTTATTTACAGAATTTTTTTTTTTTTTAGAAAAGCATGGAATTGCATTAAATTTGATTACTGAACTCCTAAATATTTTATCAGCTCAGCAAAATATAATTTTTTGCTTTGTATAAATATACAAATTCTGTACATATGCAGATATACTGTATGATCATTTTAAATTATACTGAGGGAAAGTGAATTTGTTAAAAAGATTTATGTTTATAAATCTATTTTTTGTCTAGATACAGTTCTTTTGAAATGTAGCTATGAGCACTTTGTTTTCTAAAAAATGAAACTTTTATACAGAATTCAGGCTTCAGAGCAGGATTTGAAACATTGAAACATTTGAAAGATTTTAATGTTTGCCCTCTTAAACCTGTACCTGTACTGACAAGCAGTATTTGTAAATACATCAGGCTACTGGAAAACTATTTATAAATATGTATGCAAAAACAAAACTGCAGGCACTAACTGTTAGATCTAACCCCTCTCCACACCCAACCGTTAGTCACATATACACTGCTCTGCCAGAAAAAAAGTCACCACCTGGATTTAACTTAGTTTTATGATCTGGGGTTGCTTCAGTTGCTCAGGTCTAGGTTCAGCAACATTATGTGCCCAAAAAATGAGGTGAGCTGACTACCTGAATATACTGAATGACCAGGTTTTTCCATCAATGGATTTTTTTTTCCCTGATGGCATGGGCATATTCCAAAATGACAATGCCAGGATTCATCGAGCTCAAATTGTGAAAGAGTGGTTCAGGGACCATGAGACATCATTTTCACACATGGATTGGCCACCGCAGAGTCCAGACCTTAACCCCATTGAGAATCTTTGGGATGTGCTGAAGAAGACTTTACGCAGCGATCCGACTCTCCCATCATCAATACAAGATCTTGGTGAAAAATGAATGCAATGGAAATAAATGTTGTGACACTGCATAAGCTTATCGAAATCATGCCACGGCGAATGCGTACCGTAATCAAAGCTAAAGGTGGTCCAACGAAATATTAGAGTGTGTAACTTTTTTTTGGCTGGCCAGTGTATTAACCCAACGTATATAAACATACACTAATGTTCTTATTCACACAGGCCTGCAAACCGACACCCAATCCTGCTCCATTTTTATACCTAAAAGTGTCCCAGTAGGAGGCTTAGCAGCCAGTGGGAGCTCTCTAGCAGAGTCAAGCCAAAGTGGAGAACACAGCAAGCACACTCAGGTCCTGAAACACTCTAGTCCAAGTCCTCTTTTTTTTCTGAATTTCAAAGGCAAGTTGAGGTTAATGGGAGACTTTGTATGTGGACTGTATGTGTGTGTTTGCATGTTTTTCCTAATGGATAGCTGTACCCAATCTTACAACCTTTTTTAGGTAAATACCAAAGATCCATCAATGGATGAATGAATGTGTGGCCAGATGAATGGATCCATGTATGTATGGATGGATAGCTACTGATTACTGAAGCTACTGGTGGAACAGAACGCATGTTTGACTCCGTTTTCTTTTGTCCCATTGAATCACCTGTGTCAGAAGAAGTTCGTGTCCACAGGGACCGACAAACATGACCTGCGTGATAAAAGCAGAGACCCCAGATCTATGGGGAGTCACTGCAGCCTCATGGCACCAGCCCTTTGAGTGTATGACTCTGAGTGGGTGGTGCACCACCGCGTGTCTCTAAGCACATCTGAGAGGTGGTGTAATGAGGTGCCCATTCTTGAAGAAGGAGGTGCCAAAAGGGCTTTTTGTCTTCTGCCACTCTGCGGCCCATATTAGCCTTGCATTCCCATAGCCCTCAAGCTGTATAATGTGTCTGTTTGAGGATGGGGGTTCATTACTCATTAACAGGGTGTCTGAGTCTTGGATGGAGAGTACTTTAATGCTCCTCATTGTAATGCAGGGTCACTCTGTGTCTGAGGCACTGTCATGGGCGTTTGATCTCATCAGCACTTATTTCTGATGTTGCAGATAAACCAGTCCGTTCACCCTGTGACAGGAGTGCAGCAAAGCAGGCAGATTTATGGGAAATCCTCTATCGGTGGGCTCTGCTTCCAATTAACCAAAAAGGACACTGAAATGGTCAACCTTGTGGTAATGCGTTTCAATTAAAAATTCAGTTTCACTTTTGACTCTCGACACCGGATAGCAGTTCTCCTTCGACCAATGCACGGCATTATTTTTTGAGTCATTTTCAGACATCATAACTTCGATCGCAATATTGGCACTATTTACTTCCCTATTTACTTCTTAAAACCCTAACAATGATGGCAGTGGAGGAAAACACCTCATTAAAAATCTGTGAAACAAATAGATTTGAAGGTGAAGAATGAAGTTCTTCTAAACTCCAAGTGTAATTGTTTTTTTTTAAAACTCGTATCCATACCTGACAGAAAGCCCAACAATAAGCTCTTGCATTTGTTTCACAGCTTGGTGTGATTTTAACAAGTAGTCTGATTTCAAATGCTTGAATACACACTTATTTTATTGTGTTAGTGCCGTAGTTTGGTTTTACAGTTGAGCTCTTTGGGGCACCACTGAGGCAGGAGATGCTGTTTAATGCTTCTGCTCCGTGTGCTCATTCTTCCCAGGATGGAGACTTGTGAGTTGCAACTCAAACATGCAGACTAATCCACAGCGCTGCCGTCTTTTCACCCAGATCGCATTACAGCAGACTGGACAAAAGGTGCTTTTCCAATTAAATGGTGACCTTTCTGTGTCCCGGCCCTCCATCAAACCCACCAGCACCTGGGCCACAGCCGACTCATCTGAAATTCACCAGGACAAAACCGCACCGCTAGTTTTACATCAGCTTCAAAATGACCTCTTAAGCCTCTTCACCCGCAAGATACTTTTTTCCCCATTAAATGGATTCTTGATATTTGCAGTAGGCGGATAAAAGAACAAAGAAAAAGTCTGAAACAAATATTAAAACATCCTTGCAACGTTGCCAGCAATGACTGCCGTAGCAACCACTCCTGACCCAATTGAAAAAACACTTATGAGCGAAAGGCAAGGTATTTCTGAAGTGTTCTGTACAAGCTAACACTAAGCTCAAAAGTGAGAGATGAGGGTTATCAAGGTGACATCTGCCTGAGATGAATGCAGTAAGTAAACGGTTTTGGCATAGACACATCAAATATTTACTGAACTGTTACAAAGCCGTACTTTAAAAACTCTGAAACAAGCACATTTTATTATAACACCGACAGTGATCGAACGTCAAATTCTTGTCAAGCAGTGCCATTTCCCAAAAAACCGTAAAAGTCATTGAGTAGGATTTGACTTACAGTCCATGACTCATGGGGGGTAAGGGAGGGTAAGCAGTGGACTGCTGCCATCTTCCACACATTGCCAGTCTGTAAAGATGGTGGCACATGCAAATGCCCCATACAGAATTTTTGGTGAAATTTTTATATATTTACAACTTGATTTTGCATCAGGTTATTTGTGTAACCTGTTGAAAATTAAAATGAATTCATATGAAATATAAAGCAATGAAACAATTAACCTGACAGCTGCACAGGTGGACTATTAGCATTTCATTTTGTAAAGACATAAAAAATATTTTTTCTTTTTTGTTTACACATTCAATATACATGGTGGGGGTCCATAGTCAATAATACTCAGTGAGTTATGCAGTCTCACACACACACACACACACACACACACAGTAAGAACAATTCAAATTTCAGCTGAAACACAAGGCATGTGAGAGGAAACAGAAATAGCCAGACTGGAACCCAGCTTGAATGCATGGCCCAGGTCTGCTTCAGTAAATAATAAATTAAAAAATTGATCTCATACAGCATTTAAAGGCAGACTCTATTAATTGGAAACATTTCATTGATCAAGGTCATTCACAACAATCTAGGCAGGTGTACAGGTGCTTTAATATGTTTCTCTTATGCAAAGCCGTGCGGTATTTTCTCTGCTCCGCATGTGTACTTTATATCACCTGTAAAACTTACGGTTAAAAAAAAGCAGTCTAATGAACAATTGCATAAGAAAATGACCTTAGAAAACAAAAAGCTGTCCCTAAATATTTTGGGTGCTGTAACTCAAATTCTATGAAGGTATCTTTATGAAAATCTGAATTCTATGAATTCAAGGAGAACAAAAATGATTGAAAGCAAGACATTTGTAAAAAAAAAAAAAGGAAGCTAATAAATATATTAAAGAATACCAATATTACTAAATTACATGTTCATTGTTTTCTAGAGAATTAGTTGGGAAAAAATAAGATAATTCAATTTCGCACAAGTTTGTATTCAAAAGTCTTCACCACCACAGAACATACACTGTAGGGAACATGAGTTAATCCTATTTAAATCAGGGTCTTATCCATTATCACCCCCTTATTTAAATTTATTTTCAGGAATTCCGTGCTACTGAGCTGCACAAAGTTATCACTCATTCCTTGTTAGCCCAGCTTGCACGTCGTGATGGTGTATTGGGATGAGCTTCAAATAATTTTTTACTGCAAACTCACCAGAGCTGGACATCTTTTTCCAGCCATACAAACAAATGTATAAAAATGTACCAAAAAGGCAGAAGAAGTCCAAAGTTAATGCTTTGCAAATTCAAGTTCACAGTCTAATATGATTGGGGTCATTTTTATATTGTGTATAATAACACAGTTAAAAAAACAAACATGAGTCAGTCCCCAGACAAACATAACAAAAAATATTTTAAAATAAAAATATTGCTCTTAGTTACCCTGACCTAAACTGGAATAGAGGTTACTGAGGACTGATGGAAGAATATTTTCACAGTGCCATCATACAATGCCAGTTTTTTTTCCCCTTTTTTGGACATTCAGCAAAATGACTCACAAATAATTCAGTGCATTCTTCCCAAATGTTCTTAGGGCCTATCTTAGGTCCTGAGGACTTCTTGCAGTTAAACCTAACAGGTTTCAGACGTCATAAATGATGTAGTTTACAATTATTTCAGTGGTACTAAAAAAAATAGACTTTGAAGTTCCCTTTTAAAACTATTTCCTCATTCAAAATAAATAAACTGAACTATATACAGTTACAGTAAAGGGAGGCAGTCTGACCCTCAGTTATTTTGTAGTGCTCTGAAGAGGTCTGAATACAGTGACTGACACAAAAGTCACAACAATTTTTTACAGTAATGTAAATAACCTGATGGGTAGTCTTTCACATAATAGAAGGGCAAAACAAGATGTCTAACTGCCAGACCTTTAATGGCCAGGATGTGGACATCTGATTCACATTTACAAAGTCATCTGAATCCCCATAACAATAATAAAGGGGACAACAAGAAAATACCACTAAAAGCCTGGTTTAGCTTCCAAAATAATTTATCACAAAAGCAACCAACTGTTTTTCAAAAACAGTTTATTTGGTTCTGCTCTGAGTGAATTTTATTTGTAGATAATTACTAAAACATGATAAAATATTAAAAAAACTTCCTTACCCTAGTAAGGCTTATCAACACAATAGAGCAAGAGAGGGGCAGACAGAAAGACAGACAGACAGACAGACTGACAGACTGACAGACTGACTGCTTGATTGATTGATTGATTGATTGATTGATTGATTGATTGATTGATTGATTGATTGATTGAATTCTCGCACCCACATTTAATGTAGCAATTTGTCAGGATGCTTATTTTGTGCACCCCTGTTCTACACATTCAGAAACAAGTTCATTTTAATCTGAGATTGGGGCTATTGGATCTACACTTGCAAAAACCTATTTTAATAACATCACCAACAACAACAACATTTATTTGTATAGCACCTTTCATACAGTGGTCTGTAGCTCAAAGTGCTTTACAAGGTAAAAGAGACAACAATGAGAAAGAAACAGTATACAAGAATAAAGACAAAATGGTAAATAGGATTAATAAAAGAGGTCAGACTGAAAAGGAGGTCGTACAGATGAGATGAGGTTGTACAGATAAGTAAATAGGGTCTATCAACAACACTTTCAATATAAATTAACTGTAGAACAATTTTAATGTCTTTTTCATTCTCTATTAAAGAATCAGAAGAACTTTTTCATTTCATTTACTTGATGGTAACAAAGAAAGAAAAAAATCATATTTAATTAAAGTTCCTTCCGAGTCCTTCCAAGTCATCAATCTAAAGTTAGAGTCAGTTTGAGTCTTTTCTAATTGTCAGCAAGTAAGTCACAAGTCGTCAAACTTACGACTGAAGTCTGGCTCGAATCTAGTCATGAAACTCGAGTCCTCCCTGTCTGTATAATCTGGAAAAAAATTGTTTTGAATTCCTTTTTAACCACCTTATTTTGGACTATCAGTTAATATTTTCTCTTTTGTTTCAATTTTTGAATCTCCCTTTTATGTAATTTAAAGTGTGCTATATGCACTTTGTGTATATACCAGTGGGGACATAAAAATACACCAACTTTGCACCAAGCTTGTTAAGGTTTTGGCATTTTGCGTATGAAAAGCATGAGAGCTCTCAACGAAAGCTTCTGTGTACATATGGGTTTTAACTGAAATCTAATTTCTTCTCAGTTCCTGGGAGGTTAAGCAATCCTGGGTTTTTGTGCTACAGGTGTTCTATTCACTTTGCCAGTGTTCGTGGAGCCTGCATTTTAAAAGTGCTGTTAGATTAAAAGGAGATTAATTAACCATCATGAAATGAAAGGGTAACTCTGCCAAATTTATTACAAGTCTTTCAGAACAATTTATTACAAAAAAACAACTGAGTTTTTCAGACTTGGCTATAGTTTTTCAGAAAATTATTAAATGTGCTCTGAATGAATTCTATTTTAGGTAGTTAATAAAACATAATTTTAAAAATCATTTTTTAAAGAATGAGCTGACCTCAAGTAGCTTGTGATTGGTCACACCTAATTCCAGTCCAGCTTATGAGCAAGACAGATGTGTATTTAAGCTGAGCTTTTGACTGCATCCTCGAATGCAAATTTTAAGGAAAACTCACTGAAACGTTGCTGTGCTAAAATGGCACAAAATGCTAATTTCTCATTGTCTTCCATTAGTGGACAGCATCAGTGGTACGTAGTGACTAAACAGAAGTGATGATGCTAGAGTTTGCTGTTTTATTGCACGCAGGTGTGGAAAAGGTAGAATTTACTGCCTCCCACGCACGCAAGTGATGGAGAGGAACCTCCCTTAGGGGGCAGACAGATTGCTGCCACCACATTTTCTGTGTGGAGCAGAGAACAGCACAATCAATAAGGGAGCATGTGTTGCAGTGAAGAAGCCACAGGCCATTGTCACATCAGTGCAATTGTCTATTATGTTCCTCTTCTTTCTGAAGAAACAGCTGCAGTTTCATTCTCCTCATCACCAGTTTCAAATGTCTTTGACCATAAAGAATACATTTATGACAACATACAAGTTATAAAATGTCATTTCATTTTGCATTGCCTGGTGTGTCTCTCAGGAGGAGGATGATATTAAGAGAACACATTTAATACATGCACAGAAGATGAAAGGCCATATAATACATTGCAATTTCTATAAACAATATCAGAAGGTAAAATTCCAGTACTATCTGGAACAACATTTTGGGGTCTGACTTTACACTCTGCAGACAAATCAACAAAGCAAAACAGGCCTGCTTGGAGCTAAATGTGTGGATTGCTGGGGCACTGAGACCTAAGCATCCACTGTGAACGGTTCCTGACCCAAACTGTACAATAAAAATTACCAGGTCCTTATCAAATGATTATTTCAGATTTAACTGAAAGACAATGGACTTGTATTTCATATACAGATTGGTCCCAGCCTTACAATGGGGTTACGTTCCGATGAACTTATCGTAAGTTGAAAATATTATCGTAAGTCGAAAATGCATTTAATACATATAACGTACTGTCATGCCTGTGGCCGCTTCAGCAATGGAATGTAGACGTTCTCTCCGCCCTGTATTCTGACTGAGCATTGACTGGCATAGGAACCAACCGTGGACTGGATTTATTTCCTACCCAAACTTCCTGTCAGTGCTCAGACCCCCTTGTGACCTCTCCTGCAACCACTGTCTTGCTAAGACCACCTTGTATTTTGTTTATTTTGAATTGTGGCATTTTCCATTTTTGTTTGCTACACATTGCTAATGTTTAGCGCTAGCTCCCAGCTAACGGTAACCCTCTTTGTTTGGAAACAACACTCAGTAAAGAGTTTAACAGAACTTAAACTTATTACCGTGGTGTCTTGCGATTGCTTCCAACCACCCATACCATAACACCTGGTGAAAATTCTACCCTAGCCTAGCCTACCTTTAGAAGACACAGACACAGATCTGTGTTTCATAGACATGATGGACACATGATGGATAGCATGAGATGCATTTAGCACTGTAGTTAGATGGGGTTGAAATCAGTCACCTTTATTCAAACCAAAAGTGATCTGTCAGACAGTAATTCAAAGAGAACTTGGAAAGCAAATAATTTACACTTCCATGGCTTAAAATCAATTGGAAATACTGAGTGCAACATTTTTAATCTGCCTGTAAAGGACTGAATTCAAATGTTTGCATTGCACACTTATAACCTCACAGCTTGCAGCTGCACCACTGGGTAGCTACTATTGTATTTACTATTTATCAATAAAGCTTTTGCACTGTTTGCCCTCTTTTGCTATTTGATTCTACCTGAATCTTACAATCATACTGTTTGTAAGTTCAGTTTCTTAATTGCAGCGCCGCCTGTTACTGAAGCCATCCAGTCCCAGCACAGTGGCTGTTTACATAGCGGTTTCCTCATCTATTATAAGTAACCGTTTGACCAACAGTTCAGAACCCATCCCAAAAGCATAGCGCATAAAGGAGACTACGCCCTGGACAAGACTCCATTTCACTGCAGAGCAGTCGCACACTCATTCACTCACTTTTTCCTTCATCACAGACAGCTAAGTTAGCAGACCACTTGAACAATGTCTTTGGAATGTGGAAGGAAACCAGAGCACCTTAAGGAACTCCACTCAAACACTGGGGCAACATTCAAACTCCATATAGACTGAATTGGGTTCAAGATCACACCCAGGCTCATAGCCCAGGCGCTGTGAGGCACCAGTGCCACCCACTGTGCCGCCATAATAAAATTTTATACATACATCAAAAACATTAAAAAATCTCTGCACTCCTACATTAAATGCTAACCAATCAGACTGTCTCATTTATTGTCTGGTTTGCGTCATAAAGAGGAGTAAAAAGGAAACTTTTTTACATTATGTTTTCCTACTTTGAATGTCTTTTGACCAAGGGTAAAAGTTGGTGTTAGCACAGGATCGATCAGCTGAGACAGGCTCATCTTCAGAGTGTCCCTGGTGCAAACCAGTCTGATCCCTCTCAGAGAAAAGCCTGCCATGTCCATTCCATTTTATGTTCCTCAGTGTCAGCATAGATTTTGTAGATAACAGCAAGAGCCAGGAGAGAGGTTTGTTTGGGAAAAGTGAAGTCTGAAGGACCTTTGATATTTCAGTTTCATGGATCTCCACAAAATGAAGGGAAAAAAAAACTTTTTCTGTTTTGAGGAATTCTTTTCCCACATGTTTCCTAAACTCCCAATATTTTCACCTACCTGCTAAACATTCCCAATCCAACCCTTCATAACACAGTGACATGAGGCACATCAAGACTCTCAAGCTTTTCATTTTGCCAATCTAGAGTAAGGGGGCTGTTTGGCTGCCAGGTTGCAAGTAGAATTTTACAGATTCTGCTTCAACAAAAATACAGGCTGGGTTCCAGCCCCTGTTCAAGGTAGCAAGAAGCTTTTTCAGAAGTCTTGTCTTCTCAAAACTGAATTAATGGCTCGAAAGAGAGTTTCTGATCCTTGGCCCTACTTAAAGTCCATTAACATGATTACAGTGAAAGATTTGCCTTCACTGTGAAAAATATTATATATTGTGACACATTTAGATGTTAATTTCCTGTTTTCCTTTAAATTTATGTCCATTTATATATAAAACTGGAAATCTATGCAGCACATTTATTATACAGCCAGAAAAATGCATTAATTTCAAGATTTCATACATATGCCAGAAAAGATGCACAAAATAATTTAAATGTCAAATATGCAATATAGTGTAATGCTGCTGTGTGATTATTGAATATGTAATGAGGCACAAGGTCATACCTTTTTAAGGCACCACTGGGGGTGACCCTGAATGCACCCTTTCCCATTGACCAGGGAACCAAGATTTATACTCATGTGGCAGGAATAGGGTTGGACCACACTACCAACTCACAGACTGAGATCTGTGCCTACACAGGCAGTTACTCAGCATATACCAGACTCACACTTATGATGGGAAATCATAAATAAACAAATAATAGAAATAATTACTTAAAAAAGAAATTTGCAAAAAAAAATTATGATTCACCAAATTCTGGTAAGTCACTGAGCATATTGTAGCCGAATAAAACATGCACGTGAACATCTTATTCATGTTTCCTCTTACAGTCCAAAGATATGTTTCACATAATTTGGTGACTCTAAACTGTGTTTACTGCATGTATGTGTGTGTGGGTGTGTGTTTGTCCCAAAATAAATCGATGTTTCATTCAAGGCATAGCCCCAGCTAATGCTTCCCAGTATTGGCACTGGCCCACCACAGTCCTGAACTGACGATGAGGTTACTGAAGTTCATGGGCTGAAAATGCAAGGGCGTTGGACCAAATCAAAAACACTGCAGCAGTAACAGTAAATTATAATGGCTGAATCTTGCAAATGGGACTGTAATGGAAGCTGCCGCATGAGTAGCTTAGTGCCAAGCAAACCAACTGAAATTTATTTGGCTGGTAAGCCTTGGGTAAGTTTTCATGTGCAATGTAACTGAGTTCAGCAACTCATCCAATGATCCGTCACTTTCTATTATAAAAAGGCAGCTAGGAAGCGCTTCGCAGAGGAATGAGAAAAGGTCTATTTCATTGAAAGTTAATGTGACATCTGAATTTTAAACATAGTTTGCCTTGTTCATAAGTGTGTGACATTCATAGTAATTTTTTATGTGGAGAAAAAATGTTCAACAATAATAGCATGAGAGATTTCGCCATGACAAAGTATGTGATGGTACCTCCAAACCGATCTGAGACTCTTGAAGGTAGCAATAAACTTTGTTGCACTCCTTTCTGCGCACTTTTTCAGCTTCACGAGAGGTCAGTAAACACTATGAATAAATAAACAGAGAATAAAGAGCACATCCTATTTTATTCATGGCAGTGAAGTTGAGGGAAGTGAGTCACTGACAGCTGCAGTATTTCAGAGGTGTCCTGTTTGTCCATGACTGTGTAATATAGATGACAGTGATCACTCAGCAAGTTGGTAGGGAAATGTGCACCTCAGCAGAGCAGAGGTAGAACTGCACATGCCGCACACAGTGCTGTCGTAGCATGCGGACCAGTGACCCACAAAATGGTCCTCAGGTGACAGTGTCACCCTCTGCACAAGGTGAGAAAATAATACCTCCAATGTCTTATATTGTATGGCCAAAAGTATATGAACACCCCCCCGCTTCTGAGGACAGACTCAAGCTGTTTCAACTGCACCCATACAGTATACAAACACATTCTAGACAACTGTGTGCTTCCGGCTTTGTGGCCACAGTTTGGGGAAAAAGCTCCTTTCCTGCTCCAGCATGACTGTGCCCCCCCCCCCCTCGATAAACACATAGTTTGCCCAGGTGGGTGTGGAAGAACTTGAGTGGCAGCACAGAACCCTGACCTCAACACCGCTGAACATCTTTGGGACGAACTGGCCCAACCTCTCGCCCAACCTCACTGATGCTCTTGTAGCTGAATGGACACAAATTCCCAAAATGTGGTGGAAAGCCTTCCCAAAAGAGTTGGGCTGTTAAGCAACAAAGGTGGGGAACACCTCCATATGAATGCCCATGGGTTTTGAATGGAAGGTTCAATAAGCATGTATGGGGGTGATGCTCAGGTGTCCACATACTTTTGGCTATATAGTGTAGCTCCTTACATCTTTACTTATTCATCATCTATATTTCACATAAGCATGTCAGCAGTGATTGGTTTCACTATTAAGGTTCGTAATCTAAAAAAAATGGCTAACTGTTCTACAGTTGTTTTTCAAGACATACATTCCGAATTATAAATAAGACACACATTATACAATGTAAATAAGATTTATATGTTCAGCATCAAGACTTTTTTTTTCTGGTGTTTTGTTGTATGACGGAGTTGTTTAAATTGACATCCACTGATAGCAGAGGATAAAAAGACTTCCAGCAGGTTGAGTTGAGAATAATCCTGACTGTTATGATTGTAAAGTAGAAATGGTGCCAACTGAAAAGTTTGTAGCAGCAATAAGACCACAAGAGGCTGCATACAGCCTAGATTAAACCTTTGGGATTTTAAAACATTTGTAGGGAGTTGCCACTAAAGTAATGAAGGGGTTTTTCCACCTCATAAAAAGGTAACGGTTTCAAAAATATCATTGTATCAGTAGAACTGAGAAGACAGATGGCTCCTTAATTTTTTTTTTCATTTTTTTCATCACATTGTTTGCATTGATGCGTAAATGTTCATATTTAACTAATTTATACAGCTTACTGATAGATGAAGCAGTTATGGTTAAACACCTTTTGAGAGGTTTGACTTCATTGTAATAGCTCAAATTTATAAGCTCCACAAAGGCACTGCCTTACAACACATTTATTTCACATTTTTTTGCTACCTTGTAAGCACAGTACAGATTTATCAGCATTTAATATCTTTCAATAGTCTTGGGTAGTCAAAGAGAAACCTGAAATTATGATTCTTTACTGCATGTAGTGTGCAATGTTCAATGTTAAGTGCATGAGTGTGTTGTTGCAGTGTGTTTACACACCTACAGCTTACAGGAACCCCTAGCTGATGTAGCACAAATCTATTCTGTTTTGGAGAAGAAAGGAGAACTACCATCATTTGCCAGCTGAGCTGCAATGTTCACACACTGAAACAGCATTGCTGCTCATGAGTTAAACAAAGGCTATGTTTACAGGTGTATTCAGCAGCAACTTAGTTACCCCATTGCAGTCCACAGTCGTGTATTCTGTGTGCCAAACCATGCAGTGCTTTCATCTCACCCTCTGCTAAAAACACAAGGTTGTATTGTGACCTTGAGAATGAAGCACATGATTTTCAACTGGATTTGTGGATAAAAACCCACTTAATATGCCCAGGACAATACGGTAATCCCTCGATATCGGAATCTAATTCATCCCTGGGAGCGTGTCCGATAGAGAAAATTTAGGTAAATGGCGAGAAAAAAATTGCAGTCCATCTAGAAACACCTATGTTACTATCAACCCCTGACTTCAGCATGATAAAACACTGTCAATATTACCTACATGATTAGAAGATACTTGGAAATTAATCTGCATATTTATAACAAATGGTATAGGGCATACAGTACAGTGGATTTTGAGTTTTAGTGCTGTTGCACATGGGAGATGAGAGGGCGCATGTGCAACGTTTGGAGTGATTTTGTTAGATGTTGAACAAAGGGAAGGTGTCCTGTGGTATCTGGAACTAAGCCATTAGTAGCAGATCCTTTAAGTCCTTAAGTTGCAAGGTGGGGCCTCCATGGATCGGATTTGTTTTTCCAGCACATCCCACAGATGCTCGATCAGATTGAGATTTTGGGAATTTGGAGGCCAAGACAACACCTTGAACTCTTTGTCATGTTCCTCAAACCATTCCTGAACAATTTTTGCAGTGTGGCAGAGCTGCTATCATCAGGGAATACCGTTTCCATGAAGGGGCGTATGTGGTCTGCAACAATGTTTAGGTTGGTGGTATGTGTAAAAGTAAACATCCACATGAATGCCAGGACCCAAGGTTCCCCAGCAGAGCATCACACTGCCTCTGCCAGCTTGCCTTCTTCCCATAGTGCATCCTGTTGCCATCTCTTCCTCAGGTAAACTACACAGACATGGCCATCCACACAATCTAAATTAAACTGTGATTCGTCAGACAAGGACACCTTTTTCCAGTGCTCCACGGCCCAGTTCTGAATCTCATTGTAAGCGCTTTCGGCTCTAGAAAGGGGTCAGCATGGGCACTCTGTCCGGGTCGGCGGTGGGAACGTGGCTCCATACGCAGCCACTTGCGATGCATTGTGTGTTCTGACACCTTTCTATCGTGGCCAGCATTAAGGTTTTCAGCAGTTTGTGCTACAGTAGCTTTTCTGTGGGATCAGACCAGATGGGCTAGACTTCGCTCCCCGCATACATCAATGAGCCTTGGATGCCCATGACCCTGTTGCCAGTTCACCAGTTGTCCTTCCTTGGACCACTTTTGGTACTGTAGGTACTAACTAGGAACCCCCCAATAAGACCTGCCGTTTTGGAGATGCCCTGATGCAGTTGTCTAGCCAACACAATTTGGCCCTTGTCAAAGTCACTCAGACAAGACAACCAATGTTATTCATTTCACCTGTCAGTGGTTTTAATGCTATGGCTGATCTGTGTATACTGTATACTGTATGTATGTGTATTATTCTCTAGTCCCCTCCCCACCCCCCACCTCCAGGACACTTCTCAACTGCAGAGAGGGAACCTGCAAGGCCAGAAATTGTGGCTCACTTAAGATGTTTATAAGATCATTTGCAGTCCTTACTTTATGTGTGTGTTGTTACTCATAGTTCTGCATATCTTGACAGTTCGCAAGTGAGAAAAAACCCTGTACAATAGATCCACTAATGTTAACTGTCTCGTTCCATAACGTTACGTAAATGTAAAAATATACTTTATAACAAAAAAAGCCTGTAACACTTTCACATTTTTACTTTTCAAACCATTTGAAAATGAGAAATGATGTTTTGGCTATTGAAATATCTTTACCCTCCAGCTCTCAACTCCTGGAGGTGTTTTGAAACTCTGAATCTGAAGGAACGCAGATGAAATGTTGAGTGACTTTGAATTGGTTTCTTTCAGATTCCTACCACTCCCAGTCCAGGCAGCAGTGAGAACTGAGGGACAGGACATGGACTTGCTGACAGCATCACCAGGGCTCGGATAAAAGTCCAACTCAGGTATCACCTGAACCGCAAGCCTGACAAAGCAAGCACTCTCCTATTACTTCATGCTTTTGTATGTCAGGTTAACCTCACAAAATTTTTAAGAGAAAGTACCTTAAAAAGTTTTGCTACATAACAAATTTATTGGAATCTGGATTTTTTTGCCCATCTTTGTTGTTGCGTGTTTTCACTGGGCAATTTACAGGACAAAAGGCATCAAGCTGAGTCTTTTCACAGAGAACGGAAATAAAATGAAGTCAGAAGTATAACTAAAATCCAAAGTGGCGCGCATTCCCAAAACCCGTGTTACACCGCTTACAGGCCTACATTAAAAATCTACTTATTATGAAAAAATTGAAACAAATCCAGTGAAGAAAATCAGTGCAAATACTGGAGTTATAATAACATAATATCAAGTTTTAGAGGAGTAAGGATTAGCAGCAAAAAGTAGTTTTAGAAAATTGCTTATTTATTTTCAAAATAAAAAGTTTCATCTCCAGAAATGTAATAAAAGTAACTGCCAACAATTTCACATGGTGACATCTCTTTTTTATTTCTGCCTCAGCTTTAGGAACTGATTGCTTTCATATAAAATCCTACAGGCCACATAAATCAATGTGTGAAGCATAGAAACTTGCTAGCAATGAGACCGTAATGCATTATCCCATCTTGTTTATTATATGGAATGCAACGCTATGAAACCCTTCCAAGTTTCTGATTACATTGGGGCTGGGCAGTCAGTGCATTTCCGAATTTACAGGCTTCCTTCCATTAACAACAGTGTTTCATTTAAGCTTTTTTTCTTAAGCAATAACCAGACATCCTATAAATTAAATGAGTTGTAGAATACAAAATCAGTCTCACTGACCCAACTGTTTCACTATGAAATTTCAATTGTTAAGTCTCAAAGCTTCCAGACTCATATAAAAAGACATCCAGTCAGATCTTCTGTCAACCCACAATAAAAAAGCTCAGATGAGGAATGAGATAAATTAGTAAATTTCATGACCACTGTCATGTTGTCCACTGCTGTCTCCGGTCTTTTGTTCTTCTCTGACTCGACTTCCAGGAGCTGACAGTTGTGTCACAGAAAGCCATTATGATACTTTCTCCTGCCCTGTAAAAGCTATTTAGATGTTTTACATCTCTGGCCCAGGATCCATGGCGCAAGAAGATCATTACAAAATATGATCACACAAAAGTATGACAGAAAACCAGTGAGATTTCATACTGAATACTTTCATACTGGAACCGATATATGTGCATGTATTAGTACTTGGAATGCTACTATGTTAATATTACCCTGGGGTTTTCCCATAGAGCAAGTGGTATGCATTAATACCTGGATTCGTATCAGACTGAGAAGTTTTCACGGTTTGAACAGGTGGCAACCATGAGTGTGGTGGACTATTGTTGGTCCCAGGGAGGCTGTCATCTCAATGCTCCAAAGAGAAGGTACCTAGAAGTGCCGATACTGCATACCACTACTACCAGTACCAGCCCACATGAAGCACTGAAAGTTGCTACACCACTAAAAATTGGGAGAAGGAAGCAAGCATAAGCCTCAAACAAAAAGCAGTTTCCTCATTTACACAATTGGTATGGACCACAACAGTCAAACAGTGGCTGCAGATGCTTTGACTCTATGGCATAGGGTATCTCCAAGAAGTTGCATTTGCAGCCAGCTTTTGTCAGCATGGTCAGCACCAATTTTTCTTTGGTTTCTTCAGAATTTTTTCCAAAGTGTTGTTGTATATATAATGCATATTATTATATTACTACTATAGTTTATACTATATTGAATGCAAGTGCAACTGGAAAGCCAGAAGCAGCATCTCCCTTCTACTGTCTCACCTCCAATGCTAATATTTGAACAGGAAGTGAAAACAAAGATCTCATTCCATTGTTATAAATCACTAGAAGAAAGTAACCAGAAACACAAATAGAGGTGCAGCTGGAATACTGGGGTATTGAAATAGGCAATACATTTATTTTATATGACATTTCTCACGCTTTTCTCTGAATAGTCCAACTAATCTGGAAGTAATGCTTAAGGCGGTCATGCAGTAAACAGTGTGCAATGCGACCATAAAGAACAGTGTTAGAAGAGATGTGGGAATAATGCTTGCACGTATGACTGCATGAATCACACACAGTGTACTCTTCTTTCTAAATGGGAACTCCATTACATTTACGTTTCATGGGTTCAGTAACAAAACTGATCCAGAGGGCCTTGAGTGGTTTGGTGCAATTTTGCCGCTAGACGTTACCAACTCAAGGTCACACACACCAGATATGACAAACAATGTCAGCACCACAAGGACTGCTATATATTGCACAGTCCTCACACACAACCCAGCTGCTCATATTGCTGTTGATGCTACTTGTAGTAGTCTGTAGTCCAAAATCACCAGTAAAGCCAGTCCATTTCTAAATGGCAGACATTCTGCTATCACAGAAATAGTGCTAAATGCTTTTCTGCTCATTGTTTTACCCATAATGCATATTTTTTTTAATGCAGCACATATGAGAGTCACACTTTAAACACAGCATGCATAATGATTTCAGTGCAGCGTGATGCATTCGTCTTTAAAGCTGAATATATTGAATATATTGGAGATGTCTGTGTGTCTTTTTCAAGTTGTGTTTACAGCTGCTGATAGAAAGACACTTTTTTCAAAGGAATTAAATTATTCTTCTCATAAGGAGCAGAGCAGTCATGCTTGGGCAGCACCTTTCTTTATCACTCACGGTCTTGGTTTTGTTAGGTCACTTGCATCGTTTTGCCACTTTTCATAGAAAATACAGTACATTTGTATCTCATCTGGTCTCACCGCCATTGAAATGGAAAAGTGCTGACAGTGAGATGACTTTGTTTTAAAGCTTTAAATGATATGAACACCTGTCTTTGACTGGGTCTGGTATATATCTACTCTGGCATGTTCTTATCCCTTATAGGCCCCTGTAGACTAAACATGGCTGCTGTCTCTTCAGCTCTCGCTCCTGATGTACCCCCCCCAAATGCCTGCCCAGTGCTATGAGAGCTTTGCAGTAACACAGATGGAAGACACATCTGGGAGACATGGGAGATGGTATAGCCATATGTAGAAAAATTGTGCAGACCACAATAAGACAAGACTTCCCTCTTTTAGTCTGCAAGTTACTGTTTTACTTTCCATGCCAATGACATGGCTCATATGTGACCACATATATTTTATAACGTATTATAAATATTCTATTTTGGTTTTTGGATCGTATATGTTGAGCAACTCACAAAAAAATTAATATGTCTTGTAATGTGACTTTTAAAATGAAACAGTTTGGCATGTTTAAAGTTATTTATATATTTACACGTTCACAGCATAGTGTGAGGAAAATGATGCCTTCACCCTTTTTGTATGAAATTGTCTACTATTCAGCTCAAATCTTTGAATCCTGAATCCTATATTTCATATTTTCAAGTTTTTTACTGTATACATCATAAAAACATGTCAAGATTTCAGCAATAAACTGACATTAATTACAAATCACATGGCCTTGGAAGATTTCAAGGTTTAGTGTGTAGTTTTTTTTGAAAAGGAGGTCTGGAGCAGTGCAGAAAGGATTCTTGCCACAAGGCTATTTGAGAAACAGTGGCTGGAGTCACTGCAGTCTTAAGAATCACACAGAAAGTAGCAATGGTTTGCAAACGACTACTTGGCACACAGTTACTGTAGAGTACTTCTGAGAAGACGGTACTGTAATATCTTTAGGCCTTTACTCCTGTATTTTTGAGGGGATACTGTTACATCCATAATATATAGCTTTTTTGAAATGTACAGTTTCTTTATCATTTTTGGCTGTTATAGTCTGGAATGATTTGTGATAAAACTTTATTTATTCTTTATTCTGGGTAAATTGTTTGACATCAATTCAATAAGTTTGGAACAAGCAAATGCTGATGTTTTTCTACAAAATCTATATTAAAATGAAAACATTAAATGCAAAAATATCCCCGCAAAAATACAGGAGTAAAGGCCTAAAGATATTACTTTTAAATTGTTAAATTAGTGAAAACAAGTTTGCCCCAAATGTTTATACTTGTTTTACTCACATAATATAGTTTCTTTCTTTTTAGCTATACTTAGCAACGACTGTCGGAAACTTTATATTCTTTCCAAAATTGTCTGTAATTACAGAAAATTGTTTTCCTGAAATTTAAAGAAAAAGGTTAATTGAAAATCATAATCTTTCATCCCTTTGTTTTATTCTGATGCCTTTGATGATCTTCTCATATTTTTTACACTCTCTGCCTACTTCAAAGCACTTTATTTGTTCACTTTTAAATGTCTTGTTTCACAGCACTTCCCTGGCCTGCTTCGCTGCACCTCAGACTTCATCTGCCTTCCATTAGCCCTGCGACAGATGTGAAGTAGATTACAGTCTTCCAAGCCCCTCACACCGCAAAGAAAGGAGTCATTGAGATCCAGCCTCTCAAAACATTCCCTCCCTGCACCGGGAGACGGACGCTCAGACGCCCAACATCCTCGTGCAGATACATGTTTCTCCCCTCGGCAGCGGGGCACAGAGCTAAGGGGAACCTTAAAGCAGCTTTTACACATTACGTGACTGAAACACTCTGCACTGATGCCTTTCCTATGAAAAGTACAACGTGGGACACATTCACCAAATAGTGACCAAGCTGAGAATTCGAAAACGTGTTGGATTTCTGTAAACCAAGCATCGCAGTAAGTACTGCTTTTCCAGCTGCGTTTTCACTCTCCCAGGATATTTTTACCAAAGCTTCCAACCATTGCTGTTGTCTGTAATAAACAGCTGAAATTTTATGTGCTTTAATGGAAATCACTTGGCTGCATGCTTAGTACTGAAATATCATTAAAACTATTTTCCATACTATAAAAATTTTAAATACATCTAAAAAAATGATTAAGAAAAGCTTGCAAGGATTTCAAGTAAACAAACAAGCGGCGTAAGGTATGTGCATATACTGTATGTGATAGTGCCTTTGTATCATAGTGCTCGTGTAAGGGTTTTTGCAACGTTAATAAGCAAATAATAATATGAAAAATACAGGCACATGCACAGAATGTGGATCTTGTGAACTTATGCAAACACACTGAATGCTGCTGGCACAACAGCTAAGTACGTAAATTAATCCTGGACGGCAGAAATTGAGATTTTATTTTTCTATAATGTAATATGTAACCTCAGTAATTTGTGCCCATAGTATGTGCTTTCTTGTGCTAATTCTTTAGTAGTCATTCGTAACATTCGTAGAATAACTGGAGGTGAATTGCTTTAACAAATGGCGACCGGCAGCTACCACTAGCAATTAGTTTCCTCATTTTGTTAATGAGTTTGGAAATAAAAACTGTGTTTTTTTTGCTACAGCCTTCGTATTAATCTTGACATCATGGCACAACTTTATGTCCTATTTACACTAAAATAATTTGCAGTTTAGGATTCTTCTGCCCAGAGCCCAAGCTGTCATTTGGGAAGAAGGTGGCAGTTCACACACTGCCAGTGCAGCCTCTGGTTTGTGTCCTCAGTGGGGGACAGGTGGCATCGCAATGGGAAAAACGTGCTCCCCAGATTGGGCAGGAAGCCCAGCTGTCAAAGACCTGGTCACCATGGAGACAAGTTGCACTTTAGCCCACGCTGCCATTTAAGGCCCACATGATAGTGTACCTATGGAAAGTCACAGTGCAACTCGGCAGTTGGGCTTAAAGATGTCCCACATTGGTGTGTTGGAGAAAGCGGGGCTTTTGTGCATTCAGAGCCAAATGCCAATTGTTATGACGATTTTTCAGTAACTGTACAAAATTTTGTGGCAGCCAAGGAACAGTTTATGTCTCCACTGTAGGACCACAATGCAATACTGGAATCATTACTCATAGGGTGTTCCCATCTCTGTGATGACCAGGACTGCATGGTACTAAGTGTTTATGGAATGGCTCCTTATTCTGAAACTGTGTTTTTTTATAACCTAATCCCAATTTGTCTTGTTGTGGTGAACTTTTGCAACACAACAGATTTACTCCCTCAGTTCAAGGCTGAAAATACAACGTGGCCTTTACTTTTATAAAAACATTGGCCTTTGGTCACAAAGCAGGATTTACAAAGCAAGCAATTGTTTATGAAAGAAGTATTTATATATGATCTGAAGTGCATTGAAAAGATGGATGGAGTAGCTGAGGTAATGAGCTAGTGATGGCAGCCATGGGTTTTCTTACATAATATTTCATGCTAAGATGTTTTAAGTTTAAAAATGTAATGACATTTATCTAATTGCAGTGCTGTACTTCTTTCAACTTAATACTTTGGTTTAGAAATATCCACCATTCCACCAACAAAAACTATTGTAGGAATTCAGAATTATACTTCCTGCTACTTAACATAGACTCCTGTGGGAACATCAAGATTTTCCTAAGACATTTTCCTTTAGACTTAGCAGATGGTTTACTGAGGTAAACCACATCATAAATAAAATGAAATACTAGTTGAATTCAATGCCAGCATGAGAATGTTAATGTTTATCTGTAAAAAATACATATTTAAGCAGTATGTTTATTTTCGCATTGCCATTGACGTAGCTATTCAATCTGTAAACAGATATTAAACCACAACCTTTCGCTGTACCCACTTTGTATTAGAAAAGAGTTAAACAAATCTTGAGGGATAACAGTTTCTCCACTGCACTGGAGATAATGAAACCCATGGATTGTCATGTTAATATGAATGAAAATTAAAAAATGACCTTCGGTAGTTTTGCCCCGCTGCAACTGCCGTCTGCAAGCAATCTGTGGAGGTCTCAGGTTTTCATCCACTTTAGCTCATTGAGGTTGCCGTTTTATACAAATCAAAAACAGAGACACGGTATGAGCCATCTCCAACAAAAGGCCTTTATACTACCCTAAATCTTGCAGGCCCCAAGGATTCATCATTTTTACTCTGTCTATCTCTTGATGCCAAAACTCAGTGTCACTGGATGAGTTTGGATCATGTTGCTCTGTGGACCATTGTACAGAGAAACATACTATTTAGGCATTTAGGAGTAAGTTAAGAATGAATATTTTTGAGTTTCAAACAGGCGCTAATGCTCTTACCACAAAGCCAAATATGCTCAGACAGCAGAAATACAGGGCTGCTGCTGCTGCCTAGTCCACAGGCACGTATCGCGTTACAGGCCAGACGCTGGGACTGACCGCGCTGCAGAATGTGGAATGCGGAATGTGAGACAGGACCAGATCACAGGTCACCAGTCAGCTCTGCCGTGGCATTGGCACACTATCCAGGAAGAAGAGTGAAGATATACTACACTGTATGACGAAAAGTATGTGGACACCTGAGCATCGCCCCCATATGTGATTGTTGAACATCCCATTCCGGACCCATGGTCATTCATATGGAGTTGTACCCATTCAGCCACAAGAGTCATCAGTGAGCTTGGGCACCGATATTGGCGAGAAGGCCCAGCATGCAATTGATGTTCCAATTGAGCCCAAAGGTGTTCAGTGGAGTTGAGGTCAGGGCTCTGTGCAGTCACTCAAGATCTTCCACACCAACCTGGGCAAACCATGTGTTTATGGAGCTCACGTGGTGCATGGGGGGCATAATCATGCTGGAATAGGAAAGGAGTTTCTTTCCCAAAATGTGGCCACAAAGCTGGAAGCACACAGTTGTCTAGAATGTGTTTGTATGTTGCATGGGTGAGGCTGAAACAGCTCAGCCCAGTCATCAGAAGGGGGTTCCACATACTTTTGGCCATGCAGTGTAATTTGCACTGTGTGGGAAGCAATGGTGCCACACAGTCTTGCTGAGAGTGGTTTGTTGTGTGCTTGACATGCATGGTTGCAGTAATTGTATCCAAGTAATTACAGCATTTCCACAGGTGAGGTAAAGTTTAAAACAGGGGAATTTTGGCAAATACAAATGTTTACTTTTAAACTATTATGTCTCAACAATAAAAATGGCTGTGCAAACATACTGGGTATCACAGTATTCACAGTACAGACCACAGAGTCCAAGCAACAGCAGGGAAATAATGATGTTTATTCTATGTGTAATATTATAGGATTTCCGTATTTCCCCATAAAGAAAATTCCACAAGGAACAATACTGGAGTATCTTATAGTCTTCAGCAATTTTGTACTGAAATTGCTTTTAGCCTTGCCTCTTCACGCTGCTTTATTTTTAGAAGCCTAACCATCAATCTGATCACTGTCAAATCCGTGTCATGACAAAGAAGCAATTTTGGCCCTACAAACCAATCCTACCACCAACACCATCTCTACTGTTGCTAAAAATACCTTACATTAACCTCCTCAGTGCTGAAATTGAGGGCATCAAAGCAGGTTATCTGTCTCAGGTCAAGAAACTCATCATGCTTTTCACCGCCCCAGGTCCAAAGAGAGGCTAATTGCCTCCATGTGGTTGACTGCTGACTCTGCCATCAGTCAAACACTGAAACCCAAAAAGGGTCTTGTTAGTCTTCTCCACAGCTTGTCCAGCTGTACAGCTGCTGAGGCACCATGGTTAGGAATAGAGTGTTGGTCAATGCGGCCAACCTCAGGGTCACCGTGGAAGGACCTAGTGAAGAACATGTTTCCTAGCAATGAGGCTTCATGTTTAGGTTATCTGTGACTGTGCCTACCCGGGGAATTCAGATTTATTATGAAGACCGAAGTGTGCTGACAATTAGAAGATATACACTTATAAGATACATCACATTGTTGGCTTTTTGTTTAAACTCCATTATCCCAGAGAAGGTTCAGCTGGAGTTTTGCAATCCACTGTATATCCACAGAGGTATTTTCGGATGATGCATCTGGATTGAAGTGTGGAGGCTAAATGATCTTTGGCAGCATGAGTATTTTTGCCTTGCTGCTCTGATGGTTTTCAAACTCATATCTGTCCTGCAGGTCAGGATGCTCCTGTGCTGGGTGCTGGGCACCCTCCTTATGTCTGCAGTGGTGCCAGGCCTCTGCCAAAGTGGGGATGGGGACTGGGGGTCAGGGGAACCCTCGCAGACTCCTAGCAGAAACCTGCTTAGTGAGCCTAAGGATGTACCTGAGGAAAGCAAGCAAGCAGGCGAGGTTGACCCTGAGCAATGCTCCACACGGTTCTACACATGCCCTGTCTCTGCACGTCGACTCCGTGCCATGAAAGAGGAGCTCATCTACCTTCAGGCTATCCAGCAAGGCAACCAGGCAGTGCTGGAGAACTTGGTCCAGTACATTAGTGCCGAGATGGGGGAACAAAGCTACCAGGATGTGATTCAGGAGAATGTGGCTGGCATCAAAGAGGACTATCTGAGCTGTGAAGGTGTGGTCCAAAAGGTGGAGGAAGACTTAAAAACACAGCTAGAAGGAGGCACCCTGGAGATCTTAGCAGGGACACATAAGTAAGTGAGGTTTTGGCCCCTTATGTCTGTGCAGATTTTTCTCCTCAAAGTCAATATGACTTGACTTGAATATGTTATGACAGGCATTGTTTCCTCCAAATCCCTCATTAATTACTAGGCTAAACCTGTTCAAGTGGCAATGTGCATTCAGTAAGGACATTAATGCTGGTTATGTTTTTTTTTTTTTTTCCCAGAATTAGAGAGGAGTCCCTTGCCTTTGACAGCATGGTGAGCTCAGTGGCAAGCATAGCCCAGAAACTGGACAGTTCAACCCAGAGCCTTCATGCTTCCTTTACCAAGCAGCTGAAAAAGTTCCTGGTTACCCAGAACTAGAGAAACTTTCTCTTCTAAAGATAATTTGTGGCTTTCTGGTTACTGAACAGGAACAAGTATGACTTACAGGAACCATTTGCAAAGTGTGCTCTCAAAACCGGCTTTCTCTTCAGGAAAGCTGTTCAGTCTGATAAATGTCTGCATTGTTGAGCAATGGAGGGTGAAACTGTATCTAAACAATTCAGTTTAGTATCGGTGGCAGATTAAATGAAAGAAAACAAATGTGAAAACTTTCAACATTGTAGCTTTCAGTAGCAGAGCACCATTACCATTTGTCATCATATTGGACCTTAAAGTGTGTAACTTCTTTTATTTAAAGTATCTGCTAAATATATATTTCCTCCACCGATTCATATGCATTACATCAAATGTGATATTTTCAGCTTCATTCAAAGTTTAACTGATCACTGAGCCAAATAAGTACATAAATATAATATGCAACACTTATAGCTTGTTCAGTGCTATTTATTAAGTATTAATCATATTGAATGAGTAAGCCTCAAATTATTAGTATGGCAATTTTTCTATAATAATGTATAATAATCTAGCAATGTATCTGTCTGTGTTCTCTGAAACGACCTTTAAATCTTCCAATTTAGGGATGTCTCAGTGTTCTCCTATCATATTTTACTTTATATAACAATGCTACAGTTAACACCATTATTGTTGGCATCCATCATGAAAATGAGCAAATATTAATGTAGAAAATAAACAACAAATATAATAAGTTGTATTTTGGGCTCAAACACATGGGGAAGTCTACACTTTCAATACAGTAACTTTTTAAACATAAACTTTTTTGGGTTGTATATTTTTTCTGTGAAACGTAGGTTTCAAAATTAGTGGTGGCCCTGAAGAATATTTAAAATAAAATTAAACAAAGTGGGATTTGTTATGAAATTCTATGCTTTTTAGTTGGTCTCAGTTTCTAGGAACCATATTATCTTTCACCAGTTCTAGGGTTTAAATATGAGATCACATGCATGTAAAATCCTTTTGTCATCCATCACCATGGGGTAAACCAAAGAGTGTTCAGCTGAAAGGAAACAGACGGTTATTAACCTCCACAGATGGGAAATGGAAATCAAAAAATACAAAAACAGCGGAAAATACCACTAAGTACAGTCAGGGCAGTAATGAAAAGTGTCAGAAGTCAGGAACATTTGCAAATTTGCCAGAAAGAAGACCCATGTGCATATTGCCCCAATGCACATTGAGGAACCTGGTGAAGAAGAAAAAGAAAAATCCAACTTTGGCCTCAGAACTGCAGTTTAGTGGCAACTTGGAGTTATCACGTTTCAAAATTGATTGAGAAGCCACTTCCATGTCAACAAGCTCTTTGGATAGCTTATACAAAAAAGAAATCCTTGCTGAAGGTAACCCACAAAGTGCAGCTCCTGGACTTTTCCAAACATCATTGGAACTGCAGAGTTGTTTGCTGTGACCAGATGAGACCAGAATTGAACTTGTTGGTTATTGGTATCTTTGTAAATAAAAGAGAACTTCATACAAACAAAAGCACCTATACCCACATTAAAATGTGATGGTGGGTCACTGATTCTCAGGGGCTGCTTTGCTCCTAGTCATTCAGGAGCTCTTATTATGATCAATGACATACAAAGAATCAGGATATTCTAGGCCAAAACCTGGGTGTTTCCCTCAGAAGGTTGAAACTTGGTTCTAAGTGACCTTTCAGCAAGATAATGACATACATCTAAATCAACACAGAAATGGTTGTGGGAACACAAAACCGGTGTTTTGCGATGACCGTCTCTGGATTTGAAAGCTGCTAAAAACCTGCGGTCTGAATTGAAGACAGCAGTGAGGATCAATCTGTGTTCATCAGCGCCAATTTAAGCATCTAAAGGAACTTGAAATGTTCTCTGTGGAGGAATGGTCCACCCTCCAGTCTTGTCAAACACTACAGGAAATACTGTCTTTCTCTCCGGTGAGGCTTCACCAAAGTATTAATTGTGGAGGTGTTAATAATTCTGAAACCTTTGTTTTGTTGGATCTCTGTTTCTGTTATATGCTTATATAAGAAAAACAATGTTGTGCTAAATTATAAGTACATGGCATCCTCATATGTTTAAGCCTAAAACATGACCCACTGCGTGTGTTATTCATTTTATATTAATTTCTGCTCATTTTATAAAGGGTGCCAGGAATTACGGAGTCGACTGCATATCCTGGCTTGGTCTGGTGTATTTTCTTACGTTTTCTTTTTCACAGCTAACATGACAGACTGCTCCAAGGCTATTTATCGGAATCTGCGCTTCATTGCTGTTTTTTTCTTCTGAGTTTGGCGGGTCCAACTCCAGGACCGTGGGCTGAGCACATGCATACGGACAGGGACACCCCCCCCGCGGAGGGGGGCTCCACTGTGCGACACAACACGACAGCGGGGCTTCACGTCATTTCAAGCACCTCTTCCTTTTTTTTACTGCATATTCACCTGTCTGTGGTGGCTTTATTTTTTAGCTTCGTATTTTTAATAAAGATTGTTTTATCACACAAGATGTACTGCGTTTCTTCCATGCCTTTGCACCTTCTTACTGCAATCTGAAACAGAAAAACACATCCTCTGTTTATTTATGTTATTGCTCATCTTTAAATCCGAGTAGAAAAAGCGACAGTTAACTGTCTTGTTTCATTATTTACACATACTTAAATGTAAACGAAAATATGGCACGGGTTCTTGCCTCAGCAAGCTGAGCAAAATATGAAAGGAAAAACAAGGGCAAAACATATTTGAATATTATCTTTCAGCCTGCAGTTCCTGTCATTATACGGATTTTTAACAAACAGGTACGTGAATGTTAACCATTTTCCTGCCAATCTGAATAACATTAGGAAGCAGTTCATGTCTCACGAACAAAAACCTGCGCTAGAGAACTGCAAGAAATACGTCCAGCAACACTTTCACGCGTATTAATTAATTTTACAGTTTTTATTTGCTGTGTGCCTAACTTACAACAGCGTGTGCTCAAATACCCATTGGTTAGTTATTAATTATGCTTAATTTTTTCTGGAAAAAATTTTTTACAACGAACGTATGCGTTTTTATAATTTAAGTGAAATATTCGCATGTTTAAGCTTAAAGACGTCATGTTTGCAGTGATGAAGAATATGGTCTTGAAAAGTTTAACATAATTTTTCTGCACTGTGGCACCGCGCGCGCCTTGCGTCATTTTGGCACGCGCCTCCTCCTTTCCTAACTCCTACGCGCGGGCGCGAGCGACTCGCGTGCCCGACGGCGCGTCTCGCTACTTGCTGACGGACAGGCTCGCGCTCACGTCCCGCCTCCGTTTGCTGACGTCACTCGCATCGGGCACTTTCCCAGGAGTTAAAGAGGCGCGTGAAGAGTGACGGAGAGGCAGTTTCCTTCAGGACCGGGAGCTGTGAGGGACCCAGGCAGAAACTTTGACGAGAGGAAAAGTCGGAAGAAAACATTTTATTGCTCAGCTGTCCACATCGCGTTTTACCCCGATCTCTGACAGAAAATAAAAACCGTGTTCTACAAGTCCGTTCTTACTTGCCCAGAAGACTTGCAGGAAGCGCCTTCGGGCAGGTACGATTTCCTCAGGCGTTCGATTGCCCTCGCCTCAGTTTTGCAGGAAAATGCGTGGCACCATAACTTCTTGATATGCAATTAAAATAAGATTAAAGAGTGTGAAGAGTTGCAGAAGTTCGGCAATACTCTCTCTTTATTATTTATATTATTCGCTTTTTTTTTCCTTGGGTACTTGGGTACTTGACCGGAAGTGGCAAAGCGCATTTTGACGCAAGGGAAAGCGTTCAGAATTCGTGATTTCATCCTTCAAAGTGGTAAGTCAGAGATACCTGTCATCAGGAGGCGTACTGGTTAGGGATGTTGTTTTACAGTCACTACAGTAGGGCTGATGTTCAAATCTCCGCTCCTGCTGTAGTTCCTTTACCAAGGCACTTACCCTGAATTGCTACAGTAAAAATATTGCATGAAAGGGAATTGTTGCATAGTTAATTTTCTAACGTTTTAAGTCATATTGGACAAACGAATATGTTTCGCTGTTTTCCTTTATTACCGTTTTTATTGGAATTTATCTTTATTGTACTTCATCTTTAGTCTGCATGTGTAAAAAATAAACGTGCATGTTCTGTTCCTGTCCTACAGGTTATGCCAAACAGAAACATCTCAGTGAGTATGAAGGGTGCAGGGGAACCTTTGGACAGCACCCGTATGCTTGGACAGTGATGCACATGGAAGGAGGTGATCTGGGACTTGAGCGCAATAGTTTTTTGAGGGTCTTCCCATGCAGCACTCAGTGTGCAACCTCTGCAGTTTCAGCACCACTACATGGAGAGCTCCAGTTTGTTCCTAGCTTCAAGCTTGTCTAACTGACTGAACTGAATGCTCCCTTGCCACTTTTTAAACTTTTGTTGGTTTGCAAATGCACATTTGTAAATATTATTTACATTTTTGCTGTGTTATCCTAATGCCATGTTTTCCTGGGACCACTGCGACTCTCTGAACTCCAGCATGTGTTGTTTCTGCTGAATGCAGCCCCGTTTATTCTTGCATGCTGAAATGCTGAGGATGACAGCAAAGAACAGTTTTACAAATCATTCCAGGAGATTTTTTGCTTAAAGTGATTCCAGGAAGATATCTTCAGAGAAAACCTTTTCCTGGACAAACCAAACCTTATGATTTCTAAAGAAGCGATTAACTCCCAGGGGCAAATATGGAACGTGGTTTTCCTTTCACATTCTTGCCCAAGATCACATTTCTCTGCTGCTTCTTCTTATGTAAGTCAAGTAAGTGCAAATATCTCTACATTCACTACTTATTCAGTAAGCATCACAGTATTCGAATAAACACTAGACTTCCTCTTATGTTTATATGTCATATTTAAAAATCTCACAAAAGTGTGTTGAATGACACACTGACTGAGTCATACAGTTTGTGCTTTGCCCTTCACTTGGATTAGCAAATACAAATGTCCCAGCATTTATATTCTCTGCCAGATCATGGGTATTCTTGTGGAGTGATGCCCACCGAAGGAGGATTCCAAAATCCCCAACATCTGAGGCAAACAGAGAGCAGAGTCCTCACTGGGAAACACTGAGCTTGTGGGATATGCTGACAGAACCAGTGTTCTAGACACCCTTTTATTTTGCTTTGACAGAAAGCATTGCCCTGAGCTGCCTGGTTGAACAGACTCAACATGCTGAGATATTTGGCCTTGGACAGCTCAGTCACAATCCCCTCTCAGATCTTTTCTTATGGCCTGCTTTGGTCTCATCGTGGGCAAGGCTTTTGACAACACAGCAGACAGGTTTTGCATTGGAATGCCCTGCATCTAATACAAATGTTTATGTAGGCATTTAATTAACTATTTAAATACAAAATAATTCAGTGGTCACCAGACTGCATCCTGCATGCTACAGAGTAAGCTGGAATTTAGTCATTATTATTCCAGGATACTGATTGAATGACTCGTATATTTCAAATTACAGCTGAAACTGATTTTTCAACTACATTGAACTAAATTTTAGAAAACTTTTGAAACACGGCCCATTTTCTCTGTTTTTGTAAAGTGCCATTATTATCATTCAATACAACTATTTGATAAAGTTTATTAGTGGACTGAGGAAGGACAGTGTGTCAGCAGCTAATGCATTTAGTTTCATGTGATTCAGTGAACTTCCCAGTCAAAGTAAATTTAATAAAAAGCTCATCTGGAAGGAGAGGACGCCGCCTTTAGTTTTATTGCCCTCCACCATGGTGGTACTGTTTTACACTGTGTCACAAAGAAACAATGCACATTTTTCCCTCCTCCTTTGTGGTACAGCTGCATAAGAATATAGCAAAGATCCCCAGCTATGAGAGCTATGGCAAACCATTTTTCAGTATGATTTAAACAATGCAGCTTAAGTTTAAGTTTTTAAAGCTATGTAGTTTAGGATAAATTAAAATGGTTGTAAAAATTGATTATAATTCTGGGACCACTATTAAATGATTATGGATTTAATAATAATTACCAGACTTTCAGCTGAAGAAAATCACCGATATACATAAAAAGAAACTGCTCTGAATCAGCACATTATCTTTATGTTTAAAGTATAACATATTAAGACGCTTGTAGTATTTCTAGGTTACTGATTAAGTCCCCTTGTGTACAGATAATTTTCACTGACGTCCCTATCATCTGTTAACATTCTGTAAGTCTCAGGCAACAGCCATGTGGTTCCTCTTTTGAGCATACAGACAGCACAAAGGCACACATCTTTTAAAAAAGCACCTGAACAGTAATGTTCAAACTCTTATCTACCTGTAGGCTATATTACTGTACGTATGTTTTCTTACTGAACAGAGCATATATACTGAAAATATTTATCTTTGTCTCTCCTGCAGTATTCTGCCATGAGGAGTCGCACTCACATGCAGAAGATGAGCTCTTCAGGAAGCTCTTTATTGGGTACAACAAGTGGTCCAGACCTGTACCCAATATTTCTGATGTGGTCATCGTGAAGTTTGGCCTCTCTATAGCTCAGCTGATTGATGTGGTGAGTGGAGGTTGAGTCTGTCATGAATTGTGAGTAAAATGGTGCTGCTATGTATTCAAAAAGTGACAGGGCTGGAGTTGCCCATTTACTTACTCAACCGTCACTTTCAATAGGCTTTTTTGCTACAAGCAACCTTGCAAAGTTATGTGCCCCATCCTAGGTACATTTTTTCCCTGATTACGCACTTGAATCTAAAATCAAGAAGAAACCAGACTCTTGGACCTTCAGATCCCATAGTTTGGATTGCTTGTGCATCTTTTCAATTAGGATGTTAAAGTTGAGACAAGACCCATTGACCTTTTTTTAGTCACATTTACCCTCCCTTTTTATCCGTGCCATCCTCATCTGGACAGAGTCCAGCTTTCTGACTCATCTGGTCCCCTCTCCCCTCTCTACAGGATGAGAAGAATCAGATGATGACAACGAATGTCTGGCTGAAGCAGGTAAGGTGCCAGAGGCTTTAGAAGGGCTCTACACTGGCAAGGACTGAGCTTGAGCCCAGCCCCTACTTGTGCAGATTTTGTAGTGGGGCAGCATTTGGTGTCTCATGTTGCTCCAGAAGCCAGCAGATCTGTTCAAGTTGTGTTTGACACACCAGCATTGTAGGCTAACCATCATGTCCAGCATCACTATGACACCGTAAAAAAATAATGCTTGCATGAAATCTCTGTGCTATTTATTGCCGTTTTAGATATGTGTAATGGCAGAGCGCCTGTTCACAATAGATTTATAAAGGTATTCTGTGTTAGTAGACTCATAAAAATATTAACTTTATTTAAGAATCAAGAATTAGAAGAATAAAGATTTTAACATTTTTAAACATTCTTTGCAAGGCTTTTTTGTGATCCATCTGTCAAGATGCAGAATGATGTTAAAAAATATAGTAATTTTGTGACCCCAAGTACATTTGACAGACAGATAACATTCGTCCTTTTTCTCTTAGGAGTGGAATGACTACAAACTGAGATGGAAGCCATCAGATTATGACAACGTGACTTCAATCAGGGTCCCCTCAGAACTTATTTGGGTGCCCGATATTGTTCTGTACAACAAGTGAGCCTGTCATTTAACTAAAATAGCCATTTTCTGAAAAACAGACCCCTCAGGTGTACCTGCAAGGGTCATGTTGCCATAGCGTTTAGTATTTCCTCAGTGCAGCTATGAAAAGGATGTGACAATGCATAACAGGCAGGTTGGTGCTCTCTTACACAATGATAGTGTGCCCTCTAGTGCTGAGGTCTAAATTGCACTCAAATACAGTGTTTAAAGGTAAGCGAAAGCCAAATTTAATATACTATTTTGAATATCAGTGGACACTAAGTAACATAGAAATTGCACTGTCTTTGTTTCATTCTTTTATGAAAAGCCTACTGTCAAATCTTATCAGAAAGAAGTCTTGTTTAATTTGTTTTAATTCTGACATTCTTGACCAAATTAACACGTGATCTTTTGTGATGCGCACATAGTCCCTCAAAAATAATGTTGTTTACATCAGAGACCTTGGTCTGTTAAAAATAAGAAAATTCCCTCAGCAGTTAATTTCTAGCTTGTTCCACATTTAATGCAACATTTAAGAGTTTTAACTGGAGGGTTGGAACTTTATTTTTTTAGCATTTTGACTATTACTGATGGGGTTCATGATATGAAAATGTTCTGAAAAATGATGTTGGTTTAGTAGTGACAAACAAAAATAAAATTTTCAAACATTTTTCTACTGTATTGTGTGCCTCAGCCCAGATGGTTGGTTTTAATGGAATTGAGAGGGTCCGTGCTGGTTTCAGTGGGATTCATTGGCCGTGTTACTCTCTCCTTTAGTGCAGATGGGGAGTTTGCTGTGACGCACATGACCAAGGCTCATCTCTTCCACACGGGCCTGGTGCGCTGGGTCCCACCAGCAATCTACAAGAGCTCCTGCAGCATCGATGTTACCTTTTTCCCCTTTGACCAGCAGAACTGCAAGATGAAGTTTGGCTCCTGGACATACGATAAGGCCAAGATTGACCTGGAGCGCCTTGAGAATACGGTGGACCTAAAGGACTATTGGGAGAGTGGGGAATGGGCCATCATCAATGCTGTGGGCACCTACAACACCAAAAAGTATGACTGCTGCCATGAGATCTACCCAGACATCACCTACTTTTTCATTATCCGTCGGCTCCCCCTCTTCTACACCATCAACCTCATTATCCCCTGCTTGCTCATCTCATGCCTGACCGTTCTGGTCTTCTATCTGCCTTCTGACTGTGGTGAGAAGATCACCCTGTGCATCTCCGTGCTCCTCTCTCTCACAGTCTTCCTTCTACTCATCACTGAGATTATCCCATCTACTTCGTTAGTCATCCCACTCATTGGCGAGTACCTGCTGTTCACCATGATTTTTGTCACGCTTTCCATCGTCATCACGGTTTTTGTGCTCAATGTACACCACCGCTCACCCAGCACCCACAAGATGCCCCGCTGGGTGCACTCAGTTTTCCTGGAGTTCATTCCACGCTGGCTGTTCATGAAAAGGCCTGTGCCAGATGGGAGGCGACGGCGACTACTATTCCAGCAGAGGGCGCACCCTCAATGCCAAACACCCCACCTCAGCACCTCCAAGAGCTGGCTGCAGGAGACAGACATTGATGCCTGCTATGGGGACATGGAGCTGAGTGCCCAGCCTCCTCTGCACACAGCCTCCCCCCACCTGCCTGGCTCCAGCCCTAAGCCCCAGCAGCAGACCTTGCACCACAGACTGGATGGTGTAGCCCGGCAGCTAGGAAGCAGGATCAACCCTGTCAAGCGTACCATCAAAATTGACAACCTGGTGTCAGACGCCACCTTCTCCCTCTCCCCCGGTTTCATCCATGCGCTGGAGGGGGTGCACTACATTGCCGACCACCTGAGAGCAGAGGACGCCGACTTCTCTGTGAGTGTTTCATGTGGCTGCAGAAAATTTGTGTCCCATTTGCTCCAAACAAGTTTTGCAAAAAATTTCCTTGCAAAAATTGTTTTAAAAAAAGTGTTATATTATTAAATGATATATTTACAGAAAAAGCCCACAATGAGACAAATTTGAATATAATGCAATTGATTATTGAATCCTGCCCTCCTGCTCCCTTTTCAGTTGACAACTCCTGACAGTAATGGTTTTACAGAGGACAATGTATATTTGAATGAAAGGTTTCATTAGTATGATTAGCATTGTAGTTGTGCTGGGGTGGCTGGGACTGTGGCTCTCCCATCATGTGGTGTTATATATTTGTAAATACTGATAATTACATGTAATTGGTTAGGGGGACATATTTTTAGGATTGGTTAACCTCTCTGTGTTCGCAGTGTTTGACAGCTTTGAGGTGGGTGTGTTGTACTCTTTGACCGCTGGTGCTTAAACAATGCTGAACAGAAACAAAGTTCATTTTCCCACAGTTCAGTCTCCCGAGCTGCCCTTACATAATGTTGCCTACAGCACGGTTAAAGAGGATCATTTCAATATAATTATTCGAGTAGTATTTGTATTTATTTGTTACATATACATTTAGTTTGTAATAAATATTTCCTATAGGATTTTTTCTTCTCACACAGTAACTGGGAGACTGAGTGAATTTTTTTTTTTTTCCGCAATAAGGTGACTCCACATTATACACATTTTTTGGACCCCCCTTTAAACCTTAGGATGGGCTTTTACTGCATAGTTTATGAGTGTTTTTATTAAAGATTAGATGTTTGCTTTGCCTTAGATGTAAAGTATCCCCACCAAAAAGTGCTCAGAATTGTTGACTCCTCACAGTTTAACTAAATGACTGATCAGATATTTTTTTGTCTTCACATTGTCAACCTTCTTCTCACTTATTTTCATCTCTTCACCTAGGTGAAGGAGGACTGGAAGTATGTTGCCATGGTGATTGACCGCATTTTTCTGTGGATGTTTATCATCGTTTGCCTCCTTGGCACAATTGGGCTCTTCCTGCCGCCCTGGCTGGCCGGTATGATCTAAGCCAACGCATGCAGCTAGACACGCTGAGACCACAGCGCCAAAAGCGCATGAAGGTGGTACAGCGCAATGGATGGAAGGGCTCTCGTTTCAGAGGTGCTACTTGTCAAGTGGTATCAATGAAGAACACAATCTGATTCGCCACTAAGGACACATTTTGAGTCAGACTCCATTATTATTTAGATGGAATTGCTTCTTTTGGTAAAGATGTTTCATTCTGCTGGAACTGACTTCATTATACGAACAATATTTTAATATTTTGAAATGTAAACATCTACTTTACTGTATAATAAAATAATACAAAACTTAATCCATGCATATGTAACTGGTAATGGATGAAAGAAAAGCACTGTGTAGTGCTGGGGTACCTCTTGTCCACACTCCAGGCTGAAACGCCACACTTGTTTCGTGCTGAGAAGAACATAGGCAGGTAGGAGATATAAAGGTGTCCGTAGTTCAGGGAGCTTCTTGTTGACAAACAGATGTTTGCATTGCAGAGCTCAGCATGAGTGCTAATGTTGTGTGCTACTCAGGTGTTGATGACAACCTTTCACCATGCAATGGATGTAGAACCAAAATCCACAAAATCTAAGCAGATGGTGCTCCAGTATCATGGAGTTCTTACAGTGTAAGTTTTGTTCTTCACCTCAAGACCTTGATGTGATCCAAACAAAAACATCAGTACCTGACTTATGACTGATTTATGGTAACATCTTCGCAAAGCAGTAGTATTTTAAATTAAAATGTTCTCGCTCATCGGGTTTAGTTTTTAATTTAATACCATATACAATAAACATCGAATGTACAGATTAAACGTGGTGTTCACACAGCAAATCTTTATATAAACCATCATATAAACTCTTTATATTTGTAAGGGATGACTGCATTCCTGTGTACAGTCTATGCTGTCAGTCACATTGCTAGTCCAGCATCTGAAACACGTGTGTGTGTGTGTGTGTGTGTGTGTGTGTGAAGCTGTATGTTTGCCTTTATAAAAACCAGTTGTATTTTTTAAAAATTTCACGTTGTGTTCTGCATAGATAACGGCTTTAGACCTGCCTGGACAGATCCATGATTAAGGGAAATAAAAATTTTAAAAAGTCAAAAGACATTAAAATGCTGGCTAACCTGGTGTTGACACCTGTCACACACTGGTGTACTTAAGTGGGCTGACGGGACAGAGGTGGTGGCCTGCAAGCGACTAGGAAGAGTCCAGTTTTGGCTTAGCTACATTGGCACGCACCCGGGCCTGGTCCACTGCATCCAGCAGGTTCTTGGAGTCCATGGCCAGCGTGTGGGCAGCAGCCAGCATTTGCTTCTTGCACTCCTCCTTGAGAGAGGTGATGGCATTCTGCTGGGCCAAGCGCATCTTGTTGATCAGCTCTGCCATGTCTTTGTTCAGCAGCTTCTGAGTGCCTTCGATCTGTAAGTGTTGTAGAGACAAATACTCTGTCAGTGCACTTTCATCCACTACAGAAGCTGGTGTTTGTTGTCCGGTGTGCACTTTAGCAGAGACACCACATAGGAAGGTGAAGTCCACAGGCACTGAGGGTTCTGTTAGGAAGATGCATTATAAACAGAAGAAAATTAATTTGTGAAACACAAAGGACTGAACAGCTGGCAAGAACAGAGCACGTTCGGCTGAGCTTGACCACATTCAGTTACGTGTAGAAGAAGGGCTGCCAGCTCGGCATTGTCACGCTGCCTCCGGGCGCCTCGCGCCGAAGAGCTGTGGAATTTCACACGGCTAGGAAACTCCAGGGGCTCCAACACAGACAGAGGAAGAGAGAGAGATGAATGGGAGAGGGTACCTCGGTCCTGATGGAGTCGTGGAGGGTGGGAAGGACATCATCTACACTGTGAATGAGACTGCGCAGCATCAGGCCCACTGACTGGAACAGAGGGACAGAGATGGACACAATGTCCCGATTGGGACAAGAACACAAGTTCCACAGGAGAAACAGGCTTCTAGTGGATCTACTGCAGTTCTTCAGTCACACCTCTTCTAGCACCAACATAAGCAAAGAATATAACCAAACAAGCCATGCATTCTTTTTATTGAACTTAAATGATCATAAATATTTTATAAAAAGTGAATTAACATCTCAAATTATTGTGAGCTGTTTTTCTGATGCCTTTTTCCAGAGATTTACTATATTTGGATACTACTTGTATGAAATGAAAATTAACAAAAGAATTAACTTGGATAATTTGTGTTTAGATGACTGAAGCTAGACAGGGGAGCAGCTGTGAACCACATAGCTTTGGTGTGAATACAGGTGTGTTCTGCCGGACTGTTGACCATCAGCCTACCTTTACTGCATTAACATAGTCGGACGGAGGCAACGTGTTGACATCGTTCTTCAGCTGCACCACCAGCTTCACCAGCTCCATGACGAAATGGTACACCTGGTCATTGGAGCGGTCCAGCTCTGCTGTGGGGGCCGGCTGCACATAGGCGGAGTAACAGGGAAAAGACCGTCCATCGGTACATGCTCGCATGGAGATGCTTATTGCACGCTGACTTCAATTCAAGACACCTTCAGTGGATTATTGCACTTTTTACATTTAACTCCTAGGTATGACAAAGCAGATGCCCCTTCACAGTCAATAACTCTTTGTGCCACCTTTAGCTGCAATGACTGCAAGTAAATGCTTCCTGTAGGCCTGACATGTGTTGGTTTTATCCAGATATGTCTGTCCCCACTGCAGTCCAGATCACTAGATACCACTAAATGAGACCATGTTGCAGAGGGAAGTTCTTTCTTGCTGTACACTTCATAAGGCTATAACGCCACAACGCTAAAGCACAACAAGTTTAACAGAGGCGGAAAAGAGTGTCGCCACAGTTACCTTTGCAGTCAGTCTGGGGGGCTTCTCTGGAGGAGCTGTAAACTCAGCTGCACGGTATGAGGTGGCACAAGCAACGTGAGCAAAGAAGAGAGGTGACTTTCACTGGACACAATGAACTCCGGGATCAACATCGGTGGAACAATGCAAGGTTGTACAAACATTTTGATATTCTAACTTACATATTTAAAAAACAAACCTTGGAATGCAGAAACAAATCATCAGTAAACATATTTCATATTTAGCTATGAGTGACAACAGAATTAAGGAAATAAGCATCCTGCTGGGTCTTGTAAACTGACATCTTTCATCAGATGCAGCCAAGACTTCAGAGATTAAGATGGGTAAATCTGAAAGAAATGTAACCCCTTTTAACAGTAAATATACTATATTAATATTCAAAGTACCTGTTTGTTATTATACCTGTAAAAGTTACCTGTTTATTGAGAAGCTATAGGAGGTAAGATGCACCCTCTCAGTACAAACTGTTTTGTGTGCAGTACAAATGCAAAGACAGAACAAAGATGTCATAATCAGGACTCACCATATCCTTGCTCCTTCTCAGGTGTCATGGAAAAAAGAAAAAGGCACAACCTTAATGTAATATTTTCTAACAAAAATGCATACTGATGTAAATTTCTGTAGACAGCTTTGAAAAAGCACATTGAATACATGAGGGACAATGAACATACCAGTAGGGTTGGTATGTTGTCCGGCATCATGGGGTCCTGCATGACAGTAAAATGATTTTATGGTGAAATAAAGGCCACTGAAGACAAGACAAACCATAACATAGATCCTGGCAAAAGATATTTTGCTCTTATCAGTCTTTGGCCAAGTACCACAGTATGACTGCAGATATTTTTCTGCAGTGTGTTGTGCTAAATGTATCTTGAAGTAAGGGCTACTTCGTCACTAAATGTCTGTTCTATAAATTTTTGCCCCATAGTAATGTGCGTAACCTGGAGGTGGAATTAAAAATTTGTAAGTCAAATTACATATTACAACTACATAAAACAAAAGGAGAACAATGAATCCGAAGTTTAAAAAAAAAAAAAATGGGAAAAGCAGTAATAGCAAAATAAAAGTGGTAAAATATGAAGGAAGTCTTACTGGTCAGATATTACACAAATTTTAAATAGTGAGACAGAAGCTTCCAGAGTGAAAATTGAAAGCATAAATTACATTCTATTGATTTTTATCATGACATCTGAGTTGGAGATATGTGTATGATAACATATCAAATCATCTGTATGGGCAATAGAAATATTTCTCATCATATTGCTCTGTTTTCAGAAGAATAATGGCATGTGACTTGTTTATAATGCATTTTACTGCATACCGTGTTTATAATTCTCAGTGGAACTTAAACGTATTGTCCAAGAACTGATTAAAAAGTTGTAATATATCGACAATCGACACCTTTTTATTTGAATTAACTCAGCATCCTCTTTTTCTATTTGACTGGGACCAAAATTTATTGTGGATTCAATGAAGCTTTGAACAAACATAATTATTTCATGTACGCATCAACGTAGAATTTGTTTGCATGTTTAGCCTAGTTCAGCATGTTTAGGGTGGCCTAATGTATTTAGCGTAGGAAACCTAGGAAATGGGATAAGGGGTGCTGAGGAGCAGTGGTAGAGCAGCTGAGGGGCAGCGGTGGGACAGTACAGAATCCATATCCCTGCAGTCTCTCACCAGCAGCTTCTTCTCCTTCTCCAGCCACTTGTAGTCCTCCAGCATCTCCTGCTTCTGCCTCTTCAGGGTCTCCTGCATCCGCAGCCTCTCCATCTCCCATAGACGCTGGGCATCCTCCTTGCTAGATGGCTCGATGATAAACTCTCCCTCCTTCCCCAAAACACACACACACACGGAAATTAGTTATAATAGGCCAGACAAACCATTAGTGTGTACAGCTATCCATATACAGTAAACATAGATCACTTCTCGGTTCTTTTCTAGAATATATTATCTTAATTCTGCATCTTTTAAAAATAGTTCAATTGTTATATGACTTAATTACATTTTAAATATTACACATTTTTATACGACGTTATGTTCTAAGAATATTTTGTGGTGGTGCAAAGTGGTCTGATTATTGCTACACTAACTGGAACAGCAAGACTAATTTCAACGGATCTTTATTCATGCTGGCATTTTGTAATTTAACAACCTTCTCATCCAACATGCATTGGCAAAGAAGTGTAACATGGAAGGTAAAAAAGAAAAATATTTTCATGCAGTGTTAGCCAAACATCTGCAATCTCGTGACGGGTATTGCATGCAGGGATGCATCTCGGCACACAACACACAACAAAATGTGCAAGAGAAACGGTCACCAGAGCAGAAAATTCATCCATTAAAAAGTAAGCTGATGGAGGTGGACAGAAGGAAAGACAATGTTGGTACACCAATAAGTCACATTCTGTGTTAGTCAGGGGATGGCAGAGGCCTCTGCAGAACTTATTAGCAAAATCCACATCGGAACCAACGAACATCACTGAGTTTTTGAGAAGCTGAGAAAAACAACAAAAACAGAGCAGCATGAGCAAAAGCAGCACAGACGCCTGGCACACCTCGCCAGCACCATGAAACACACAGAAGCAGAGCGATGCTGGCCGGGAGGGTGCACATCCCTTCCCATGGAATCTTACCCCCATGCTGCGACGACGGGGGGACATTTTAGGTACTGTCAGCTTGTTGCTGGAGTCGAAGGGCGACTGGTAGTCAGATGGGCTAGTGATGGCGGGAGAGCTGGCGCACAGAGATTCAGGAAGCTGGACGCAGCGGTCAGACAAACATACAGATGCGCAGACACAATGAGGAAAATGTCACACACAGACATATAGAAGGTCACAAAAATTCAGAAAGACACAGCACACACACGAAGACACAAATGGGTACACACACACACACAAGCCTGAGCACATGGATGCTGAAAGACACATACAGGTACTCATAGGCTCACAGACTGTAAACAAACTGAAGGATATGCTGGATCAACACATTTTCCACCCATTTCATATTTACAGTCACAGCTAAAGTAAAGCTGCAGCCACTTCAGAAGGCAGAACAACTGATTTTTACTATTAGCCTTTTGAGGAAGTCTGTATAAAATATTTATTTACTGTCTCTGTCAGTGATCACACTGGGTAGCACAGTGGTTACAGCTGCTAACCTCCACTGGAAGGTCGCTGGTCCAAATCCTTTTGCTGTCATACCGTCGAGGAAGATATTTACCCTCAACGGGTCCAACAAACACGACTCAGGTGTGTAAATGGGTAAATCATTTTAAGTAGTTTGTTGTGTAAAAATAGCGGCGTCCACCTTGCTTTAGATTAAAGTGTCAGCTAATTAAATAGTCATGTAAAAGATATAACAGCATTAATATTGCGTAAAGGAAGCAAGAAAATGCACATTTAGACATTAATGTATGTGCTGACCCAGAGAGTGTCATTACAGGGAAATGAAGACATACCTGGATCTGCAGGCCCACACTGAGGGTATTTCCAAAGCGACTAGGTTTCATCCTTGATGGCTGCAAGACAAAGGTGACCAGATCACAAACCCAGGCCTCACGTGGAGACGCAGGTGTACCAGGACATCCAAGACAGGTGTGTAGATACCTTGGGCGGAGGCTCATTGAAGGTGAACTTGGGTTCGAAGATCTTGGTTGTACGCGACCGGTCTCTCAGCTGCTGCTCTGACTCCTGTTCTTTCTCCATCTTGTGTACATCACTGGGAGGGAAGGGCACACTCTTTAGCTCTGCTGCCTGGTTCAGCACAGCAAGACCACTGCGTTCTGATGTTTTGATGTCATGATAGGCAAGACACATTAGCGACTCTCAGCAGTAACCCTCATGCTGGCCGTGCCGTGAACAGTAAATCCTTACATTTTGTGTAGCCATATTAACATATTAACAGTATTACAGAGTCCGTTTAAAGTCTATCCCTTTCCGGACCTCAGTTTTACGAATTTGGAATTTTACAAACCATCACGAAAATATTCTCAAAAAATAGAAAAACTCAAAAATATCAAACACTTAATGAAGTGTTTAGCTTTATTGCAGAAAACTTAATTCATGCATAAAATAATGTTTTAAAAAATTCTGATGCTGTGTCTCTGAAAAGGACCATCCAACCGTCTTCACTGAAGAACTCCCGTGCCCTCTTGTAGCAGCATTCTGATTGAGCCGCGTTGCTCACATTCGGTTGAAAAGTGTAACTCTACTACATAGCACAGTACTCTACAGCATCGTAGTAAAAAAATACTACATTTAAAATACACGTTAGATGTTCAGTCACTATATCTCCTGCTCAATATAGTCTGGAAAATCTACGATGGACTGTGCATTTTTATTTGTGTCTTTTTATTATCTTTGTTATTATTATTTATGCACACATCTGTAAGATGAAGCTCTTAAAACAGAAGGACTCTATCTTGCAAGTTGACAGATCATCTTCACATCTTCATACACTTGAACTTCAACAGTCAGAATATTCAAGCAGAAGTGACTATGCAAAGGAGCAAATGACAGGGCAGAGCGCTGAGTACAGACTGGAACCTGTACCTCAAATTGCACACCAGCTCGGTGAACGTGGGTCTCTCCTTAGGGTCATAGGTCCAGCACCGGGTCATGAGGCTATAGAGTGTGGGCGGGCACAGCTCGGGTTTGGGCAGTCGGACCCCCTGCTCCAGCTGGTTGATCACATCCTTGTTCTCCAACCAGAAGAAGGGCTGCTGACCCCGGCTCATGATCTCCCACATGCACACCGCTGCACAGGAGCAGGAGAGCAGGGCCACAGTTCATACACACTCGACATTAACACAGCGTCTGGTAGAAGGACTACATGACTTTTTAGCACATTTTTAAAAACACCAAATTCCAAAGCAGTGGGTAGGTTTTGGCATTGTCGTGCAGCCTGCACAACCTTGCATAGACGCTCATAACAGATACTGTGTCTGCCCACTGGCACAGCTGGAGGCCCTGGATCTACCCATTCTGAGAGCTCAGAACTCAGGTGTTCCCGGACGACGGCCAACTAATCTGGCTGTCTTCCTTCTCCTTAGAAAAGCAGAAGAGTTAAGAAGGATAAAAAAAAAGCAAACCCATGAGCTGTTTCCCCAGTAATTCAACTACTGTCTTGTCTTCACACCAAACTGAACAATATTTATTCAGGAGTAGAGGCCCTCCGCAAATCGCACAGTCAAAGTAAATTAAATAACCTCCACTGTGAGACCCATAAAATCAAGATGTCTGACTGCAGCTCATCAGCATTTACCTTATTAAATGTATAACAAAAACAAGAATCCAGAACATCGCATTACATAAATGAACCATACATTTCAGCTATAAATGTATCCTATCCATGCTTTCTGTTAGAGAGGCACTTATTGCTATTAATGTGATAAGTAAATATTGGAGGGATGGGTTGCTGATTAGAAAATAAAACCAATGTCACTGGGAGACTCCTTCAGTGCTGAGCTGCACCAAAGTAAATACACGTATCAACATGTCAAAGCAGAGAATTGGATTCACAGGTCATAAAAGCAGATGAGCTCCTCTTCCCATATTTCACCTGACCTTCACTCACAATATTTTATTATTTCATAAAATGCTTTGGAACACTAATACTTCTGCAGCAGCATGATGGGCTTTAAATAATTCTGCTGTGCCTGAGCAGACCAGTATGGGACCCATCAATAGAGCATCGGGCTGAAAAGGATGTCGTGGGTGGATAATGTAAGTGGGCAGTGGTATGAACGATGGCACCCATACAATTTAAATGTATAATAAAAACACACCCATAAATGTGTGGGTGGAAGAAGATTTATTTAGTGTCAGTATTTCTGTGAGCAAGCAAAATGAGAAGTGGCCAAATGTTCACACACCCAGATGTGGGTTTCGCTTCATCTGGCACCGCTTCCCGACTTTCCGTTAATTGCCCTGTCCTTGCACAAATGAATCTGGTGCGGAGCCGCTTACCGAACATCCAAACGTCGCTGGCTGAGGTGAAGCGTCTGAAGTTGATCGATTCGGGCGCCATCCACTTGATGGGCAGTCGACTGACAGAGGCTGCGAGCCAGAACAGGATGGCTGTCATCTTTTTCAGTTCTCACAGAGTGTGCAGCACAGTCAGCAGTTCAGAGTGAACTTACCAAAGTCCTGCTTACAATTCCCAGTCTTCCCCTCTCCCCAAACAACTCAAATCCCATTAGATCTTAACCGTTCTTTTTTTCTGTAATTTACTTGGTGCTGAAACATTTAGACAGTCTGATCCCAGGCCACCTAGTTTTCCATCTTTGAATGTATCTGCAACCTGACTTGTTCTAGAATGTCCCACTCACCTTTGTAATACTCTTCATCCTCGATGTACCTGGACAAGCCAAAGTCTCCCAGCTTCACGCAGTCGGGGCTGGCAACAAGAACGTTCCGGACCGCGATGTCCCTGAGCAGAGAGGAAGGACCAGGGTCAGTACTGTTTAGAACTGATGTGGTTTTCAAAAAGTGACAGCTAAGAGGCAGCAGGCAGTACAGCAGTTGGAGTCACCACCTCATAGTCCTGGAAGAAATGCAGCTTGAACTGCTCCAAAAAAAAGTGCCCAGCTACAAAAATGGGTGAACAAATCTAAGGAACTTAGTATATGGGCAGTAAGCTGGTGTCACAGGTAGCATTAAGGCTTCACGGTATATACACTAGGTTTTGCATGTGGATGGGGGTTTGACCCCTGCTCTGTGTGTGAAGTTTGTATTTGTGCGAGTTTCCTTCCACAGTCCAAAGATGTGTGTTTCAGATAGATTTGAGACTGAACCACCACACTGTGTGTGCAAGTGTGTGGCTTCCCAGTGATGGATTCACATCCCATCCAGGATATACTGTACTCTCCAGCTTGCTCTCTGAGCTTAGGGCTCAGTGATTCCTGGAGTTCTGGACTGCCATGACCAGGATAAGCAGTTATGGATAACTGATGAATGGGTGTACGGACAGATGACAGATGACTCTGCTTCACCTAGAACCCTAGGATAAACTCTGAACCCCTGCAACCTTGCCTTTGGATAAGCAGCTATTGGCAGCAAGTATGACCTAACCTAATGCTGCATGTCCTTTTTTTTTTTTAAAGAAAATAGCCAACTAATAAACAATAAAATTAATGCAACTGTTTCCAGATTTGCACATGTTCCTACTGTGAGATTAAAGAGCAAAATACTTTACATATAACCAAACTATCTAAATGTCAGTAACTGTTTATTAAGCAAAATGAAACTTAGCCCACGAGAACTACACATTTGAAAGCTTTGCTTGAAAAAACATTGAATGTTGACGTCTATGCTTACTCTTTCTTTCTGCAATTTCAGACTTGAGCGATTGTGCAAACCGTCCTTAAAAATAAAATGAGTCAGACTCGTTTCATGCCGTAGGAGAAATGAGTTACCCAAGATAATGCGCATCAACATGATAAAAAAAAAGTCATAAAATAATAGTTTTAAAAACAGAAAATTAACATAAGTTGTATCAGAAAAATTGACTTGTGTGTGACCTGTGTATGTTGTCATCATCCATGATGGAGAGGAGTGTTTCCAGCGCACATTTCTATGCTGTTATTTTGAGGAGAGATTACCACACCGGTAGTTACAATGTAGGAAGTGTGTCAGCATGCATGCGTGCACATGCAAACACAGATGCACGTGCACACACACACACACACACACATATATATATATTTGCATCACCAGATTCTGAAACTGAACAGGTATGAAGCAGGCCTGAACCTGGCCCCAGTTCTGAGCAGCTCAATGTGCCTCTGCGTGCCTCCAACTCAGGCTTTCCTCAGCTCATACTAGGGTTTAGAAAGCAGTGTCTGTGCAGGATGTGGGCAGAGGATGAAGCTCAGTCAGTAGCCAGAGGCATAGACCACACTGCAGCTGCTCACAGACTTTTGACACATGTTGTTGGGTCGTCTTTGTCACGTTGTCTTTCATACTGTGCTCACAGGCATCAACAGCAAAAGCAGGAAAACAAGGTAAAATAAAAATACTTTGCCTGTAATAACGTCTTATTTCAACTAGCCGCTCTGTAATTTTATATGCATAGCGCTGGTGAACATGGTAATTAAATCCCACCAATCCCAAAGAACTCACCTGTGCACCATGCTCATTCCCTCCAGGTAGGCGAGAGCTTTACAGATCTGCACAGTGTACAGCACCAGTGTGACGTTACTCAGCTTGTGCTGGTTTTCCACCAGGTAATTCCCGAGCTGAAAGAGAAGTGGAAGTTTGACAAATGCAAATGTTCTTCATTGATATCATCTTCTGGCCATTTGCTAACATATTTGTTGCCAATTACATTATTTATTACTCATCAGCATTTTCACTTCTCTTCTGGCAGTCTGAATAAGAATCTGTCTTATTCTGAATTCCTTCCCCTTTACAGGCTGTTCTTTGACCTCCAAAGTGATCAACTGCACGACTGACTGATTCCTATCTTCCCCACAGCAAAACAAAAAAACCTTTGAAAAATGTTTTTTTTTTTTTTTTAAATTGAGAAAGATATAACTCGTACAAAATCTCAAATAATTGGATTTGCTCATTTTAAGGAAGTTAAATGAGAGTGTAGCCCAGCTGCTCACCTCTCCATACTTGTAGAGCTCCATGACAATCCACACGGGGTCTTCCTCTATAATTCCAATCAGCCTCACAATGTGTGGGTGGTCCAGAGTTTTCATGATAACTGGAGCCCCAGCAAGACAGATGAACAAGGTAGATGATCAAGAAAAGTTCACATCAGCCCTTTGGATCCATGAATTAAAAAACCCAAAGTAATAAAACCTCAGTGTACCCTTCAGACTTCAGAGACATAGTGTTCTCAGTCCACCTGAGTCTAAATCTGAGAGGTGCGATTTACATCCATCTCTCACATAACAGGTGGAAAATAAATAAATAAATAAATATTAAATGAGGATATCACATATAAATATGTATAAAATTAACTATATCTCTTTTGTCATTTTATTACCCCATTTGGGAGGGGAGTTAATTATCATTGCTACTTACAGAAAAGAAAAAAAAAAAAAAATCAGTTGCCAGATGAAAAAAAAATTGGCTAAAATGGAAAATGCTGGGTATTTTTATGTATGACAACATATTTTATAATATTGTTAGCAAAAAGAATTGATTTGATCAGTTATTATTCAAATTATTAAAAACTGAATTATTTAAAAAAGTTCATTGTTGAACAGTCAGTGGCACTTTCAGATTCGGATACAATGAAGAGAAGCACCTTATGGCAGTGTAGGGGTTTTCTGTTCATATAACTTAAATTAATTAATAGACAAGTTGCAAGTTTAAATCCAGCCGCAAGGGGATGCACAAACTAGTGCATTTCTTTGTGCCGGTCCCAAGCCCGGACAAACGGAGAAGGTTGTGTCAGGAAGGGCATCCGGCGTAAAAATTTGCCAAACCAAATATGCGGACAAAAATAAATTGATCCGCTGTGGCGACCCCTAACGGGAGCGGCCGAAAGCAGAAGAAGAAGAACAAGAAGAAGAAGAAGAAGACGACAAGTTGCAAGTTTGTTAGGTACACCCCCATCCCAGATCAGCTTTTATAGCATCAGCTAGTGTTCAGTGTGGATTGCTGATGAGTAGAAAAAAGTTGCCTGGCCTCTTGGTTTCCGAATGGCACAGTATGTCTGAACATTGTTCATGAGCAAACATGCCCTTTTAGGGTTACAGTGCATCCACACTTGAATGTATACTTGCAGCATGGCAATGCAACACATCACAAGACACGTATTGTCACCAAGCGGTTCCAGAAACATGGCGGCAAGCTTTTACCGCGTCACTTACACAACCCACAGATATCAACAGTATTGCCCATTTTTGGGGCGAGGTGTAGAGGCAAAGTGTTCAACATGCAGTGAACAAAAGTGTTCAACATGCAGTGAACAAAACACCTACTTGTGGTGTAAAATGATCACGTCACTGAAAAAACAATGCTGCGCAGAATCATAAGCATGTTGTAAAAAAAAAAAAAAAGACTCTTCCACTGTGTGGAAGGATGTGGCATCAAGTTATATCCAATTCATGGCAACCGCACCAGTGGTTTTCTTAGTAAAAGGGTGTGAAAAAACTGTTTACTACTACCTTCTTGCACCCAGTGAGGTGCAAACACACTGAAAACATGCAAACTCTTCACACCCTGAGCTGGATGTGAACTCACACCAGCTGAGGAGCTCAGAAGCTCACCACCACCAGCTTTACTGCCACCCTGACCTTTGTATTAACAATGTACAAAGACAAAAACTGTTCTTACCAGCTTCGCTCATGAACTTCTCCTTGACATCAGGTGAGCAATCTTTGCAGGTCTTCACAGCCACGCTGATCCTCTCCCCACTCTGAATCAGTCAAACAGGACCAATTCACACACTGACCAATGTGTACGTGACTAGCCTGACCCTTCTTAGCAATGAAAAATATAATCGCATGCATGATATTTAAAAATGCCGAATGTGATGCGGCTGGGATGACTGGACTACACAAAATAGATGGGAATACTTGCCAGCTTTTTATAAACACCTTCATGAACTTCACCAAAGAAACCTTCGCCCAGAATCCTGCCCAGAACAACGTCTTCCCTGGCGAGTCCGAATTTCACAACTGAAACAACAGCAAAAATTGTCCATTTAGACGAGTAAATGGTACCAAAAACAACAAGTTAAGATGTGCAGTGTTGTTCATGAAGATAACACAGGTATCATTTAAACCCTGCCTCAGCCAACAGCATGCGCATGTACATTACAGTAATAGTTGTGAAGAAAAAGCACCAATGTATGTGGTTGGATGTGTATAAAAATATAAAACGGTTCTCTTTAAAACAACCCATCAAAATAGCAATAATTACCAGACTTTGGTCTTTCATCCGATATCTCAGCATAGATTTCCGATCCTAAAAAAATTGCATAGTTTTTTTTAAACAGTTGTTGTCAAACATTTTAAATGCAACTGTGTGAAGTTACTTAGAGTAAAGGGCTGACGTACCACTGCTGGTCCGGGCCGATTTCCTGAACTGCTGCTTCTCACTGCCAAGCAGAAACAGAGCATAAATTCGGTTCATCTACCAGCAGCCACTGCTGCGTAAACTACTGTACAATTCCCCCCCGACAACAGGTCTTTACTTGTCCATGACAATCAACTATACATTAAAAAAAAAAATCACGTAATGTAATCATTCATTATTTTTTAAGGGAAGAAGATCTCAATGTGTTCCAAGCCCATGCCAAATTCACCCTAAATGATGCCTCTTATCATTAGGAAAAAGTAGGCAACACATTAAAATTTTACTTTTTAGAGATTTGTTTCTGAAAAATAATTTAGAAAATAATTTTTTTAGCTTCTTTGAATGGGGCATAAATAGCACAAAAGCTTTTTTTGAACAGAACGTGCTGCAAACATTGGCCTGAATCTAAAAAGCTTCATTGATTCTGTCTGCGAGTGTACATGTGAAACAGAGGCAAAAATGTTCATTTTATTACATTATAGGTTATGTTCAACTTGTATTTTCTTTTTCTTGCAAATGAATAAGTTCAGTATTTTGCAGTAGCTGTTTTTTTTTTTTCCGACCCCCCTCCCTGCTGCTGCTGGAGAAGGTGTCAGGACCCCTTGTGAAACACACATTCTGGCTCAACAGGGCGAGCCGTTCATGAAGGGTCAAGTGAACGTAAAATAAGTGCAAAAACTGCTTCTAGTTCCATAGTTAACGTAAGCGGTTACATTTCCAAATGAGTATCTTATGAGCAAATGTAAGCCTTCGGTAATGGAGCTAAAAATTTGATGTTTACAGTGGAAATAATGCAGCAGAAAAATAATGCAAGCACACACTCACCCTGTAGGAATTTCAGGTAGTGCAATTTTTGACTTCCTGTCTGATAAATTAATAACATGAGTTAGACACAACTGGAGGGTAAGGCCACTGTGTTCTGATTTCTCCACTACTACACAAATTTGACTAAGAACAACACCAGCTTGACAAAATATTTAACTTCATAAGCAACCTTTCTCTCAGTCTTAGCAGCTGTTCCAGCCTGCATCTAATGATATCTCTATTCTAGTTATTATAAAAATTTAAATTTGTCCCTGGTGTAACGCAAATATGTTTCCCTAAACAAATATTCAGCAAATTCCTCACTTAAATACTAATAAAAGACAAATCATCATGTTTTTCCCATGCTTCTGTCTAGCTCTTTCAGGAAAGTCTGACAGCCTCAAGATGTCCTCCCTGATTCACTTTTCTACTCAGCATATTCAACCTCATAAAAATATTCACTCACGCTAGATGTTTTCATAGCATGCATAAATTCTAAAAATTATATATCATACATTTAATTGCGTGTTGAAACTTTATTAATGAATCCTGAAGCCTCTACTACTATTAAGCAACACCGCCCCACCCAGCAAAACATGCGATTAAGGGTTTTGGTGGATTCGGCTTAGGGAATAAACACAATGACTTCTGTACACAAACACATTCCTCCCTCGGTCTTCTAAGGCAGAGGCAAAACGCAAGCAAGTGCACAGCAAACACATCCTGCAGGAATAGTGTACTGTGTACAGTGGGTGGAAGACCTCTTACTACTATTCTATTATTACCCTATTATTCTTTTTAATATTTTTCATTGCTTAGCTCACCTTGGAGACTGGAACCAAACCAGGCATCTGACAGCTTATGTACAGGATAAATATTTCCACAATCAAGTTAAACACCAAAAATTGAGCTACCTTAGTTTCAAACCTGTACTGTACATTTGACTCTTATGTTAGCAAAGAAACGGCTCTCACCTTTCTTTGACCTCACAATCAAGGACACTTCTGCACCGTTTGCTAATCTACAGTAACCATCTATAAGGTCAGCCATGTTTTCCGTCATCGCCAAAGAGGCTGTGTTGATGGACAGCGGCTGTATGGGAGAGAACAGAGCACGTTCTTAAAACCAATTTTACCACCGAACATTACAAGGCGCATTTCATATGTCAGGGAACAGAGAACAGGAAGCCAGATAATCGCAAGGTAGCCGCATGTACACACACAGTCATGCAGCGCAGTGTTTGTGAGAAGCCCCGTCCAAACATCCACATTTCTGCAGACCAAATGGTGATCGAAGCTAAGTCAATCACGTAGCCCAAATGCTGTAGGTCTACACCGCGCCATCCTTCTCTACCTTTTTCTGACATAAACAAAAAATAAAAGTACTAAAACATTCTAAAAACTAATTGAACTACTTTACCGTGTAGTAATACGCAACTTGAAAAACGTGCAACTTATTTATTAGCACAACTTATTGCGGTCCTTTACAAAAACAAGGTTTTTGCAGTAATTTCAGCTTTAACACTCAATATTGGGGCTAGGATCGGTTTACCTGCTTCACTCCTTCTATATCCAGGTGCAACAGTCCTTTGCCGTCATCTTGTACAGAGCATTTAATACTTCTAACCTGTTTGAAAGCGGCTAAATAGATGGGCTGGAAGAATACAGAAAAGATCAACAGGTTAATTATTTGGTGAGTTGGTGTTTTTGGTTACGGATTACAGTTGTTGTTTTTATTTGTTAGTCTTGATTTTTTACTTTTTTCCTGTTTTTACACTAGCCAACATGGCTTTCTACTCCAAACGGATGGGATATTTTGAAGATGTGCATACATGATATTCTAAGTTAGTACAAGCTATAATGGAGATTACAGTGAGTATGAAACTGCTTTAAATGTCAGAATTTACATCCAAGTTCAGAGTACGTAAAAGTCCTTTGCAGGCAGTTGTTTGTGTCAATAAATACTTTGTGTGTATGTATATGTAGGTGGTCGGAGGCATTCTAACCGCAGAGAACTTGTGTGGCCGTTGGCGAATGCCTTTGGGGCCGATGACAAGCTCCACTGCTAGACTCCAACTTTGCTGAAAAGTGGAACGGTAAACGGAGACTTTTAAATGAGAAGGTGTCTTACGTATCACAACGTTCAGCAATTCCACTTTGACGTTTCTTCAAGCTCTTGCAAACAAACACCCCAATAGAGGCTGAAAGTGAACCTCACCACTAGCTCACAGGGAAAGACCTCCTCCTCGAAGCTGGAAAAATCGCCAAAGGTCTCAAAGAACCTCATCATGCACTCTTCCTCCTTGAGCATTGCATATTGCTGGAAGGTCTGCTGAATCATTTTCCTCAGCTGTTTGGGCTGTGAGCACCAGTCAATCATTAGTAACTGACTCCTCACTGACAGTCGTACTTAGCCAAAATTTGTTATGACACAGGCGAACATAGACTGTACCTTCATGCTCTCGGTCAACCCTCGTGGGAAAAACAGGTCTAAACCAACATCCTTCCTTGAATAGAAGAGGAGAATAAACATAGCTATGACATTCAGGGGCAGCACTTGTTTTCAAACACCCTAGCCTATAGATCAGAAACGTCACAAATAGGAGGCAAAATTTGATCACTTACTCTAACAGTTCCAAATTGGACTTCTTCTCCAGCCCTTTAGCATTCATGTCTTTATAAAACCGCCTAAAAGGCAAAATCATAAGGTTTACACTCCATGTGACACTCTTGAAAATGGAAAACAGCTATTTGCTACTAGACCACGCATGCATGGCCAAAAGTATTTGGACACCTGAGCATCACACCCCTATGTGCTTGCTGAACTTCCAATTCCAAACTCATGGGTATTAATATGGAGTTGCACCCCCCACTTTCGCTGCTATAATAGTCCCCATTCTTCTGGGAAGGCTTTCAACCACATTTTGGGAATTTTAAAGCATCTTTGAGGTCAGGCAACAACCCCTGGCTTGCAGTTGCTGTTCCAGTTCATCCCAAAGGTGTTCAGTAGGGTTGAGGTCAGGGCTCTGTGCAGCCACTCAAGTTCTTCCACACAAGCCTGGGCAAACCATGTGTTTATGGAGCTTGCTTTGTGCATGAGGGTGCAGTCATGCTGGAGCAGTAAAGGAGTTTCTTCCCCAAACTATGGCCACAAAGCTGGAAGCACACAATTGTCTAGAATGTGTTTGTATGGTGCGTGGGCGCGGCAGAAACAGCTCAGCTCAGTCATTACAAGGGGGTCCACATACTTTCGGCCATATAGTGTACAAGATAAGGAAGGCAAAGAAGAAGGCAAAGCAGTGTTTGTTCATCGCACTCCCAGTGGACACTAAATGACTGCCGTTGTGACTCTGTATTTTCTGTATATTTAAAATACGCAAATGAGAGGTTAAATAGAAATACACTAAACATTCTTTAGTCAACTGTTGGTAGTTCAATGCAAAAAAGGGTGACCAAGTGGTCCATGTTCTTGTGAAGAGATGACGGATGATACTACTAATTACAATAGCGTACATGTTAACATCACCATGCATTTTTTGGCACTTTTTACATGCTCATTACTTTTGATAAGATATCTGTATGTACTTCTCATTTAGTTTTTGCCTGGAAATTGTAGGAATTCATTACCTGATTTCCAGGCAGCCCAGCTGCAGGGCCATCCCGTCACTGACTTTGCTGGCGTGGTGCTGCATGTAGTCGCTACGAATCTAAACATCACAGAAGCACAGGTTTAGGTCTGTTACAGCACAGCTGCTACTCATTGGACTGACTGTTGTCCATCAAAAGTTTTTTCAAAAATCATTTTTTTTGTCCAATCGACCTTCTTTATGGTTTCAGTGTCCTATATTTCATTATTATATCAAAAATCACTATAAATAAGACTATCAACATTATTACTTAGGGAAACACTATGGTGAATTAAAAAAATACATTAATTTATATATTTATGTGCAAACATAATGATACAGAATGACATGATTATCACTATATTTAATGTCTATCTTTTATTTATAGTGCTTTTAATAAAAATAAAAATAAAAAAGAGAGGCACCTGCTGATAGAAGTACAGCAAAGTGGTTTTGTCTTCTTTAAATTTCTCCAAGTAATTGTCTGGGATATAGCGAATCCGAAGATCATACCTGGAGAAATAAGCAGTTAAAACCATCATCTGTTTCAGTGCATTGTGTTAAATTCATATCATATTCACAGCTGTGCTAATTATTATCTCTGTATGTGTTTTAAGTTTCTCAGAGAAACCTACTTTTGCAGTGAAGATAAAACCTCAAGCTATCTTTCATATTCATCATAACTGTAAAATATGAATAATAAATCTTATTTGAACACTTTGTTAAATAGATCCTTACACTTGAATACCTAATATGCCTAATTCACAAATAACTAATGTTTGCTTAAGATTATGTGAGAAATTTGTCTCATTGTGGATGAATTTGTAAGACTAGTGTGCAGGGTTTTGATTTTATCAATCATTTCATACATGGTTTTCAGCCAGGATTTTCATTTTTTAACATCTCACTCATTCACTACTGATAACCTTTTGTCCAGTGCAGCCCTGTATGTGTCGCCAGTTCATTACGGGGCAGTCACACACACTCACACATTGCAGGTAATGCAGTGTCAAAAATTTACCTGAAACACATCCGTGAACAAAACCTGAAGAGAATCCATGTGAAAACGGGGAAAACGCGTGACATCACACACATTGACCGGGAATCAAACCTGCGCTGGATCGCACGGTTCGGGCAAAGTGAGGCACCCGCTCAACACAATGCACCGTTATGTTAAATGTTGCTACCTGAATAAACCCCACTCTGAATCTGATTTTCAACCTACAGCTGACAAAAGATCTCCAGCAAACACAGGGATCTGCAACGAGTCAACAAGCAGCTGGACTATCCTAGAGGAAATGTGCTTCTGTGCAAAGGGCTGCAGTGATAGAAGCATCTTTGGATGCATTAGGGCCAGTATAGGTAGACCTGTGTGAGAAGCCAGGAGTGGCCTCCTGCAAGGTGCGTGCATGCAGCATCCAGCCTTTCACCTCCACTCTGCTTCCAGGTGCTGCCTCTCGTACTTCTGTTCCACCTCCCCCACCGTCAGGTCAGGGTGCAACCAGTGCAGCTCGTCGGACTTCAGGTGCTTCAGAAGCAGCCCATAGCAGCCTGGGTACTTGATGTTTGGACCTAGACGTCCACTCACCAGGATCGATTTGATAATGGCCTTAAAGACAAACAGGTACACGGTTACACAAACGCCCAAAAATCCAAGTTCAGACTTAAACACATCGCACTGCCGACTTCAGCTTCAGCCATTTTGCCTTCTCGCAGACGAATGGTCGCAGGTGACATTAGACCGCTATACTGTGTGGTTAAACGCAAGGTTTCTGCTCTTTTGAGAATTTAGCTGGACTGCAGCACTGCTGAGAAACAGCCAAAAGCTGGAATGATCATCAGTTATCCTGCAATCGCTGCTCAGTCCAGGGGGGGATTAAACATTTCAGCTGTCAGCAGTTTTGTCACACTTTTATTTTCAGAAAAATAACTATAAATTCAAATCTAATACTGGATTATTCAACAGGATTATTATACAATATACTGAATACTAATACCAGACTATTTCTTTTCCACCAGACTACACGGTCAGTTAACAACAGCTTTTCAGCAAAACCTTGCAAATGTACACTTTGTGGTAAGAAATAAATATTGTGACACATTACTGTCCGGTCCATTTAATGTAAAATGCGGTACAAGGCCCTTGTAACTGCTGATCTACCCATTTAAACTGTCAATATTTTGTTTGCTACACATTTCCCAAGGGAATCTCTTTTAAAAAAATTCTAACACATACGAGGATGTACAAAATAAGTGAAACACTACCTGAAAAGAAGTTCAGCTTTGAAGAAATTAAATCACTGAGCACAAACACAGCAGCAAAGGTGAATTTACAAGGCTGACTGCCAGTTAGCAGCATTTGTTTAACAAACTGCAGGTACATCACTCATGGAAGCTGCAAAATTACTGTATGAAGGGGAACAGCCTCAAAATAAAGGATAATAATAAAGGACATCATATGTCAAGCATGGACCTTTGCATGAGCAAAGAGGAACTGTGGTCACACGTCTACATTGACCAACTAGAATAGACGCACATTTCACAGGGTAGTTGCTTAAAGCATTTAAGTACAACCTCAGATTTTACCACAGTACTGAATCAGCACTTCTGAGGAACAATCTTGAGAAAAACTGTATGTATGAGCTTTGCGATGCTGGATCTAGCAGCAGAGCTATGGTTCAGAAGCTGCTCACACCCAAGGCCAACGTGTAAAGACAAGCAATCTGATGTGAGTAGCTCAGCATCTGGGCCCCTGAGAAATGAAAAAACGTCCTGTTAACAAATTCTGTTTCACTTCATTCAGTACATTTGGAGAATGGCAAATGATCCCATCAACCCACAATGTCTGTTGCCAACCATTAAACATGGTGGGAAATCCAGAGGTCATCTGAGTAATCAGGTCTGAAAAGTGCTCTTCATGATCATCTAACCTCATTGCGTAACGGCCATTGAATATGAGGCCAGTTTATTGGTACAAACACTTTGAGCAGCCCAACTCCTTATTAGGTCCTTGATATTAATATTTATAGGTGTTTCTGCTGTTGCGTAACAACCTACAACTTCTGCATCTCCAAGCTACAAGCTTAAATACACTAATTCATTAACAGCTTCTGCAAGCTCTTAAGATCTTCCAAACCATTAATTTACCCTCACCCTGATCTCCCATGAGCTGTCACACTTGACCAGTTTGAAGTTCTTGCCAAGGTTGGAGCTGTTGCTAATGAAACAGACTTTGAGGATCTTCGGCGGTCCCCCATCACCAGGGCAGGAGAACTCGGGGATTCCTTCATTCCTCTCATTGGCTGTGGGGCTGGGCAACTTCCAGGACAGGGTGCTGGTGTCCCCCGACATGTCCACACGTCTTGTCACAATAACAGCCACACCATCACACCCTAGAGAGATAGAACAACAACCGTGTGAACAAAGACATTCATTTGATTTTAAAGAGTTTCATTATTAAAATAATAATTTAATAATTACTACACCTTACCCAACACTAATATTCTCATGCCCATTTATGATTCAAAACATTCAGCGAAACAAAGTAAACATGGGGCAATCACTCGTAGGAAAATTCTTTAAAAATTTCAAAACACAATAAATTGAATTACACTGTGTGGCCAAAAGTATGTGGACACCTGAGCATCACCCCCATACGTGCTTGTTGAACATTCCATTTAAAACCTATGGGCATTCACATGGAGTTGTTCCTCCTTTTGCTGCTAGAACAGCACCCACTCTTTTGGGAAGGCTTTCCACCAGATTTTGGGAATTCGTGCCCATTCGGCGACAAAAGCATCAGTGAGGTTGGGCAAGAAGGCTTTACTCGCAATCGGCGGTCCAGTTCATCCTGAAGGTGTTTAGTGGGGTTGAGATCAGGGCCACTCAAGTTCTTGTGTTTATGGAGCTCACTTTGTGCATGGGGGAGGCACAGTCATACTGGAGCAAGAAAGGAGCTTCCCCAAACTGTGGCCACAAAGCTGGAAGCACAAAGTTGTCTAGAATATGTTTGTATGCTGCATGGGTGCGGCTGGAACAGCTCAGTTTATATGTTCATGGGAGAATCCGCAAATTTGGGACTACACAGTTTATCTATGCAAAGAAACTTGCTTAAGACAACATGCAAGAACAAAATCCTGTCATACTGAGAACCAATCCAAACTACCAAAGTTAATTTGACATCACAACTGAAAGAGCAGAATTCTTTTCATGGGCAGCATAGGGGCACAGCAACATACAGGCTGACATGGTACACAGAGAGATCGTATGTGCATCTGCACAGACCAGGAGCTAAAGGTCAGGCGCTTACACCGCGTCACAGTTATGATGGTGTAATGCTGCCTAATAAGTTCCAGAATAGTGTCATTTCAAAACTGCTCTGTATTATCATGCAGATCAGGTGGAGAGAATTAAACACTTCAGGCAAGACATTATGTGTAGGCCAAAAGTGTTCAAATATATCTCCTTGCAAATTTTGTCTGCATTATCAGCCAACTTCCTCAAAAAGAGAATTTTGGTTGTGATTGAAAAAAAATGAGGACAGATCAAAGTTTACATTAAAAGTCTTTTTAGAAACAGTAGATTCAGTGATTATCAGTAACTTATTTAGCTGATGTTTTTCTGTAAAGCACATGTGAAGTTATTTACAGTGTTATATATGTGTTTACACATCCATCCATCCATCCATCCATCCACCAAGAAATTCTCATTAACTGCTTCATACTGGTCACGGATGCTTTGGTCCAGAGTCTGGATGGGACACCAGTCTATTGCAGACATTATTAAGAAGGGTAATTTTTATTATATATGAATTCTTACTCTAAGGTACTACAACAGCAGGTGGAATTCAGATCATTGTCCCTTAAGTGCAGTCAGAAATAACCTATAATGTGAAAATTTAACTATTAAGTCAGTTATTTAATTCCCTGTGAACATGCAGGGTTCTTTCAAGAAACAGGACCAAGGCCAGACTCAAGACAGGCCTGAATCCTGCATTTTAACTGTGATATTTACAAGAGTGAGTGCTGAGGGATACAAGCGAGGAGCTCGGCACAGGGAAGATCTGAACAGCAGAGCCTCTCTGGTACGGACGCATTCTGTGATCTGCTTCTCAGAGTTTGCACCTTACTGCTGCTGGGGAAGGTTCACACAAAGGGTCACTGCTCCTCTTTCCCTTCAATTTCTCGGCCATGCGCACCCACTCTGCAATCATGTAAACGGTTTTTATAACGTGAATAACCTTACACGACTACCACATCGTGCTTTAAGGTCATTATAAAAATACAATCCATCTTCATTTTTAATCCATGGTATATTTTTGACCAGGATTCTTTTTTTTTTTCTTCATAAGAAATCATATCAATTCAGTCTCCTTACAAGAGGAATTCACCTAACAGGGTGATTTCACAGAACGGATTAAGCCCATTAGAAGGTAAACAAGCATACACAGACGTGCGCACATGCACACACATAAAGTGGTTGCACAGCAGGTGGGAATATGGTCCAGGAATACCACTTTTATTCAACAACAGCTTTTTAATACAGATAAAGTTTGTGGCAGGCAGACACAAATGATGCCAGCGTGCACAAAAACTGGAGCACATGGGTGTTGCCTGTGTGTTTGTGGCTTGTGGACTGAGCTATACTGGCCACCAGTGAGACAATAAACATCTGCTGGCATGAGCAAGAATACTTTTCACAGCTCAAGGCAGTACATTCTTCCAAGGGTTCTGTCAGAGCAATGACTTTTCAGACTTCAAATCCCAAAAGCAGCAGATACGCCACAGTGTTTTGGAAGCAACTGAACACAAACAGTAGCTTGTTTACAAAAAAACAGCCATGACCAACCTCATATCTCCTTTTGCAGTGTTTTGCTTGGCTGTTTCATACTTCTTTCTCTCTGTTTTTCCTTCATTTGCTTGCTTGGTATTTTGAGGGTTATGAAACGCACTTGTTGAACTGTGGTCTGTCCTCAACGGTCCGATAACTGCACCTGTTTGATCAGCTCTTCACTGCCGTGTCCTGGGATTTGCAATATCTAGCAAATCTATTACAAATATCTGGTTGTTTTTTTTTTTGGAGAATGTATTTTTAAAATAAAAAATAAAAAAAAAAACTACTTTTGTCATTTTCACATGGCGGTCTCAGAAAATTGAGGCATGTCTGTTTCCTTCAGTGCCCCTTTACATGCAGCAATTGCATATAGGTATTAACAGCCGTTGCTGAAATGATCACAAAACATTCAGAATTGAGTATAGGTAACTGTACTAACATTTGCTCTACAAACATTCACTTAATAAAAAAAGAGAAATATAGTTTTCCCATCCACTAACTTCCTGTACAAATACATACATGCCTGTATCATGCACACAGTATGGTGAAGACTACTTTAGCATGAATACGATTATAAACACTGGGTTCACTTCTTTTATTTATAATTCTTTCTGAAAATAGTTGCGTTTCTTATTTCAAAACGTTTATGAAGATAACCTCACACAGCACACTTACTTCCTGGAAAGTTATCGCAGCTGAAATAATTTGGCAATGTCGAAAAACCGAAAGGAAATGTCTCATCGCTTACAACTTCTGAGCCTCTTACACACTGTTTAAGCTGCTCCCTGGCGGTAAAGCACTGAAATTTCCTTGGCAACAAAACGCATAAGCACATGCAAAAGAAATAATAAATAAAGACAGCTTGGGCATGAGGTATAAATGGGAGAAATATGACGAATGGAAGGTGAAACCTTGTGCAAACAGAAGTCAAGCGCAGAGTGAGAACAACAGTAATGCAGATAGCACCTCTCTCACCAAACCAATGATATATTGTAAGCAAGTGCCAGGTCTCAGGGCTTCCTTCTGCAAGCAAACAGCACTGCCATTTCCACATTTATTACACACAGGCTGTGTGGTATCCGATACAGATCAGACACAAAAACTGAGCTTTCTAGATCATTCGGCTATAAAACCACAGAGAAGTTAAGTTCTGGAACAAACAAGGCACGGAGACCTACAATCATATATACAGCTCACCCCAAGTTGAAACCTGCACCTAGGTGCACATTCCTGTACTTTCTTAGAAGGCCTTCTTGCCAGCACACGAGTTGCTATAGTAACTGTGCTCCCAGGTCAGATATCATCAGGGTTTCAGGTATGTTAAACAAAGATGGGTGTCTCCAGCTTTAGCAGTAAGAATCTGCAAACCATTGCACTGGTAGAAAACACAGTTCCCTCACAAAAACTCAACTCTTGCAGCAGCAATTTGGTGCAAAAGCTTCATGTCGACACTGCACATTTAAAAATAACAGGGAAAGAGGGAAAATCTAAGGACAGATTAAAAATACCTCTATTGCACAAACAGCAATGAAATGTATTACAGCCATTTCTCACACAAAATGGTTAATTTGTCCCATGAAATCATCCCATGCAAGGAGATGGAATTATTTCTTATAGAAAAAGAGCGGTACCAGAGCGAAGGAACGTCACTTAAAATTCACTGAAATACCAAAATAAAATGTGTTTTATGCATGACAACATCAACATATTTTATAATATAAATATATAATAAAAGTGTCTAGCTTATCTTTCATTCATTTATTCTCAATAACTGCATGCCCAGTGCAAGGTTGTGGAGGTCTGCAGTCTATCCAGGAAACTTACGGTACAGTACAGTGAAAGACGGTGATGATTTAAGTAAGAGTTGGAAACAAGAAATAAAGTTCACAAGACCAATGCTTGTGTCTTTCGCTCCACAAAGCACCCAAACACCAAGGCATTAGACCCTGCGGGGTGTTTCTAACAGATGTCTGGCACAAGATGACCTTCATTTCACTCTGAAATTATTGTTTTTCTTTAGTGTAAGAATATGTAGTAAAAGCTGTTTATCTGATTTAAATTAAGTTAATAGTTACACTCCTGCCTTGGGCACCCTAAGCTTGAATTGTGCCAGTAAAAATTACAGTAATACTATTATAATAGTAATAATTGTATACTGTATGTAATAATGACATACTATATAATAGTTTTATACATAGATTAATCATTATAGTAAGTGGCTGAACAGTACAACTGGGCTTTGTGACAAGCATCAGGTAAATAAATTAAACGTAATACCAGAAAAAAAAATCTGCTATTCTGCTTGTCATTTATGTTTACTTTAATTAATGGCTGCAACTGGCTGTGTCTGAAAGGAAGTAGAAAGCAGGATGTATATAGTTGGTTTATGTACGAAATGTGATTGTTTTAATAAACTGAAATAAAATAGACAAACAACCACTGTATGACGATAGATAACCCGCAGCAGTTCCTAAATATGTGGTACAAGTGCCTGATGCAAGACATTTAATCAAAGTTAATACATGCCGAGGAAGAAGAATGTTTTTGTCCTGAAAAATGTGCTCACTGTGTGGAAAAAGCTGTATTTTTTCCCCAGCCACTGTATCTGTTTCATTGTATATTCGCACAGGAGATGACCAAGGTTTAAAACTTCAACTTTACTTTAATAGCTTTACAAAAGAATGTGCTCGTAAGTCCAAAAATGCCAGAGTGAATCACCGCAGCAGTAGGCTGGTATGTAAGCTGGGATCTCCCAAAAAATCTACACCACCACTATTTTCCCAGGACCAAACAAACAAAAGATTGAAAATTCCAACCTTACAAATGCTACTGTTTAATAATAAAGATTTCACTGTCCTTGAACTCCTATATCCAGTGGTTTTAACCCCTAGAGGAACTATTTTAAAACTCTGCTGTGTCTGAACTGTCATCACATTCAGGTCAACAAGAAAAGCACTGAAATGCCAGGTTAACATCTCAACAGAAGAGCAGCAAGGAAAGAACACCCCACTCTCACTTGAAATGCATCCGGAAATTTCTGCCCTCGTGCCAAGTGTCAAACGAAGGTTTGGTCGTAGTTGTGCAACACCCCACTCTCACTTGAAATGCATCCGGAAATTTCTGCCCTCCTGTCAAGTGTCAAACGAAGGTTTGGTCGTAGTTTGTCATCTGTGAAGCATTTCAAAGGGAGGAAAACTAGAATGCACTCTGATGCATTGAAACGGTCCTTAAATCTCTTCATACACAGACAGAAAATCCTCTAGCTCCACAAATACACATTCTGGAGCCTTCAGATGGGAGAATGGCCACGTTTCATATGGCAAACATTTTCAGGAGTCCTTGAAGGCCTTGGGTGTTACATACCTGAGGTTTTTGCACATAAACATCCTATTGCATTTCTCAGCTTGGTCCAACTGTGCTACAACGCGTGCCTGAAGATGTCACACACATCCCCGTTCATATGGTTTCATAAAAGAGATCCAAATGTCATCTACGAAGTCAAGAATTTCACTAGAAGAAGATGCAGCAAGGCTGAGGCCCACTGAAACATAGCTTTTAGTAACATTAGCATTCTGTGGTGGTGAAACAAGAAGAAAGATCCTGTCTGGAGACACTTCAAAAAATATATATTTTTCATGACATTTACTGTAAGTTGGAGTGGGGAATCCCTGGGTATTTTGGTGTAGCTGAAACAGGTGTACAAAGAAGAAGGAATCTGCTGGACAGGCAGGCTGGAGAACAACCGGATGCACTGACATGAACGAAACAGAGAGAGAAAACACAGCATCTCCGCACTGAGGCTCACGAATGCTGAGATGCTGCTGAGCAGAAACCCATTGATTTATGGGAAATACCACATTTTTTCAGGCCCTCTGCACCTGGGCATGAGCATAGAAAAACTGAGAGCTGACCGTTCTGCAGCTGTGGCCCACACAACTAACTGGTCAATGGCTGTTTGGTGGTGAATACTTTTTAGCCACAACAAAAATTCACACCACAGAAACTTCATAGCCACATTATTGACACCTACTCAAAACATTGCCTCAAACCAAAGCCCTGCTGTACCCATCAAGCTCTGCATATGCTGGGGATCTGTTACCATATCTAGCAATCCAGCTCCAGCAACCATCCGTACCACCACCAGCACTGAACACTTCTGTCCTTGTGAGACTAGTGGTGGGATCATTGCTCTCAGTAACTAGTAGCAGATGTAGCAGTAGCTGTAGTTTGCCTGGTCACCAGCAGTGCTAGTAGTAAAATTTGTACTATTGCTGTTTATAATGATAAAATTCACAGCAATGATGCTTACAGTAGCATAAGTAGTAGAAGGAGTAGTCGTATGATTCCTAGTTGTGTTATTTATAGTAGAAACATTATTAGTCATAAAACTAGTAATAGTAGTTTTAGTAATATGCTGGTAGTCAGGTTAGTAGTGCAATGTGAAGTGGTAGTAGTAATGGGAGTAGTAGAAGTTATACAAGTTATATAGTAATACTGCTAAGCGTAACAATGGCAGAATTCACAGTATTGTGAACAACAGTGGTAATAATAGTGTTAGAGGTATAATAAAAATGACGCACATGTATAAACATGTGTAAGCGTTACTGATGGCAGTAGTAGCACCAGAGTAAGAGCACACAAAGTGGCCTGGGTCCCAGCCAAGTGCGCCGCACTACAGTAACAGAGCAGCACTGTTTGTGCCTCTGTGTGCTGGAGGTCACTGCTCAAAGTGACAGCAGCCCCTCAGGGAGAGGGAGAAGTGGTCAAACTACGCTGATCTCAGCTACAGAAACTAATGTCCCAACTAATCGTGGGCTCAGGAAGCAAAGTGCAGTGAACGAATTAAGGTTGGAAAGAAAGAAAGAGAGAGAGAGAGAGACTATAATCATTAACCTGTGTGAGACAGCGGTGTTGGACTGCATTACCTATAAGGCGTACGAACCTCGCCGTGCCAGATACCGGCTCAAGCTCGGACACACACTTACTTGCTAGCGGTGGAAGTTCTTGTTGGTCGCCAAATTCAGTTTAACAAACTTCCTTATTTTCTCTCGATTAGACACTCGAGAGAAACTAACAGACACTATTAGGGTCACCGAAACCTCGGTGTGCGTGTGAGGTACCGACCTGCTCCAGCGCGCCGATGCCGTCTTGCCGGAATCCCGTCCCATGTAAGAAAAGACAGAACCGCGCAGGTGGGCCCCGCTACGCGCTGCACTTCGCCGCTCACTCTTACCGTGGTAAACTGCACACTGCTGCACCGCACGGCTCGATGGAAGGTGGCGGAGACTCGCAAGGCCACACCCCGCCCTCACTTCTGCTCCTCGCACTTCCTTATTGGCCCTGCATATAGCGTGTGTGTGTATATATATATATATATATATATATATATATATTTATTTATTTATTTATATATGTGACCCTATATATATGTTTAATGTAGTGAAGCCAAGGGCATATCTATTTATACACGAACATACGTTGTCGTCAAATGTATTGGCCATTTACGGAATTTTATCACGTCTCTTAACAGAAGTCATTCCAATGGCTTCAGTGACAACTTTAAACATATGAAAGAAAACATTTTCAAAGGTTAGCATATTTTGCTTAAAAGAGGCCTGGAATAAATTGTTGGAACCCAAAAACCAGTACTTAGTACCACAGCCTGTAGATGTTACTGCGTTGTACTAGATGACACGTACTAGCTGAGTGCTGAAGAAGTGAAAAAAAAATATATATGTGTGAAAAGTCCAAAACTATTGTACCATTAAAGTGCTTGTATTTACAAGTACACGAGCACGCGGGTACGCAAGTACTGTTAGTGGTGGCAGACCAATAGACGCCACCAAGAGTGATGCACGCAGAAGTAGCCAAGCAGAAAGGGGAAAAACAATATACATCAAACTTTACTATCACTATTGTGTGCAGTGCCGTGTGTGATGTATAAATTCTTATTAATACTTATGTTTTCATTTGCTCACGTACAAAGCAACCTCTGGTCCAACACACGGATGGCGCTGTCAGCAAGGTGCACGACAGCCATAGTGACAAGCACATGATAATGGCAAATTATATATCACCAAACTTTATTATGAATTGCGGTACTATTTTCCAATCTGTATGTGTCTACTAGTGAGAAGTGCATGAGCATGCGTTCGCGGAGCGTGGGAGGCAGAGGTCCGACTTGTTCCCACCTACACACATGCACGTACACACACATACATTAGGGGCAGGGATTCTGGGACTGACTCCAGACCACCAAGATCTTGCTCAGAATTAGGAGATTAACAATAAAGGATGGACGGATGGCATAGCAATTAATAAATAATAAAGCTTTCAGGCTGTTGTGCAAGCTGATATAAGCACAGATATAAACTAAAACTGAAGTGCTAAAATTGTGGTATTTAGGCACAAGTAAGAGATCTTCTTTTATTGGTTCTGCACATTTTCCGTGGCGAGTGCTGAACATTGTTGTTTTGCTCACAAACTCTGCACTCCAACATAAAAAAACTGCTTTAAATCAGAAAAGGGAGTGATTAAAACCCAAATAAAAACACACAATGCTTCATACATTCTACGGGATAGGAGCATTTTATGAGAAATGTGTATTTAGTTCAAAACAGGACCGCACAACCCTAGCCAGTGAAGTAAGCGCTTCTTCAGAATAAGAAGCACACAGTTTAAAATATCAGCTGTTCAGAAAGGAGTTCAAATAACAGCTTTCTTAAAAACACACAAAGATGTGAGTGACGTAAAATCACAATAAAAGAGAATTTTAAGACACTTTTTTCCATTGTTTGTGTGGGCTTTCCCCCAATGGAGAAAAATGTCTACAGCTGCTTCCTCAGCTGGCATCCAAATCAAGTTTGAAATCTGTAAAAAACCTGTGAGGCAAATTATTGTCACAGTATGAGGTTAGGTCACTTCGCAGTGTGTTTATGAGAAGGAAAATACAGTATGGCTCCTTGATCCAAGTTGACTGCACACATCTATACCTCCCTGTCAGTTAAACAGCTCGGTGAGGTATAGATGTGTGCAGTCAACTTGGATCAAGGAGCCATACTGTATTTTTATTTTAAACTGTATTTCATACATCAGCTGTCTCTGGGTGGTTGTGAGATGTAGGTTACGTTATGCATGAACACCACCATTCTCCTGTGCAAGTTGTGCACTTAACAACCAGGCTGAGTGATGCAATTCCCTTTCACCGGTTTGCTCTTGTACCACAGTGTACTGTTGAGAGTAAACAAACAGAAAGATACACAAAAGTGCACAACAATGATAATTCAGTGAATTGTAGCCATTGGCAAAAAGGCCCATAGATTCTGACACAAATGACTCGGGGTTCGCATACAGTCATATACAGCTTTTAAAAAATGCTTACTGTTAACTAAAATGTATTGAATGAAATGGTTAATGAGGTGTATTGTTGCAAAAAAAAAAATTCTGCCATTTTTAAAACCACAAAAATTAATTAAAGAGTAAATGTCAGTCCCTGTTAGATAAAAATTATAGCTTCTCTGCTAAGGAAGGTACATTTTAACTGAGTGTGAAAGCCAAAATTCATAATATAACATAACACATTTCCTAACATATACAGGAAATTTTGCCCCCATTGCAATACCAATGGGTAAAGCCACCTGACACCTGAACATAGCCTGTTCAGTCTGTTAAAAATCATCTTGTTACTTTCATGTCCTCTTGTGCTGCCGCATAATCCTCATGTATTTAGCATTCATTCAGTGCATTTTTTGCATTTGACAGAGGCGTTTACCAAACATGGTGAAGCAGGCCTATTTAGGGAGACACTTTAAAATAAACTTTAAAATAAGACTTAAGAGGATTATTACATTGTTTAAGTTATGATTGGCTTTGCCAAATTAAAATTCTGCTTGAACAAATTGTGTAAAATTGTGTAAAGCGTATTTATAGCACCAGAGGTTTATCATTATAAATAATTATTTTTTAAAAAAAACATCAGATTTCCTACAAAAGTTATTTTTACTCTATTGCTTCTAGTGTAAGAAAATGATTTCAACTCGGTGTTGACTGTCGGAACTGTAAGCACTCCAGGCCAATAGGTGGCAGCACAACTGTATGAAAGGCAAAAAGAATCGTAGGAAGTGAATTAGAGGCAAATTACAGACCACTTCCTGTCAGCAATGGCGGTTGCTCTCTGTATATCGCAGACTGTCCGGTTGGTCTGTAAGCGGTTGCAGTTGCCACAGCAGGTGAGAATTCTCGCTAAATTACGTTTTTAAATGCAGTTCATGTCGCGGAATATTTTCATTTTATTTACTGGGTCAGTATAGGCTTGCCAGCACAGTCTCCAGGTTATCTCGATTTATTGAAAGGACCTTGAAATGTCAAAACTCCTAAAGTGTTTTGCAGAAAATGTTATTTTAAAGTTATCATGGCTACAGTACACACTATTGCAGAACAATTCTTTATTGAATATGTTATTTCTTGAACTGTAGCTTAAAAGTTGTAGTTTGTAATTTTACTCTGCTTATTTGTTTTGTATTTATTTATTGTACTCCTGTTTCCTGTGTCTCATCTGTTACGTAGCCTGTGTTTAAGATGTTGTGAATTTCCTTGATATAATAAATAAATAATAAAGTTATATTCTGCCCAATCCTATCCTAAAACAGAATAGCTTCATAGTTTAGAAGTACAGCAAACGGGCTCTGTTTTCACTAACTGGCTAGTTAACCCACACCATTTACTGTATAGCAGACCTGGCCACATGTTTGTTTCTTCATCAACTTTTGATTTAATATTATATTTATGACAGAAAAGTCACCAAAGAGCCACATGATGCTTTTATTCACGACCTTGAAACCCTTTGGTGATTTCTGTGTTGGTCTACAGCATGATCACACAATGACGATAGCCTTTGAAATGATGTTCAGTTTTTCAATTATGTCTTTGTTATTCCTTTAGGAAACAAGAAACTTGAGCAGTTTCTGGAGGTACGGTCCTTTTGCTGTATCGGAAGGCAGCAGACAGCTGAGTTTGAGTTCTGGCGCTTATATACACATAGGGAAGGAGCACTGTGCCCCGGCACCTACGGTGAGACTCATCCCCATGTGTGCCGTACAGACTCTCTGATGCCTGAATATGCTGCATTGCTTTCACTGAAACCCTGTGTGTGTCTGTCTGTCAGATCACTGTTACAGAAGAACCCGACACTCTGTATCAGAAGGTGGAGGTGGTGGTCAAGGGACATGACAGGGCAGTCCTGGATAGCTATGAGTTTTTTGCCACCACAGCCGCTAAGGAGCTGGGTATCAGTATCTCAAAATTGTAAGTGTTCTTCAGTTCAACAGATACTTAGTTTTTTTTTTTGGAGTATCTAAGAAGACCAATCATCAAATCACTGTATGCTCAGAAGCTGCAGAGCATGAGTAAATGCTGCATGAAATGAAAGTCTACGTCCACTATCCGTCATTTGCTGTGCCGAAATCTGAAAAGCTCTCAAAATCAAAAGATACGCATTAAGTTTTGTGGCATTCATTACTATATAAACTGTAAATAACTTAATACTATTTATAGTCTTTATTTGTGCCACGTAGTGTGAAACTTCATGCATTTGGTTGCCAAAATACTGTTTGATTTTGGTACACTGCCCAAAACTTCCAACTGGGCTGTTGTGAAACATAGGGTATATACACTGTTTTACCTTTCTAAAATTTCAAAAAAAAAGGATTTCAGAAATACATCTGACCCCCCTGGGCTTTTGATGAGACTGTGAACCTGTACTGCATTTTATGCAAATGTTGTCCATTGAACACTTGTAAAGGTGGTGACTATAAGATGTGGTCTTGTTGCCTTAGATAATTAGACATGTCTTCTGCCTTTGCTGTATCATCATTAAGAATGTCAATTTTTTTTTATTTAGGTGTGAACCCAAAAAGAAGATAGAGAGACTGACTGTCCTTAAGTCTGTTCATATCCACAAAAACCACAGAGTGCAGTATGAGATGAGGACCCATTACAGAAACTTTGAGGTGAGACTTTTTTCCATCACTAGCATTTGCTAGTGTAGCACCAACAAACTGTGTTTGAACCTGGGTCACACAAAGCAAAGACTGAATACAGAGGCTGGGTGCAGCGATGCCACCTAGCATCACACTTGTATTTATGCCAATTTAAAATATTTCTCTGTTGTTGTTGTTGGGTGTTGCTCAGATATAACTCGTTATGCTGGGGCTTCTTGACTCTGTTACCAATCGGGGTACTACTATATGCTGCTTATTACATCAGGGATTGGGAAACCGGGAACCCAAATACTGGGCTGGGTGTGTATTTGATTACATTCATGTGCACTTTAGGAATGAATGAAAAGAAGACTTTTTTCCCCTGCAGTTCCTACGTTTGACAGGCTCCACAGCACAGGTGTTCCTAGAGTATCTGCAGCGTAATTTACCTGAAGGAGTTGCAATGGAGGTGACAAAGGTACAGAAGCTGGATATTTGGTTTGAGCTTGATCACGGTACAATTTAGAGTTTATCATAGTGACCACAGTAATATGTTGCTTCTATGTGACTAAGAGCAAAGAGATTGTGGCATACAGCCAAATTAATATATTTGTCATTTTTTTTTAGAAATGAAAAAAATGTGCCATAACTGTGTATAAACATTTGCAGTAAGAACATACAGAAAATGCAGTTCAATATAGAAATTATGTACAAATGATAGTACTTTTGATAGGAATTGAAAATAGAAACTGTTATTGTAGGTAAATTACACTTCCATTGTCATATTGCAGTTAATATGCACACTGACCGCTTACATTTTTAATTTAAAAATATTGTCCTGTACAGACTGCAATAGAGAAGGTCCCTGAGCACATCCTGGAACCCCTGTGGAACTCAATCCCCCAGAAAGAAGAATCCAGCCAATGAGCTGTACCTACCATCATCACTCGGAATAGTAATTTAATCAGAGTCTTTGGGCTAAAGTCATCAACGTCTCCAGCGTAACTATCGGATTATGTATCGCTGTATTTGCCTTGAATATTTAATGTCATTGTCTTTTCGTACAGGAAATATCTGTAGTTGAAAAATGTGTGAAACAATAAAACCTCGGGTTTTCAGTATAGTGGTCTGTATTTTTATAGTAAAATAGTTATTTTCTGTGTTTGACACTCACACGGCAGTCAAAGGGAATACTTCTCAATGGAAAGAAACATTTTTAATTGATTCTGCTTTCCTTCATTTCTTTAAGTAATTACACCAGCTTAGTTATGCAATTGTGTGACTTGCTAGAGAAATGAAGCTGCCATTTCAGTGTTTATTTTTTGCAGCTGTAATGTGCTTGTACACAACCTTAATGTTGGGAGGAATGGAATACAATTAATTCCAGAGTTCTGTAATGTGTCTAAATTTTGCATGACAAGTTAAGGGGTTCTCTGTGTTAGTGATGCTCATGAGTGCTAGAATTCATCTACAATAAATGCATTAACATGAAGGAAGACTAAAACAAATGCCATTTTTGCAAATAAATGCTTTATTGCCTCTCAAAGAGCCACGTAGCTAAATGATATTTCATCAGCATAAATACCAGAAAATACTGACGTAAGAAAGGCTGCCTTGTGATTAATAACGTTCCGTATAATAATCCCAAGTTGATCATTTGAAGAAAATTTTTCTCACCAACTAGTAAACCAATATGGTGTATGAAGTTAATAGCATTCTTAATGGCTACAAACCATTCAGAGACTTCTGGAAATGTGGGTTCAAACACACTAAACCTCGGCCCGATGCAGACGAGATCAGGAAAATCATTTGTTTAAACTTTAGTGGGAAAAGTGGTTCTGATGAGTCAAGCGAGTGCTCTGCAGAGTTTCTGCTTGTAATAAGTTTGTTTTCAATTGTTTGTACTGGAAGAGCTGGTAATAAAACCGTCACTGCACAGTTCTCTCACATGAGCAACCGTGCAACGCATTGTTTCTTTCTTGATAATTTTCTCACCTCCCTCATAGGATCATGCCATCCTCACTAAGTGCAATACTGTAAAACTCTGATAACATGCCAATTCAAATAAATAAATAACAAAAAAATACAGTTCACTCGGCATTTCTATTACGCATGACTCAGCTGGCCCTTTTCTCCAAGGTGCGTTATATTTGTAGGTTTGTGTGCTAAGCTATGCTACACTTATTTATTTGTCTGTTTACCTTGTACCTTGATCAAGAGTACTGCAGCAGGAGCAGGGATTCGACCTCGTGTCCTTTGACCACAGCAATGCAAATCTAACCACTGTGCTATGAAAATGCAGAATTCATTTTCCATTTAGGCGATGTCTTTATTCTTAGAGATGCTAAAAACTCCCATGAATATTAACAGTGTAGTGTTGATGAGGATTAAAGAATCTTGACCGTGGGGTACGTGCGATGATCTTTTTTTTTTTTTTTTTTTAAATACACCTGTTAAACCTTGGTGAGCTCTGTGTGGATGATAGGACATTGCAAGAGCAGAGACATCAGTCATATGCTCACTCCTAGACAGGGTCATCTATGTCCATCTCTGTGTTCTCATGTCCTGCCTGCAAAGGGAAACAGGTGAAGACAGCCGGAAAGCTGGATACAAAAGGAAGCTCACCTTGGCCGGGGCCCAGCGCACACTTCGAGGATGAGGGGAAGAGGGGCAGGGATCTGCGGACGTCTCCTGCCAACTTCGAAAGGGTTTCTATGTCACCCTTCAGGAGATAACAACAGTCAGTCTTTCACCTTTGGAGCATCAAGCGGGACTTCAGTTTCAAATGTGGCAGCAGTCAGAAAGCATTGGAGGAAAGCAAAATGAAAACTGCAAAAGGTGCAACACCTGTCGAGATCGATTCTTCAGGCCGTTTTTGGAAGGTTCTTTAGTGGAGGAAAAATTCCCATCATGCCCCAATAAAAAATGCATCTGGTTTTATTTTTAACTTTGTACTAGGGCAAATCCATATAGCTGGATTTCAATTAAAATCTAGCAGAGAAATGAAGTTTACTGACAAAGTTGACAGTTTCAATGAAATCTTAAAAAGTATTTGGACAAAACATTCACTGTGACAGAACCCATCCAGTGTGCTTTTTACCTAAAAAGCAGTACTTCTGTATTATCTCCTGCTATTTCCTCACATACACCATGAATTTGTATCCACTTCAAGAAAAAGGACAAATAACTATTAATAAACAAGCATCTATTGACACAATGAGCAAAAAATATTTTCATAAAGTCAGAACTGTGTATCATACATAAATTTATTATTTATTTTAATATAGTGCATATTTTTTTAAAAATGCCATTTTTAAATATGTAAAATATATTACATATAAGAAATTAAATAGTTAAATATTACAATAACTTATTATTTATTTTGATAACAATACTAATAAATACTTTACAATAATCCCTTTTGATTTATGAAAACTCTCAGATGTTTTTTATATATTCCAAACTGCATAAAATTCAGCAGTAAAACTTTTTTTGTTTTCCCCTAATACTAGTGGATGGAGCATAACAAAGAAATGAGTTCTGAAGCACAGAAATTAATACAGATGGAGATTTTCATTATTATTGTTTCAGAATGACTGTTTTCTTCAGTTACAACCCAACTATTCTAAGGTATTGCACCTTTACATGCATTATCATGCTTTCGGCTCTTTCCTACGCAATTCAAACAGCATCAGGAACTGAAAAGTAAAAGGAAAATGAGTGTAATTTGTCAGGATCTGGGCTGAGTGCACATACCCCGATGTGCGCATTATTTATTCTCAACCAAGAAGTAAAATGTCTTTTTTTGCAGAACCTGTAGATGTGTGTTTGATTTGTTTGGCCTGCAGCCTATTTGCACGGACCATTCTTTCCTGTCTCGGTCATCTTCTCTTTCCAGTAACATTAAATAACTGATAGTTGCACAGCAGTTCTTACGTTTCAGCCCTCAGCTTTAGGAAACTTTCATCAACAAAATCCTTTCCATACTGAAGTTCCTTGAAAGCAGTGACTTAATTTCTTAACTTCTTGGTCCTCCAACTTCAACAAATAAAACCTGGCACAGAAAATGGAACTATTCTGTGAACTCTAATTACTATTATTACTGTTGACAAAACAATATTATCAGTATGTGACAACAGCAGTAATAACAATAGCATTACATCTGTTTTAATAATAACGACCATTGTAACAAAAGGTCTTTTTACACATATTTACAGGACATTCAAGTGCAGGATTCCATTTAGGGTAAATACAATTAATTTACAAGCTGACATGTTATTTAAGTCCGGCTGATGGACAATACATTTTCAAACTTAATTTAAAAAACAATGAAAAGAGCAATTCACAAGTTTATTTTTACTTTTATTTTTTCCTTCATATCTACGTGAAAACTGAACTTTGCGTTCCAAATTCACATTCACAAATCCACAGACCTTATATATTAACCACAGTAAATAAAATATATGGTAACACTTCAAAACTAAACACAGAGTAGAGGATTTCATGACAAATTAAAGCAATTACTTCTGCAATGTGCTTTTGAATATCAAAGCAAATATACTGTATACGTATAATCCGTTATTGTTTATACTGTAGTGTCCATTAATATCCATTTTAAAAGTCCACTGAACAATAATTATTGTACACAAACAAGTTGCTCTAAACATATATTAACTTAAAATGCCTGCACATTGAATACATTTAAATCGTTGTGTTACTTTTAAGGATCAAGAACACTTGACAGGTACATGTAGTGTTTTTAATTTTTTTTCCCAGTGTGCCACACACTTTACAGCTTATGCTGCTGTTATATACAGTTAGTATTTTAGATTATAAAATAGAGGAATAATTGGGGAGGTCCAAGGAGTCACAGAACAAGAAGCTAATACTGGTGCTGAAGGGCTGTTGTGCTGGCTTCTCTTTCTCTCTTTATTTTTGTCACTTTCATTAAAAAGTCCTTCTGTGCTATTAAGCAGTTGCTTTGGCAACGAAAAAGATGTGCTTGTGATCAAAGCATAACCAGGTGGAGAACTGATAATTCAAATTTTTGTCCCTTTTGACAATGTAGTATAATTCCCTATCCCTAAAGATGTCTTCTGTCTTCATTACAAATTAGGTTTTAAAGTAGGAGAGGAGGATTTTAAAACTGCATCTCAAAGTGAAACTGACAAGGTGTCCATTCTTTATATGATCTGAGGTCCTTTGTATGTGTGGCGCCACCATTTTGAGTTGAGTCCAAACTGTTCCCTAGAAAGTCTCTCAAGGGGAGCTCAAGGGGCTTGAAAAGCTAGCGCCCGGTTACACGCAAATGTGGCCCCCTGCTAAGAAGATGCTGCTAAGAATTAAACGGTAAGCAGATTTAAAAGCGCCGGCCACCGGGGGGCCCCGGCCAGCGCTGGCCTCTGCCAGGTGGTGGGGGAGGCGGAGGACTGGCTGGTCCACTGCGGAAGCTGTGTAAAAGGATAAAGTCACACATTTGATTGTTCCGCTGGCCCACAAGGATCCTCTAACTGTTCGTACTCTGTGGTGCTGCTGCCCCACATGTGCCCCACCATGACTGCCAAGCTCATGGTTGCAGGTCCTACTGTTCTGCTCTCACAAACACACTCATGCAGGAGGTACACTTTGGCTTGCTTTGCATTCTTTCCTTCTACTTCATTTCAAATCGTGCACGTCCCTTACCGCTTAATATTACTCTTAATCGACTCATTTCACGGAGCAAAGGGTTCAGAAGAAGTGGGAAAATCAAGCCAAACGTAGTAGCAGGTGCATGGGGGAGGCACGCTTACCCTCTGGGGTGGAAATGGCGAAGAGGACCTGGATGGATCCCTCGACTGCGGAGGTGTGGCAGTTGACCCCTGAAACCAGGATGCCCTGGTGGGGGAGGGGGTGGAGGCCCATGTCTATAGAGAGAACAAAGCACCGGGATGCACATTTAGAAAAAATTAGTAGATGCATTCCCTTTGAATGACAGACTCAATGAAGATACAATTTGCTTATTTAAAACTGAAACACTAATTTCGAACTAAAGAAGAAAAATATCTACAAAATTATCACAATAAAATGTTCCCCGTGGACACTGGCATGTAAAGTAGGCTCGCAATTTTCTTAACGAAAATGACGTTTTCACAGCCGTGTACCTGGGCATGGGTGGGTAAGGAGCCCTCATGGGCACTGGTGGAGGTGGAGGAGGACGAGGAGGAGGGGGTGGAGGTGGACGCCCCAACCCCATGGGTCCACCCCGCCCTCCACGGTGACCTCGGAGGTCAGGGTATGGCCGCATCCTACCCATTCCTCGTCTGCAATGATGCAGGAAACCTGTGAAACTAAATGGCTCAGCGCTCCGCATTCGCTCGATTATGTCTCACACTGAGGTTCTTGGACCTGCCGCTGCATTTTTAATATTGCAGATTACTTTTTTGGATTCTTACACAACGGATACAAGCAGTACCTTCCAGGTCCAAAGCCATTCATGGCTCCATCTCTGCCTCTTCCTCTGGTACGTCCAGAGGGACCATATGCCTTCATCATCATATCTCTCCCGCCACGCCCACCTCTACTTGTCCAGCCTTCTCGTCCAGGCCATTTTGACCCCCTTCCCCTAAGAGGAGGACAGAATCAAAACAACACCATCAGCATCACTCCTTCTGACACACAACCAACGGAATGTTCACAAGGTATGTGAATCCACCGACTTTGCCAAGACAGACCTGGCTTTGATCTCGCATGTGGCTCCTTCTGTGGAAGCTGGGTTAGCATCAGTGTGTTCTGCAATCTGCTCTGCTTCGCCATCCATCTGAGAAAACAGGCAGCAGGGCATCATGTGAAAGTTCTCCCAAACAGCCTTTCCATACACTACTGCAAAACAACTCAACCACATCACATGCACCCAACAAACAAAATATACAGGCACTGCATTTTTTTTTTACATTTTAATTATAACAGGAATTAGTAGACAATCGACTTAAAACCCTAACAATGGAAAGGTACAACGTTATGGCTTCCCATCATCCTTCAGACACTGCTTGCCCTAGTCCTACCTACAATGCACACCTGGTAAACCAGGCAGCTGATGAAAAGGGGCCTAAATTTCAAAGGATAAATCACAGGTCAACATCTAGAGTCTACAGAAAAAAGCTGGATGTTCTGAAAACTGTTCTTTGTTAAATGTCTTATAAAGAAGAGTAATGAGGCATGACAGTAATGGGGAGGTGGTAGTCAGGCATGAGAAAGACAACAGCAGCACTATTCATACAAACAGAGCACCTACCTACAAGAACAGCGAAACTACCAATTTTTGCAGGGAAGAACCCTAACACTAAACTAACTACCCATGTCAGGCTGAACATTACTTGTTTATTTAAGCAGCAGACATAATTTTACTATTTACAAAGGAAGAATAAAGTAGCTTTCATACCAGAAATCAAACGTTACAATGCTACATTTTCCAGTCATATATATTTGTGATCAACAATGACACAGACATACAGTATGGCAAACACATGAGTCACACATAAAGGCATCAGATGTCATGAAGCCCTTAAAACCCCAAGTTAGAAGGGAAATGAAAAAATGTGTCAAAAAAGTCAGAAGAAATTTCCACAAGGACCACGGATACACTTTATAATTCAAATTCTAATGAAAAATTGCTAAATACCGATTAAAGCCATCCTTTTCATAAAAACACTTAATACAAACAGTAGTAAAGGGAAGTAGTGGAAAAATCCACATTTATTTTATCTCAGCCTGGTGAGACTCATTTAAAAAAAATGATGTGGGTCCTGACATCTGATATACATTTGGTCACACACCTTTACTAATGGGGATCTATTGCACTGTGAGGTTCCAGCCAAAAGTGTCATTTAACCGTACAGTCAAGTGTCATGAAACTGTATTTTTCCATACCTGGCATTCAGTTAACAAATTTGGGCAAAAAATCTGATGGAATTTACTTCCAGGTGCTCTGTAGCAGTGTTGATTCTAGCTTAAAATTCACACAAAAATGTTTGGATTTAATTAATAAAAACTATGGACATTTCAAAATTGTCTTGAATGGAATTGAAGTTTTGCTTGGTAACTAAAGTGCACAATATTAAATTGTGAAGTACCTGAAGACATTGTGGAAATCTTGTGGAACGTTTTTACTTTTCAGTCAAAGCCATTTCTTATGAATTTTAGGCTAAAGCAGACTGTGTGTGAAACAGAAAATCTAAAATAAAAAAATTACAAAATTTGTTATTCAAAACTTAACCTACACTCAGACCTAAAAATGAATATTTTGTGGTGCTGTGGGGTTATTTTCTCTGCAGTTGCCCTAATGTCTGGGTGTACTCATGTTCTGTGTAAACTGTGCAGGCTTTAAGAAAAAGTGGGGGCTGTGTTTTTATACCAGATTTCTTGCAGGACATCTGCCAAACATCTACCAAAGCAGCATTTTATTTTACAAGGGCCTAAATAAATGACTGTGCGCTTTGACCAATCCAGGCCAGGTGTGATTACACCTTTGCACGTCTTGGCCAACTTCATATCTTGCACAGAAAACTTGAACACTTGTTTTTAACATACAAATGGCTTCTACGCAGAGAAAAAGTGCTCTGTCCACTCGCAAGAGGGTGAAGTGTGTGGAATGACACAGTAGATGTGATGGGAGCACTGGGGCAGCAGAGGCACCTTTCAGCACCGCTCTCAGCGGAGAGCACCTGGTCCGCATTTCCACCCACCGTACGAAACCTCATACCACCTGAGCAGCTACCTGTGGGCTTCCACACACCCACACACACAGAATTTTGTTCCTCCTCCTCAACACACTCACCAGGTACAAAACACACCTTTTGATTTATTCCTTTTCTCATCACATTGGTCCTGATCATCAGCTTATTTCACATTTCAATGGTTTATTTATCACAATGTAAAACAGTAAAAAGGGATGTTGATTCAACAAACATTTTTCAGTAACAACGAATTAACCAAGTAAAAGCAATGCAATAACTGATCATAATTAAATTCGACTTCTGGTCACTGTCGATACCAATCTACACTTATACCTGTAAAATGTATTGAAACCATTCATATTCAATCGAAGAAAGCTACGAAAAATTAACTTTTACACATAATGACTACATGGGCAAATAAAATCAGCAAGTGGAAAGAAATATTTTCCTGTAGAATTTCGTGTATTTTCCTGTATACCTTTCGTGTGAAACAGATCATATACTCTAACAAAATTACACTCGAATTCATATTAATTCAATAAATTATATCCTAACTTGTGTCTTTTTTTTTAACTCTTTTGTCTAAATCCCGACTAAAACTGCAAATACTTCACACATAACAGACCTTCACTAACATCACTATTACAACCCTGTAATGTGGTACAAAACATGGCTTACCTCGGACGGAGAAAAAAGTTGCGATTTGATGCGAATTCAAAGAAATAAAACGGGCGATACGCCTATTCACAGAGAAAGATATTTTATAAAATAATAATAAATTTGTTGTGCTCTGCTGTGTCTGTTTGCTTTGAAATGGCGGCTCGAGCGGACCCACCATCCACGACTCCTGCTCAAGGATACAAGGCGACCGGCCTCGAGGCCCGCCCACAGGAAGTGCGACCGGCCCCATTAGCCAATCAGAATTCACGGCCAGTATTGGAAAGTTCTTATTGGATGTAAAAAACATCATTCCTCGAACCTGCGTTTTAAAGGACAACGTCATAAAACCTGGGAGAAGAGTGCTAATTTTATCCCCTTAAGTAGTGAAAAAATGTCTAGTGAACAGTTGCGATAAAGATATTGTACAATCGCTGAAACGCTGAGGTGATTGATGTCTGCTATGAGACAACGTAGGGCCTGGGCGCAGGGCTACACACACGTCTTTGGACTGCGGGAGGAAACCGGAGCACCCGGAGAAAACCCACAATTCCCTGAGCTGAATTCGAACCCAACCCTGAACAGCCCAACGCTACTACTCCCCGCCACCGCGTCGCCCTAAAAAGGACTTGAATAAAATAAAAAATATATAATATGACATAGTCGGTGACGTTTTATTAGCTAATCTAAGTATTAGATGCCCACGTGCTGCACTTATTATCTGGACACACTAAATGCACGGCATTCCTACCAAAGCCTTTACTTATACTGATGCTTACAAATAAATCATACGTGTGGGGCAAATCATACAAAGCAAAACAATTATATACATCAGAGCAAAAAAAAAAAACTACTAAGTCAAAAAGTCATTCTGGAGGAGACCACACGAGAAGCAGCAATGTTCGGTTTCAGAGGAGGTTCAAGTCCAGAAGATTCAGTCCACATTTGCGCGCCCACTTTACAGTCCACTCGCGAGGAACGTTCGGAGTTTTGTTGTTTGACAGCTAAGTCGCGGGTTTACGTTTTCTTCAGAAGCTCCGAAAGTTCGTTGATGTACTGGATGGTGTATTTGAGCGTCTGTATCTTGGTGAGCGGCTGGCCCCTCTCACTGTAATCCGGAGGCAGGTAATGGCGCAGCTGGTGGAGCGCGTCGGCCAGGCTCCTCATCCTCATCTTCTCCCTCTCACTCGCCTTCATGCGTCTCTTCATGGACATCTTGGCCTTAGGGGGCCTCTCTGCAGACCGTCGGACGCCGATCTCCAGCGCCGGGTGCTCCGGAGGCGTGCGGCCGTGCAGGTCACCAGAGGTCGGCGGCGTCTCAGGTGAGGAGCACCCGGACTCCAAGGAGGACTCTGGAGACGCACAGAGCGGTGATCCCTGCTCAGCTCGAGCACACTTCTCCGGGGTCCTCCAGTCCCACGTGGAGAGGATCCTTGAGGTCACCATGTCGAGGTCACTGTCCAGGTAGGCGATGCCCTCTGTCAGGTTCTCCATCCCTGCGCCGCGGTACCCTGGAGGTTTGGCGTGAGCATCAAGCAGGGGTGGGGGACACGACGCAGCGCTTTATAGTGCTCGGCCACTCCTGTAGTTTATGAGCTCCAGACTCCTCGAAGCTTCAAAGAAACGCGAAGTGCGAAAAGGCAGCTCCGTCGAAGGCAGGGTTAGTTATCACCGACGCGCGAATAAGCCTAAATAGGAGCTTAATGTGCAGAAAGGCAAATAATTGGATTTACTTTTGGGGAAATGACTGCTGAAATTGGCAAGAGTGCAATTGTCGGTTTGATGCAATCAGATTAATGAAGAAATGAAAGAGATCCGTAGTTTTTGACGTTGAATTGCGAGGACGGAATGGCAAGGTGTGCCTGGAAAGCCTGCAATAATGAACCGCGTTCTCCAAACCTTACAAAAAAAGATACACACAGAAGCATGGACATAAACGTGTAAAAGGATTGCAAACACCACGCAGTGGGGAGGACAATCATGAATGCAGATCTTGGAAGTGGATTTAGCATAAATTGTAAATCGTAACACCTACTTTGCCTTCGAAGTAAAACCACGTCGCAGGTTTATTTAACGTTGTGCTTGGACGGAGCGATTGAGTTGTTTTCGCTTAGCTGCTACGCGTTTTTGTGGCTCTGCCTTGCTTTCTGGTTAAACTCATTTCGCGGCGTAGATCTGTTTACATATTGTAGTCCCGTTTCGGTGACTTATTCTCGTGTGCTCGCTTGCGTTTGACCTTAAAACCTGTCGATCTTTCAAATGACTTTATCGCTTTTAAAGAATAATAGTAATAAAAAAATATTCAGGTACGTGATTTAGTAATTAAATTTACCCATTTGTAATAAAAAAAAGTAGGAAATCTCTTTTTGGTGTTTTCTGGGTCCGATGATCAATAAATTCTGACAAGAGGTTGTTGCGACCCTGGTAAAATCCTCACACCTCCGGCGGCGGGGGGGGGGCGGCGGCGTGTTTAACAGGCTGGAAGCCGCTCGTCACTTTCATCTGCGACACTAATTTTTTTTCTCTCGCACTGTGAAAGCGGGATAGAAACCAGCGACCTTTGTTTTATTGACATATTTCATTGGAAACCCGTGCTATTAATTACACTTTGATATTCTCATGATGCAGTTTCTTTATAAAATCAACTCACAATTCTATACACATAAAGGTCTACAGCACACATTTAAGAAGACGTCAGAGGAACTGCATCATTTTCCAAGGAGAAAAGTGCACAATTCCAGAAAGGCTGAAGACAACAGCACCGAAAATACACCTTTTTCACATCTGGAAATGTTTTATCCATCCCAATTATATATATTTGAGCTTCAGCCTTTCAGCCAGTGGCAGTGGGCTGTCAGCTAAAGTCACTGAGTCATCACCATCAACAGCACACATTTTCAAGGCAGAGACTGGGCTCCGGGTCGGTCCTTCCGTAACAAATATCACGCTACAGTCTTCAGTCTCACTCTTTCTCTCACTTCTATCTGAAGGTACAGGATCAAACTCTGCGCCTGAAACTGTGCTACAAGTTTTGAGAGCAGCCGTCTTACTTTTACAGTCTGGATGACATGTTGGCCGTCCTTTGGACTTGGCTGTTTTACGCCATCTCTTGACTGGCGTGTTTTCAGCATCACTGTCGTCACTTGATGAGCATAAAACGATGCAAACGCTCTTCTTGTCACCTTGCTTCTTCCTTCCTGCATTACTTGCACTGTCCTCTGGGCCACTGCTGCTAGTCTCTCTTTTTGAAAATGTATATTTTGCCAAATCTTTGCCATTTGAATGGTCTTCTGGTTTTTGAGGCATAATGCAGGCAGTGGGCTTTGAATTGTGTTTCACGGCAACCTTTGAGGAAGCACTATGAAGTTCTTTTTCCATATGCATTTGTGTCTGACCTGAAAGCATGGCGATGCCATCAACATCAATCAATGCCTTTGGGATTTTAGGCTCTCTACCTTCTCTTACAGATTTTAAGGTAGTTGACTGAGTTGTGCGTGTCCAAATGTCTGGACTTATGTCCATCTTACAGTGTTCAGTAGCTTTTTTGAGCAAAACTCTGCTCCTTAGAGAACTGTTTGAAAGGTCTATCACATGCTGTGGATTTTGAGGTCTCATATTATACAAGTAGGAAAGCTGATTAGCATTTGGTCTTTCTTTGTCTGACATCGTGAGAGACGATGTGCACGTTTGCTTTTTATTACTGCTCAAGCCTGGGGAGAGATCAGCCTGAGTAGGTGCTGTATGTTTGCAGTTCTGCCCTTGAGGAGAGGAGGTAAAAGACAAGGCTTCCCAGTCAATTTCGCTCAAATGTAACTCATCAATAATTTTAGACACTGATGGAGAATCCACTGTTGTCACTGCTCTTCCAGAGGAGGGTGAAGGCTCCGTTTGTGTGACCTTTTTGATTGGATTTTCCTGAGGAGCAGCCAATTTTTTGTGGTCCAAATGAAGCCTCCGCTGTGGTTCAAAAGACTGCATACAATCCAGATGTTTTCCGAACGATCCTTTTCTATTGACAGTGGTGATATCAGATTGGGGCATTATCTTCATTTCAGTTGCAGACCTTATTTTGTCTTCACACGAACTGTGCAAGTTCATGAGAGCAAAAAGTTCTGGAACCCCTTCCAATTCCTGTGGTCTGCTCTCCATTTTCTTGTTCTTCAGTTTCTTTTCTGTAACAAATACACCAATACATGGAATATGTTCAACAAGTCATGTCATATTTACCTCCAAAACTGTACTTGCAGCATATAAATTAGTTCTACAAAATTAATATTTCACCCCAGATAAGAATCAGACAGCTAACAGGTAAAATCAGATGTGCTGAAACTGACAGGTGTCCCAAGTGTCTTGAGTCTTGTTAATCAAAGCCTTTTAAATGAGCCACTTCCCCACCAAAAACAAATTTTCAAGTGTCAAGGTACTAAATCCAACAGACTGCTGCAAAACACTGGGCCTTTGATCAATATCACCTTGTAAGTTTTAAGGCTCCTGAAAAGCTGTAGTGTTATGATGCTCCCCTGCTGAGAATGAAAACACATTTGAGAAACCCACGTTTGTACTTGATCTCCTCAGCTTCAGCCTTCTCTCTCATGAACTGGTCCACAATGTGAGGGTACGCAGAGCGGAACAGACACTGATCCTCAATTGTCGCCACTGTACTCTGACATTCCTCCGGTGTGGAATCAGCGTGTATATAATGGTCTGCAAATAAAGCACTGTTGTAAAATCTAAAACATGGTGATTAGTACTGCAGAAACTTGGTAAAATATTTATTATAACTGTAAATATTTGCACCATAACCTTAATATTCACTCTTGGGATGTAAAACCTTCTAATGTAAACATTTGCTGGACCTGTTATTCTGCATGACCACAAACAGATAAAAGCTAAATGCTGGACAGATGAACAACAAAACTAGCAATAAGTTAAAAAAAAAAACATTTACCCCTAAGAGGCTCATTACAAACACACTCATTTATTTATTACAGTCTTATTTTATTTCTAATTGGGGAGGTGGGTTGGTGCTGAGGGTGGCAGAGCTGTTGAGGATGTCCGACAGCTAGTCTCCCAGCCTGGAAAGGAAGCAGACTCGGCACCTTATGGCCCTGCGTGTGATCTGTCACCTCTGCCCCCTCATTTACTCCTCACAGAGAGACTCCAACAGACCACACGGCAGCATTTAGCCACTTCCACCAGGAAGCCACGTCACAGAACTTAAAAGAATGACACTTTAACTTGGAAATTGTTTGATGTACCGTTAGCTTCAGATACCAAGTCTGAATACTTGATAAATGAATCCCTGCTTTAAAAAGAAAAAGAAAAAAAAAAAAACACACATTCTAACCTGGTTTCTTCCAGATTATTTCAAAGCTGGCAACTCCATTCCTTACTCGTGGCTTATGGATTCTGTTTTTGGGGGGAAAAAAATGCTGTACACATGAGCATTTCTCTTTATCAATTTGGCAGTTGCAAAACATTAAAATTTCAATATTTGATTTGAGTCATACCGTACAGGCTGTAATAGTGAGTTTGACTTTTTGCCACATTTAATGTTCATCATTTCAGTGTAAGTCATGAGTACCAGCACCTTCTCACTGGTGTAGTGTTTGGGCCAATCCATTTTGTCAACAGCAAAATTCTAAAAAAGAAAAAGGTTAAAATTTGTATTACAGAACCAAATTAATATTAGACCTAAATTTTTTACAAAAAAAAACAATTACTTTAAATAAATAAATTGATACAGTAGCATGCAAAAGTTTGGGCACCCCTGGTCAAAATTTCTGTTACTGTGAATAGCTAAGCAAGTAAAAGAAGACCTGATTTCTAAGAGGCATTACATTAAAGATGACACATTTCTGTAATATTTTAAGCAAAATTCTTTTTTTTTTCTTCCATTTCCATCTTTTACGGTTTCAAAATAAGAAAAAAAAGGAAAAGGGCTCAAGGCAAAAGTTTGGGCACCCTGCATTGTTAGTACTTAGTAACACCCCCTTTGACAAGTATTACCCCTTGTAAACACATTTTCTAACCAGCTAAGAGTCTTTAAATTCTTATTTGGGGCATTTTCACCCATTTTTCCTTGCAAAAGGCTTCTAGTTCTGTGAGATTCTTAGGCTGTCTTGCATGCACTACTCTTTTGAAGTCTATCCGCAGATTTTGGATGATTTTTAGGTTGGACTGTGAGAGCCATGCCAAAACCTTCAGCTTGGGCCTCTTGACGTAGTCCATTGTGGATTTTGAAGTGTTTCAGATATCATTATCCTGTTGTAGAAGCCATCCTCTTTCCATCTTCCACTTTTTTACACATGGTGTGATGTTTGCTTCCAGAATTTGCAAATATTTAATTGAATCCATTCTCCCCTCTAAAGGGAAATGTTCCCTGTGCCACCACCTGCAACACAAACCCAAAGCATGATCTATCCACCCTGTGCTTAAAAGTTGGAGAGGTGTTCTTTTCATGGAATTCTGTGCCCTTTTTTCTCCAAACATACCTTTGCACATTGCAGCCAAAAAGTTCTGACTTCATCGGTCCACAGGAGTTGTTTCCAAAATGCATCAGCCTTGTTTAGTTGTTCATTTGCAAACTTCTGCTGCTGAATTTTGTGGTGAGGATGCAGGAAAAGTTTTCTTCTGATGACTCTTCCATGAAGATCATATTTGTACAGGTGTCTTTACACAGTAGAACAGTGTACCACCACTCCAGAGTCTAAGTCTTCCTGAAGGTCTTTTGCGGTCAAACGGGGATTTTCATTTGCCTTTCTGCAATTCGACGACCAGTTCTCTCTGAAAGCTTTCTTGGTCTTCTAGACCTCGACTTGACCTTCACCATTCCTTTTAACTGCCATTTCTTAATCATATTACGAATTGAGGAAATGGAAAACACTTTTATATCTTTGTATACCCTTCTGCTTTTTGTGCATCCGTTATTTTAATTTTCAGAGTGCTAAGCAGTGGCTTCCATGCACCCATGGCTGCTGATTGTTGGGAGAAAGTTTGAGGAGTCACAGTATTTATAAAGCTTTGAAATTTGCATCATCTCGCCTTTCCTAATGATGACTGTGAACAAGCCACAGCCCTAATGAACTGGTTAAGGTCTGAGACCTCAGTAAAAGTTATCAAATCTCTTGTGGTGCCCAAACTTTTGCATATTGCTCCTTTCCCTTTTTCACTCTAAAATTGTACAAAACGACAACAACACACAAATTTTGCTTCAAATGCTGAAAAGAATTATTCTTCTTTAACTTTACACCCTTTGGAGATCAGTTCATTTTTTACTCACTTAACTATTCACAGTAACAGGAATTTTGACCAGGGGTGATCAAACTTTTGGATGCCACTCTAAATGCAATACTCAAAAGTTGTAAATGGAAAACAGAGTTGAAATACCTGCATAAGCAAAAGATTTGGTTTTCTTCTTGTGAAATTTTCAAGTTTTCTGTCCTTAGGTACTAGAAATTCATTAATTACCTTGGAAGAAAAGGAAAATAATTAGTCATCTTAAAAAGAAACTATTCTTTATTGTTGAATAATTATTACCTTTGTGAAGGGGAATCCTTCGCTTGCTAAAGTTTTCCTGTTTAAAGAAAAATCCAAGTCTTAAATTTTGTCACTTGGCTGCCTCTTTTGGTTACAGTACATAAAATGTCTATACATAAAATCAGAAACATATTTATGTAAATAATATTCTTACACATACAATATTTAGTTTGTAAAACTGCTAATAGTATCTAATATTGTAACGCATTCTCAGAGATTTGTGTGGATATAATGCAAAACTTTTGTCTGACACACAACACACCTTTTAATACTGGACTCCAGTGAACTGCTTTGCCTTGAATGTTCTGCCATGTGCCATTCACAAGGACAACAATAGTCATAGTCCTGAGGATCACAAAACCTTTTGCTGTTGCACAGCTTACACCCACTGCGCTCATGAGACTTAGCAGTACCTAACAAATAATGGACAGCAAAAAAAAAAAAAGGTTAAAAGAACAGCATAATGAATGAACAGCTACACAACAAATGTTGTTGATTAAGATGAAGTGCTACAATTTTAGAATGAGCATTAGCTTTTTATATCTGAATGTACTTCACAAATTTAGTTCAGTAGAACCACTTCTTTCTCAATGTAAAATATTTTTCTCATTTGCAATTAATTTGGCTTTTTGGCATAAACTCAAAACATGTGTCATCTGTCTTTTTTTCCATCTGTTTAGGTGTACCTCATCCTATCAAGCTGACTTAAGTGCATCCTCTCAAGTTTTCCTAAACTTTTTCCTAATGTTTTGAATAAGACTTCTTTCTGGAATTTAAACAAATATTTTTCTTTACAAATTTAACACTGTGCAGCAGTATCAACAAAAAAAAAAAGAAAAATTGGGAGAAAGCAATGTGTAACAGGATTAACAAACCTGGATGACGGCACACCTGACAGTGAGTCAGCTTTTTCACACTTTTCTCCTGTGTTTCTTGACCCTTTTCTTTCCATTCATTAAACCTTTGGCAAAGATAAAAGCACTTTCAGACATCAAATTGTAAACAGAAACAGCAAATTAGAGTTGTAACACTACGTTGTGCATATTTTTATGCAACAGCTTATGCATTTTTCCTCCACCCGAAATAAATGGTATTACTATGAAAAAATGTTTTAAATTTAAATGTGTCCTTACTTTTGCAAGAGTGTTTTTCCTTTCAGCATCTCTATCAGCTTCAGAGTTTGTTCTTTTCCAACACCTGGTATCCCCTGTTGAGAAAATTTTTTGTCTACATAATTATGAAGTACTGTACAAAAAAATTATACAAGAATTAATGTTAAGCTTGCAGTACAGTACTGTGATATATTTCACCAATATAAATTATAAATTGACAGTACCTTGGGCATATAGTCACAACCCAGCAGTATTGCTACACCCACAAGTGTCTCTCGATCCAGGTGAAGCTCAGACTGGACTCTTTGCATCTTATAGCAGTCCACTTGTGGGTCCTGAAAGCATTTAAACAGGCTCATAGAAGGTTTTTGAGTAAATTAGCCACTATTCTAGAAAAGCTGCAGGAGGCAGAAATGCATAGTAGCTAGGTGTTAACTTATCATTTGTGACACCATCAAAAAATTTTGTTTTTGACTTTTTTTTATACACATTCACATATTCCCCTCATGTCAATAATAATGTGTAATGTCAAATGTGAAAATTAATATAATAAAAATGTGATGAGTAAATGCTGACATTGTTTTTACATAGATTACTTTTTCAAGGTTAAGTGTTAATGATTTTTAATATCACTGCTTCTGCATGTTGTAAAGAATGCCATTCATCAGTGCAATCCTTTACAATTGTAAAAGCAGTAAATTGATATAAATTTTTTTTAAAAATTAAAAAGTACCTTGGTGTTCATGTTGAAGTTTCTATAAACAGTTTCCCCTCCATACAAGAAGAAGTCTCCATCATTTGTAATGCACCCATCAACTAACCCAGAGGAGTTCAGGAAGGCACACATAGCTTCTGCCTCTCCTGCTGCAGTGACCCATGGAACCCCCAGGCAGTCCAGCATTTCTGCACACTAAGTGAGCAAACCAACATTTTAGGCTTTCAAAAATAAATGTAACTCGAGTTGAAAGAATAAAAATGCATATGTATTTCATAACCTCTTTGAGGATGAACTTGAAGCGGGATCTGTTGGGTTTTGATGGTTCGGAAGGTTGCTTCTTGGAACCCCCAAATCGCAGCTCAGTTCTTTTGCTCATAGTCTTTGCTTTTATTTCTGGTGCCTCACCCTCCATGACAAATACGAGCCTGATGCCCATGAGTGTAAGAGCTGACACTCTGAAGAACAAGTTTCTGCAGAACAACCAGCATATGAACCTAAGGATGATCATGTAGATAGATAGATAGATAGATAGATAGATAGATAGATAGATAGATAGAGTTCTTAAGGGTGGCATAGTGGTGTACCAAGCTGTCTCAGAGCTTCTGAGTCAAGGCTTAAATTCAGTTTAATCTGTTTGTATGTTTTCCCTGTGTCTATGTGAGTTTCCTCAAGGTGTTCCTATATTCTTCCATATTCCAAAGATATGTGTTTTGGGTAGATCAGTTATGCTAAACTGCTCATAGCATGTGTGCATGGCTGTGACTATCCTGTGATGGGCTAGTGTCCTATCTAGGAGGAACCCTCTTAGCCTAGTGCAGAGTGATTCAAAGACTGTGGACCACTGTGACCCTGACAAGGACCAGTTAAAAAAGGGAGTGAGGTCAGTGTTGAAGTTTAGCAAAAGTAATCTATAAATTTTAACAAGAAACACTAATCGACTTACTGTCAGATACAAAATGTTTAAGTCAGGGCTGGAGCAGACTGAAGCCTGTCTCGGGATCACAGGACAAGGTTGGTTAGTGTGCAACCTTGTTACACCAATCCATTGCAGAGTAGCTTCACACTCACTCATTCACATACACACTATGGATAATTTAGAGTCACTATTTCACCTGAAAAATATGTGCTTGGACTGTGGAAGGGAACTAGAGCACCTGGAGGAACAGACTGAGATTGTTTCAACTTATACCCATACAGCCCAGTGCTGTAAGGCAACCATGCTACCTGCTTGCACCATCATGTCACCCTTGTGAAAAATGTTCAAAAACAGTTGTATATCAGGCAACTTCTTAAGGTTATATAGTATAACTACAGCAAATTTTTACCTTGATATATCCTGCCTGTTTCTAAACATAATACATTATGAATCTTGAGGCAAAGGAAAATGTTAGTGCCTGCTTAATGATTAGTTAATTTACCTACAACACACATGTTAAATAGACTACACAGGTGCAGACTACTGCACTTTTTGTAACTCACCGGAGGTAGGGTTTGGTGACTCGCCCTATCATCTCTTTCACAGATTGGGCCTCACAAACCCACAGACTCAGATCTACAGCCAATGTCTTTCCAGCAAGGCTGTAGAGAGGTACAGACTCTCGCACTGGCTCCAGGATGGACCATAATTCATTCACACCCATAACTGATCCAAGCCTTAGAGATGAGACTGTAACAAGTCACGGTTACTTGGCACCTCTAATGTAAAAAGATCATTACTCTGCACAGTGTTTATTTCTAACTTACAACTATCTGAACCTCATGGGTCATAATAAAATTGGCCTTGCAAAATATTATTGTTACTGACTTACATATTGTTAATAATTGCAAAAAGATGATGAAAGAATAGTGATGGGTTAATCTATTTCTGTCATCTCCAAAAATGTACACAAATTTGTTCACAGCAAATTAAAGCAATTGTTATAATGCGAAAACAAAACAGTGCATTTACCTCAAGAACTCCGACTTGACAGCTACCGCAGATGCCTGTATCGCACGGACAAATTTTGAAACGGGCGCTTCGCAAACGAAAAAATGATTTCCGGTTCCGGTTTCCTGTTTACAGTCGTTCAGATTTGCATATACTTCCCGTAACTCTGTGAGCGTGTGTAGATTTGATTTAGCTATTTTTTTTTTTTTTTTAGTTTTTTTTACTTTTAATATTTTTATAAGTGCAATGTTATTATGAAACGTACCAGATGAAACTATAATTACTGTTTGGGTTAGGAACTCCGCGCGCTCGTTGACACGATATCGTGATGTCACTCTATGCTGCGCGCGGAATCCGACAGTCGGACAGGGAGATTTGCTGCTACGAGTGAGGGTGGGGGGAATAGTTAGAAACCCAATACAGTAAACTTATTTATTGTTTCCTCATTTTACTGAAACTGCGTTTTGTTTTTTTTAATTTTGGTTTACATCAGAAATAACCTTTTTTTCAAACCAAAGACCACATTATTTACTTGCCCATTAGTGTATGGGCTAATCGCTGTGGCACTGGATTAATTGAACTGGATTTGAATGAGCAAGCTATTTACTGTACTGTTTGACTTGTTCGTTTCATTTTTTAGCCTCCAAAATAACCGTCTGTCGCTGATCGATAAGCTTGCTTGGTTTCAGGTATGGAAGAGTGAAGCTAACCGGCTAACAAAGTAAGTTGCCCATGCTTTTTTTCGAACATTCACCTAACAGTGTACGAAGAGTCACATATTACAACTTTATACCACTCTAGTGAAGATTTTAAAAAACGGTCGCCACTTTTGATAGATTAGGACTGGTGAAATTATTTAGAATTGTGGCGGTGCTCAGCAGCAGGAAACGGAGTGAATAGCGCCGTCGGTTGTGTCGTCGTCCTGGGTACGATCTGGCTGTAATTTGGCTGTAAATTGTCTTAAGACAATTGATATTTGACATTTAAACGTATGAACGTGAATGCGACATTTGGCCGCCTTCGGTTTATTTTGACCGAGTCGGTGTTCGCGAGCGCCGCGGTCAGGTTTGTGCAGCCCCGCTTTCGCTTTCGCTTCTCACGACTCGGAGATGGCAACATGAAATCCTATTGTGCTCTGCGATCTAGTACCTCGGCGCTCCTCTCCATCAGCTTTTAACTTTTTTGCCTTTAAACTGTTTATTCTGTCTGATTAATAATTTTATTTCTTCCAATTATTTTTTTTCCTACTGTTGAGTGTGCCGCTCCAACGTAATATTTGTCTGTAGAAAGCTGTCCGTAAAGTTGCCTTGGCGAAGGCGTCAGCCAAATAAAAAAGTAAATAACACTTAGTACTCAAATTTACCAATTCAGTAATACCAATTCAATAATAAAATGTAGCAGTTGAACTTCATCAGCTGAAGCTGTAACATTCTTCCTGCTCTTAAGAAAATGTTTTTCATTGTTATAGCTACAGGTTGTAGAAATTTTCCTAGGTTGAATACAGACTTTGTGCTGCTGACAGTCTAACTGTTGCATATGTGTGTATGTAAAGGTTTTGGAAATGTCTAAAAGGAAGAACAACTCATTAAGTGAAAATAATTCCAAACGGGCAAGATCAGTACAATCGGAGGAAAGTGGGCAGGATGGCACTGTGGCAAGTCAAGCCTCTTCTGTCCCATACACTTTGCAAAAGGTATGAAAATTCTTTTTTTAATTCTGTACCTTAAGCTGATACAGCAGCCAGAAGAAGTACTCGACTGTATAAATAAAGTTATTGTAAAGTTCAGTATCTTGTAAACTTAGACAAACACACCAGCTAAGCAAAGCCTTTTTATTGGGGTAACTTTTTTCACAAAATGAAGGTTAAGCAGTAAGTTATTGAGAATGACAGTTAATGTTGTGTACCAGCAAAACTGTTACATCAGTCTGTATTTCAAAAGTCATGTGTCTAAAGCTCTTAATTGGACCTAAGTTGTAGTGTACACTCTAGCTTCAAGGTTCAAAGGTTTATTTGTCATGGATGAACAACACAGCATAGCAGTGTTGTCACCATGAAAAGTTTTTGTTTCCAGGCATCCTCAGTATGGACATAACATATGTAAAGTATAATAAGTAAGGTACAGGATAGTCGGGAGAGGAAAACAAATAAATAATAATAAATTAGAGAGTAAACAAAACGTAATAAATAGGAATAGGTATGTGGGGGGGGATATACATCGGGGATTGGCGGACACAGCAAGACACAGCAGCCAAACCAACAGCACACAGCAACCAAACCTACAACAACAGACCAAACCTGCAGCAACAAAAAGTACCAGAAAAATGCGTGTGAAACAGGGAGGGGTCAGTGGTTTAGCAGTCTTACGGTGAGGGGGAAAAAACTGTTCTGGAACCTTTTTGTCCTTGTCCGAACGCTTCTAAAGCATCTTCTGGAAGGGAGCAAGAAGAATCGATTGTGGCTGGGGTGACTGCTGTCCCTCTGGATGTTAAGTGCCTTCTTCTTGCAGCGCTGGGTGTGGAGGTCCTGCAGGGCTGGTAGATCAGTCCTGGTGATGGTCTGTGCTGTCTTGACCACTCTTTGCAGAGCTTTACAGTCTGACGCACTGCAGCTGCCATACCAGCTGTTACTTCTTTTGTAGAAAACCATGTTAAATGAATAAATGTAACGCCACAAGTTTGTCACAACTGTCGCTTATTTAAATTGAGAAAATACAACATTCTTTGTAATTTCAGACATCAGGAGAAGTGGGTATAATTGAGAGCATTTCCCTGAAGAACTTCATGTGCCATTCTTTGCTGGGGCCTTTTGAATTTGGGTCAAATGTCAACTTCATTGTTGGAAACAATGGAAGTACGTATATTTAAACATACAGTTGTTGTGCTTCAAAGGACATATCTTTTCCTTTGGGTTATTTCATCTTTTGCATTTTTCTGTTTGTGTGTCAATCATCAGGTGGTAAGAGTGCAGTTCTGACTGCACTGATTGTGGGTCTTGGAGGTAAAGCACACACAACAAACAGAGGCTCTTCACTTAAAGGATTTGTGAAGGAAGGAGAAAGGTAGGTCGGGCTCATATGTGTCAGGCATCTCAGAGTCAGTGATCATGTAACATCAGCTTACTAGTGTTTATGCAATTAAGTTCATTTCAGTAATACTGGTGAAAAAATTTTTGTATCAGTACTCTTAACCTCACAAAGTCAGTATGGTTGATTGCAGTTCTGCACTTATACAAATGTCCCAGAGAAAATAAAATGTAGTATCTCCTCCACCATGATGCACAACATTAGCAACATAATGACAAGGGGACAATAAAGGCAAGTTGTGCTAGAATATAGATAAGTAGTTCAATAAATAGATGTAAATAAATAGATAAGATGGTGAATAGGTAATAAAAGAGGATTACCTACAAGCAAACAAAATCAGTACTGATGTTAGAAATGTCACAGTGGGTGGTGATCAGTCCCTGTCCTATCCACAGTTCTGTAGTCTGAGCACCTGTGGGGGAAAAACATTCCTCAGCCTCGTGGTGTTGGCCCATAAACTGCCAAAACATCTTCCAGACAGCCACATGTATCAGATACATGTAGGCTCAACAGCAAACAGTTTGAAACTTACCAGGTCAGGCTAAATTTGTCACATATTTGCAGATTTTAGCATTAGTGAGCTTTAATAACAGCCAGGTGTCCTGGTTATTTGTCAGACACCTTAAAACACTGATCATTGTTATAGCATATTTCCTTATGAGGGCTTTGATTTTATAACTTTTCTTTAATGCTTTGGTGTTCTACTGTGGGTTTTTTCCCTAACAGCTCTCTTAAATATTTTGACATTTCACTAGCTCAGCAGATGTCTCCATTACATTACGCAACAGAGGTCAGGATGCTTATAAACCAGAGGTGTATGGTGAGGCAGTCATCGTGGAATTGCGAATCTCTTCTGAGGGCCTTAGAACCTACAAGCTAAAGAGCAAAACCGGTAATTCTGATCTGTTCTATTGCCTTTTAACATTCTAAATATCTAAAACAACAAGTAGTAAGATGGAAATTTCGTGTATTTGCTTAAAGGTCAGCTTGTGTCTTCAAAAAAAGATGAATTGGTTTCCATCCTGGATCACTTCAATATCCAGGTACAGCTTTTTGGTAATTCCAGTCAAATTTTGCTTTAGTATGTAGCATAGTAAACTGAACAGGCATCCCAGAGTCCAAGACCAGGATTAATTATTAAGGGCAATTTACTTTTAAACAGGTGGACAACCCAGTTTCAATACTGACACAAGAAATGAGCAAGCACTTTTTGCACTCTAAAGGTGAAGGGGATAAATACAAGGTAAATAATAAAGGCATACTTTTCTGTAAATATAAGTGAAACATCTTTCATGTGTCAGTGTTACATTTTTGTTTAAGACCTATCTGTTCTATAATTTACCTTACGAATTTGAAGGCCTTAAATTGCCACTTACTTGTCCTGGTTTTAATATATTTATTTTTGTCAATATAGTTTTTTATGAAAGCAACTCAGCTGGAACAAATGAAAGAGGATTACACCTACATCATGAAGACAAAGAATGTGACCCAGAATACAGTTGAGAAACATAAGGAGGTAGTGTTATTCTTTGGCTTATATTTTTCATAACCAAAGGTTTTATAAAGTCCTCTACCTTCACTTATTTTAGTGTTTATTGTAATTTGAATGTAAAATGGTATTTTTGATGAATGTGAGCGGTCGTTTTTAGTGTCATTTAAATTTAAATGTCATAAACATCTTTTAAATGTAAACCTCATAGACAGAAATGTGTAAATATGGTTTTCTCCTTGTAAACACGTAACAATATGCTGATTATAAATGTCTGTTCTGGCAAGTGCTTGGAGGACCTGAGGTGTAAGTTGGAGGAGAAAGAAGACAAGTTCAAGAGCTTGGCTTCTCTGGATGAAATGCATGCAAAATTGGAGGAACTGCAGAATCTGATGGCATGGGCCCTGGTAGGATATTTACTGTACTGTGTGTTATACTGTACTCTTAAGTGTAATAAAATTCTGAAACATGACTGCAAAATGACTGGAATTTAAAATTAATCTTAAATATAAGTTTTTACAGATTACTGTTTTTAGTTTGATGTCATTACTTATCCTGAATGGTGCATAGTTGAATGAAAGATATTATAAATCACAAATCACATAATATTTGTATATGCAATTTTTCCCCTTGCATTGGCTTTGTTTTATTGAATGTTTAAATGTGGAATAAAGTTCCATTTATTGCTTTAAGGTCAGTGAAATGGAGAAGGAGGTAAAGCCCATGAGGGAGAGGATTGTGGCAGAAGAGAAAGCCACCATCAAGTATGACCAGAAAGTAGAGGAATGGAAGGTAAAGCGTAGATGCCCTAATGGGAAGGTGTTGGGCAGTCCTTAATTACAACTGATTATGCATCACAACCCCTTGTCTTTAGCTCAAAGTGGTGGAAGGGGAAAAACAGTTCAAGCAGATACACGACAAGCTGGAGAGCATCTCCGAGCATGTGCACGAACTTCAGCCCCAGTGCTCAGAACTCAAGGTTGAAGTACAGAACCACAGCAAAGGCTTCAAGCTGACTGAGGTAAAAACAACCCAATCGCTTAACAAGTGGAATTCTTCTCATCTACATTGAGGGTACACATTGTAGCAACTTTTTATTTTTTGTAGGCCACCTTCCATCGGTCCAAGACCAACCTGGGGGACCTAGAAAAGGACAAAGAGCAGCTTGTGAAGCGTATCAATGAGCTGAAGTACAGGTGCCTGGAGTAGACCATTAGTTTGTTACTGTCTTGTTACTGTACCTAACTACTCCCCTGTAAGGTATCTGGGCACACGGATTCCATTTTTTCATAAGCTGTAAGGTGAAAAGGCTATTTTGTGTCACAGTATCCTTCAATCGACGGATGAAGAGAGCCAAAAGAGAGCTGAAAGGATCAACAAGCTCCAGTCAGAGCTAGATGCCCTGAATCATAAAGACTCTACTCTCACTCAGCAGATTAACCAGTTCCAGCAGGTGGTGGCCAGAGATAAAGAAGAATTGACCAAGATGGGGTAGGTATGCCTTTCCGTTCAGTCTGATGAACAGATGCTTGAGCAGATTTGTCCACCTCCTGTCTAATTGATTAAAATTAATTGTAAAATTGTTAAGGAATCCTGAACTAGCTATTCACAGTATTTACCAATATGTAGTGGGTAGTAGTTGTGAGAATTGTTTCTTTTCATTTGAAGGGCCTGGGTTTGAATTCTCCTCCTGAAACCTTGATTATGGTACTTACCTCAAAATTGCTTCTGTGTAAATTATTCAGTATAAATTGGTAAAGTGAACAAAGTATAAACAAAACTGGAGTGACTATTAGACTGAACCACCAAAAAATCTTCTGCTACTGGGCAGAGTCCATGTGTCCTTTACTTAAAAAAAGGGTGCTGATTCCAGTCTGAAGTCAGATTTTGTCTATCATGTCAGGATCTTAAGTTAAGCATATGTCTGCAAAAAAGAAATTGTGCATAATGCAGAACTAGTTTCTGCCCCACAACTGTGTGATGCCACACTGATGTATTCATAACAACAAAACAGAAGAAAGTGTACTGAAATGAAAATATTTGGGTGTGTCAAAAGATTCACCTTAAGCTCAATGTAATAGGTGTTCAAAGGTGCTTTAAGCGCTTGCTTTTGCGTTTGTGAGTGGTCGTAGTTGTCTTTTGTAGAAATCAGCAGTAGTCACCCATCATGTTGGGGTTGAAGTGTCCTTGATATCTTATATCTTGATGGAATCTCTCTCCATGTTCATCACTTACCTTACCCAAATTTGGTTGAAAAAATCCAGATCCGAATGTAAGAAATGCATTTTCAGTGACATCCGGGAGCTAATTTTATGGTATACTGTCTGCTTGTGGTTTACAAGCTCAGAATGGTTTTCAGCTAACTGGTTCCCAAAAATTTTTTGCACTACTAGCTCAAGTACATTCCAAGTGGCAAATTCAAGTGGATTGAGTTTTGCTCTTAATGTGGTGTCACGCATCACTTTACGGATTTTGGGTCCAATAAAAATTCCTGCTTTCAGTTTAGCATCAGTTTTCATTACTCCAAACTTCTCTTTAAGATCCTTTGAACTTTCTGTAGCGATCACAAAAGTGTGAAGTTGCGGTACCTTTCTGTAGCAAATTCCATTCCTGTTGTCTGGAGGCTAACAGTTCAGATTTCTCTTTTGACAGTGACAGATCTCTCACCAGATCATCTAAATCAAATTGGCTGAGCAAGTGCAGCTCACCCTGTTCAAATTCTAGATCATAAATCTCATCAGCAGTGACATCATCTTCCAGATCTTTGCCAGAACTCTCTCTAGCTTAAGTGCAGATTCACAGTCAGGATAAACAATTTTTAACTTAATTTTCTTTGAAAATCCAGGTATTTTAGTCATATAGAAATAAATCTGAATGATGATTTTTTTTTGTTCACGCCCCACCATAGGCACAGCAAAAGGCTTTGCATGCCTTTTGCCATTCAACCACTGTAAGCCCAGAATAATACACTGTGCAGCAGACATGAGGTGCCCAACTTTTATCCTGATCTCCAATTTGACATCCAAAATAATACTTGTAAGCAGTTGTCACTCTCTTTGTCAGACACCTGTACTCATCTAGCGGAGTATATTTACCACAAATGTTACAAAAATTATTAGGATGGTTGATGTTGCTGTGCCTATTTATTTTAAGTTTAAAACAGAAACATTTATCAACAAAAACCTTAGCAAGCCCTAGGCGTGCTGTCCCTCTCACCTTATATAGTTACAGCTGACAACAGCTGACTGACATGCTCAAACCTGTCCGGACACTGCTGCAGGCACGCCTCCAGGAATATATTGATGCTAGGGGCTAGCAGGTGTATAGATGTTAGTAGTGGTAATCATGGTGCCAGGCAGCAGGATGTATAGTAGTCTATCAGTCAATAGCCAAACGAGTCCTAATGTAATTATTATACATGTGTATAACTTAAGATCTGGACATGCTAGCCAAATTCTGTGTTTGGATTTGGAATCAGCATACTCAATTTACTATATAACATGCGTTTTACCCCCAAAAGTAAAATCTTCGTTTTCCAGTGTTATTGTCCCTCAGTTCACCAGATTTACTATAAGAAGTGAAGAATAGTAGAGGGCTTCTTTGGTGGGTTAATACTGTGACTTCACTTATTGCAAACTTCTGATCTGGCATGTGACCTTAAGTTTAATTTACCTCATTGCCTGGTTTGATTTGATGTTAAAGACAAGAAGAAAGGGAGTTACGCTACTCTGTGGAGGCTAAACAGAGGGACCTCAGAGCTATGATGGCCAGCAGGACAGACAAAATCAAGCGCTTTGGGGAACATATGCCTTCTCTGCTTTCAGCCATTGATGAGGCCTACAGGAAGGGACAATTCAGAAAGAAACCTGTGGGACCTCTAGGTAGGTGGTTTCTTGAAAATGTACGCAGAATTTGATACAGGACCAGAATCAGCTCTTTCTTTTCGAAATGTCTTGTAAAACATAACTATCTCTAAATCCAAGAAACTTGTTTGTATTGAAATTTATAGAGTTACTATGTGAAAAAATGAGAGTGTAGAATTACTAGGGGTGAAAGAATGATTAATCTCAGATTTGTCAAGAAATCCTGTTGTCTTGTTTAATTTTAGGTTTTGTAAACGCTAGGTGATTTGTGATTAAGTGAAAATGCTCAGAAATATTTCACTGTTAGATGAGTGGTCACTGGGCATTTCAAGTGACTTACTCTGCTGTAGGTGAGATGGCCTGTTGGATGTGTGTCTAGTGGCACATTGTCATATGATTTTCCAATCACACTACTCTGCCCGTGTCAGGATTCTGCATCCGTCTGAAGGACCCTGAACTGGCTCTGGCAGTGGAGAGCTGTCTGAAGAGTTTGGTATTGGCCTTCCGCTGTGACAATTTCAGGGATGAAAAAATTCTACAGGGCATCATGTTGCGATATTACCCTCAAGCCAAGAGGCCCCTGATAATAGTTAGCGAGTTCTCCAGCTCTTTGTACAACATCAGTGAGAAGTAAGCAACATTGCCAAAATTCTTATCCTCTCGGCCATGCCAAACCACTCTTTGAGTATTTGCAGAATAAGCTTGCAGATATGTATAGATTAATGGATGGAAGTATACTTGTGTGTGTTTAGTTTTTATATATATATATATATATATATATATATATATATATATATATATATATATATATATATGTATATGTGATTTCTTTGTAATGCAGTAAATTTTAGATTTTTTGTCTCTTTCTATTTGTTTGAAAAATTAGAACTGCCCAGCATCCAGCTTATCCCACTGTGCTTCAAGCTTTGGAGATCGACAACCCAGTGGTGGCTAACACTCTGATTGACATGCGAGCTGTTGAAACAGTTTTGCTTATTAAGGTACATGTTTGTTAAGGTAACTTTTATCTATATCCATGCAGCTATTGTTTCCTTTTACCTTTTGTTGAAAGACCACGCAAAGTGTTTAGTTTTTATTTTGGAAAAAATTCTGCAAGCAAACCGTATCAAAGTATTGAAAGTTAAGTAATAGAGAGCCAGGTCAAAACTATGTTTCCATTGTTCTACGTTTGTGTTTTCTGCATGCATATCCCTACTTGATTTTGCAGAACAGTGCAGACGCACGGCAGGTGATGCAGAAGGGCCGCCCACCAGTTAACTGTAGAGAGGCATTTACTAAAGAAGGAGACCAGGTCTTCCCAAACCGCTACTACTCCTGCGAGTACCAGCGAGCACAGTACCTAAGCAAGGATTTGGAAGAGCAAATCAGGTGGTTCCCAGAGTTCTGGTAGAGATGCATCCGAGCAACCTTTAAAGTGATGTTCAGGGATTCATTGATTTGGTGATTTAGTTATTTCGATAAAAAAATCTTTTGTTTACTTATAAGAAAAAAGCATGCCTAAAGTCCTGAGCTGTGAGTGAGGGTGCGCTTTTATAACTCTGTGATTTTTAGGTCATGTTTACTAATCCAGATTTAGTAACTACACTCATAGGAACTTCTTTATTCAAATTTACATCTTTGATTGTGTAACTAGTAATATTTGCCTCTATGCAGGCACCATAGCTTGTGCCTGTGCATTGGTTGCACAGAATATTTAATTAAGAACACAAAATAAATAATTTAGCAAACACTAAAATGTAAAATTGAAGCTTCAGTAGCAGCTGCATCACTGTGAGCCATAGTTCCACAGTGCAGAGTCCTGTTCTCCCATCAGTCATTCAATATTATTGTTGCACCTACAGCTGATGATAATAATAATAATAATAATAATAATAATAATAATGAATACCTGGGCAAATCCTACGTTTGGTTTTAACAACTGAATTGTCCTCTTTCTTTCCTTATAGACAAATGCAGTCAGAGATTGAGAATGAGAAGGCCCATCTTTCCAAGTTCAGCCAACGGATAAAGGCTATAAAGAATGACATACAAAAGAATGAAACTCTGCTGAGGAGAGCATATGATGATATGAAGAGCAACAAGGTTCATTTTACTTATGCAGCGCAGTCCTGTGTTTTAATCCAAAATGAGTTCTAAAGAGCTGTGGTTCTCCTTTTGGCAGCACTGTGGCTGCAATATGGAAATCTTACTTTTTGACTTTTAGAACATCTTCATTTTTTTTTTTTTTGCTTCAGTTGTTTTTCTCTTTTTACCCCAAAAGAATGCATTCACAAAGATTCAGATGGAAGTTACTGATCTACAGAATGTGGAGGAGCCACAATCTGAAGACCTTAACCCTCTGGTAAAGCATACCAGCTTGTTATGCAAATGTTACTCACCTTTTGTTTTTATGCATTATGCTGTACATGAATTATCCTGCTTGCGATTCTGTACCTTACACTGTACATGAATACAGACACCTTCAAGCATGAGCTCACATGGCATGCTGGAACAAACATAGTGACTCACCTTGTTGGTGATTAGCGATTGAAGATAAACCCTTCCTTTGTCAGAGTTGACACGATGCTTAGTTGTATGTATGTACATTGTGTTGTCTTGAAGTATGCTAAGAGTCATAGAAAACCAAAGTCAGATTCCATGTATGTGTGAGCATATTTGGCCAGTAAATGGTGTCTGATCCAATGAAGTCATGGTGCAGGTGTTATACTGTACACATTACTTTTATCATGTTATAGCCGGACATTGATGCTATTCATGCTTGTGTGTGTCTTGCAGGAGGAGGAGCTGCAAGAAATATGTGTCAAGATCAGTGTTGCAAGGCAAGAGCGTGATGCTGCTTATCAGAAAATGAAAGAAATGGAGAAGGCCTTTCAGCAAGCAAAGCAGAGATACAACGAGCACAAAGATGTCATTAACAACGTGGCGGAAGAAGTAGAACCAATAAAGGTGGACAGCTATCTGTATGAATCTGGAATAAGACTAATGATTAATGTTTTCTAGGGATGCAGGATAAAAATATCACTTAAAGTCATTATGTCAGATTTGTGTTAATCCTTAATGTAGAATATAGTATTAAACTTTGATATATCTGCACATTGTCGTATTGCCTGGAAATAAATTTAGAGCATTTTCAAATCATATTATTTTCTCTGCTTTACTTAATCAGGAAGAACTTAGTAAATGTGGTCAAGAAGTGGACAAATGCAAGCATCACAAGAAACATTATGAAGACAAAAGAAAGGCGCACATCAGTGGCATTCAGAAGCTCAAGTCCGATCTGGATGTGAAGGAGAAGGAGCTCATCGTATGTCGGGTGGAAAAGTATTTTGCGAAATGCATTGATTTGATTGGGGAGGATGTAAACTTTAAGAGGCTTAACCTGTCATCACTCCACTGGGACATAAAAAATACCAAGCAGTTCTTGTTCTGTGTTTGACAGGCCTCCGTTGCAAAGGCATCTGAGATCTGTCCTGAACGTCTGGAGGTGAAGAGGACCGCCAGAAGTATAGACAGTGAAATTAGCAGATTAAAACAGAAGATCAGCAACCAGCAGGGCCAGCAGGGAGACAGAGATGAAATTGTCAGGTGAGGTCTCCCCATGATTAACTTAAGTCTTTATTTAATCATTCTTCTGCTCACATTTTTTGTAGCTTTAGTCCATTATTTTATACCTTTATACATTTTGGTCCATATCAGTCATTGCAAAGGTTAAAGGCTGTGGAGGTGTGGTATCCAGGAAATCCAAAAAAGTTTATTTTGGATTCAAACAGAATCCTGGTTTCTGCAAGCATAGTTAGTGATAGTAAGTCATATACTGTAGTAGTTTCTCCGATTTTGCTTTGTCTCCACTTTTGTTATCTCCACTGATAGGCAGTACCAAGAGGCTCTGGAGAACTATAGAAATATAGTTGTCCAGGTGAAGAACCTCAAGAAGTTCATCGAGCTCCTGGGAAACATCATGAATGACCGCCACAAAATGTATACGGAGATGAGAATGTAGGTAGAAATTCATCTTTAGTTACAGGGTGACATTTTTATTTAGTTAGCACAGATTGCGTTACCAAATACTGCCTTCTGTCTGTGCCAGTTTGAGCTGGATTCTCTTGTACAAGTTGGTAATTGGTTTTAATGGATAATGAATCCTGACATTTTCATAACAAGTTTCTTTCTCATAGTACATATCATTACTTCTCTGTATTCAGTTTCTGTCTTAATTGGTTTCACGGTGGCACAGCAGGGAGCTCTGAGGCCTCACAGCATAGGTTAGACTTTGCCTACTGCCTTGTGTTTGGGGGTTTCCTCCCACAGTCCAAAGATATGTTCTGGATTTGAAAGACAGGATGAGGTGGAGAACAGGGTAATGTACAAGTAGGGAACCTTTGTGCTCTAAAGTGATGGTGCAGACAATGAAAGTTGGTAAGGGCACAGGGGTTCGTGAATGGGGCAGCATTTTTTGGGTGGTGAGGAGGCGAGTGTCCTTTTATGGTGCTTCTTTTGAATCATTATTTTGATTTATAGGTGATGTTTCTAGATAAATACGTCTCCAGTTTACCCTTTGAAGGTGTTGAAGGCAGCTTGGTAGGCTGTTGCATATTTAAGTTGAATTAATGTAAAATAATCATCTTTAATTGTCTTTGGGAAACAATTTGCCTGACTTTTGAAGTGAGGTAGTTGTTTTATTTTGTGAAAATTTCAACTATTATTATAAACTATTACACTGATCCTTTTTAATCTTCCCTTTTAATCTGTTAGGTATCTCTCAGTACGCTGTAAGTACTACTTCGACTCAATGCTCTCTCAAAGAGGATATACGGGGAAGATGACTTTTGACCATAAGAACGAGACGCTGTCCATCTCGGTAAGAACAGGAAATGTAATTACCAACCAGCTAATAGTAAAGATGATTGATTGAATCTGCTTTGTGACACAGTTTTTTGTGTCTTTGCAAATATATTTTTATTCTTAGTGCTCATGCACTTCTTTTGGCTCAGTTTGAGCTTGGTTGCAGTGCCTTATTCAGTCGGTCCGGTTCTCCCTTCTCTTATCCCAGGTCCAGCCAGGAGAGGGCGACAAAGCGACTTTGAATGATATGCGCTCGTTGTCAGGGGGTGAGCGTTCCTTCTCCACTGTGTGCTTCGTCCTCTCCTTGTGGGCCATCGCCGAAGCTCCCTTCCGCTGCCTGGACGAGTTTGATGTCTACATGGTAAGGCCACAGGTTCAGGGCAGCAACAGCAAAGACTTTGTTTTGACACTTTTATGGTTTTTAACCCTGCTAATTTTGTTTAACTTTAATTAGACATTAATTCTGCTACTTCAAAAATATGTCAGAGAAATGTGTAACCTTATTTGGTCACTAGCTGCCTATGTTGTGTGGCATGGTAGCACTTTATATCCACGTGTATCTGAAGTTTAACGACCCCCTTCTCTCTTTTTGAAGGACATGATTAACCGAAGAATATCTATGGACATGATGTTGAAAATTGCTGCCAGCCAGCGTTACAGGCAGTTCATTTTTCTTACCCCTCAAAGTATGAGGTATGTTTTGGCAGTAATTTACAGGGGACATAATAATAGACAGTACAGCCTAAAGTATGTGACCACCCCTTTCCAAACACATGGGCATTAATATGTAGTTTTTCCCCCTTCGTTGCTATAACAACCCCACGCCCACTCTTCTGGGAAGGCTTTCCACCAGATTTTGGAGTATGGCTGTGGGAATTTGTGCCCATTCACCCACAAGAGCATCGGTGAGGTCGGATGAGAAGGCTTGAATTGTAGTTGGTGTTCCAGTTCATCCCAAAGGTGTTCTGTGGGGTTGAGGTCGGGGCTCTGTGCAGCCACTCAAGTTCTTCCACACCAGCCTCAGCAAACTACGTGTTTATGGAGCTTGCTTTGTGCATGGGTTGGGTTGGGGAGGGGGGCACAGTCATGCTGAGGAAGAAAGGAGCTTCCCAAAACTGTGGCCACAAGGTTAGAAGCACACAATTGTCTAGAATGTGTTTGTATGCTGTAGGGGGGCAGCTGAAACAGCTCAAGTCAGTCATTAGAAAGGGGGTCCAGTGGTTTGGAATTAGTGTCAGAGGTGTTTAGTGGAGGTTCTGTCTGCACTGGCAATTTTGCTGAAGATGAAACTGTCCTCTTCCCTTTCTTACAGTTCCCTTCCGGTCGACAACCTGATCCGAATTCTGCGCCTAAATGACCCAGACCGTGGGCAGACTGTACTACCCTTTGGCAGGACTAATCAAGGCAGTGATAAATGAAGACTTTTATTTCCCCTTCTGGACATTGTTATTGCACATTTGATAATTCTTTATTTTTATTGTGAATGCTGTATGGTCAATATCACAAAAAACATTAAATAAAAATATGCAATGACTTAATTTCATGAATCACATGAAAACACTGCTTTCAGCAAAAGAATTAGACAAGGTGGATTTTTTTTTTTAATTGACATATCATCAGTACATGACTGGTCTCATTGTACAGGCAGATGTTACTCTTTCATGCTATTACTGTATCACACTGCTCCATCCTGTGAGTTACACATGATGTAATAGTCCATCATAAGATGTGTGATAATACTACAGTCATAGGACACTTGAATGATAACTGGATTATCATCAGATACTGTGTTTAATTCTGTCACAATGCCAAGTTGCTGATATCCAAAGACTGAAGATGAGGAAAAAATAAGTACACAGTTTCCTTGTGTTACATAAGTTACCATTTTTGAAGATACAAACATCATTCTGTTTAACTTTCTTCACGTCATCCAATAATGTCAGTGTTTTGTGCCAGTAAAGGCACCATTGAAAGAAGAGGAATGTGGAACTGCACTGGTTCAACTGGCTTTCCCAGTTTTTACCGCAGTGCCATTGGAGTGAAACAGTCAGTAATCGGCAGTGAACAGAACTGGTGAGATTTGCTTACGGAGCTGTGAAAAAGTGTTTGGCCCTTGCCAATGTCCCCTATTACTGCCTAGCAGAAGATTTTCCGACAAAATGTAGTGTTTTCATAGTGTTTGACAAATGTTATTCTTTAATGTAGTTAAAAGTTGCCACATATTAAAATAATCTTTACTGAATGTTTATAGTTTTGTCTGGGTTTAGCCTCACTCAACATGGCAGACACTCATCTGCCAGGACTTACAACTGCACTCATTGAGAGCGGAGCAAAACGGGGAAACGAAGAGTTTGCAGCTCGGTTCTGTACAAACTTGACAGTGAACCACCTTGGCCAAAGCTGCCGCATGAATACAACAAGATGTAACACTAGGTGGCTTTCTGGAACTTCACCGGGAAAAATCCACGTCCTGATCCTCCACAGTTTGCACAGCAAATCCTGCAGTGAATAAGAGTCGTTCATGACTCAGATCTCATCTTCATTCCGTGGCCGCTTCTTCCCAGGTGCGCAGATGGAAGCAGTCACGTGGCTCCGTGTCTCTTTAAGGGCCCGCGGCCAAGGCTCCTTCTGTCTGTCCGTCGCTGCGAGGGTGCCGGACGGAGGTGGGCAGAGCAGCGGCGGCAGCAGCAGCGAGCAAAGCGACTTCGACTTCGACTGCTCGCCTCGCCTCACCTGTGTGCGTGCCCGAGGCTGACCGGGGGGTGTCGCTGCTTCAACCCCAACCCGCGGACCAGAGTGCGACCGCAGCACGGAGCGATGAAGCCGAAGCCCCTGTGGGGAGCCTTAACCCGGGCGTTTGAGAACATGGAGCCCCCAGACATCGAACCTGTGGGCGCCGGGTATCGGCAGCACACGGACGTGGAAGACGGGGAGGACGCGGCGGAACAAGGGCGCCCGCCGTGGGGAGGTAGCTGGAAGGACGGGGACAAGGGTTCGAAGGAGGTTCACTTCGCCTTCCTGCCCGACAGGTACGAGCCTCTGGTGGAGGAGGACGAGGCGAGGGAGCGGGCCAAGGAAGAGAAGAAGTTAAGAAAGAAGGAGAAATGCAAGAAGTACAGGAAGGTAGGCGCCATGTCCGCCTGTCAACCTCAGCTTTATTTACCACAGCATTAAGCTGTCACGCAGGTCGCGTTCAGAAGGCAGTCAGCAACAGTCGGGACGTGGCTTACAGTAAACGTGCATTAAAATTCGTATTTTGCTTGGAAAATTCCCCCCCCCCCCCCCTTCATTTTAGAGATGTTGCTGAGGATATGTTTCAACAGCAGTGTGTTTGAAAGCAAAACGTTTTAAAACGTGGTCATTTCTGAGGCGGTTCAAGCACTGAACGGTGTAAGCGGGTTTGCAGGCAGTGACCAGACCATCTCAAGTAAAAATGTACTTTTCTTTCTGAATTTTAAAAATGAAATAATGTCAGGTTTAAGTGTCTGCTGTGTAGACAAATGTGTTAAGATGCATATGTGTAAGTGACAAAAATGTATTTAGAGTCAGTTTTGTAGTAAAGGCTGCTGGGTGAGTGTTTTTGGAAAAATGCTCAGAACCGGTGAGATTTCAGAAGCTCCGTATATATTTGCGCAAACATTAATAAAATAAGCACACGCACTCAGTATTTCAGTGATGTTGTAAGGTCAGACAGTGTGACAGTGTTTTAAGTCAGTGTGAAAACCTTGCATGAGTGTGACTGGCATCTGTCATTTGGCCTGAGGGTACAGTCCCAGCTTTGGGTGCTGAAGACAGCAAGGGTGTTAGCAGGAGCCAGAAGGGAGAAGGTTTGGCGCTGTGGGGCCCCACCAAACCTTAGCAAGTCACAGCTAGTGTCCATGTACAATTTTAGCTCTTGGTGTTATAAGATAAACATTTATTATTGTACCTTTTTTGTTGTTCTTGAAAGAGCTTTCAGAACCCACTTTTAAAGGTACTGTATAAAATTATGTTGAACTTTGAATTGAAAAGCAATAAAATGTGATTCAGTTTAATAGGAGAGAAGCCAAAGAAAGCATGAGACTTCCTATTGTTCAGAATGTAAAAAGGTCTTTGATGCCAATTGTTATCCTTCCTCTAAACTTTTTTTTTTTTTTTTTTTTTTTTTTTTTCCTTTTTCCCCCCCCTTTCTTCATACCTAGCCTATTTCCATGGCTTTAGATGAGAGAAAAAAAATGTCACCCATAAAGCTTTTTGGTTTCTTTTTTGATGCCCTTTGTGTTAAAGTAACCTTTGTAACTTCCCCCCCCCCCCCTTTTTAAATCCATATATTTGAGTAAGCACAGTGTGGTGGACATTTTTGCATAAGTGTACTCCTGCTTTAACTAATAGTGAACCACAAAGATAAGGTACTGTGTAGCATTTTACAAGCAGAAAGCACTGTGATTTATGGCTTGAATTTCATGGTGAAAAGGAACTTTTCAGGACACTGCTATGAGTTTTGTTCATTTCTTTTAAGATGAACTGATGCCTTCAGTTTCTCAAAGGTTGCAGTTTTTCTTAACCTGTTGCCTATATTTACATGTCGCCATGAGCTTTAGCTCCTTGCTCAGGGTACAGCGGCAGAGCTCCAGGGCCGTTTCTATGGTGTCAGATTAAAGCGCTCATAATACTGTGAATCTAGCCAAAATTGGCACATATCCCAGCGGATGAAAATGCTTCACATGACCCAGTTACAGCCCCAGGCATCCAAGCATGAACTTTATAGAAAATGTAACCTTGGACCTACAGAGGTCATAATGGAGTTGAACTGATGCTGTTTTATAATAATAATTATGACTTACAAAACTAAAAGTTTAATTTATTCTTGAAATAACAATAACCCTAAAGGCTGAAGCTTTAATTTCCTATCTGAAAATGTGACCTTCAAAACCATAAACATTTTTTGAGGCGAAGTGTCCATGTCTGATGTCTAGCTTCTCAGTGTTAACAATACACATTTGGAATGTTTAATATGTTAAAACCACATTCCAGAAAACCACCTGCTGAAAACCATTTTGCAGTTGAAGTTCATGAAACAGTCATTATTTCAATAATTTTTTTTTTTTTTTTTTTTTGTGTAAGTTTACTGTCTCAAACGATTCAATGTGCTAGTTTGGTCAGCACATGCACAATAAATGAAAAAGTAATAATCCACAATTTAATGGTAGATTTGATAAACACAGGCAGCACTTTAATTGGGAAGTAATACATAAATACAGTACATTTGTGTGTGGTTTTTTTTTTTTTTTTTTTTTTTTGGGTTCTTGAGCTAATGATTAATAATGAGCTTGGATTTTCAACCTTGTTAAATTATTAACCCACCTAGCGTTAAGGAAACGGGGATGTTGGGATAAAACCCAAAGCCTACCAGCTAAGTTTGGACAGTGACGCGGAGACTGTGTTTTGCTGCCTGGGTTGAAGTGTGGTTGTGCCTGGTGAGGGAGAGATTAGAGTGCCGGAAAGGTCACCAGACAGGCCAGGATATGGAGCGGATGTGCATGTTGGGACAAGTCCAGCGGGTGCAGCCCTTTCCTGTGCCTCCTGCACAAACACTGGAAACACAATCGGCAACGTCCCGCTTCTCCTGTTTCCAAACGATGGAAACAAGGTTACGTGTGACTCGCGTCTCTTCTTGGCCTTTCTTAGCAAAGTGTATTTGGTTCATGCCTGTTCCTTTATAGGCAGCCATGAGGAAAAAGTTTCAATCTCTTGGGGTTTAGAGGGCATTTGTTGTAAGAAGGAGACCCCAAACGTGTAGCTACATAATCCATGAATAAGTACAGTGTACGTTGTTTAATGTTTATAAAAGGTATCATGTCTTTTACCTAAATCATACACTGAGCCAGGGTGATGGTGAACCTCTTTTGGATTCTTCTGCTGGCAGCCAGCCTTACTGACAAACTGAAATAGGGATGCAACAGAAGCAGCAGCATTTTTAAATGATCACTTTGCTCATGTGTGAAAATAAGAGTGAAAATGAGAGTGCTGATTTGCAATGGAGTCATCGCTGACTTTCTTTGCCCTGGCTCTCCCATGCTGTCTCCTTCATAGAACGTGGGCAAGGCTCTGCGCTTCAGCTGGAAGTGTCTGCTGGTGGGCCTGCAGAGCTTGACAGCAAGCTACTCAACAGCCACAGTGGCCACCCTCATCCAGGAGCTGCACAAGACCAGGCCACGGGGCTGAGCAGAGGTGTTCGTTTGGAGGACACTCTGACCATGGGGCTCACCAGGCGCACCTCACTGACCTCGTAACTTGGAAGAGCAACACAACCAAACACCAGGATTACGTGGTTAACAATAATGGATGGATGAATAACGCAGAATATGTAACATTTAATTTGTAAATATAAATGTAAGCTCTGATTGAACCATATGAATATTTAAATGTGCACCCCTTCAGAATTTCCATAACTGGATTGTTTGTGATCAGTATTAAATGAGATATTTGCACTGAGTTACCATGCTTGATCTGAGGTTTTGTAACAGAATGTTGTGAATGAGACCACCAAATGTCAGCAGAAATCTGTTTGGCTGTATTGATAGACTTTTAGTTTTAATCTGCAGGGAATCATAGGAGAGAACTTGAACACATTGGAAGAGGAAATAAGAATTTCTCATGAAGTCCACTGTATGGCATTTGGTTGTGTGCTGCGATTGTAGAATTTCAGAATGCATTGTTTAGTCAGTCAAGGGTGCTGATTTAAATTTTAAATTGTTTGAATTTATTGAAATGTTTGCCTTACCAGACAATCTTATGGTTCTGCCCCTTGGCTGAAATGCAATAAATGATGAAATCATAGCAAAATCATTCTTTCTGTATTGTACAAAGAAAAAATCTCAACGAAGGAGCCTGTGGTTGTGAAGGAGACATGAATGGGAGTGAATTTGTGGTGCCTTAATGCCATAAGGGAAGTAAATTAGGAGCACAGTGTAATGTATTTAGAGTGAGATTCAAGGATAGGATAGACTTACTAAGCTGGAAGTGGAAGCAAAGCAGGGATGCTGTTAATGCCTGTCTACATCCTGGCTCAGGTGTTATCTGTGTGGGACTCTGTCAAGACTGACTAACCTGAGAGAGGTTGCGAAGCGCAAGTGCAAGGCTGATGTTGTGGTATGTGTGTATGTGCTGCAAGCTTTGTGGCTATCTGTACTTTATTAGGGACAAATTCCAATATTATCGTTCAGCAGCTAACTGGAACAGTTCTGTTTTATGAAGAACCAATCTTAAGCAATGTTTCATGCTCTGTTTCTGTTTACATTAAGAGGATATTTGCTCAGTGTTGTGGAAAAAATTGCATTCAGTGTTGAAAGGGGTATCCAATTTTAGTCTGAGTAATTACTGCAGGGTTATATTTCATCTACTGAAATAATGAGAATGAACTGCACTGAAGACAATTTCAGTATTAGGATGTCAACTTCTATATTCAAAATGTCTCTGATTAAATGAATTTATTTGAAAAAACTGAGTTTTGCTGTTATTTTCATATGATAACCTCTACCATGGCAGAAGGATGTTAAATACATACTGAAGACAAAAACAAAGAATGGAAATTGAGGACAATTTTGAGCATCGCTTGAAACCTGAGTGTGGTGAAAGGGTTGCCAAAATCTGTACAACTGGCTGTTCATTTGACTCTTTTTCAGCAGCAGTAAATGGAAATGATTCAGTTAGGCCTGGGAAAAAGCCAACAACTGAGATTTTATATTCTAATGTGATTAAAAGCCATTATGTAACCTGCATGATAAATAGAAATTTGCATTAATGAGTAAGGATAAGACAAAATTCTCAAAAGTGAAAACTAGTGAAACGTGTGGTTTGGTTGCGTTCTCTGAGGGATCGTGTCCTGGATGGGGGTGACCTCCTTGGTCCAGGATGGGATCCAGACCCCCAAGCTGCAATGAATGAATGTGAGTGAGGCTACAAACATTTTTTTTTCTTCTTTCTCTACAGACAAAAATAGGACAGCACTCAGTAATTGCTGTATTCATTTATTATGAAATTTATGCCCAATCTGTTGTGTCCTGTTGTATCTTTCATAATAAATGCATACAGCTGTCGTATTTTCATTTGGTTTTGTTGGAGGACCCAGCACCTGTTACACCTTTTTTTTTTTCTCTCTCTCTTATTTATTGTGCTCAAAATTGCATTTTATCTTTTCAGCCTCTAACCGCATGAGATGTAGTACTATAGCGTGTGCTGGTCTGTGCTCCGATGGAGGGAATAAGGGCACCGACAAGGTCTCCATAATTCAGCCTCTATCGACACTGCGGCAGTAGAAGGTAGCAGCCAGGAAGGGCAAATGGAGAAGCTGCTCTTCAGCCTCCACCCTGAGGCGGGTCAACCACCCTCCAGCCGCCCGTCTGCGGGTGGACGTTTCAATGAAGCGTTTGCAGGCAACATCGACGTCTACCACTAGAGGCGCCCTTACGCAGCATCCGACGCGTTTGTCTTTATTGTAACCATTGGGTTATTTAAGACAAGTTTAACACTCAGTTGTACGCACACTAAATGTTTGCTTCTTTAATAATAATCATACATTTCATAAATACTGTAGTGCAGATGTGGTGCTCCTCATCTGCTGCTTTGCTTCACTATAACATCAGAACATCACCTCCTGGTTTGGGAATAGCTGTGCTCGCAACATCAAGGCACTGCAGAGTGTGATCCAGGCGGCAGAAGGCTGCACCAGATTTGATCTGCTATCCCTACGGGACATCTACACTAGGAGATGCAGGACCAGAGCAACTAGGATCATCGGAGACCTGTCTCATCCCAGCAACCATCTGTTCGACCTGCTGAAATCAGGCAAACGCTTCAGAAGCATTATGGCCAGAACAGAGAGGCTCAAGAGGAGCTTCTATCCACAGGCCATAAGACTTATGAACCCAGACATGCTATCACAATCCACAGAAACCAGGGTCTATAATATCCATTGACTGCTCCCCTCTCTGTCACTACCACTGTCCCTACAATGCACCTTAAAGTTTTATTTATTTGTTTTATTTATTCATTTATTTGCTTATTTATCTATTTGTTGTTTGTTGTCTTCTTGGTGTTTGGTTGTTTGTTTGTTTTTACTCATTGTACATTTTTTCTGGAACGTAACCACGCACAGTCTCCTGTTGAATCAGGGCACAGTTCACTACATGGTCTACCTTGTAACCATGTGCGTGACAAATAAACTCCTTTGACTCTATAACGCACTAAACGGGCGCAAAGTCCAAACGGCAGCAAAATAACTCACTTGCTCGCCTGGTTTGCAGAACCCCCTCACCTACACACACATAAGCGAGGTCCAAACAATTCAGTTGCATAAAATGCTGGGTCGTGTTATTGCTAGGTTCTTGAAAAAGGCAAAGGTTTAAATTATTTATGTTTGTTTCCTCGATGTGTAGGAAATTGACAATACGCGCACGCTACAGCTACAGCGTGCTTTACTACTAATACTAATAATGATAGAAGAATACCAATACTAATAGGTACAGTAATCCCTCGTGTCCGAATTTGAAAGATGCCAGATACGGATTTTTTTCGGATGCTGAACGCCTGTTTCCCATTATTTTGAATGGCGAAAAACAACGCGTTACCTCAACTCGTGACGTCACCAGAATAAAACGCTCTAGACAGCAGCCGCCTACTTCAGAAAAGACGTAACACCGTCACAAACCCGCATGTTCATAACACGTACAGTACAGCTCGTTTCGCATGTTAGTGCTCCCCCAGCATTTAAATAGCATTATTTAAAAATTAAACCTAGCTAAAAGAAAAACTACAGATTAAATTTAAAAAACAAGGTCAGCAGCTGTTATTGGGTACTCATGGAACTAACGTTTTCATTTTTTTAATTTGCTCGCACGGAGGCTCAGTGACCTGAGATTCGTTATAAAAAGAGTATTCGTTACCCAGAGGAAGTATTTGATTTATATAAAAATGCAACAAATTTACAAATGAAGCAGGAAGTGTAGCACTCGAGGCTGTAGTATTCGTCAAGGATTTGCCCCAGTAACAATACCCTGCTAAATAATAAAATTAAACTTAATTTGAATAATACACAATGATCCTCATTTCTTATGCATATTCAGCAACTTTTATATTTGCAAAGTTTAAAGTTATTAAAAGCTCCTTACATTTTTTTTCAGCGGAGGTATTAAATTTGATCTTTGTGCTGCCTTAGCGGTCTCACGTAAAAGATGCGGGTCCTTATGAGTTATTTTTCCATTTCTGCCACACGAGGGCGACAGAGCTTCAGTTCTGCATTCACGTCCTGGGTGCTCAGGGTTAAATTCGTATATCAAAAAGCCTAAAAAAATTCGATCTACATCATGTAAAATGCACCTGAACAATACACTGATCAGCCACAACATTAAAACCAGCTGCCTAATATTGTGTAGGTCCCCCTCGTGCCATCAAAACAGCTCTCACCTGTCAAGGCATGGACTCCACGAGACCTCTGAAGATGTCCTCCGGTCTCTGGCACTAAGATGTTAGCAGAAGATTCTTTAAGTCCTTAAGTTGCAAGGTGGGGCCTTTATGGATCGGATTTGTTTTTCCAGCACATCCCACAGATGCTCGATCAGATTGAGATTTTGGGAAATTTCTTCCGTTGTTCCATGGTCCAGTTGTGATGCTCATGTCCCCATTGTAGGTGCTTTCAGTGGTGGACAGGGGTCAGCATGGGTACTCTGACCAGTTGGTTGGTGGCAATGCAGCCCCATATGCAGCAAGCTGTGATGCACTATGTTCTGATAACTTTCTATCACAGCCAGCATTAGGGTTTTCAGCAACTTGTACTACAGTGGCTCTTCTGTGGGGTCGGACGAGACGGGCTAGATTTTGCTTCCCACATGCATCAATGAGGCTTGGGAACCCATAACCCTGTTGCTGGTTAACCAGTTGTCCTTCCTTGGACCACTTTTGGTACTGTAGGTACTAACCACTGCATACTGGGAAGACCCACCGTTTTAGAGATGCTCTGACCCAGTTGCCCGGCCATCACTATTTGGCCCTTGTCAATGTCGCTGAGATCCTTATGCTTGCCCATTTTTCCTGCTTCCAACTCATAAACTTCAACAACTGGCTGTTCACTTGCTGCCTAATGTATCCCCCCACCTCTTGACAGGTGCCGCTGTAACAAGATAATCAATGTTATCCACTTCATCACTGGTTTTAATACTATTGATGATTGGTGTATGCAACTACATATGTTCATATAACACACACAATGCCAAATACCAGGATCTTGGTTTATAAAGGGGATCCTAACGCCCATCTAACCCGTCCTAACCCCCCCCACACGCTTACAATCCGCTACACACCGGCTATCTTATTAAAACTAGCGTCAACCAACTATAATGCCAACCATGGCGTGGCGCAGCAATGGCGCGTCATCTCATCGGGGTTATCAAGTGGGCACCTTCCTTCGTTGGCGTTTCGTCGAGTTAGGCCCACGACACCTCCAGAAGGCTCAACCGCGGCTCAGTCGTCCCGGAGCTGCCCCCCTCCATTACCGCGCGCACCACTGCGCCACCCCGCCGCTTCTCACATTACCGACCCTTTACCTCAGCATCCTCACCCTCACCGCTCTTTCTACCTGCCGACTCAAAGGAAGAAGCCCCTCGCCACCTACTTTACTTTATCACACTTCTCACCAACTACACCGCCTGCTAACAGCTAACCGCCATCACACCTATTCGCTAACAACTATACGCCAATACACTAGCCGCCATGACACCTACGTGCTAATGCTTCGCCGGCACCCACCTGCTCATCGCTTCGCCGCCCCGCTACCATCCGCGCTGGTCCTCTTATTCCAAATCCAGAGACTTCCTTGCTCCGCAGCCTGTGACAATTCCTTCACCGCCCGTTGCAACTTCCGCCCCCAAATACCGAGTTCGCGAAACAAATTTAAAGTAATCGGGCTATAAACCCACGGCAACCGACTTCAATTGGCCTCACCTTCGCGTTCCAGCCCCGCCCCCTACTTCCACCGCTAACTTGCTATATCTAAGCTTCTTCCTCTCATGAGCATCGTCCACCGATCTTTCCCACGGAACCGTGAGTTCTATAAAGTACACCACCCATTGGCTTGCTGACCACAGCACCATATCTGGTCTCAAGCTTGTACTAATTATTTCCTGGGGCACTACTAATCTTCCTCCCAGGTCAACCTGCATCTCCCAGTCTCTAGCCCCCCTTGCTACACCTAACTCCTTCCTACCTCTGCATCCACTTCCCACCCCTTCCCTAACAAACTGTACCACTGTACCTTCAACCTCCTGCCCTGAGCATACCTGCCTCCTCCAATCTTCAATGGCTGCAGCCAGGCACCTTAACACCTGGTTATGCCTCCATGTAAACCTACCCAGCGCCAAACTAATCTTACAACCTACTAAAATGTGTTTCAGCATCCCAACCTCCGAGCACAGAGTACAAGCGGAGTCCTCACCCCCCCACTGCTTCAGGTTCTGAGGTGATGGCAGCACATCATAAACCGCTCCTAGTAGGAACCTTATTTGATATGCATCCATCTTCCACAGTTCCCTCCAGCTCAGCCTCCTCCTCTCCACCCCATCCCAATTTACCCACTGTCCCTGCTTCCCCTGTGAGACTGCCCTGACACACCTCTTTCTTTCTTCCTGCCGACGCACCTGCCCTAGCACCAACCTCCTTCTCTCTATCGGGCCTGCCTTGCTCCACATAGGGTCTCCTATCCGGTACCCAAGACCTTCCCGTCCCTGCTGTACCTTCCCAACCATTTCCAGCTGCCTCAAGTCTGCTTTCGCTTCCTTTACCGCCTGCCTCGCATCCCATTTCCTACCTGTTACTATCCTAGGAACCAAGCCTCTTACAACCTCATCCTTACTACCTGACAGCTGCAATTCTAATCGCACCTTCGCACATTTATATTCCTCTGTTAAGCTTGAAAGCGGCAGCTGCAGGACTCCTTTCCCATACAGAGCCACATTGCTTAGACACCAAGGAACCCCCAGCCACTTTCTAATGTAGGAGCTGATCAGCCTCTCCAGCTTCTCCACCTTTGTGACTGATACCTCATACATAGTTAGTGGCCACATTACCCTTGGGAATAGGCCAAACTGCAAGCACCAGAGCTTCAGTTTACCCGGCAGCCCTGAGTTCTCTATTCTCTTTAACCCATCTACTACACTTTCCTTAAGCTGCTCCACCTGATCCACATCAGTCAACTCCCTAGTGTACCACCTCCCTAAACTCTTTACCGGCTTCTCTATTACTGATGGGATCTCCTCACCATCCACCAGAAAACTAACTTTCTGTATCTTCCCTTTAACTAGTGAGATGCTCCGGGACTTTGCTGGTTTAATCGTCAAACCAGCCCACTTCAGGTTCTCGTCCAGCTTTCCCAACAGCCGCCTTGCACAGGCCGCTGTTGTGGTCACCAGCGTCATGTCATCCATATATGCCCTAACTGGGGGAAGACGAAGCCCATCTGGCCGTCTTTCTCCACCCACCACCCAACCGGATGCCCTAATTACCAACTCCAACGCCATAGTGAATGCTAGCGGGGAAATGGTGCAGCCTGCCATAATCCCCATTCCCAGCCTCTGCCAGGCTGTTATGTAACATTGATATATATCAATATGAAGTCAGCCCTCAATTATAATACTATTAACATTAATAAAAACGTATTTAATTCACATGGTAATGTTCCATTGGCTTCCCCATGGAAATGAAATTGACAATAAAGCAAAAATTGTTGGTATAATAACATATTAATTTCAACAAATATGTTTTCTAAGATTTCTCCAACCTGCAATGACCTGAGATTGATAGATTGATAATTAACTGACATGAAAAAAAAGCCAAATGCCTGAAGCATAGTTAAAACTGTTAACAAGTACAGTTTATCAAAACATGAAACACTGGCGCAGAGCAATACTAAAACAGTTGAGTAAATCATCAAAGGTCCTGCCACTGACTTGTTCAAATGTTGGAACGCAGTCAACCAAAACTGCACCTACAGGGATTTTCACTCAGACTCGCTGTGAAGCAGTATAGCTGCTACTGGTATGTCCATGTTCTCACAAAACACAACAGAGATGTTTTTGCATCTGAAAATGCAACCAAAATGTCTATATTTGTGCTTAGATAACTCGCATATTAAAACATGTAGTGCAATTTTATCTGTTTTATTTCTCCCTATATATACTTTTAAAATAATGCTTTCAGTTAAATCTCGATGTTTCATAACCTTAGGGTTCAGCGATTCCAGGAAAGGCTCTGAGCTACCACGACCCTGACCATGATTAAGCAGTTAACAATAATAGATAGATAGATAGATAGTGTTACGACCCGGCTCGTTGGCTAGGGGACCAATTTTAAGGATCGTCACATTTTAAAGGAAACGGGAGAAACTGTAGGTGGTAGGGGAAGACCCTTCTTTGACCATGAACCCGATACAGTGATCAAGTGACGTTTATTTACAGTGGGATGGTGATGAAATTATATACAGTTACCGAATCAAACAAAAACCAGAAAACAGGCGCAAAACAGTTATACAAAACATAGGCGGTTCCCAACTCAAAACACAACAACAAGACAAAACGGACATTCCGACCTGGGCCACGAAAGAAAAGAAAAATGACAAACTCGAGCCCAGAATACACCAGATTGCTACGTGTTAGCAACAGGTAGACAAAGGGGTGTGTACTCCCCAGTGCTAACACTGTACCAAAACAAGGGCAAACAGCAAAATCCCCCGCTAGACATAGATTGCCAAAAAACACGATCAAGACAAAGCTGTTGCCGCTGCCTCCATGGTGGTCCGCACAGACAAGCGCTGGCAGGGGTGATGTCATCCGCCGACGGACCAATCCTGGCTCTGACGGACTGGTCAAACGCTGAACTCCTATGGAGAGACCGCGCGAACAAGAACACGGCAATTCCCCACCAGAAAAAAAACAAGAACCGTAACGATAGATAGATAGATAGATAGATAGATAGATAGATAGATAGATAGATAGATAGATAGATAGATAGATAATCTCCTTACACTTTTTCAAATTGTTCAATGTCACATATCATTTTATAATATGTGTATTCCAGTTTCATCCTCTCAGTAATGTAAACTTTGAAAACAAAAAGCATTTTGGCTGGTAGTGTACCAGCTTGCTTGTTATTACGACTTTTTAGTATCACCAGCTTTCCTTGTCCAAATAAATCATTTAACAGTTGAAGCTTTGGTTTTGATGTTTTGTTATATTTTAAACCACAAATAAACTCCTAATAATTAAAAATAACATCCATTTTTTCACATAATTCATGAAGAAAACAAATTTTTCAATCTTGAACAATGTAAAAATAAATGGTAAACCGTCGCCTTCTCCCCACAAAAAGCACATTTGTTGTCCATACCCCTTTGAATTTTAGTCAAAAACATGTTTGATGCAACAACCCCGTGTAAAATTCACCATTGCAAATCGCCCACTCTCTTATTTGGAGGTTTATATAATTCTCTCCATGCTGGTCTGATTGCCCTTGCTATTTGAAATTTACGTTTCCAGGGCATTTTGAAAGTATTTTTTAACTTTTTAAAGTAGGAAGTTTTAACACAAATGAGATGTAAATCCTTCTTGGTTAATGATCTAAAGAGCACATTTTTCTCACTTTTCAACTTTAAAATACAATCCATCTCCACACTGTCAATGTCTACTCTAAGTTCTACCTCCAGTTTAGAAAAAGTGGTCTCGGTGTCTGTTTTTTTATGTGAAGGTGTTGAATCTAAGTGAGCCCCAGTTTGTCTCACAAAATCTTTTGTCATGAAAGATAGAAAACAGTTGATACTTCTTATTGATCTAATACCCAGTTCTGAAGCCAAAACAGTGGCATCTTTAAAAACCAGTTTGTCTTCTTCTAATAATTATGAGAAAACCACAGTGCCACCTTTTTTCACCATATTTACGAAACTAACCTTAAATATCAAAGGACATGTGAATATTGAATTATAAATTATTGGTTCACTTATTAGTGAAGGGGATCTGGTTGGCACTCTTTGAAAAAAAAAGAACTCCAGGTTCTTTTTTACATTACATTCCTCTGTAGAATTTGGGTATAGGACAGAGGTCAAGTTTTCTCATATCCATTGCCAATAACTGCATGTCAAAGCCAAAATGTTCAATCTGATTCAAAAAAGAAAAGGCTAACTTTTTCCAAGTTAGAGGCTGAGAAGAGAAACAAAGGCATTATAAAGCATACAATCTGAAACTTGTTGCTTTACTACAGACATCGACAAGCCCTTGCCCTCATTCCTCCACCAGTAAATAGACAACCCCTTTCTTGAGCCAACGCACACCATTCCAAAAAAATGAACTAAGGTCTTCTGTATGATGTACAACAGTCCTGGATTTGGATTGACACTCATCAGTTTGTGCCACAGCATGAAGGCAACTAGATTGTTAATAACCAGGACTCTGCCTTGAATAGAAAGTTTAGGCGCAATCCACTGCCATTTTTGTAACTTTGACTCAATTTGTTTCAATGTGCCCCCCCCCCCCAGTCTTTACCAGGGTCCTCACCGCCCAGCACAACCCGAGGCAACGAAACACCTTTTTATTCCATTCCAGCCCAGATGGTAGGACTGGCGGTGGGCAATGTACCCAGTCGCCTAGTAGGTACCCATTCCCCTTGTCCCAATTAATCTTAGCAGAAGATGTTCCTTCAAACCATGTTAGGCATTCACATACAGCTATAACATCTGCACTGGACTTAATAAACACAATGACATCATCTGCACAGGCTAGAAATTTAAAACATTGGTCTTTACACCGAGGAATTGTGAGTCCCTGCAGGTTTTTTCCAAGTTGCCCAAAAAAAGGTTCAATAGAGATGGTATACAACATTCCAGACAGAGGACACCCCCGTTGGATTCCCCTGTTCACTTAAAAAGGCCTGCTTATACCATGGATTTTTAGGACCTCAAAGACATCGGAATACAACATTTGGATACATCTTATAAGTTATTGTGCCCAAAGCCAAACGCCAAACAATTTTAGAACAGCAAACAAATATTTATGGTCCACTCGGTCAAAAGCTTTTTCTTGGTTCAAGGAGAGAATTCCAACATCCAAGTTAAATGCTTTTGATACAGAAATAATGTCCCGCAACACAAAAATGTTGTCGTGAATACATCTGTCTGGCACACAGTATGACTGGTATGGGTGATTATGTTGCCCATACCAGTCCTCAATCTTGTTGGCAGTCCCTTGGAAATTATTTTATAGTCTGTGCAAAGTAGGCTTACTGCTTGCCAGTTTTTCAGAAGACAGAGATTCCCTTTTTTAGGTAATAATGTGATTACTGCTTTTCGACAGCTGACCGGTAATTCACACGCTTGCAGACTTTCCTGTACTACTTCAATGAAGTCCATCCCCAATAATGGCCAGAACTGTTTGCAAAACTTCACCAGTAAGCCATCAATTCCTGGAGTCTTTCCTGTATTAAGTCCTTCAAGTGCTATTGTTAATTCTTGAAAAGTGAGATCACTGTCCAAAAGCTGTGCAGACTCTTCAGAGATGTGAAGCAATTCGCAATGAGAAAAGTGGATGAAGAGGAAAAGATAACCTGCTCATTCGCAAACAAAGTCTCATAATAAGACACAGCAAAGTCCCAGATGTCTTCAGGTTCTCTCAGCTCTTTTCTGGTATCTTTTAGCAGGACATGAACCAGTTTTCCTTGGCTTTTCTCCAAAGCAAAGAAAAATGTTGTCGGCGCATCGAGGTGATTTAATTACTAGAAAAATGAGCATATTAAGTCACGAAGGTGGAGAAAATGGAGAAGCTGATTAGCTCATATTAGGAAGTGGGTTGGGGTTCCTCATTGTCTAAGCACTGTGGCTCTGTATGGGAAGGGAATTCTGCAGTTGAAGCTGACAAGCTTGATGGAGGAATTTAAGTGCACAAAGGTACAATTAGAATTGCAGCTGACAGGGAGTAGAGATGAGGTGGTAAGGGGGTTGGGACCCAAAATAGTGACAGGTAGAAAGTTGGATGTGAGGCAGGTAGTACAGGAAGTGAAATCAGACTTGAGGCAGGTAGAGGTGGTTGAGAGGGTCCAACAGGGGAGAGGAGGGCTAGGATTGCGGATAGGAGACCCCATGTGGAGTAAGGCAGGCCCTGTAGAGAGAAGGAGGTTAGTGGTAGAGCAGGTGTGTGGGCATGAAGAGGAGGAGAGGTGTGTTAGGGCAGTGTTACAGGGCGAGCAGGGGCAGTGGGTGAATTGGGAAGGAGTGGAGGAGAGGAGGCTGAGCTGGAGGGAGCTGTGGAGCATGGAGGTGGGTCAGTTAAGGTTCCTGGTGGGAGCAATGTATGATGTGCTGCCATCACCACAGAATCTAAAGCAGTGGGTGGGTGAAGACCCAGCTTGGAGGCAGGAATGGTTAAACATATACTAGCAGGTTGTAAGGTTAGCTTGGCATTGGGTAGGTACAAGTGGAGGCACGATCAGGTGTTGAGATGTCTGGCGGCGGTGATTAAGAGGTGTAGGGTGCAGGTGAGGTTAGGATGTGAGGAGGGTAGTTCAGGGGTTCAGTTTGTTGGGGGGGGGGGGCTAGGGAATGGATAGGCAGAAAGGAGCAAGGTCTGTTAGGGGGGATTAGAGATTGGGAGATGCAGGCTGATCTGGGAGGAAAGCTAGTTGTGCCCCAGGAGATAGTGAGCATAAGTTTGAGATCGGATATGGTGCTGTGGTCAGCAAGTTGGAGAGTAGCATATTTCATAGAGCTTACGGTTCCATGGGAGGGGCTAGTGGATGACGTGTACAAGAGGAAGAAGCTCAGGTATAGCGAGCTGGCAGCAGAAATGGAGGGGTGGGGCTGGAGTGCAGGAGTGAGGCTGGTGGAGGTGGGCTGCTGTCGCTTTATAGCCGGTCGGCGTTAGATCTGTTCCACGATCTCGGAATCCATCAGCAAAGTTTACAGTGGATAGTGAAGGAGCTTTCACGGGCTGTTGAGCAGGGAAATCTTTGGATTTGGATGAAAAGGAATAGCGCGGATGGAGGGAGGGTAGCGAAGCCTTGAGCAGGTAGGTAAAGCAGAGCAGTTGCAGGAAGCAGTGTGTAGGTGGCAGCGTTGGTGTGTGTGTATGTAATGTGAGATGTGGTTTAGGCAGTGTTAAAGGAGTCTCTTCTTGGGGATTAACATATGTTAGAACAGATAATGACTGCGCAGTTAGTGGGGTTGCTAAGGCAAGTAGTGCGTGTTGTGCTGTATGGCTGGGTAGCGTGATGGTGCATGCAGTGGTGGAGGGGAGCAGTTCTGAGATGCCTGAGCTGTGGTTGAGCCTTCTGGAGGTGTCGTGGGCCTAACTCGATGAAATGCAGACGAAGGAAAGTGCCCACTTGATAACCCTGATGAGATGCTGTAGCATCACTTTGCTATACCATGCATGGTTTTGTAGGGTGCTAGCATTGGTGTTGGAGAGGTAAAACCATTGCATAGTAGTTAGATAGGCTTGAGGAGGGCTGACTGTGGGGTTGCTGTGGTGGTGGAGGGTTAGGGAAAGGAAAAGCAGGGCTTTGGGTGACGGTGAGGTATCCCCTTTTCAGTGCGAGTTCCTTTTATTAGCACTACGTGTTTGTTATAAATCTCCATGAGCTTGGAGCTCCAGTAAATCCTGCAGCATTTGTTTCTTTGAATTTAAATTTTGTAATAAATCTTTGGAGCAGCCATGCAGAAGTGTTTGGTGAATCTAGGTGATGTCCTCAATCTTCCTCACCTTTAAAACATAGGCCTCGGTGATGTGTTCAGTGTACTGCTGACAGAACTGCCTGATCTGTACCTTGAGCACATCCCACCATTGCCTCAGGGACTCAAAAGTCAGTTTGGTAGAGCTCCATTGTTTCCAAAAAAAAAGAAAACATTGAAGAAGGTGAGCGTCTTGAAGCAGAGTTGTATTGAAGTGCCAGTAAGATTGGTATTTTTGTGGAGATGGGAGGAGAAAGTTAACAGAAACCAGAGAGTGAGCAGAAAAAGTGACATGCGTGACATGAGTATCAGCTACAAGGTTGAGCTGACGCTTGGACCTATAAAAATGATCTAACCTAGCCACAGAAAGATGCCCTTTGCCCCTTTTCAACCAAATGAAGTGGCAGAAGGAAAGTGAGTGTGCCATACATCGACCAAATCATATGACTCTACTACTTCCTTAAGCACCCTGACTGACCCCAAGTGCAGTTCAACCCCATTCCAATCTAGGGCACTGTCCTCTGTGCAGCTGAAGTCCCCACCCAGCACAATGATCTCATTACCAGTGAACCCTCCCAAAACCCCTCTTAGTAAGTTAAGGAAATTCACTCTGTCAGTGCCATTATTAGGTGTGTAAACAATGATAAAAACCAACGAGTGTGGACCATCTTCTGCTCGTACCACTAAAAGTCTTCCAGCCAAGACTTCAGTGACTTTTGTGATCTGTAACAAAGAGTTTTTTTAAACAACACAGCCACCCCTGCACTCGTACTGGTGCCATGGCTAAAAAATGCCATCCCTCTCCAGTCTTGTACCCAGCCAGCCTGACTATCCAAACCTGAGTGGGTCACTTGTAGAAAGCCCACATCTATATGCTTTTGTTGTAATAGACCAAAAATCAACCTTCGCTTTATGTTACTTCGACCCCTGTTAACATTTATTGTGCCCACACGTAAGGTAGTCATGGTTATACAGCAAACAAAAAACAAAAAGTACGCCATAAATAAAAAGGTTCTTTCTAATGAATGCAGTGCCCATCATGACATGTCCTTAAGAATTTTGAGCACTTTACTCATTACATTTTTTAATCTGGTCGTCTCCTTTGGAGTGATCCCTAAGTTAACAGCAATGCAAATTGTGTGTCTTGCTGAGCTCAGAAAGAGATCAAGGTAAGGAAAGTGATCCTGGACCTGAATGCCCTTCTTCCCTTCTATAGAGTCTAAAAAATTTCTGATACTGCTAATGCTGTACCCTCCTTTGAACTGCAAACCTGATAATGAGAGGTTCCAGCCTGACATGTCTGAATCAGTTTCCCCTTCACCCTCCTTGCTTTTGTCACTGTCAAAACAGTCCCTCTTTTTATCTGGCTTAGTTTGCTTTTTGGACAAGCTATCCAACAATAAACTTTCCTTTGCACCAGTGGTGGATTCCACCACCTCTTTCCTTTTCCTAGTCGCCCCATGTGAGGCCTCCTTACATCCATTCGATCCTGCACTCACATCCATCATATCCACTTCACTCACTGCTGCTTTGCTTTGCTTTGCTGCTTTCATTTCTTTTCTGCTGCTAGTGATGTTTTGCTTAAATTCCGAACCCAAGCTAGAGGTGCCCTCATTTATTTCTTTGTTAGACATATTAGTGGGTAGTTCTGTGCCACTTGGAGACGTGCCATCTCCTGTTATATCATTGCTGCACCCTTCATTTGGAACCAAACTAATATTTTTGTCATTTTGATCACTGCAGATATCTGCAGCCTTAGCAGTGGGTGCCTCCTCCATCTCAGCTGTTTTCCCTTCTGCGAGGACAGAGGCTCCTTCACCTGGAAAATTGGGCACAGGTACAGGTCTATCACCACCCTCAGCCAGCACACCTTCATTATTGTCTCTATGGTCTTTCTTGGGTTCTTCCATAGCAGGTATTGCCTCAGCAGGCTCCATTTGCTCCTCAATTTCCTTATCACACAATTCACTCTCAGTATCAACCAGCTCATCCTCCTCATCAGTCTCTGCCTCACTTTCTCTACTTTCCACATCACTTAAATAAATGTTTTCTTTTTTACAGTCAGTAGCCTTGTGGTCTTTCCTTCCACAGTTGAAACATTTCATTGACACCATAGTCACAAACACCACATACTCTGAACCGTCCACTCTGAATTTTAAGGCCACGTTAAGTTCTTGTTTTGGGTTATTCAAAATCATGTAAAGCTGTCTCCTGAAAGAGACTACGTGCCTTAGTGCAGGGGATCGGCAGCCAAGCAGTATCATCATAATTTGAGACATTAACACCATAACTGCATAATTCATATTGCAAGATTTTGTTACTTAAGAAAGAAGGGACATTTGAAATAATAACTGCACGCAGGGGCCTACAGCGGCAACACCAAGACCAGCACACCATTAACCACCAAGCCTTGCTCGATAAGTCAGGGCACCAGCGCTCCGTTGTCTAAAAAATCATGACTGCTTTATTCATGCAAGATGCCGACCTCACATTCTTACAGCCCACTACTCTTCCGACTGCCAAAACACAAGCCTCCACCGAGACCGTCGGTTCGACCACCAACTTCACAGCATGCTTTCTCGAAAGACTTGGGAAGCTACATGGCGACAAGCCATCCAGGACACCTTTAGACGCCGCCATATTGTGTTCTTTTTGCACCAAAAAAAGTATTCACACAAACACTGACAAGTAAACATGGAAGGAAAAATGAAAAAGAAAGGAGAGAGACTCATTCAGAGACAACACGCACCCGACTACTGCCAAACTACAAACACATCCACTCGCCAGGAAGATAGATAGATAGATAGATAGATAGATAGATAGATAGATAGATAGATAGATAGATGGATGGTTGAGTTCTTAACAAATATTTACATATCCTGTAAAAATAGTTTAAAATAAGAAAATATGAATGACATGGGCATGTTTGGCCTATGAATTTGTTTTTTCCCCAGTGATTATTTTGAACATTGAGTTTTACAATATTAACAAGTTTTTTTGGTAATGGTTCATCCTATAAGACTAATAAATAGATAATGAAGGACTTGGACTATGAGCCTTTAAGGAAAACCATTATTTATTGTTAACATTCTGATGGCACAACACAACCAACTGTGCTAAGTCAAAGTCTATTTCACACCCAGCAGTCTGGAGGTGCAAAAGGAAAAATGTAAAATTTTTTCCAAGGAGAAAGAAAAAGCAAAAGGATGAACATGGTGTCCATGGTGTCCATGCCGTCTCTGTTCTTCTGCCTAGTCAGGTGACCAGGGCACATTATTCCCGTATGGCCATTAGAGGATGTGTTACACTCCTGGGGCGATGATGGACCATGAGGGCGATGACCTCATTTATAAGGAGGAACAGCGGTGTTGCATAGCCGATCTGCTGAGAACTGAGCTGTCTGTGAGCTAATGCATTTCCTGGAAAGTGGCATCAGTCCAAAAATTACTAGAAAGCCTGCTTTCATTTGATACCTTTAATTGATCTTGTAGTTACTTCCTCCGGGAAGCTGTAAATGCCTTAAGACGCTTTCTAAGAATGCAGCTCTGCATTTGCAAAAAGTGGCAGCTGGTAGCATTGCAAGGGTCAGTTCCGGTATCAGACAATGAGGAAACAGAGCTTTGTGACACAGCAATAACTTATGCCATGAGTATCATAGAAAAATTAGAGCTACGTATAAACGTTGTAATAGTTCCCATACACACAGCGAGACAGGAACATGAACCATGTTTTACACTACCTAACTGAAAGCATATGTGGAAAGTGAAGTGCATTATCTCTGAAAAGAGCATATCAAGAGACTGCTTTTCTCTTTTACAGTTTTCCCTAAGCACTGTGTGTGCTGAAATTATGATATTGCGTCTGATGGATGCAAAACTAAATTTTTAGGATGAGATTTGCAATGTTTGTACATCATCAGACACAAAATATCAAATAAACATAAACTAGAGGCCAAAAGTATGTTAACTCCTGAGCATCACCCCCATATATGGTTGTTCCAAATTCATGGGTATTCATATGGAGTCTCCCCCACCCTTGCTGTTATAACAGGCTCCATCTTCTGGAAAAGCTTTCCAACAGATTTTGGAGCAGGGCTGTGGGAATTTGTGCCCATTCAGCCACAAGAGCATCAATGAGGTTGGGCAAGAAGGCCTGGTTGAACATCAGAATCTAAATCCATGGCTATTCATATGGAGTCCCCCCAGCCCTTCCTATTATAACAGCTGCCATCTTCCGGAAAAGATTTCCAACAGATTTTGGAGCAAGGCTGTGGGAATTTGTGCCCATTCAGCATCAATGAGGTTGGGCAAGAAGACCTGATTCGGTGTTCCAGTTCATCCCAAAGGTGTTTGGTGGGTTGAAGTTAGGGCTGTGCAGTCACTCAAGTTCTTCCACATAAACCTATGCAAACCATGCGTTTATGGAGGGGGGGTGCACAGTCATGCTGGTACCAAACTGTGGCCACAAAGCTGGAAGCACGCAGTTGCCTAGAATGTGTTTATATGCTGCGTGGGTGCAGCTGAAACAGCTCAGCAATGACATTAGAAGGAGGTCCACATACTTTTGGCCATATGAGTGTGTCTGTGACCACTAAGACTTAGATTTTATTTTTGACAGTAAATTTTGAAGTGGCCACATTGGCTCTAGGGTTCAGTACTTCATTTCATATTCAGGGAATAGGTGTTTAGTTGTGAAAATGAGGCACTGATCTCACAGAGGTGGCCTCTGCTGTTTGCAGACCAAAGGAACTCTTGGGCCTTGAAGGTAAGGGTCACAACAAAGCGGGTTGAACCTAGGCCTCTACCTTTCTTACACACACTTTGAGGATGCTTTAAAAACACGTTCAGACATCTCTGGTGAGTCTTCAGTTCGGCAGCGCTGCTTTAGCTCCACTTGTCCACATGCACATTGCAATTTCTCCTCACAGCATTTTTGGAAAATGAATTCCTCCGGCCTTTAAAGTTTTTTCCCCAGCTGGGATCCTCCATTCAGTGAAAAACAATCACAAATTCTCAGAGACCTATTTTTTCTAGGAATCAACCCAAGAACATTCTGAGATGGCATGTTTTGAGAATATTGTACACAAAGAAATAAATATTTACATATTTCTCCATGTGTTCCTAGTCAGCACTTCTTCCGCTTCTGATTAGCGCTGAAACGTGGTTTTATCAGCACACCGTGGCTCTGCGCAAGGGTGACTTCACTGAGAAAACCCTCAGTCTATGGTGTGCCAATGTACAGCGGAGATCAGTCAGACCCGAGCAGAAGAAGCCACGCTCACGCAACCTCTCACCCATTCCACAGCCTCAGGACATCCAGCGGGGAAGCTTTCATCAGGCTTCTCTCGAGCGAGGAGGAGGTGTAAGAGTACATCCTCTCATATGAGATGAGGGCACTTCGAGCCCACGACAACTTTTCTTCTCCTGCTGTGCCTTGTTTTATGGAAGCAATCTCTTTCACACCTAACAAAACATATTTAAAATTCTTGCGAGCCATTCTTCATTTGAGACACATCTATCCCCTGCACACCGGCTACATATCAAAGATAAGCATTGTAGGTGTTCCTATTTGCACTTTAAAGCTTTGGCAAGGAACATTAACCATAAAGCAATATGAGACCACTTGAAAAACAAAGCAGCCCTTGGAAGGAAAACGGTATCACTTATTCACCCCACTAAAATGCGGGAAATTGTTTTGATATTTCCTTGTAGGCTGGTGTAATAAAGAAAATTATAAATCTGTTTAATGGCACAGATCTTTTTTCCTCATGGGGCTTTACTCCTAGGAAACTGCTTTCAGCTGACATTCACATCTGATTTATTATTATCAATTTTTCCAATTTCTCCAGTCACGATTTGTATGTTTTGTGCCCGAGGTCAGTTTTTCATTGTTCGCGTCCAGATTCCATGTGACCACATAGCATTCATGCTTAATTCTGCATTCTCAGCCCGGCAATTTTACAGTAATAAAAAGTAAAACGTGAAAGTCGTGATAACAACATGAATCTCTACTCGGAACCCCTCGGAAGTCATGCAGGTCGAAGTTGCATGTTTAAGAACCAATTTCTTTACTGCAGAATTAATGAGTCATGTGCTGAAACAGAACCAAGCTGAGACATGTGCTGTGCTATTGCAGCGATTATTTGGCCTTGTTCGCCAGTGTTTGTGCAGTAAAAAAAGATTAATGGCACAGTGGCTCGTTCAGTGGTTCACCACACATCTTATTTTAAATGCATCAAATAGGCAAAGTATAAAAATTAATTACTATCTTTGCTATGAATAGTATTTGTCGCGGCACTCAAAAAGACACACACACACACACACACACACACACAAACACATCACACCTCAATACTTCTGTAATGCGTTCACATCACTCAACCATTCTCCTACCAGCCTTCTTATTTTTGCAGGCATGATTGACAGATTCAAAGTATTTTTACGCCTTGCCCGTTTTGCATGAGTCACAAACAGATATTTTATATTTTAACTACGGAAGTGTTTACATGTAGGAATATACACCTACCCTGTTTGTACATTTGCTACTTAACCAGGCTCTTTGATCCAGACAGTGTTGTACACCAGCGGTCTTGAAATGATTTCTGTGGCGATTTTCCATAAATTCTTATTATCAGTGAATGCTACATTGTGCTAGCATCCCCAATTTGCACGGTCTGATCCCTAATATTGTGTTATTACTGCTTTACTGTTTTTGCTGTAATCTGTGATATGCAGCTAGAATTGAAAAGGCCCCAAACTGCTGAAGCCTGGCATTTGCAGTACCTTGGAAGCCAGTATATATGCAGCCAGCCACTATTAGCCCAATCACTGGATTTACGGGAATTATGCCAGGATTAAGCGTCTCGGACAAAAATGCTGTAGTTGTTCCTGGACTGTACAGCTTTCTAAAGGCTTCTGACATCAGACCAGCAAACAGAAACCTGCATGAATATGAAGGAGGGGTGGACAGCAAACCGGACTCTGCTTTCTGTAATTATTTTTAGGAAACTGCATGGTTTGTCTGTACCAATCGACATGCTTTTCATTTACATAGATTTATTCATTTGATTTATCCATGTTTTAATTTTTCGATGTAGAAAAAGCATTTCATCCCTTTATATTCAGGCACATTTTAAGGTTTTGGTGTTTTCGTGGACTAAGTGTAACTGAGACCAAAGTCAAGGGAAACAAAAAAGGCTGATGACAGTGAGGCCAAGATGCATAAAGGCTTTTATCTAGAATTATGATTCGCTTTCCTTCTCGGTGAAGTGGATGAGGTCACTGTTTATAATGGACAGCAGTGGGTCTGCTCAAGTTGTGCTGAAGTAGCAGCGAGTGAACGGTTTCACTTCCCTCCGCGGGACTGCGCGTGAACGTACGTGGGATTGCGACGCGAAGTCCGTTTCCCCTCCACCAGCATTGTTTTGACATCAGAAAGATTGTTTACACTGATGCCTGGCGATGGAGGCTTCGGAGGACAAGCTGAATAAAACGCTGGATGATTTATTGATGAAGCAGCGGAAAAAATGCAAATGGTCCAGGAAGTGGGGTAAATGTTATGAAAAGATGAATAATACACTGAATGCGAATGAAAAATGCATGGCCTAAAAACTATCCCTTTGTCCACAATATGTTCTCACAGAGTTAACTTCAGTGACGTCGGGCGGAGCAAGAATAAGCCAGAAGCAGCTTTGACCTTTGACCTTAGTGTCCTGTTTGGTGCTTTGCAGAGACATATCAACGGCTAATATTGGCATCTTTAACCAATGCAGTTTCATTGTGTGTGACAGGTAACTATGAACTTGCCAGAGAGGTGTGTTTATAATCATCTAAACCGTCTCCTGCCAGATCTGAAACGGAGCAGAACTCTGAGCACAAACCACATCCAGTTTCAAATGCTTGTGTCCTATTACGGAGTCATGAACGCATTATCATGTCCTATTTCAGAAGGCCTCTATGTTTTCAAGAAGGCTTCAGTTGAGGATTTAGCGTAAAGTACAGTACAAGTAGTATAAAGAAATTCCTGAGCAGCACAAAGTTGGAGGGATGTGGCGGCACAGTGGCATACGCTGGTGCCTCAAAGCACCTGGGCTACATGTCTGATGTGGGGTTCAACTTCAACTCAGGGGTTTGTGTGTCCTCCTCCATATTTGCACCCCTCTAAAAAAAATACACCAGGGAAAGGCAATTGAAAACTGTCAGTGGTCACCTAGGAGTAAGACATCACTTGATGGCAGCGTCCATGTAAAGTTTGAAAACACTCATTTATTTTAGCCTTCAATGAGAAAGAAAGACAAAGCCTCTTTTTGGCCTTTTCTTTAAACTTTTGTAAACATTTAACTCTTGGCTTGTTCCTTGTCTGTAATGAATGGACAAGCAGATTAAAGCAGCAGTTATTTTGAAATCAGTGTCAGTTTCATTTAGCGCATCATCCTAATACATTCTTCATCCTTCACATTCAGAAGAAAGTATATAATTATTTCAGATGTAATAATGGCTGCTGTCTTATACTTGTTTTGGACAAGTGCAGTTGTCTTTGATGCACGATTTGTTGCAAGTTCCAATAATTCATTTTACTCCAACGGCTGAATTCTTCTGTTAAGGCAGCTGCTAAGAAGGATTAACTAAACATTTTGCCTAAGGGGAACTGGAAGCTGTAAAAGAGTGCAAAATGTTGACAGATGTTTTTTTTAAGTCATTGGCCATAGTAGTAAGTTGTACAGGACAAGAAAATTTGGGAATGCTCAGCTCACTGCAGTAGGGACGAGATGTGGTGAACAGCAACATGGTTTCTATGAGTTGTTTCCTCAGTGATGATCCTGTGTGTAATAAAAAATCAATGCTTCAGAAAGTGAAATCTGTCTATTATGGCTGGTTACACTCTGTATCATGTTACTGGCATAAATTTACTGGATGTTCTGTTTACTTTGAAGACCTTTTCGTGAGAATTCATTTCTGTAGGGAGTGGTTCCGATTAATAGTTATATAATATGTGCATTCGACTTGATACATGACTGCTTGCTCTAAAGCATCACTCCATCACAGCCCACTTCTCTACTCTGTACATAAAGCTCATCATCATTGTGTCTGCAGAGCATCATAAGGCACAGTTCTACTGTGACCAGTTCATAACTTTGGGATCATCTCTGGTCACAACCAGTATTCACTTTGATTTGCTAGAGGATTCTACACAAAATGTTTTGAAATGGAGATGCGACTCAAAAAGGTTTTGAGATCAATCCATCTGACTTAATGACAGAACTGTTTAATGATGTTTACTTTGCTCTGCTGTAGAAACACAGACAGTTCGTGGCTCTACAATCGACAGGCGCCGCACAAACAAGGTGAAACTCGATTTCTGTCTATTCATCCAACCATCTGAAGAGATGACTTTTTGGCTAAATAAATGATGCATTCTGTCCATTTAAAAGGCTTCGTGATTTCATATTATATCATGTTGGGCTAAAACTGGAACAGAGTGACATTCAACATGCAGCCAGATAATAGGCTCCAAGTCACACTATGTGAGCTACACAAAGATCCACTGCTGGGTCAGCATGAAACAAGCCCTGTTCAGCCGCTTAAATGGGCCCAGAGAGCATCAGCAATGGAAAAATGGAGAGAATCTGCAAGCAAACCCAGACTGACAGGTATTCTGGTCTACATGCAGTGTGAATTGTTAGTGTGAAAAGTGCAATGAGGACCTACAGAAACTTTGCAACAGGCCATTCTGAACCTGCGTGGAATAAAATGTTATTCTTCTTGTTGTTTGGTTGTTTTTGTCATGTCAGAGTCTTCATCACCTCATAGACTTCAGCACTCCAGCTCTTTCTGTTGCAGGCTACCTCTTTGAGATCCTTTAAGGCCATGTGCATTGTTTCAGTAATGCTGTCTATCCATTTTAACTTCTCTCGCCCCTTCTTCTCTCGCCTTCAGTTTTTCCCACCATCAGCATTTTCTCCAAGGAATCCTGTCTTCTCATTATGTGACCAAAGTATTTGCTTTCATTGCTTTTGCCTATGAAGTTTTCTTGGAGAAATCCTGGAGTGGGTTGCCTTCTCTTTCTCTGGTGGATCGAGTTTAGTTTGTCCTCTCCGCCATGACCTGCCTATCTTGGGTAGCCCTGCATGGTATAGCTCAAAGCATCACTGAGATACACAAGTAAATAAAGTTTGCAGCAAATAAAACGTTTAGTAATTTGGCTGCCAACGTTCAGCATTCAGCATTACTGGTAAATCGACTCATATCCCAACTTTTGATGAAAACATTATTATACTACTAACATTTAAGGTTTTAAAGTAATGCAAATACAACTTTCTTAATAGTCCCGTACAGAAAATATCTGCATTTGAGGATTTCAGAAACACTAAAGTTCTCCACTACGTATAAGACTCTAACTGTGGAACGTCCCGTCCACTTAGAACCCTCAACACAGGGCAGCAAAGCAGCACAAAGCCGTTTACGAGCAAAAATGTTTGCTGCCTGCTAGAAGGTGCTGGGAAGAAAGCGGACAGCGAAGAACCACAAGAGCAAAGGGAATTGTGTGGTTTCGCATTCATCACAAGGCTCACTGCCTTGGAACAGAAGACAGAACGCTGTGATGAATTTGATTGCTGCAGCTAGTTTTCCCTCACGCAACCTTTGTATAACTTAGTGTTATATGAAAATACTTCATGTCAACATAGCTAAGAAAAAGAATTCCCAGATCACTTGCTAGTTACTCAAATAAGGTACTAAACAGCTGACTTCCAACCTTATATAAGAATCTGATTCCTATATTAATGGGTGAATAGCAGTACTGTATAGGAATGTGCCATGTTGGTGCAGCACAGCTTAGCTCAGCCTCAGACAACATCTCTGGAATTTCACCGAGGGACTGAAAATAAATCCCTAATTCATCCGTTTGTCTTCATACACCCGCAGATTTGGTGATCTGAAGTATGGATCTTGCTAGGTCAACGTGGTCACAGCCAAGCTGAACAGCAGCACTTTCCACAAGCAGTAAAAACTCTGGAGTTGAAAAACTGAACTCTTTACTCCATATAGACTACATTACTTTTTAATGCGGCGTAAGAAAATAGAAATCCGGACCGCGGGGGTCCAGGGTTCAAAAGGAGCCGTACAGGGGATCGATGGCATGCATGAGCTGCCTCTGTGACGTACAGTGTTGCAGAGGCCTATGGGTAGGAAGCCTCTGTGTGGGTCGGCTGAAATGCAATGGCACGCAGGTTGCAGGGTCTCAGGAGCCCCGGAGCACTTGCCTTCGCAACACTGCTCTTGTTTGCCCTCCAACATCTTGCGCCACTCATAACTTAAGTATTCATTCATGTCGTTTTTTTTCACAAATACTGGTATGTGGAGTTTTTTTTCTGTTTCTTTGAGGAGCAATATGCAGTATTGCAATATAAGGTTTGGTTCCAGATTCATTCCAGCTGAAGGTGAACTCATCAACGTGGAGATGCCAAATAAAAAGGATAACATTCTGGTCCATTTTTAACGTTTTGTATGTTTCGTGCCACTATGCAGCATGCATTCAAGGTTGTGGGTTTTGCACCAGAACAATGGCAGTAAATAAAGAACATACCAATGTGCTCAGCGAGCATTTCCAAAGAAATTATCTAATACTACACATCTACAAACAGACATTTGGCTGAAAACATGCGAATAAGCAGGTGGATGAAGCAATAAAGCCAAACAATTGAGATAAATATACACAAAAGTAAATGCATTCGCTTTTAGCATCCAAGCAGCATCTCATGATCTTGTAATCTTATGGTGTCAGAAAAAATGCTGAGAGGACCAAGTCCCTTTAATGCAACCCCAGGCACATGACATTTTAGGGGCTAAAAAAGAAATGCCAAATAGTATTACTGAAAGGCTTGATCTGGGAAAAAAAATCTTTTGTGCTTTTGAGTGTAAATGTGGTGTTTGTGGAACAAATAAGAGTTTAGTGTTCAAAGCACAGTGTGGGACTTCTCCAAATCATGGCCAGGAATTGAGCACAGAATTACACAGCAAGGCTCAGCCAATGTTCCTGATGCCAGAAACCATGGACCTGCTGCACATCTGTCTGTCCCATAAAATCCAGAAAATCTCAGCATCTTTGGTGTTTATCTCCAGACCACAATATAGGCTGCCTTGTGCAGTGCAAATGGCAGCATTTATTTCCAGTTAAACTTATAATATATTTTGTATTGGCATCTAAATGACAGAAACTGCTCCCAAAATAACGTCTTGCCAGTAACACAAATCGAGCTTCATTTTCTTCTTTCTACAGTGTTGCACTGTATTTTCTCAAGGAGCGTTTGTGCATCAACACCTCATTTGCATGAATGCAAGCATAATTTTTTTACTCTCTCAGAAAACTGAGAAATGAACTCAATTTGACATTAATTATATTACTGGCACCACAGTGGTGCAGCAGGTAATGCTGGTGACTCAGATTCCTGGGCTGCATGTTTGGACTTGGCTTCAGACTCGGCTCATTCACCCAGGTTTGTTTGCTTTGTTTTGGTCTCCTGCAGGTGCTCTAGCTTTCTCCTGTTGCCCAAAGGCAGGTTTCAAGTCAACTGGTCACTGAATTGCTGTTAGTCTGTGTGGGTTTGAATGAATATAGGTTTGTGATGGGAATGTCATGGAGTGGCGTTCTGCTTCACCTCCTGTGGTTCCATGATGGACTTGATGAACCGCATCACAACACTGCTCTGGATAAGCAGTTATTGACAGTGAATGAATGAATACATACATTGTATAAATATAATCTCTGTTTAATCAAAATTGAGACAATTGTGATTTTTCTTCAGACATTTTGTGCCTAACCTAGATCACCAGCCAAGTCTGAAACGCATCCTTTTCTTAGGTCAGCTCATGGTGGCCCTGACCCCTCCAGATAATGCTGATAAGCAGTTTTTCTAAAGAGAAAATGGGCAGCACACTATCATACAGTAGAATAGGAGGAGTTCAAACACATTAAAAATAATAGTGAAATCTTTGGGGTTAACAGCTTCACCTGTAGCAACTTTTCTGGGAATAATGAAGTACTGGCTTTAAAAACATACATGAGAAAATCTGAAAATGCATACAGCTCCAGTAAAGCATATTTGAAATAGTGGCATTGACAAAGTATATTTTGAAAACTGTTTTCTGTTATATTTTGGAGACACTTAAATCCAGTGGTGGTAGTAAGTCACACATGTGCAAGTCACAAGTAAGGCTCAAGTCTTAACCTTCAAGTTTCAAGTCAAGTCCCAAGTTACAGTGTTTAGAATCAAGCAAGACAAGTAGAGTCCCTACATGGAGTCAAACAAGTAAAGTCATTATTTAGGTCAAGCAATTCACAAGTTAAGTCAAATGAATTCTTGCGCTCACACTTGCGCCACACATGTAGTAATTTGACAGGACACTTATTTTGTGCACCTCTGTTCTACGCATTCAGAAACAAGTTTACTTTAATCTGACATCAGGGATACTGGATTTACAATTGCAAAAACCTATTTTAGTGACATCAACAATACTTTCAATATAAATTAACTGTAGAATAATTTTAATGTCTTTTTCATTCTGTATTAAAGAATCGGAAGAACTTTTTCATTTCATTTACTTGATGGTAACTTTGGGAAGTACCTGCTTCTTTTACACCGCAAGCTCTAATACATATATACAGCATATTTAGATCAGTAAGAACATATATAATTTGGCAATCTAAATGCAATATTTCAATTAAGTGAACCCAATTACAGTCATGCACCACGTAATGATGTGTCGATCAATGACGGTCCACATATACGATGATGGTTTGTAGCCTAGGAGCTATCGCCAATACCATATTATGACTATCAAGACATATGTTTATTTTAGGTTATATACTGTATGTACTGTACTATTATATGTCTGGCAAAACAATCGCTTTGTATACAAGAGACTGAGATTCAGGTGTTGCGTGCGGGAAGCTGCTGCATTCGCTATTTCCAGTTCTCTGATCAGGATTTCTAAACTCTATTATAACCTTATGGGACTACAAACATATATGTGGTTGGACGTTGCCCGAACAGATGTTATGCGGCGCATGACTGTACAATGTAGATATCTACAATTGGAAGAGCTCTAGATGAACTCAGCTAGTTAACAAGTGTGTGAAAAAGCAAAATGAATGTTACCTTTCTTTATGGCATCTGAAATAGCAGATGAAGTTGGACATTGCTGTGACAGCGTCACTGAGTGTGGAGCCACAAACTTTGCACGTCGCAATTTGTTTTTTTGTACTTTGATGTACAACATATTGCGTGAATCCAAATGATCCTCAGGACAGCACCTTCCATGGCGACCATTCTGTCCACGCTTGTTGATGTTGACATTGATGATCGATCTGATCGTCTACACACTGAGTGCCTGTTTTATCACCCAATGTTTCAACAAACAATAAGGAAGAAGATAAAAGTGTCTTTTTTCACATCATGAAACAAAAAGAACTAATGTTTGGTTGTAAAAGAAAGAAAAACAATCATATTTCATTAAAAATGTGAAGTCCTTCCAAGTCATCCATCTAAAGTCAAAGTTAAGTTGCAAGTCTTGAACCCCAAGTCAAAGTCAAGTCGAGTCTTTTTTAAATTATCATCAAGCAAGTCATAAGTCGTCAACTTTACAACTCGAGTCTGACTTGAGTCAAGTCTTGAGACTTCAGTCCCCCATGTCTGCTTAAATCCATTCATTATCATTAACCTCTTCATCCAGGTCAGGGATGCAGCTGTCCGGCACCTCTCCTGAAATTCCTAGGGGCTTAAATCATGAAAAAACGTGGGCCAGGTGGCAAAGTATAAAGTAAGTTTTTTGAAGAAACAACACCTGTTGGAGTATAAACATATACCTTTGTCAATATTAGCAGAACATACAGATTGTATTTGGTACAAAGGTTTTCAAAGGTCTTCTTCATCATTTCAGTGTTATTACTACCCCCAGCAGCCAACCCCTACATTATATACAAAACTGCTGCCTGTCTTCCCTCAAACCTTTCTGTTCCAATGCCATCTGTCCAGCACATGTACTTGTTGAACTGGGCCACCACATTTTACTACTATCACAAGGACTCCATAATGCTGGCATCAGGCTACCGAGGAAGCAAAAAGAGCACAAAAGCAAAACTAGACCATTACTGTGTTGTGCAGCTGCAAATCTGTGGGCAAGATGGATGCCCCTCCATCTCCAGTGTCCACTAGCCAGAAAGTCAAAAGACGCAATTTCAGCTAATTTTTACTTACAGTACAGCTCAGGTTATAGGTGATGTAATACAGCCAGTGAGTCACGCAGGCTCCTGGTTTTGACTTCATTATTCCAGCAAAGATTAAAAATGTGTTCATCCATCACTGGGTTTACTGTGGCCGACTCTGCCACTGCTGGGGGGGTGTGATTTACAGCTCTGCTGGGGAGGGGGTGCGGAGGAGTCTGTGATGGTGAGCAACTGTAAAAGATTGTCCACACATGCCCCTCATTAACACAGCTATTTATTTTTACTTGTCTTAGCTGTTTAGCTAGTAGCTGAGAGAGAGCAAGCGCGGGCAAAGGACTGAGCAAAAAGAAAGCAAGCGGCTCTAAAAACAACCCCGTTTGAGAAGCCAGCTGTACAACTGTGCTCTTGTTTTTCTATTGTGGATTTGTCTACTTTTAGTTACGATTAGGCAATCCGGTTGCAGGAAGACAAACGTGTTTACATTGATTTTTTTCTACTTTTGTTTAATTTTTCTTCCTAAAATCACACCTTTTGCTTCACCAGTTCCACAAACTGTCCAGCATCTCTTACTCCAGACTGTTTGTTAGAAAGTGGACACAAGACTGATGGACAGCCATCGAGTATTTTTGTCATGGAATGTAAGACAGAGGTGAACATGCTGTCTGAAAGTTACTGGATGAAGCTCCACCTCCCACCATTGGTGTGGTACCCGTGAGAACGGTATTTATCGTATTTACCGGGCCTATAAAACCAACACATGAGCTCTCCTCACCTCTCAGGCCCAGCTGCGCCGTTCCTTGAAGACAACATCCCACCAGAAGATTAAGGAGTTCTCTGGGAGTTGCTGACCCAGGTCATGGCCTGGCCCAGAATTTTTTCCTGTATTCATATTCCAAAGATTAACAATGATTCTGAACAATTGCTTGACATATTTGGGAGGATTGCTGCTACCTAATTTCATTGCTAAACCATTTTAGCCTCAAAATACCCTTTGAATAATTTGTTTTAAATGTTTTTTTATATTTTTTGCTATTATTTTTATCCACTCATCCACTTTCTTTTTAACTTCTTATCCTGAGCTGGGTCGTGGGGGTCCAAAGCCTATTCTGGAAATAATGGGTCCTAGGCTATGAAACTGCCCATGGATGGGATACCAGTCCATTGTAGGGTGACCACACACACACACACACACACACACACACACACACACACACACACACACAAATAGGCAATTTATAGTGTTTACAACCTGAAATGCATGCCTTTGGACTATGGGAGGAAACCCACGCAGACATGGGGAGAACATACAAACTCCGTACAGGCTAACCTGGACTCAAACGATCATCTATAATCATTCTTATGTCTTCTATATTCCACTTTTTCTCAGTAAGCCATGTTGAAATACCTTTGTGTATGAAATGTGTTATATTTACAAACTTTGCCTTTGCCTCTGACACGACAGCCTCAGAGTGCTGACAGGATGAGAGATTGATGTTTACTGAGTTTGAGGTGGTGCATAATTCTGGGTTTGAGATGTACACAAAGCTTCAGCCATCAGTAAACTGTGCATCAAGATATCTGGAAATACTCTCAATTGGCAGAAATATATCTAATCTCCACATCTCCTTTACACAGATTTTTGGGAACAACCGGCTGGGATTGAAGCTTAGGAGGGGTTTGACCTTGCGTTGAAACACTGTTGGGTACTGCTGCAGAAGAAGCTGGGTGAGAGAGTGTAGGATTACATTGTCCAGAACAGCTGTGTTCATGATCCCTCCATGGAGAGATGACTGGAAGCTTGAAGCTGGATGGGGTAGCTAAGCACTGACATCAGCAGGATAATGCACATCTCTTAAAAGAAAGTTCCTGAACACTCAGAGATGTTAGGAAACAGCTCAGCTGCTTCTGACAACCTGTCACGAAATGACCCTTCAGTTGGCTCGTGATGTACAAAGTTATGATAAAATTATGACACGTTAAATAAATTATGCAGAAACACAGCTGATAGATCTTCATAAACAACAGTGTGAATTGCAGTGTACAGATTACCCCTTTATCTCATGCCCCATTAACTTGCCACCTTGCATCTCAACAAAGATTTGACTCTGGCTTCATGTTTAAATACAGAGGTCATCACTCACACATCAACCTTCAGTGAACACCTTCTCCACATCAGGACTTGGTGGCCTTGAGTATCCAGAGTGAATCCCAGAAGAACAGGGCACCAGGATATCATGGCGCTCCTTGCATTGGATGGCGGTCCCTCTCGGGGTATAGAATTTATCATCATTTCAAAATTTGACCCAAATAGTGATAAAAGCTGTAATGTATTCATTGACTTGCCAGTTTATTAATACTAGGTATTTACTAGATATATTACTAATATTTCCCTCCTAAAATGTGTTCTTTTGTTGCACTTCAGTCTGTTAATTTGTTATTTAAAAAAACAGATTTTAAGAAGTTTTGAAGAAGAGTGGAGGCTGTTATAGCAGCAACGGGAGGGCAGCTCCATTTTAATGTCCAAGGGTTTGGAATGGGATGTTCAACCAGCACATATGGGGATGTAGCTCAGGGGTCCACATACTTTTGTCCACGCAGTGTATGTGCATGAGAATTGAGCAGCAAACCTGACAGTCGTGGTCCTCAGAGGACACTCATAACCTGTAAAACTTGCATACAGATCTTTTTGAATCCTTGTTCATATCTGATGATGAACTTTTGAAACGTGAAATGACAGCAATAACTTAATGTCATGCAGTTCTGTGCCGGGTATGGAACTTCTTTCACAAAAATGGAGAAAACATCCAATACGGTGAGAAAAACAAAAAGTAGTGAAGTTGGCCTCAAGAGATGAATTTTTTCTACAGGCAAGGAAGTATTAATATTTTTCATACAGTTTCAGCCAGCCTGTCGCCTGTTTTGCAATACAGTCATGGGCCAAAAATCCAATATTTACAACACCAGTACTTCAGTTTACCTTCCAATGTTTCCCTTCTAATTAAAGCAAGTATGCTTTTCAAAGAGCAATTATGAGAAATCAATATAATTATTGTTCTTGTGCAAATATCAGAATAAATATTTAATAAATAAAAATTTATGCAAACTGACAAAAATAAACTGAGGTTGACATAAGCCAGCATTAGTTAGCATTGCTTGATCATTCCTTTGCAGTAAATGAACAAGGAAAATCTCTCCCACCAGAATAATAGATTTTTTCATGGTAAAAGATCACAAACATGTTTTTCAGATGAAAAAGGTATCACGTGCATGATTTTTTTACATTTTTATTTTGTTGTCCCTGATTTTTTTCCCTTTTTTCTCAATGACCCCTTGAACTCAAAACATAATTTCACAGTGTTTATCTGATGCTTCTAAACTCCATATTGGCAGTCTCCACTACTTAATCTGTATGAGCAAAACTGTAAGACAAATGTGCAAGCACAAAGTCTTGTTAATAGACACAAATCTTTGCTGCTTCTTTTGCAGACAAAAATGGTAAAATGACTGCGCTGCAATGCAGCCGCTCCTTCAGAGGCAATGATGTCACCCCAATCCCATGCATGTTTCCAGAAGGCACCAGCAAACTGAAACTTTTGCAGGATGAAATGTGCACACCCACGGCACACATGCGCTAACCCCTGAGACAGCAAACGTCCACAAGCATGCTTTGTGAGGTAAATAAAGGAGCGGTTTTCCCATATCTGATGCATGCCTCCTCATCCAAGAATAACATGAGCACTACCCGATGATAGCCTTCACCTCAGTCCCACCACGTGCTTCCCCTCAAACTCAGATTTTATCCAGTTGCGGTGAAGGTGGGTGTGTAGGTTATGGGTATAACTTTATTCATGAACCAGATGTGGCCTCGATCACAGAATCAAATCATCAGGAATGAAGTTCCCATTGCAAGCACTTTTTAAAGCAGCACTTCAAAAGGGAAATGTTTTTTCTTTAAATCCCTATAGAACCATTTTGGTGGTTTTTTTCATGACCTTTTCTTTAGAACAAATACAGTAAAATGTTTTACTGGGCTATAAACTAAATTTTTCCACACAATTAACTTTGCGACCTGTAGTTCAGGGCACACTGACCATTTTTTTTTATTATTTATGAACCCAATGTTTTTCCTCACATGTGCATGGACTAAATAGTAGTGGCAATGCAGGTGATGAAAAGATCACCTTTGAGGTTTTGGTGTATGTGGATACAGCCAGAACACAGCGTGACCTCCAGCATAGTTATCATTTTACATTCATAGTTATCATATTACATTCAGGTTCCATTTGTTATTCAGAGATGTCGAATGATTATTGCTTGACCTATTTGAGATGCTTTATGTCCTCCCTGTGTCTGCATGGGTTTGCTTTGGATGTTCCCATCCCACAGTCCAAAGACATCATCATTTTATTCCATGAGGTTGGACTTTACTCAACCTGTCCAGTGGACCAAGTACAGCATCCACACCACAAATCCAGATAATCCAGAGCTCACCTTCAAGCTCTCTGGGGTCATTCCCTCTGTTAGAAACCCCAGCTGGGTCTGTATTGTCATGAAGCCCTCCTTGTGGGGGGCATACAAACACCATGGATTTTGAACTTTGATCAGGTGTAAAACACACAACTGACATCTCATCGTAAACTCGTCTCCAAATGGCTCCCCTCAGTCTTCACCCCCTTCAGCACTGACTCCCTCTCTGCTATTCCATAAACCCCCAGACATCTGAGCCCCATTTGAAACAGTTCCCAACTTGGCTCGAAAGTGTTTTTGCTAATTTCCGTATGTTTCCAATTGGGGAAAAAGGTGCTCATAGGTTTTGTGGTATTTTTCTTGCAAGCTATTTAATGACACAACTGGAGGAAGGCCATTAATCCAACTGTTCTGCGAGAATCTTTGTTTACAAGATGTCATGTAAACAAAGGATAAAATTAAACTTAAGGGTAACCAAGAGACTTTTTATATAGTCAGTTAATTTTCTTAATATACTGAGTTAAGTGACAAAACCATGTTTACAGCCCATTTCAGATTACACTGTTTTTACAATCATTGCTCGCACAGCAGATAAATTTATGAGAACGTGACTCGGTCTTTAAATTATTTTACATTCAGGTTCCATTTGTTATTCAGAGATGTCGAATGATTATTGCTTGACCTATTTGAGATGCTTTATGTCCTCCCTGTGTCTGCATGGGTTTGCTTTGGATGTTCCCATCCCACAGTCCAAAGACAAGCACTTCAAGTTAAGTGGGAACTCTAAATTTCCCACAGTGTGTGTGTGTGTGTGTGTGTGCGCGTGCGCGTGCGTGTGCACATTTTTGGCCACTCTGCAATGGACTAGATTCTAATCCAGGGTGTAGATTCAAAGCCTCACGCTCAGTGATTCTGTAAAAGGCCTTCTTTTTAAATTTTAAAATTTCTTTTTAAATTTTGTGTCTGTATGATATTCACTTTTTATACATAATGGTAAGCTTACATACTTTAAAAGTGCATTTTTTGACATGGTCAGTTCCATCAGTTTATTATAAACTCTATTTATTTACACTGTAAGGCCTAACTGTGAGTTTAGCTACCTCCATAAAATCTTTAGACTGTACTTATTTACAGTCTCTGTCATTCAAAAATTGAAGGAAAATTGAAAATCACACCAGCTGATATATTTTTTATATTTATATCTATATTTTTTATTTAAATGAGGGTTTCCATTGCTGTATGAGAAACACAGATATGAAAGTATGGCTTTGGAACTGATGAGACGCTTACAGAAGGAAGGTGTCAAGGCCATTCTAGTCCATCTGCCTTCAGACTAAGCTGCCCTGCTGGAACCTAATGGGCTTCACACCTACACACGGGTGCAGATGAAAAGTGAGATGAATGTGCACAGGGAATGCACCCATTATTACTGTGCAGTGGGATGCCTGCCTATAACGTGTGTCAGCTTTAGAGGAAAATCTTACATGTGACCTTCAGCTGTGGGGAGGGTGCAGCAATAAAGTAAGTAATTTCCACAGGAGAATAATAGTGAGAGGCATAGAATGGCTACAAGAAGAACCAATAACAACCAATAAGCTCTGTCCTCAGTTTCCAAAAATCTTGCCAAAATACCATGGTCCAACTTGACCACAAACATAAAGACAAGGAGAGTGTTTCCCTTTTCTAGGATTGCACTGGAACTGGACTGAAATGCACCTCCATGCTGTTTATGGATTTTTGATATCCATATTTTAGACATTTTGCAAAATTTAAATATGCATTTGTAATGCAAAACTATCATTGCTTGTACCACACAAATAATTTGACTACTTCAAGATTATTCTCACATACCATTTCACTTTATAAGGCTAATGGTACCCCCCATGATGTTGTAATAGATATTTTTAGATGCAGAAAATCTGCATGTTTTTGCAAATTATTATAAGCTGGATCTCTACTGCCATAAAACCAGGTTTAAGGAGTTCAAAATCGGGAAGATTTTGCATAATTTGCACAATATAACAATAGCATCCTTGCTTATTTAGAGTACAGTGCTCTGTCAATAATTAAAAAACAATTCCGCTATAAACATTTTAGTACATTTACTGGTTATAATCCAACTGAAACTGATGACTCATCCCCACTGGCAAGAAGAAACCTGTTTGTCAAATTAAGTTGCAGTTATTCGTCTTTTAGGGCCTGAAAATGACTGGAAAAAACCCAGTTTAGGCCTTGCAGAATATGGAGAAAAACCACAGTATCCCGGCAGGAGAACTTCCATTTTATCGGTCAGACATTTAAAATAAGTGTTGTGCCATTGTGCATCCAAAATCAATACCAACCACAACAACCACCCAGGCGATTTCAAATATCCATTTAAATAGGAACTGTGGACAGAAGGAGAAGCCTTCAGAAAAATAAGGTTTTCAATCATAATTTCACAAAAGATTTTGGTAAACCGTCACCTGTGGTGAATCATCGGTGAACTTGGATTTGACAACGGTTTAAGCTGCGTGTTTGCAGCGCTGATCCCACAGTCCAAAGGAATGTTTTCCAGTTCAGTTACTGCCTGTAAACTGCCCCATATGTGTAGGTGTGAAAGAGTATGTGTAATTTATCTGCAATTTACATCTATCCCGGGTGTGGCCTGCCCCACACCCATTGCTCTCTGTTAATACTAAAAACCATCTGCCCCCAAGTTATTATTGACAGAGGATGGCAGGATGTAAGTGTGAGTCAGTGAGCCTGAATGTGTTATAGCTTCAAGATCATATTTTAACAAATCATCTTCTACACAATCTATGACACTACAGTCAACCTTTAAACATTCTATAAGATAAGATAAAATTTTATTGATCCCTTGGGATATTCTTATGCCTTCAACATGCTCAGTGCTACAGAGACAAAATAGAAAAGAGATTGTCAAGAATTAATATAAACAATTAAATTAAATTAAATAAGTACAAGCACAAAAATCAACAGAGGAAAAATTAATTTTGAAGAACCTAGGTGCCCCCCCCACAGAAAGGGGAGGAGTTATAAAATATAAGTAGCCACAGGGAGAAAGGATCTCCTATTGTGTTCAGTCCTGCACCTGGGGGCAATAATTCTTTTGCTGGATATGTTCAGATGTTCCACCAGAGGGGCATGCAGGGGGTGAGAGGGATTGTTCATGATGCAGAGCAATTTCCTCAGCATCCTCCACATCCAGAGTCTCAAGTTCCATTCCCACAACTGAACCAGCCCTCTTAACCAGCTTGGCCAGTCTATTGGCATCAGCTGCCTTCAGCCTGCTGCCCCAGCACACCACCACATAAAAGACAACACTTGCCACCAAGGAGTGATACAATGTCCTGCAGACATTAAGGACCTGAGCCTCCTTAGCAGGTAGAGTTGAGTCTGGCACTTTTTAAAAACAGCATCTGTGTTCCTGCACCAATCAAATCTGTTGTCAATGTAAACTGCCAGGTACTTAGAATCCTCAACCACCTGGATGTCTGTTCCCCTGATGGTAACAGGGGTTAGGGGGGGTCCTCTGCTTCCTATAATCCACGACCAGTCCCTTAGTCTTAATGCTGTTGAGCTGTAGATGGTTAAGCTCGCACCACTCCACAAAGCTGTCCACCACCCATCTGTATTCATCCTCCTACCCTCCAGTGGTACAGCCCACAACAGCAGTCATCCGAGAATTTCTGCAGATGACATAACTGTGATCTGCACCTGAAGTCCGTAAACAGAAAGGGTGATAACACAGTCCCCTGTGGTGTTCCAGCACTGGTCACCAAGATGTCCGAAGAGCAGCCTTGTAGCCGGACATACGGTGGTCTACCTGTGAGGTAGTTAGTAATCCAGGCTACAAGTGGAGCGTGAACCTGCACATCCAAGAGTTTATTTCGTAGTAGAGAAGGTCTGATGATATTAAAAGCACTGGAGAAGTAAAAAACATGATACTCCACCACCCTCTACATCCAAATGGGAATAAGCCTTGTGCAGGAGGTATAAGATGACATCCTCCACTCCAACACAGAGCTGGTAAGCAAACTGGAGGGGATCCCATCATGGTTCCACCATCGGGTGCAAGTGGTTGAGGATGAGTCTCTCCAGTGCCTTCATGTCATGTGAAGTCGGAGCCACTGGCCTATAGTCATTGGGGGTGGAAGGGTGGGCCTTTTTCGAGACTGGGACAAGGCAAGATGTCTTCCAGAGAATCCAAGAAGTTTATTTATGATGAATAAACTGTAATTACATTCCTTTTGTAATGCCGCTAAAATCCTCCAAACAATGCAGACTCGAGGGGGAAGAGAATATTTTTCTGGTTACATAATTATGAACAGATTTTTGCGGTTTATTTTAATGTTATGGAGAATTTACATAAGGTCTGTTGACACTTTAAATGTTGGTGCAGCTGTAATCAGCTCATATGCTTTTGTCAAAGGACTGTTTGTTTAATCTCTTATGCATGTGGCTTGAGGAAGACACAAGGGTAAGACCTCATATTGAGTCAGACAGAGGGGAGGTTTTATATCATATTAACACTCACTGATACATGAGGACCCCCCCCAGAACCCAAGCAGCCAGAACCGTGGCACTGTCGCCATTCCATAAATTTCCTAGTGTCTTAACTGTGCTTCCCTGTGTTACTTTTCCATGCAAACTTGACCCCATTGGTGTGTACTGCAGGTCTCCTTAAAGACCCTTTGCAAACTCAGCCCTTGCCAGTCAGCTACAGGGCTCCACAGGGCTCCTCCCATTGACAAGGGTTAACCCACAGTGATGGGAGTTCTCAGGGGAACAGAAAAAGGCATTTCATCCATCTGTGTTACAGCATCATGAGGAAAGCCTATCTTCTCTGTCTGCACATGTCCTGGACAAACTTGTGATGGATACAACATTGTGCTCCAGCCTTTAACTGTTTCAAAGGAATGATAGCTAGGGGCGTTGAGAAAAAAAAAGCCGCTCCCTCAGCATTTTTTGATCAGCTGATTATTTTCAGATTGTTGGTTTGTAGTTCTAACCTCCTTCATTGGGATTTTATCACTTAAAATAACACAGACAAGTGTTCAACCCCCCATTCAAGCGACCGATCATTTCTGCCAATGTCTTGGTACAGTAATTTGAAAGCGTTCTAAATTTCGCATATTTCGGCAAACTTCAGCATGATGGAATTAGGAACAGTTCTTATTTATTTTAAATTTTCCATCAATGGGAGGGCCAGTGTGTGCATAGTTTTGCAATGTTTACCAGCTGTTAAAAGGAATAAATTGGAAAATTACTGCAACCCTTGACAAAGGCCTCTCTAAATGAAGGTCTTGAACGGTGCATTATAGACAAACAACATTACCACAGCCTCAACAACGAATAAAATACCTTCTAAGCCACCAGTGAATCTGTATCTTACGTTTTTATCTGTCTTAATTCATCAGAATTGTCTATTGATGCAAAAGCACAGGGCAAAAACACTACTGCTTCATGCTGTCTGGATTCTTATTCTCACCGTACAAACACATTAAAGACAACTGTGTTTCTGGCTTTGTGGCCACAGTTTGGGGAAGCTGCTTTCTTGCTCAGCATGACTGTGCACCGCCACCCATACACAAAGCAAGCTCCATAAACTCATGGTTTGCCCAGGCTAGTGTGGAAGAAGTTGAGTGGCTGCACAGAGCCCTGACCTCAACCCCACCTTTTGGACAGACTAGACCACTGATTGTGAGTCAGACACTCTCACACAATATGGGTTTGGAATGGGAGATTCAACAAGCACATATGGGTGTGATGCTCAGGGGTCCACATACTTTTGATCATATAGTGAACATATTAATGTTGTACCCAAATAAAACTCATTAGTTTCAAGGATGACATAATGCTAAAACACACTGGAGACTCAGCAGCAAAAAGTGTTGCAGTCACCAGATATTTGGTTAAAAAATCTTGAATTAAATATATTGTCCATTAGGGTCTTTACGTTGCTTCTATAATATATTGAAAAACATTTATAAGATTTTATTTTGCTAATTTTTCCCAAGTCACATTTAAATTGCATGTTTTCTACCATGTTTAGAGCAACAGATCCATGACTTAACAACCGAGACATTCAAATGAAAGCAGAATGTGCCGCGATAGAGCAGAATGCACATCGTTCTGTTCTTGATACTGAAAAAACTCCCACTCCTTTCCCATGGTGATTTAAAGTCTTTCAAAAACTTCACATGGAATGTGATTTGGAATAACCTAACAACTGGGAAAATTTTATCTATACTTTTACAGAATGCTAGAGAACATAGGATTTGTTCCTCAGGGCAGCATGTGTGAATACAGACGGATAAACCTACAGAAACACTGGACCCAAAAGAAGGGGCCGATGACATCACGCTTTTGTACCGATTCTTTCCTCTTCATAAAAGGTGTCCTACCACTATACTGATATCCTGGAACTGCATTTTGCAATATAGTCATGCACGCTGTGCTACCTGCCAAGCAGCCTCCAACAGATTGTTCTGGACTAGAAAAGCATTTGCAAGTAAAAACATTATAGCAGTTCCAACTGCCCCAAACTGCCAAAAATGACATCTTGTGCATGTGTTTTAAGGCAACATTTACAGGATGTCGATGGAATGTAGGGGATAAAATAAATTACTCCTTGTCCCTTTGGCACAAAATGAGACAAAATAATGTTCTTGAAAATAACATAAAATGCATTTAAGATGCAGATTTGAATTTTTTTAAAAAGTACTTTGTAACTTTTCTTTTCAAGACCATTTTCTAATTGTATTAGTTTTGTCACTTCTGAATTATACGTTGGGACACTGAGCCATTGCTAAGGAAGGAAAACTTTAAGTAAGAATGAATGCAGAACTTTCCATACAGCATCAATAGTCTTTATAGTAGGAGAGACTATGGATGGTGAGTTTGATCCAGTGTTTGTGAAAGCACTCTAGTCTTTTTACTACTGTGCTTGTGTTATGGTTTCGAAAAGGGGGAAAATAATAAAAAATAGTATTTGCATCATATGGTGCACCAGATCACCGAAACAATCATATAAAAGTCAAATTTCCTTGATGGTATGCAGAGAAATTATTCGATCCCAGTGACTGCTCCACAAGATGGCTGCTCATATTATTTCCGGTCAAACAAAATAGTTTCAGCTGGCAGCAGACAGTGTGGTTTACAAGGCAGCTTGCTTCCTCCAACCATAAACCCTTGTGGATATAAGGATAAGAATAAAACATGTTATTCATTGCATAAGCTGAAGTGGTTTTGAAGCACAATTCGATTATAAATATCAGCTTTGTGAAAATCGCAGTGCACAGTTTTTGTTGAGATTGCAGCCCAGCTTCAGTTCTATGGCAATTTGGTAGGTAGTTGTTTTGTAGTTTTTAGCAGCTATCATATCCTTTAGTTCTTTTTGGTAAGATGATTTTCAGTCTTTGTTCTTCTTTTGTTTTTCTTTTTTGCCCTTGAACTAAATTTTTACCACTATTAACTTATTTACATTAAATTATTTTTCAATTTTTCTAACCGGCACACTTGTAAGGCATTCACTGATTACTGAGTTTGTTTCAAACACATCAATGTTGCTTTAGAAACTCACATATTAAAGCACATTTTGGTAAATGGTATTAAGTGTGAAGACTCCACTATGTAGCTGCCTTAATAAATGCAACAATTTACTCTGAGCATATTGGACACGATCTTTCCAGTGTTTCATCCCCCTCTGTATATGTGTATTTGGTTTGCTTTGCGTAAATATGAGCAACATGTGTGTCAGCTGTAGTCCAGTCTAAAGGTGGAAAAGAGAAAAGTAATAAAATATGTCACCAAACGTTATTACCTTTATTATCTTTATGTTAATAATGTGTGCAACCCTGCAGGACCTCTACACCCAGGGGTATAAGAAGAAGGCCCATAAAATCTTGAAGGACCGCAATCACCCCAGCCACAAACTATTTTCCTTGTTCCCTTCCAGAAAACGCTTTAGAAGCATTCAGACGAGAACAAGCAGGTTCCAGGACAGTTTTTTTCCCCCATACAATAAGACTGTTGAACCACTGACCCCTCCTTTGGACAGTGGTTCATCAATCAGAGTTTCTGTCTTTATGCCCTTATCGGTTTGTGTGTTTGTTGGTTTGGCTGTTGTCGTTCGTTTGTTTGCTATTTCTCATTCACTAACTTTTAACTTCTACATATATTTAAAACTTCTATGTATATTTATTTATATTTTATTCCTTATTTATTTGTCTTAATTTCATTATTTATTATTTAAATTTCTTATATCTTATTTATATATCTTATTTGCTGAGGATGCCTGGAAGCAACACTTTTCATGGTTACAATACTACTATGCTGCTGTTAGTGTACCCATGACAAATAAACCCTTGAAACCTGTTTAACTTTTTATCATTCCCTGTCACCAGTTAGGGTTTTTCCCTTCACCACACCCTATACCATTTTTCCCTGTCATCAGTTCAAATCCTTTCTCCAGCAAACTATCCCAAATTATCCAGTTTGGGTCCTTCCGTCCAGAAAATGTCATCAATTCCTGGGGTGTGTGTGTGTGTGTGTGTGTGTGTGTGTGTGTGTGTGTGTGTGTGTTGTGAGAGACCACCTTAGGCTGAAAAGTACCACTGTGCCAAGTTTTTAAAGAACGGGCAAACAAAAAAAAAAAAATTTATAGATATAGAAATTCTTTATTTATTTGTAACTTCTGATTACTCTCCTACTTTGGGGTCTTCACAGCCTTCTTTCTGGTAAATTTTCCATTCTTCCTTGTATTTACAGTGCAATCTATGCTATAACTTGAAAGAACCCAACTTGCACTTTTACCTTGGAAAGTAAAAGTACCTATCAGTTACTTCACAGAGAACTAGCTGTACGAATTAATGAAATATAAAAATGTAAATGCTTTGAATAAAAGTATCTTGTAAAACAGGTATCTCAAGTGCAAGAAATAAAAGAACTAAGCATCTTTCATGAGTACAAAACATATGAGGATCCACCTGCTCTCCCTGTCTTCCACTGAGCCTTTACAATGGTTTAATACTGACCTTAATTCTGATCCAGCTTTGCAGCTTACTTCAAATTCTCTTAAATGTTAAAACAATATTTGACAGATCTAGGACTACGGAATTTATTATGCTAACAAAATAACCTGAAAAACCCCTCAATACACCACGAATCACTTCTTTCACATTGCATTTTATCTAGCAAACAAATATTCTTCCAAGATCCTATGAAAATCACTGAATCAAGAGAGAATTCAAATATCCAGTAAGTTACTTTCAAAAGTACTATGGCCATAATCACAAGATGCCTTTGTATATAATTACATACATTACATATACCTTTTTATCAATATAGTAAAGCAGGTAATTAGTATATGAAAATAAAAATCATAATGTAAAAATGTTGCAGAATGTAATCATTTTCTATTGTGTGCACCAGCCTCTAAGCTTGTAGAATAATAACTTCTTTAGAAGTAAAGTTTTAAAAATCTGAAAGTGGAGGTTTAAAATTATATATATAGACACACTCATATGGCCAAAAGTATGTGGAGCCCATTCTAATGATTGAGCTGAGCTGTTTCAGCCGCAACCACGCAGCATACAAACACATTCTAGACAACTGTGTGCTTCCAGCTTTGTGGCCACAGTTTAGGGAAGAAACTCATTGGCTGCTCCAGCATGACTGCGCCTTCATGCACAAAGCAAGCTCCATAAACACAGGTTTACCCAGAACTTGAGTGGCTGCACAGGGCCCTGACCTCAACCCCACTGAACACTTTCAGGATGAACTGGAATGCCGACCACAAGCCAGGCCTTCTTGCTTGACCTTACTGATGCTCTTGGGGCCAAATGGGCCCAAATGGGCCCAAAATCCCAGAGTTGCACTCCAGAATGTGGTGCAAAGCCTTCCCAGAACAGTAGAGGCTGTTATAACAACAAAGGGGGGCAACTGCATATGAATGCCCATTGGTTTGGAAAGGGATAGTCAACAAGCACATATAGGGGTGATGTTCAGGGGTCCACATACTTTTTGCCGTACTGTCTATTAATACAGTCCCTGTACATTACTGCTAACAACATACCTCACTGTTTTGAGGGGTAAGAAAGCTGTGCTACTGAAGCGAAGAATGGAATTTGAACCAGACCTCGTCGTGTGTCATACAACCTGATCTGCACAAATCTGTGGTCAGGTAGTCCCACCTCAAATTGGACGGGAAAGGCTGGTGCTCCATTTCTCATAAGCACCAACAGGAAGCCAACCCAAGTGCCTTGCCTGAGATGCCGTAATTTTTCATAGCTTAGCTTCAGGCTCGCCCTTTGCAAGAGTGAAATTTACAATCAAATATAACTGATGTAGTAGTGGGAAATAAGTACAAGACAAAAAACAGGACCTGACCATAAACAAGGCTGCTGGTTCACAAAATGCGAGTCATGGAATAAAATCCAAGTGAAAGTCGCCATGTAGTGTTCGGCAAACAAAACTGAACAATTTCCAGAAGCAGTGCTCATCGCATCAACGATCTGTCATATCAGCATTCATTTAAAAAACATGCCCATTTTTGCCACTTTTTAAAAGCCGTATCCCAGAGTCCTGAACAATTACAATAATGGTGAGTTTCTGATAGCCAATCAAAACGCTTTGCAGAACTGTAGATGGAAGTTGGGAAAAAATACCTTTATTTGTGTGAGAGTGTGTTGCTTTGCTTGCCCGAGTCTAGCTCATTGTGTCTACCACAGTGAATGACAATAAAAAACAGCGTAATAAATATGAAGTTAAAATCCCCTTACATTCCTGACGCTAATCACTCTGCCACATCATTTGACAGCGGCGTGCACAGAAACAATGGACGTTGGTTTTAGCCTCCAACTGTAATGCCACAGCGGTGTCTTAAACCTTCCACCAAAGCTGGCGGTCACAACGAGTTTTTTCTCTGCAATTCTGCCTTTACTTTGGTCTTATTGAGGGTGTGCAGAGATGACACGGTTTGTTCAAGGTGTCCGCTGAAGTCGAGGCATTTATTAAGATGCCGCTGGAACTGATTCATTGCCAGATTAAGAACAACTTTGGTATCTTCCCCCATTTACAAAAGCCTGGCTACAGCAGTTCAGCTTCAGCAAACCTTTTTAAACAAAACTCGACTCAGCGCTTCCCTATAAAAAGGCATTAATGCATTTTTTTCAATACCACTGCTGACAGTGTCATGCTGTCTGCAGTTTTCATTCAAACATGAGCCTTTAAGAACATATATGTGTCATGCAGGTAGGCATAACTTTCCTGATCCTGGGACAAAGCCAGTGCAGCACTGAACAAGCAGGCCACTAAATTGTGGATCGTCTGCTAGTTCTGTACAGTGAGCCTCCCTTCTGTTGCAGCCTTTAAAAATAAACTTAAATCACTTGATCCAAACTGTATCTCAGTAGCTACCTTTTAAGTACCTTCTTTCTTTTTCAGGTATCCCAGCATCCTGGAACCTCAGCCTCCATGGATAGGATTGCCATGATAACTGCAACAGTGCCCTTTGGTTTCTAGCAACTGTTCCCAGCTGCTCACTTCTACTAAGCAGACAAGAAACTTTCGCCCTGGATACAGACAGCGTATTCCTCAGCCTTCAGCCATACTGGACCTCTCCATACATACCACTACAATAACATGCCCTGGAGAAGTGGGGAGCCACCTGTACTTTGGCCCCCAGAGGATTATTTTTCTGCTCTTCTCACTGTTGAGAGTTTTTTTTGTTTTCCTCTCTTCTGTCTCCAGTAGACTTATCTAAACAGCTTGTATACAGTCCATAATGTATACTGTGTTGTTTTCTTTCATCTTCTACATCCCTTGACCTTTCGTTCTGCACTCTGTGCCCTGCTGTTGAGAAATCTGTTAAATAAAATAAATGCGGTTAAATTAAACTGAATTTAACTGGACTGAATAAAAGCAGTCAAAATAGTTTCATCAGATGAAAGGACACAGGCATCTCCAAGTGCAAGAAATAAAAAAGAACTAAGCATCTTTCATGGGGAATAAAACATGAGAATCTTCCTGCTCTCCCTGTCTTCACTGAACCTTTTACAATGGTTTAATACTGACCTTAGCAATTCTGATCCAGCTTTAAAACACTTCAAATTCTCTTAAATGTTAAAACAATATTTGACAGATCTGGGACTGGAATTTATTATGCTAACAAAACCTGAAAAACCCGCAATACACCACAGATCACTTCTTTCACATTACATTTTATCTATGACAAATATTCTTCAAGATCCTATGAAAATCACTGAATCAAAGAGAATTCAAATATCCAGTAAGTTACTTTCAAGTACTATGGCCATAATCACAAGATGCCTTTGTATATAATTACATACATTACATATACCTTTTATCAATATGGTAAAGCAGGTAAATTAGTATAACCCTAGTGCTGATAGTGCGAGGTATAACTCAGCTCTCTGAGATTTGGTGTGTACTTTAAAATAGCTGTGTGTGTGTTTGTAAAAGCAGAGACAGGCCATATTAACTGGTCAAAGGTCCAAAGCTTTACATTTTTGGCTGGTTGTTATTCTCCAGAGTTGTAAATTAAATTGTCCTTTCATGTCATCCCACGGAATTCTTTGCCATAGTACAGCCCTGACTTTTTACTACAGTGAGCCACCTAATGAGTATGGTTTTGAGATGCCCAGGGAAACACATTTTAAACTGTTTATTTCCTGCTCATATTGCTTAATAGGTACAAGAATTAAATGAGTTTTGTCGCCCTCAGGAGTCGCCACTTTTCAAAGACTGAGGCCACCCACAAGTTTGACAGAACACCACTCGTTGGTCAGTGGTGATTTAGAATTTTAGAGAACCGCCTGTTCATAATGTCATTGCTTCTCGTTTTACGAGGTTCAAAAACACTAAGCTTTTCATGGATTCTATCAGCTGTGGTGCAATAGAAGTGGTCGCTAATGGGAAGACAACCACTAACTGGGAAAAGAGGCTGTACAGCAGGAAGTAATCTGGATGGAGTTTATTATTGTTCTGTGATTTGCATGTGCCTCATTGTCAAGTACGCCGGTCACCAGTGCAATTTCATGACAAGTAATAGACTGGAATATATAACACCTAGAGTGCCATAAATACAGTCCTACAGACAAAAATGAAAGGTTTATAGCCGCGATACTTCCTGAAAAGGGGGGTTGCTCTTGGTAAATATTTTACTGTTCAGAACAAACCCATGTATCATTTCACTTTGTTCTGAGGTTGTGTCAAAGTTTCATCCAGTTGTTCTCAGAACCACCTTTAGGACACCTGTTTAAGGCTAGTGGAGAACTGCACTTCATCCAAATAGCGCAGCAGCAGTGGATAAGAGCAAATAGAAAGCTTCTCCCAGGGAATGCACTGCATTCATGTCCGGTGATACCTCACTTTTTACCTAAAAACATTTCCTCTATTGGTGTTTCCTACACTAACACGTTACTGGTCGGTCGTGGTGAATTCCAAGAAATAAAACATAATTTAGAGCTGAAGCCTTTAAAAATTACAGTTTAAATTCGTTTTCCTTTTCTGCAAAAATAAAGGAATAATAATGCGACCCATCATTTGTCGACAGTTTAGTCTCACCTGCTTCAAACAGCGAATGGTATTTCCTTTGCACTGTCTAATTGGCAGCTGTAACACTGCGAAGCTGTCATCCTCATTATTTGGCTATGGAAAGCAAAGAAAAATGTAATTTTTTTACACGGCTGTCTTCGTTCCTCGTTCACCCTTGCATAGCACTAAATGTATGAAATTGATCCAATAGTTAGCTTATACATTAACACATATATGAATTCATGCGTCTTTATAAACCGTTAGCATAAATCTTTAAAACTAACAGGAAATGCATGTAAAAGTGAAAAACCTAGCAATAATTCATTCACTTTATGGTTTCCCATAAAAAAAATGCATTACTCATTATCAAGCTGTTATCAGATTAACCCAGACTGTCCTCCATTTAATTTGTTCCGCACCCTTTGGACACACACACGCTGTAAAGTAAAACAAAAACAAGATTAAAAAATTACAAGTACTTTAACCTTCGAGAACCACCCCAGTCTTTACATCACTTTTCACAGTTATTTTAAACCATTACTTGTGTTAATGATTGTTGAACGTTGTTCCCTGTTAAGCCAACCTGTTGGAGAGGACAGCAATAAAAAAATGAACTGAGCTGAACTTTTGGCAACTCTTCCACAATAGAAATTGAAATGTTTTCTTGTAGTTGAAAAAACTGAGGAAAAATTGAATGAAGGCGAATAAATGTCTTCTCTTATTACAAAAGTAATATGCCTTCAGCAGCAGAATTCAAGCAGTTCACTTATTACTCTGGCAAAGGCACACTGGCACAATGCTTCCTCGGTGCGGATATAAGATTGTCGCAAGATGACAACTTTTTGAAATGCGCTAGCATAGAAATGAGCGCTTAAACCCCAAGAGGAAATAGTTTATTCACTCGTCTAGTCTGCTAATAATTAACACAACCAGCAGCAAAAATAAATCACCTGCTTTCACTCCATACTTAGAAGCCCTTTGTCATGTGCCGCCCCATCCTGCAACTGACCCCACATCTCCAGCTCCCGTAGTCATTAATTGCACTGAACATCCTCCAAATACCCAGGTGTTATTGTAAGTTAAAAAAAGTACAACTGCTCTTTCTAACTACCGCAGTGTCGGAGAATGAATGAATTGTTTATTTTATCCATAAGACCTCATCCATTGGACGCGGTTCATTTCAGTCTTGTTAACAGTAAAAGTGGGATTGAGATGCTTTCCCTGCATTTGGCTGCTGCAGATGTGTCCTACTCAGCGCCAAATCTACAAGTTATTACTGCAGATGCACATACTCCAAGGCTGGACACCGGTGCTGCTTTTGGCAGTTTGGCAAACAGGACCCATTACGTTGTGATCTTTTGGGAAAGCTGGACTTTGTTTAAGTTAAGCATGACCGAGAAAAGTCTCAGCTTACACTATGTTTACGCCTCCCAAAATAGCAGTTGGCTCATCAGAAAATGGTAATGTGCACTGAACCCAGCATTAAAAGGTGTAAACAAGAAAACAGGGTATGTGGGAATTTTTCAAAAATGACCATTTTATTCAGATTTCTATTTAAAGAACAAATGTTTCACGTGGGGTAGCACAGCGGGTTGTGCTGGCGCCTTAAAGCTCCTGAGCTTTGGGATGGGACAGGGGTGGAGTTTGGATGCTTTTTCTTTGTTGCATGGATTTCTTTAAGGTACTCGGGGTCCCTCAGTTCAAAACACATGTTTCTAGGTGAGCTGGTGCCTGAATTGCCCTTAGAGCGTCCATGCATACGTGAAAAAGCGTGTAGACTTGTGCCCCACCCAGCGTTCTGCATACCCCCTACCTCCATAGCCTGTGCTTCTGACACAGATGTTGATAATGGACGGATGGAATATTTCACGCATGAATTTCATTAATCTCTCAGAAATTTAATATTTAATTCATATACTCAGATCCCCTATTTGTACCGAACTGGAGTTTCAAGGGCTCTGATTAAATATGTCTGTGATCTTAACACATTTTTATCTGCAGTCCTCTACGTACAGATTGGCAACATATACTTTTTAAAAAATATTAAACGTTAGGGAGTTACTCTCTTTGAAAATCTCTACCATATGTTCTTGGTTTCTGGAAACAAACTGAGGAACTGTGAAATTGTCAAAAAAGTGCACACCCACTAGACAGACCACCAACAGAATGATTACAAAGAACCCGGAGCGGCTTTGCGTCCCGGGAACAGCATTGCGCTTTATTTTCAGTCAGCGAGCATTAAAACAGCAACTGCGTGCCCAGCGTGCTCAATGAAAGACAAATTTCCATCAGTCTCTCTGGATAAACATAATCCCTTTGCCCCAAAATATTTACTGAGAAGACATTAACAAGCTATTTTTAAGATAACAAAGGTCAAGAAGAAAACGGTGACTTTTTCAAGTTAAAGAATGACTGTTTACATTTGCTGAACACAACGAGGTAAAGGGAAAATAAAATAATCCGGTCTCTGTGAATCAAAATGATGAGGAGGAGGGGAGTGGAAGCAAGGGTTGAAGCAGCCGTAAACATATTGCTCAAGATCATTTTAACCTTGTGGCTCTAATTTCCGGTTTTGAATTGTGGGGAGATGCGTAAACAGAAATGAAAGTACGGTGTAATTCTCTTTGTCGCATTGCTGGCCGGCTTCGATTCCCGCAAGGAAAGCACACGCAGTAAAGATGGATGTGGAAGGCGAAGTTTTCTTTCACCAGCTTCTAAGCAGGGATGTCGCCAGCAGGGTGATTTCTGGTGACAATGCTAGAGTCAAACGCCTACAGAGGGGCCACAAAAGGCTTTGTTTACCTTATGCACGGGGGACAGAATACTATTCCTTCTAGAGGCCCAGAATTCCTAGCTACACGGTATGGCCAAAAGTATGTGGACCCCCTTGCTAATGTCTGAGCTGAGCTGTTTCAACCACACCCATGCAGCATACAAACACATTCTAGACAACTGTGTGCTTCCAGCTTTGTAGCCACAGTTTGGGAAAGAAACTCCTTGGCTGCTCCAGCATGACTGCGTCCTCATGCACAAAGAAAGCTCCATAAACACATGGTTTGCCCAGGTTGGTGCGGGAGAACTTGAGTGGTTGCACAGGGCCCTGACCTCAACCCCACTGAACACCTTCAGGATGAACTGGACTGCCGACCATGAGCCAAACCTTCTCGCCCAACATCGGTGCCCAACTTCACTGATCTTCTTGTGGCTGAATGGGTACAAATTCTCAAAATCCGGTGCAAAGCCTTCCCAGAAGAGTGGGGGCTGTAATAGCAGCAAAGGAGGGAACAACTCCAAATTAATGCCCATGATTTTGGAATTGGAGGTTCAACTAACACATATGGGTGTGATTCTCAGGTGTCCACCTCCTTTTGGCCATAGAGAGTAAATCCCAGCCTGTTAGAATTCAGCACAACGGGTACCAAAAATGGTAATAAACAGTATAGAAGGCTGTAGGAAACATACCTCAAGCATGCTTTGTTTGCCTGAAATTTCCGTGATCAGAAAAATCTGTAACACATACTATTTTGGCAGAATTACATTTGGCTCACAAGTAGTTATTGTGTCATGAAATATTAGTGCAAGTGCAATGAACAATTTGGCATATTTATGGCACACTAATTCCATAAACCTGTGTCATAATTATCCATTATTGCCAGCGGTGTGTGACAGAGGGACAGCCCTGTCCATTCCTGTGGGCCTCTCGGGGGTTCGACATGCACCCAGAACGGGGTGGGTAAGGGGTAGCTGACTGCTGACTCAGCCAGAACACTGACACACACGTGAAGTGCATTAAGCCAACAGCAGGAGTAACTCCCCTGATGTTCCCTTCCAGCCTCTAATAAAACACATCTGCTGAAAAGGACCTGTCTGGCTCTCAGCACTCTTTGGAGGCAATCAATTAAATTAAAAATGCTTCTATGTAATATCTTAACATTAGATTTGCTTGCCTTTTAAAATATACGTTTGTTATGCAACTCCCGATTGTATAATTCTGCGCCGTTTGCATCACGTCAGCAGAACGGCGGCAGAATGAACGAAGTGGAAGGACCTGAGCAAGGAAGTGAACACACGAGGAACTTTCTAAGCTTGTGCCCTGTCGGGAAGACATTGACATTTACAATTTGAGAACAAGAGAACTCCGAATCTGAGCTGGAGTAGAGAGGTGAGGAGGAGGAACACAGTTACAGCAGTACAAAGGCATGAGACAAGTATGGAGCGGGACTTGAGCACAGTCCAGGGCTGTGGAGGAGTCTTGGATGAGTCTTGGAACAGGTGTTCAAATTCTTTGTGGTTGAGAAATATTTGTCCATAATTCTTTTTTTTCTCTGCATTTCCTCAAAAATATTTTGAATATTATCCTCAAAGCACTTTTCAAGCATGTTGTGTGATACGTTCAGCAGTAACTGCTGCATCAAGATGACTCAAGAAACAGAATAAATACACAATGCAAGTAATTACGAGAATTAAATAAAGTACTGCTGTCCCACCACTCAACGCAGACCTAATGGAACACAGAACCGCTACCACACAAACTCATCAAAGGCAGTTTGCTTTTATTTATTCAGCTATGAAGGGTAAAGCAGTTTGCTGGGACGGCCTTGGGTAAGGGTAGCATAAAAAAGTGAGGAAGACCTGCGTTTATTGGTGCACCAAAGTGGTGTAACATCATTTGTAGGTTATCAACTTGACTGACATCGCTAGATGGCAATTTATGAAAATGCAATGGTTAAATGGTTATAAATGCAGGTGTCTTCTTTTTGGAATCTGCTTACGAATGATCACTAAAAGCAATCCACTGCTTTACCAGAATATCCTTTTAAGGTAGTTATGTAGATTTAATACTATATATTTAGGAAAATTAATACTTTAATACATAACCATGTGACAAATACACTGTTCGGTAGTCTATGTCACCATGAGTATGAGGATAGCAGAACATTGCAGAAACCGCCTTCATTTGTAATTCATGGCAACAGAAAATAAGATATGTAAGCTCAGTCTCTGTTTTTCTTAAAGACATCTATTAACACTTTAGAAACATGTTTTGCCATGAACACAAGAGCAGTAAAAACATTTACTTTTTTACATCATAGCCAGGGTGAATACAGTCATTTGGATGCAGATACACTGTAAATCTGTGGCTGGTTTGTACAGGAGCCAATGGTCTGTGTCGAATGTGGTTGGCGAAGTGGTGGTGAGAAGAGCAGTGGTGCACAGCTGGGGGTATGAGGATATATGCTATGCCAGTATTTGATCAATGTATTAGTCTGCTTGCTGGAATTATGAGGTTCTATAAGACAGAACTTCGTAAAGATCTTAAAGATGAGCAAAGTGGGATTTTCTGAGCACTGAGGTGACTGACTGAAAGTTAGGCCAAGAGTTGAGCCTGGGCAGAAGCTGGAGTAAAAAGAGTGCAAGGGATGGACAGAGAGGGAGAGAGAGAGAGAGAGAGAGAGAGAGATAATGAAATGGAAGAATAAAGCCAGGAAAGGGCAGATGAAAAGCCGCATCTTGTGGTTTTTGCATCATTTCCAGGAGAAAAGCAAGATGCTTCCCGGCTGGTGTTAGCCAGAAATTTCAGTTCCTCTCACCCCCCTCCCCAATCCAAGGAACGATGAGGTATTTTTTAATTCCCAAACCATGCTCTCCGTCAAACAGACAAGTAACCCATACCTGGAAAACAAAGTATCTTATTGCAAATGGAAAGAAAAACTTATAAGGTCCATTCTCATGAAGCAGGAGCAATTACTACAAACAAATGGAAGTATTCCAGAAAAACAAAGTTTGGCCGGATGGGAACTTTTGGGCTCATCGTATGCAGAGATAAACACAAACTACGCTGCGTTAAGATGAGAGCTCACCAAAAATCTGACTTATTTATGGGAAGGCCCCGTTATACGTCCTTCCGCTAACGGACGGAGCGCCGTCCTCACGTGTCAACAGGTCGCTAAGGGGCAGTATTGCGCCCGACCAGGGGAAAAAACAAAACTAGAGTCACCTGACAGAGGTGAGCGGCGCTTCGCAATAATGTAAACTGAGGCTCGAGACCCACCCTGCGCAAACAGGGAGTCGATCTCACTGCGTTTTTGCCTTTACTCAGAGGGAGTGGTACAAAACAGGGTAAACACAACCTGTCCGGGCAGTGAGGTCCACACTGGCTGCCTCCTTTCTCCTCCACTTACCATCCAGACGGATCTTCAGCCATCTAATGTTCTCGCTTCCCATAAGTGCCTCTAATTGTATTTACTGCTCCGCGTTCCCAGTAACTGATCTCAGATTGTAAGTCAAGAAAAAAATAAATAATAAATGAGCCAAACGACCATTTTACCTGGATCTGCCCTTGTGAAAAAAGTACACTTCGTATACTTTTACTATACCAAAGGTATAGTAAAAGTATACTGAAGGTATGCCAAAAGTATGCTTTTTTCACAAGGGTGTTCTCCCCCACACCCAACCCTCCCCCACACACGCCCGATTTGCGAGAACAAAAAACTTTTCCCAGTAAACACAATTTTGTCCGGTTTAAAAACGGAGATGAGAAACGGGGCGACAAACGCCACTTGGCGCGGATGGGGAATAAAACCATGTCGTGTTTTTTCCTGCTTTCTTTCTTGTCCCTGACGCGTTTCTAATTAAAGACACGCAGCGCTGATCCACCAGGGACGACTCCCTGCGTCCGGGGCGCGCAATAAAAAGTGCGGGACCCCCGGCAGACGCTCCAACATCTCGACAGCGCACGCACGTCTCCTCAAGGCCCGGCCGGCCTCGAACACATGTGCGCCGCAGAGAAGCGTTTACGAAGAAAGGAGGGGTTGTAGTGCGATGCCCTGGAATTGCATGGGGGTGAAACGGCGCCGGGTACCACGTTCTTAGACCGCGTGAAGTGAGCGAACGCCTTGGGAGGTCCGCAGTCGAGGAGGGCCGGGAAGGAAACACCTGCGCAGGTAAAACGCGGCGACCGCTGGACTCGACGCCTGCAAACTTTGACACTTTCGAAGCTTAGCGTTTGTTTCCGGGACGAGTCGGAACCTGAATTACGAGGGAGGCCTGCCCAGAACAAGGCAGTAAAAGCTGCTTGTCGGTTTTGCCCTGCTACGTGGAAATAGCGCCTAGAATAGGAGGGAGCAGTAGGTGGCGTAGTGGTTAGGAGTGTGGACAGTCCGAAAGTTGTTGGTTCGAAGCCCGCTCCCGCTACTAGCCTTGAACAGACACAGTAGGAGTACCCCGCTGTGCGGCGAATTGCTGTAAAGTTGCTGATCTAACACAATGTCAGTAAAATAGAGAAATCGTATGAATGCACGCTTGTTTCAGACGCGCTGTGTGTGCGTGCGTGCGGGTGTGTGTGTGTGTGTGTGTGTTGCGCTTGTTCGCATTACAAATGGAGCTGAGACTGGGGCTTGGTCTGGTGCCAGTGAAAGCGCGTTACTGGAATGCTGCTTGCAGGCTTTTAAGGACGACCCGGGCGCTCACCAGCGGCAGGGATGTCGGGACCGCGCGCACAGGCTCTGCTGGGACTCGCGCTGCTGTTGTGGAGCGCCGGAGCGTGCGCGGCGAGCGCGCCCCCCACGGAGCTGCGGGACGACAAGAGCCTCTTCGAGCGCATCCTGGACTTCGTGAAACGCGCCAAGGAGCAGCAGGGAGCGGGCAGCGAGAGCCCCGAGAGCGCCGAGAGCCCCACGGGCTTTAGCGCCGGGAAGGAGCCGCACGACTACAAGTCCTACACGGAGGACCACGTTGTCGGTGAGCGCTGCCGGTGCCGGGATCACAGTGGACGGATAACCTGACAGCTGGTTTAGTGAGCATCACTGAGCACCACTGAGCATCGCTCCGGCTGGCTGCTGACTCGCCCACACCGGACACCCACACTGGAGCACCGTGCCCTGAGGAGCACCACCTCACTGCTTCAGCCAGGAGCTCCCGCACAGCCACTCATGTGTCCCTCTGCTTTGTTTTTCAGAGATCTTTCCCAGAGATCTGAGAAAGAAGGAAAAGTTTTTAAAACATTTAACAGGTAAGATGCCTACTCATCCTGCACATGCTGGCATGCGTGCCACGGATTCGTTTTATTTTTTCGTATTTTGAGGGTGTGATTGAGACTGAGCAGCACCAACTGGACAAAGTTTGCCTTTTTTTCCTCCCAGGACCTCTGTACTTCAGTCCAAAGTGCAGGAAGCACGTTTACAGGTTATACCACAATACCAGAGACTGCACGATACCAGCCTGTAAGTGTTGCCGTTCCACAGTACACACATTAACTGTAAACACTGTATATTAGGAGGGTGTTACAGAGCAGTAATTCAAAGGGGGTGCCCTGGGGTATTTCACCTTGGAGCACTGCACAGTTTACCTTGCTTCTCTGGCGGGAAATGCGTTCCTCTAACTACAGCGCAGCCAGCTCATGGAAACTTTACTTTCCAGACTACAAAAGATGTGCCCGACTTCTCACAAGGTTAGCTGGGAGTGCAAGGTGCACCGAGGGTTGATGTCTGCAGGTAAGATGGATTTCACACTTGCTTTACTCTTTACTCATTTGTAAAATCTGCAAGCGGTGTTTTTGCCTATTTTCAGAGGAATACTGCTTCTTGTTGGATTCACTTATTCTGTTGTTTAACAAATCTCACATAACACATACCTACAGCTAGTGAGTGACACTCAGCCACGTAAAAAAAATCACCGTTCGGATTGTTTTGAATTAATGGTTCAAAGTGAAGGAAGTCTGGTAAATCTGAAAAAAGTTGGAGTGATTTATGGTGTAAAAATTCTGTTCTTGAAATTTTATGATTGTTTTTGGCTCTTAAGTTTCCATCATGAGAAACACATCAGGAATTGGAGAACACAAGATATTTGTTATCAGGCACAAGTGAAAAAGAAAAGGCATAAATCAGTGTATTTTCATTCCAACGTGGAACCTCAGTGTCGCTAGTACGCAGTTCATTATGATGATCTTGGCTTTTTTTAAATTTTGACCTGTCACACAAGGCTGGAAAAAAATCACTGAAGTCTATTTTCTGTCACCTTCAGATTTCACCATGACCAGGAGAAAGTGCCTTGGAGACAGAGACACAAGCAAGTGCAAGCAATCAGTAATCTACATTCATCATTGGGAAGATATTTAATTTTTACAAGTAACCAAAAACTATTTCTGTTGTCATCATGCATCTCGACAGCGGTAGCTTGCTACTAAAACTGAGGGTACAAATTCAAAATGTACAATAGTGACTAAGACATTTCAGTCCTGCTGCCAAATTTTATTTTATTGACAATTTTTTTTTAATACAAAAAGGGATTTTTTTTTTTTATTTAAAAAAACAACACTCATGTTGGTATCAGGCTCGGATGTGCTTTTCTGGGTTGCATTTTTTGCATAAGGTTTTTGATTTCAAGGAAAGGTTTTTTGGCTGCCCACAGAAATCAGTAAATCCAAAAGGACGGGATCATGCTGAAAGTCATGATTCAGTTAACAGCACAGCAAACTTCTTGCCTTTTTGTCTTCGCAAGACAATTTTTATGCAGAGACAACAGATCAAGTGCTTGATAGTTTACACTCTGTTAAAGGAAAAAAATATTTCTGTGAAACTCAGATGAGTGGTATATAGTATATTTATCTATTCAAGCTACTGTCATTTGTTTCTGTGTACATAATATGTATAAACATTCCAGCTACCGTGCAATATGTAAATATTGTAAAAAAAATATATATATATCAACTATAAATTAAAATGTTTGGCACATAATATCAAGTGGGTGTTGCAGGAAATATATTTAAAATGAAATATTTAAATAAAAGATAACGTTGGTTAAAAAAAGTTTTTCCTTTGAGTTCTGTTCCACGATGGGTCCAGTCCAAAATGAGCAGAATAGGTAAAATGCATATTACTACAGAACTGTTAAAAAGTGTTGGTCCTGCATTTATTTGTGTGCGTGATAAAATGTGCTGCAAGAATGTTAAATCAAAAGTAATATTCATACACTGAGTCTCCAGACTTTAAAAAAAAAAAAACATTTAAAAAGCAGCTTTCTGCTCACCGCAAACAGTAAACAGCCACGTGTCTGCAGTTCTCATGGGTCCCAAAATGGTTCGAAATCAGCACTAGAGTCTGTAACGTCAAAAGACAAATCCAGACTGGAGTTCAGCACAACTTGAGTTTGTTCTACTGAAGCCCACACTTCCAGCACCTCCTCAGTGGAGCAGACAGAAAAAATTACCCAAACCCTCATTTCTGATGTAAAGGGACTTTCTGTGCAGTAAAACACAGAAAGTTCCAGATTCAGGCCAAGCACGGGAGCTTCAGAATTAGACCCTGGGACACCAACTAAAGACATTAAAAGAACATTAAAAAACACTATTCAGAGACACAGTGAACACTTCACAGTAAGGTTAAAACTTTTTCATAAAAATCATTTTTATCTTTAGATTTACCACGTGTCACAGCCTGGAAGCTATTTGTGACTAATTTGTTTCACAACCTGTAAATCTATTTTTTTCTGGCACGTTCACATAAAAAGGAAATGGGTGCAAATTCATCCATCTGTTTGTGTCATTACTTAGTCCGCTAGCTATAAAATAACACATCTGGTATACATTAGTATAAAACTGACCGAATAAATTAAATCAACAATTATAATTATATCCATGTTTACAGCAGGTAAACTGTTATAGAAGAAAGTTTATTCATTTAACAACCACTTAGGAAGCTTAAAACTTCAGTAAAATGTGATTTTTGTCCTCTTACTAAATGGATTGCTTTAATCTTTATAATTTTGTGTCACAAAACATCAATCCAATAAAACGTTAATGTACTCTGTAAACACAAAGCGACCGAGAGGACTAAAATTTTATAATGTTAATATGCGATTTCAGAGATAAAAACAATTTGTTAACAAGGCTACAGGGAGAGAATGAATACAAGTCCAAATGGTCTTGCCAACATGAAGAAAAGCTCAAGGGCTCAACCCCCAGATAGAAAGCAGTTTTACAGGATGAATGTGAAACTCAACAAAGCTAAGTATTCTAGTATTTTCTGCATTTATCTTCTATCACATAAAACTTGTTTCTTTTCTCTTATGCTTACAGAATGAACCTAAAGTCACAACTAGATGTGTCAGTAGGGCAGGTGGCTTTACAGCACAAAGGTAGTACTTCATGTTGGGACAGTTATACATTCGCTACGTTTCATTTAATTCTTAATCATCTTTACTTGTTTCTTTCACAATTACAAATGTTGTCAATAGACTGAAACTGTATCCCATTAAGCAACTTTATTTTAAACAAAAAATGTAATCAGTGAATATTGTAATGGACTGATACAATACCATGTTCAGCCACTGAACTAATATTGACATTCTTTTGGGAAAGTACAAGCAACGCATTACAATTGCAGTCATGTTTATCTGACATCATTTACTGAACTAGGTCAAGAGCAGCATCAAGAGTAGCTTTCCAAAAAAGCTTTGCAGCATCTAAGACACTGTTCATAAACTGTTTCAAAGTCCTCATCAGTGCCCTAAAAGAAAGAAAACAAAGAGATAAAGTCATTTCAAAAGCACCAAAATGCTAACATTTCATCAACATGCAGTGTTTCACATGAACGCTAAATTCTTAGTTACCTTTTCTGCATGACATGAACATCATTAACACTGTGCAGTTATCCATATGTAATGACAGTCACACATTCTTTAAAGAATATTTACAGCTGAAGGCTACACGCCATACAATTTTAATTTCAGTCATACCTGCTTTTGGAGGGAGAATGCTGTAGCCATGACTGTGCTTCCATAAAGACAAAGTACTTCAGACTGTAAATAAATCTAAAGGAAATTATATAGGGTCAGGGTAACAGCTCAGCTGTCACTTACATAATAGGGATCTTGGATGATCAGCTGTTTTTGAGGGTCATAGGTGCCAAGGAGCTCAATCTTGGCTTTCCTGTTCTTCACAGCATTGGCCTTTCTGTTGAGGTCTCTGTGTTGAGAGAGTATCATGCTTAACTCTTTTTGTTTTCTTTAAAACTGCTGGCACACTCACATCGTGTTCTCAGTGGCCTAGGAATACGGGGCAGCTAATAGGTGGGATAGCATGTAACACCTCTCCAATGAAATGGGTGTTCTTCTTTACTCTCTTCGTAACATGTGTTCAAGATCACTTGAAACTCTGGTGATGGTTTAAGAGATAAGTTTTCTATTACTGGAACGACATAAATTATGCAACTAAAGCCCTGCGGGTCAGCTAAGAGGAGGTAAAATTTGGGTGCCTGCAGTGGGAACTTTAAAGTGGCACCCACCACCAAATTTGCAAACGCCCAGGCCCAACCGTCTGCCTGGGCATGGTCCAATTCAAAGTAAAATGATGACACGCAACAGATGATCTCAGCTGACATGCATCCACAGTCTATAAGGGGTATATATTTACAGGACTGCAATGCAGCAAAATAAACTCAGAACTAACTTCAGAAAGTAATATAACCCACGAGAAGCAAGGGCCATAAAATGCCTTACAAAAGGGCATTGAGTCGCTTCTTTACAGCTTTTATAAAGAAGTCTGAGCCTCGAAATACCATTCAGTGTTTCAGAACAACACTCAGCCTAAAACCATGTTAAACATTAGCTCTGGAAAAAATCCAGCAGCTGTGTTTGACTCAAAACCTTGTATGTTCATTAAAGCCTCTTGTGATGCTCCACAAGAGTCCTCACTGCTATTAAAACATAGCCTAGACAATCTCACTCATCACAGTCTCTTTGCACTTAGGTCACTCAGAGTGGGATAAACCAAAAAAAAAAACTTTCTTCCCCAAGCAGCATGAAGCATTTAAGGAACTCTGTAAGCTGATTATGGCCTAGGTGAACAGCAGCACATGACAAAAAAATGTTCAGATTCGTGAAATATTTTGCATTCTGCCGCAGAAGAGCTTACGGTTACTGGTGAGCATTTAGATTTAACCTTAATCTAACCTTAACAAGACAAAGTATGTGCCCAGTGGCAATAAAAGAACAACTATTTTTGGACTACTTGTAGAAACCATCCTATAAGGGGGAAACAAAGCCATCCTGATTGTGATCACTAAGGAATTCTTGCTGCATAACAATAGACTCCATTGTATTTCTTTTAGTTGATGTTAGTGCTGGTTAATATCTGAAGGGTGTTTTGCCTCCACACATACCTTGCACATCTACAATACGCCTACCATCAGGGCTGAATACAACACCAGGAAATTTAGATACATTTAATTATGTACTTGGTACCAAAGTTCTGTTCTTGGACAGCAACACCTGTTTTAAAATAATTTTGAAAAGTAATAAAATTTCATAACCTATAACACTAGAAAACACTAGAAAAATTCAAATAATTTTTATAATGTTTCACAATGTGTATTTCATTTTTACACAATCCCATCATGTAAAGAAAAAAAAAATTTATACAGACCTTAAATTGCTTTCATCCATGCAAAGAATATAATCGAAGGCTGCAAAATCTTCTTTTGTCACCTGAAAAAAGACAAAGAAAAATGTACTTCAAATGTGGGGAACCTCAAAAAAACAAAACTGCAGATGCTATGTTAAGAAATCCATTTGCAGCAGGTTAGTCATCTTTAAATATGAACATTTTTGGACTCCTTTCAGCTGCGATTGGTGACTGTTTAGTTCCTCTTCAGAGGAGTTCTACACTATGTTATGTCACAGTGAAAGACAAACAGGTTCGCAACAGGTTAATTGTTCAGGAAACATCTTCTGGGAAAGAGAGACAACCAGGGAAATTAGGCACTCCTAATTCAAAACATCCAACTCCTACCTTAAGTCACACAGATGTATTTTGTTCTAACTGGTGATCTGAAGCCACGAGAGTGCATTGTTGCCGTGCTTATTGGGCTCCCCAGCTAAGAAGCTGATCGCAGAATGCAGGTGAGGGTGCAATCTAAAACTGCCATATTTCCCGCTTTAACTAAGTACACACAATGCCCAAGTCGCAGAGATTGTAAAATGTGCCATAAAGATGGAGGAACAAGCTGAACACTGCAGCAGAGACTACCAGTGTTTTCCTGAAAGGGGCAGGAGGCAGAACTCTCTAGAACGCCAGTAAGGGCGGTCTAATTCGAGGAACCCCGGGTCGACAAAGGGAGCCAAATGCCCAGAGAGCTCACAGCCTTTACTCTGACCAAGGATTGCATAGATTTGGTAGCTATACTAAAGGGAAGTGTTCAGGACAAAGAGAGAAATCCCTGGTATAGAGCTGGTGTATCTGGACTGAAATGACTGTTTGCCAAATATAAGTAGTTGCTCCACATGCAGCTTCTAGGCGAGCGAGCATTCAGATGTACTCTTGAAAAAATCTGCCTTTTTGACAAGGACATCTTGTGAAAAGTTACAAAAATGTCAAGCAACACCATACATTGTATACAGCCATGTTAGAACTATGTTGTAATTTCTTCTTTTTCTATATTTCTAATGCTTTGTAAATATAAACATGCTTAAAGAGGAATGTGACAGAAAATTCACTATAATGACCAACTAAATTTCTCAGGATAACTTTAATAGCGTTCACATGTTTTTGGACTTATTCAAAACACCCACCATAAACTGAAAACACTGGTAGAATTATGATACTGAACAAGGGAAAAACAAAGTCTGTTTTTGCTTTTTTTTTTTTTTTTTTTATGAGAAATGTGCTTTTTAAAGCTAGATATTTAAAAAGATCTGCCCATAATGACCACAACTAAACACTTAAATTAAAAATCTGCCCACAATGGACACAACACAGAAATGCCCCAATAATCACAAGGTTATACTCATTAATAAATACGGCCTATGGTTCAAGAGATTTGAGTCCACAGATAAGCGGCAGCATATATTTGGAAAGGATTTTAACCATTCAACCTATTTTATAATTTAAAAAATGGTTTTGCGCAAAATTTTAAAAATTGATTTTGAGAAAGTGAAATACAGACTGATCTCACATGTTTCTCCTGGTCAGATACTTCATGAACATTTCATGTTGCTATATACAATTGTTTAGGATATTATTAAAGGTGGACAAAGTCTAGTTTCAAAATGTTTCAGAATAATGGACACAGTTATAGCCCTGAAATGTTTCATAGTCAATAATGCTGTAGGAATTCGTAATAATTAAGTTGCTAACAGATCTGTAGCAATGAAGGGTAGACGCCTCGTTCACAGATAGTGCAACAATAGTTGAAACAACACAGAAATGCGGCACCCGCTTCGTGCCAGCTCTTATTACACCACCGTGCATGTGGAGGCACCTTCCACGGTGGCACTCTTGACCATTTGCAAAAAGCAAAAGCGTTCAACTGCTTTTCCTAAGCGAGGGATGTGAGACAAGAAAATGTCAACAACAACCCAAAAAAATGTCATACACAGGACGGACTATTTAGTGCTGGGTTTTCGGTCCACTGTCACACACATAAAATCAGAGGCTTGTCACAACTAATTTGCTGGACTCTGGCTGACTTAAAGCTGCACGTTCACATGTGTTGGGCCCCCTCTGTGCTTCGTGGAAGCATGTCAGCGTCCCTGTGAGAATTAATACTTAGACTGGCTTTAGATAAATAAATATCAGCGTGACTGTAGCTTTCTTCCCCCTACCTCTTGACAACAGACTCTGGGATCTGGCAAAACAATGTGGGAGCTGGAAATAATTTTCAAAAGATGAGCAACATATGAGCTCCAATAACACAGTTGGCTTTTCGTGTAGATACAGCAAAACTTAAGGTCTTTCGCTCAATAGTGGGATTCAACTTGCCCGGCTCTTTGAAGCATCATACTCTCACAGCGGGGCTAAAAAGATTCTTATCCTGCATTTTTTCAAAGTTGCTTAAAGACTGTCTCTTTTGAATAATAACACTGGTCACAAGTTGTGAAAAATGCTCATTCCAGGGACATACAGGGCATACTGAATACTCAACACTGAATGTGCAGAAAGTACCCAACTGCATTCCAGGATTACAGTTAACTCTCAAATGTAAATGTAGTAAAAACAGCTATGATATTGGTACAGAAACTGACATGGGCTAAAAATGTTGGACTGCAGCAAACTGCTTCATCCAAAATGTATTACCAGGCTTCCTAAAATGGTCCATTAAAGAGTGTTTGGCCAGTATGCAGCTGGCAGTGTTTTTAAAGATAAACAGCTTGTTAATGGAAATTTTTATTTGCGCAGCAATAAAAGAGTAATAATGTTTGTAAATTTATCAACATTCCGAATGTGCAGGCATCGACCACAGCAACTGCAAACAGAACAAACATGTGAGGAGATTCTATATCCACTGTCAAGAGACACCAAAACTTTTCTTCTATGTTTTTTGACCAAATGGTTGATCAGACATAAAAATGTAAGCTTTGTTAATGAGAACACTTGAAATCTTAGGCATTATTGAAATAATAAAATTATTTTAAACCACAAGTCTTTGGCTGATAGCTGCTTTTCATGAATGACAATGCTTTCTGTCTATGTTTGATTATATACAGTATATTAAAACAATTCTGACTCACATTTCATCACTGGATATTTACATGTCTCACATCCTTATCCAAATGATTTACATATGAACTTGTAACTTGTTACAGGAAGAATTTGAGTGGGCCAGATAGTTACCTTCTTTAAACAAAGTGAAGCAGAAAAGTGCCTTATCACCTTAAGAGTGTTTACACATTTAGTCATTTGTGGTCAAGCATTACATAATTTGTAATTGTCTTTTGTTATTCATTGGTTGTTTGTATGTGTATTAAACTACTGTGTGAGTAAATATCCCTGCAGGAATGAATAAAGTTCTAATGCTATGCTACAGTGAGGCATTTGCCTCTGAAGCCTGAGGTGGTTGCCTTAAATATATGATAGGGTTTTATGGACTGCATAATTTTCCTTTGTGCTGTGAAGCTGCCCCAAAGTAACCTTAAACATGAGGCAATCTGATTCAGAACTACACAGACTTACAGCCAACATGGGTACACGCCAACACCTGCTATTGATTTCATGACATCCCACCGGACACATACAGCAAAAGATGAGAGGGGGAGGCGGGACATTGTGGCGCGGTACCTGTCTGGCCCTGTGGTCTGTCTCAATGTCATGTTTCCTGAGGCAGGCCAGAGCACGGGCATCTGGGGAACTGCCCGTGTTCCAGTCGGAAACGGCGCCACTGTCTATTACCCACTGCAACAGAGGAACACAAGGCTACCACTAACAGCGGGAAGGACGGGGAGCTGCCAGGGGGTGGTTCATACCTGCCGGGCCACATGGCGCATGGACACCCCATGCCTCCTCATGCAGGCCTGCCCCCGGTGGTCAGGTGGGTTCCCTATCTCATACGTGGAGGTGGCTGCACTGTCTATCCTCCACTGTGTATGAGCACGCACGCACCCACACGCACACGCATGCACGCACACACACACGCACACCCATATGCATGCACACACACGTGGTGGGGGGGAAAAAAACACAAGTCTGAAGCACACAGAAACAGTTTACGGAGAGACCTGGAAAAAAGGGTTGCACACTATAGTAAATGTTACAAATCAGAGAAGAATAGAAAAATAGAACAGAAAAATGTTAACAAAGATTACAATGCTGTATTCCAACATCCAATATAATAGAAGATCAAGAGGACTGTGTCTTAGCAGATGTGCTATGTCCTTTCAACTTCATCAATTTCTTTATTTAAACACCTGTTTTCAGGGTGACTTTTAAACTTATTACAAAGTAAATGTCCTTATAAGGTCACAAAATCAGGTGACTAAAAATGCTGCATGCTATTATGTGCATGCATACATATACATATATACATATATACACAGAACATAAACACATTAAAAATCTAAAAATACATTAATAATACCTTCTCCGGTACAATACTTTCGTAGTAGAGTGCTCCCAAATTACTACCCATTAGCTGTCATTTCCTAGCAAGATACCACTCATCACAAAACATTCAAATCCTGCAAATACTGTATTGGATATCATAGAACTGAAATGCAATTTAACTGAATACTTACATCATTTACAACTCCACGCTCTGTCGCCATTTTCCTGAAGACTGCTTCTGCAATTGGGGATCGGCATATGTTCCCTTTTGGAAGAAGGAAAAAGTTATCCAATGAGAGCACCTGTGGGCATATGGATGTTCTTTCTACACAACACATCAGCGTATGTTCAGCTTGCATTACACTCACCACCAGCATAGCACATGTGCGGGGTACGTAAAGGACAACAGGACCATGTCTTAATTTGTTAGCGTAACAATATTTAAAACAAAAAACAATTGTAACATTTCTATAATTGCACAAATTAATATCGAAATACAGGTATCCTCCTACATATTAGTGTAATGTGCTCCTGAAAATCACCTTGTATGGTGAAATATCATGAATCGGCGCAGTCATTACCATTACGGTGCAAACTTTGACAATCCCCTAATGCTCTGCACATCAGCTGTAAACATGAAAAATCTCACTGATATTTAGTAGTACCTCAATAAACGGTATTAAATATTTCACTTTTATACGTGAAAACTCATAAGCAAAACACTTGGGTCTCGAGGGATACCCGAATATCATTATTTAAACATCATCGAATTGTGACTCTCAGCTGAAAAGGTTGCACTCCTCTTGCAGCGCCCGTATGACATCAGTCTATTCCAGTCGCAGGAAATTAAAAGAGGTCAAGTAGAAGCCCCAGTAAAGGACATCCATTTTAAAACCCAAGGTGTTATTTCCAACAGTGGCTCGGCTCTAATACACATAGACTCATCTTTATCGACTTTTCCCAAAGTCAAAAAAAAAAACAAAAAAAAAAAAAAAACACGTTCATAAATGACTAATTTGTAAAAAGTTATGCTACATAAATCACTTAATATAAAGGCATTAGCAAGTCAAGCACAATAATGATAGATAACCAGTAAAACAGTCACAAGGCCCTCCTAATAATTGGTTGCAGGTCAGTATGGCTGTTACAAATTTGCAGATATGAATTTTACTGCAACATGAATTTTCCTTTTATTTCACCCAGACCGCAAGCAACAGCCCCAAGAACATTTCCACACACATTTCTCACAGTTGCGTTCTGTCATTACACAGCAACGTGTCAGATGGTGCTGTGGACAAGCGCCTTCGGACCTCAAAAGGCCTTTAAGACATCTGTAAACTTTGCTAATTTTGACTTCAAAAGGGAATTTAAATAACTAAGGGTTTTCCAGTGGGCTGTGGCAGGCATTCTTACCTCAAAACCCTGAAGCTCATTCTGATCTTAGATCTTAAAGAAAGGATCCATAGTCATGCCTAAGCCACAGGGGGTGGGGGAGGGCCCATCTTTCACATGTGTTAATTGGCTGATGGTGCCAGCGACAGGAACACATTCTTACACACAAAGGTTCCCTAGGAGGAATCTGGCTGGACCCAAAAGTGCGACTGCAATTTTTGATTAAAACCACGCAGGCCTTTCGATACGACACCTTTAAATATCTGACATCACAACAGTCATTCAAGATGTAAACTTGGCTTTCAGCAATTCTCCTGCAAAAATAAAGCTCTGTTCAACAGTGGTACCTTCGCAAAGGATCAGAGCATCAACAGTTCCAAGTGCAAAACAAAAATTCCTCATAAAACACTGTGTTTACACTTACTCATTTTGCTGATATTTTTTGCCCAAATAGATGTACAATGATTATTATGTAGTATTCAACTGACACCTTTATCCATACCAATATTCACATATCTACACCTCAACCCAGTGTAACGCATACACATCAATTCACCTTAAACATGCTTGGACTGTGGTTGAAAATATTGAGAGCATGCAGTCCCCATACAGACTGTGCATGGAGCACACATAAATCCATATATGCCATCTAGGTGCTGCTGATGTCTCTGCTGTGCCGCCATACAGTTTCTTTCAGGACAGGAAAAAGTTACTATGTATTGGTAGTCCCGTTGTAAAACTCTTGAGGTTCATCCGCTGGCCTGCAAGTTTGCTTTCCCAAGCAGAGCGCCCAGCATCCTAGACAGATCACATTGCTGTACAAAAACAACATTCAAAATGAAAATCTCAGTGCAGTATTTGTCCAAAACAAACACTGCATAGCTCAGACGAGTCTGGTTTCAGATACACTCCTCCACTTTGGCCCTTTGGTGGTCCCACACACAAGAGGTCCAAAATCCTCAGGTTTGGCTCCAGTGTGGTACAATGAGCTCTCACTGTTCCTCTACGCTGCTGAATTCCTTCCAACATTCAAGAATGTCTCAAAACATACCTCTCCCGATCGCCTGACAGCTACTTAAACTGTGCCACACCAACTAGCACAGGGTTTTAGAGTGTTCAGGCAAAACTTCACATTCAGCTCAACCTGTGCAGAGTGTGCATGCTCTCCCCATGTGGCTTTCCTGACACAGTCCAAAGATGTGTATTTTTGCTTAACTGACCACTTATAACTGCCAGCTGTATGTGAATATGCGAGTGGCTACCCTATCCATCCAGGGTACAGTTTCCTAGCCTGGGGCCCGGTGATTCAGGACAAGAGGTTAACAATAATGGATGGATGGATGGATGGACCATGTGCCATAATCTGTCTACATATTTGTTACCTAAGGTTCGTTTTAGTTTTCAGCTACTTGAGTGACGTGTACCAGAAAAATGGCGGCTGTTGAACAAATTAACTGCGATACTCCTAAGTCAAATACTGTAATATTCTTCAAAATTATGTGGATATTGGATCTAGATGGAAAACTGCGGTCAAACACAGAAACTGGGTACTTCAAAAGGTAACTCGTCTGTTTTTGTACAGTAGTTTTTATTGCAACAGATACTTCCACACCCATATGTATCTGGTTCTGAATTTGAATGTTTGCGATTTCCCCCAAACAGCCATTTATCCTTTCACACCGGTAGTAATTCTCCCCCCAACGGCCATGTCCGTTCGTTTGGACTTCGTGTAAAGTGATGCTCCAAAAAACAATACGGAACGTGGTAAAACTATGGCTGTTGGCAGATTTATAAAAACGACGATTTTTAACTCGTTAAATCCTCATATAGGCGCCACATAACTCCGGTGGCTGCAGAGCAAACGCACCCACCGCCACAAGGGCTGCGACCGGCACACTGCCGGGCGGCTTCGGACACACTTTTAGAACGAGCCGTCGGCGCACGCGTCCCGGCCCTCGCGCTCTTACCTAAACACACGAACAAGACGGACTTGCCGCTGCTCGAGGCCATGTCCGCGCGCGCCGCCGGTCCTGCTGGGGTAGCAGCTCGCGCGTCACTGGTGCCCTTCGCTATGCCTGACTCAAAATTGCGTCACAGTCGTTGCACGCGCGAAAGTACTTTGAGTGTTGCTTGATTTTGCAGAGTAAAAACGCACCCACAAGCATAATTTAAATTATTGAGTCGTTTCTAAAGGAAAACGCCTATTTAGTTATTTTTATTTGGCTGTCTTTCTACGCATAGCGTGCACCGAAGGCCCCGTGTGTCACTTCCTGCTTCTCCATGGAGAATTTCGCACAGGCGGATGATTGAACGAAGGCGCTCTCGTGGCCGCGCTTGTGCAAGGCGGCGTTCTGAAATGACTGTCTTTATAAATATTACCACAGCAACACTAAGCACAGAAATTACGCGAAAACTATACAGCTATTGCTATACTAGCAATTTTTTTTCTGAGCTAGTTGTTCTAAACGTTAACTTAATATTAAATGAGCCAACCCAAGCGCAGAAATTTTGCGCAGTTGTTACCCGGATGAAGAAATGCTGAAACGTTTAAAGTAATTCATTGAATTATTTAAATGAAATATTGGTTTTATTTAAATGAAAATAAGTTAAATTCATTGTTCTCGTTTCCAATTTTATTTGAGAGGGAGAGAGACGACATTTATCGTGGGGGAAATGGTCCAGAAACAACACTATTGCGTAAAAGCCCTTACATCCTAATGCTACACCTGCCTGCGTCTGAACAGGACAATGACAAGTATAAGGAGCGTCACACAACCTTGAAAGGCACCCAGAGTGAAAAGGTCTGCATTGAATGTTGGGGAAATAGAACAATTTGATGGGAAGCGGGCCACTGGAACCACTCGAGAATGTACAAACTCTGATAATATGGACTTGATTATTAGGAGAAAATAAATAAATAAATAAATATAAATATATATATATATATAGAGAGAGAGAGAGCAAACCAGAGCACTTGAAGGAAATTTACACAAACATGAGTAGAGTGTTCATGCAAACAGACTGAGACAGAATTGAGCCTGGAGCTGAGGGGCACCAGCACTATCCACTGTATTGCCTACAGTACAAGTGACAAAATAGATTGTCACACTGTCAGATGCAGTAAATTGTGTAGCTGACAATAACATGAGAGCTGTCACTACAAATTTCAGACCCCAACAGAATTTCATTTAATTTCAGTACTTGGAAGTTGCCTTCTGCCACTTATCGTAGCTGTGCTTTTGTTGCTTTCCCCTTCTTATTCTAATTTTGAAGAATAATGTCACATCCTCAAAGGGGTTGGTGGAAACATCACAAAATAATTAATTTGCCAATGATATCTACACTTTGTCTGTGTAGACAACTTTGCTGCCACTTGGGTCAGTTTCCTCCCTGCTCTGATTACTTTTGCTATCAACATATTCAGTTTTCAGTGTCTGGTGATGTCCTCGAATCCCTTGGTTAATATATGGCACACACATTTTAAAATTAAAGCTGGGTGTTAACTGCAGCAGATGTTGACTTTCTGTTTCTGGATGAATGTCGCATCTCTAAGCAGTCATTACTCTTGGCTTGATAAATTGGGAAATAACTGGTCTGTTGCAAACACTTCCCTTTACACTGTTTAATTTCTTTATTCTCCAATTATGCGCTAATAAAATGTCTGAACCTGCGTAAATAGCAATTATTAGTACAGTAGTAATGATAAACTTGTATTCTTGGGTACATCTGAATGTCTGCATCATTTATGGGAATTTTTAAGGCAGATTTGAGGCTCAGTTTTTCAGTTTTCAATGCTTTAAACTGACTGAAATATATGTAAGGTTTTCAGTGTATCTTAATATGTGTAGGTGAATGAATGCAAATTCCAAAATAATTATGTAAAAGTATTATTACATTAGCATTCACCTTATTTTTTCTTCTGTATTTGTGTTTACCCATCAGTTAGCCTTTATCCTTAAGTAAACTGTTTTTTACAGATCTCATAGAATACTACTGTTATTTGTTTTGGAGAGGGCATCTAGATAGCCATGGATTCAAGGCAGCACAACTTGGATGTAGGCTGGAGCCTGATCAATCTGGATGGGTTGCCTGGGGGAGGGTGTCTGATGCTGAAAGACCCAAAATACCCAGTGACCCCAGGTCACATTCAACAACTGACAGCTTAGGAAGGTGTTCTCTTCTCCTAGACCCCTTATTAGTTTTAGCCAGTCATTTTACATATTTGTTCATTTTCATAACCACAAAATTTTTCATTTAAGCACCACGGTCATGAATAATTAGTGAATTAGGTGCATTGAGCTTTGTCTTGCCAAAAAATCCTTTGGTGTTTTAAAGAAAGTTAGGAATTGGTGCAGATCAGTCACTTCGGCTTTGTGTTGTTGTTCATGAGGTGCTGCTGTTGCATTAAATGTATGCAGGTTTTAATTATGTATTTTCTATTCTGCCGATGCCATAAGACATCTAGGAGATGAAGATGGAAGGGATAATGTTCTAAATTTGTCATAATGAGACCCTGAGCATTTGGTAGATTGTGAATGTAGTGATTAGCAGAAGTCATCTGGGACCAGAATTGTATTTGCTGTACCATGAGGCAAAGCAGAAAGATGGCACAGCAGAATGAGTCAGACACATCAGCTGCACAAAGGGTACAGCTCAGAAACAGGCCAGAAAAAAGTGTCAAATGACATTTTTTTAAGTGTCTTTGTTGATGACTTTCGGTATGCATTTTTTTAATATATCTGCAATACATTGTGCTTTTTGTTTGACTTGATTTAACCTTCTTCAGAGGTACCGAAAAAATTGGAATATAATCTCTAACATTTGTGATTTAACATTTACAAATTCCTTAATATTTTAACATTTTTTAAGAGTTTAGACTCTGTAATGTTGTTAGTGTCTGTTGTGTTGGGAGTTACAGGGTCATGCTAAAAGATTTTTTGTTGTATTCTTGAAGGAGAAAGATTTCATTCAAATTGAGATGTTTTTTAACACAGGAACTCAGCCACAGGAGTGAAAGTTTCCAAAAAAAGTTAAAATGATATGAGACATTATTGATATTTGTACTGCACTGTTTCAGCTTAGGAGTATCCAAGATTTAATGAAACCATGAAATTGGGTGTGGAAAAAACAAAAATGTTTTTGTGTCCTCTCTCATTGTATATTTATTAATGCAAATGTTATCTTGAAATAGTAGACATACAGTATGAGTTATCAGTATAGTTTAGGGTAAAAACCTAATCATCCATTCATCCATTATCATTAACTGCTTAATCCAAGTCAGGGTCATAGTGGTCCACAGACACACAGTCACACACACCTTCACACGCTACGGGAACTGAAATGCATATCTTTGGACTGTGGCAGGAAACTGGAGCAACTGGAGAAAACCCACACAAACATGGAGGGAACATGCAGACTCCACACAGACTGAGCTGGATTCAAATTCTAAAATAATCAGTTATCAAGTTTTAAAATTATAAGCATACATTTACTCTAATTTGCTCTCATTTGCTCTCATTTTGCAGTAAAAAAGACACAAAAAATATGTAACTACATTGTTGCAGTTTAGGTGGTGTCCACTAGATCCCATTCCTTACATTTTCTGGTACCTCACAATAAGATGGCAACAAGCTCACATAATACAGACCTATAGTTATTTAAGACAAACTTTAAACATTAAAATTACCCAACCAGAATAAGGCTTTACATATAACATAATTTATTGAACTCAAAAGTTTTTTTGTCACCCAGTGAACATGCTGATGTGTCAATCTATAGAATTCATTGACACTGATTCACTTCCTCACATATAACTTTAGTTCAGACAAAACATTTTTATCAAATTATATCATATCTGGATTTCTCTTTGAAATCTATGGCATGCCAAAGATCTGCTCTTGTCAATCGTTTTGATTTGGACACAAGAGACTTAGTTAAGTGCAAGCATCTGACATGTGATTCCTTTTGTCATCAACATAACAAAAACGCCCCTTGAAAATTGCCCAGAGACCCTTGTGTGTTTGCCTACAGCTTACAGCAAAAAAACACTGGGAAGTTAGTGTTTCTGTTGCAGTTTCATAGATTTAACCAAATGTTTCGCATCATGTAAGCATAGCATCAGAGGTCTTGAGGAGTATTGTGCAATCAAAATTAGCTGAGTCTTTTCCAAAGAAAATAACAAAAATCTGAACCAAATGTTTCATAAAATCTAGGTACATTGTGATGTGCACCCTGATGCAAATCCACACTATCAAGTTTCTCTGTGTGGCAAATTGTCAATATTTGACTCCAATATCAAGCCTAGGAAAAACCAAAATGACTTAAACAGCTGGATTATGCATACAGTAAGATGTTATAAGATAAAAGTGAATGTAACAAATTAAAATTGATGGTAAGAAGAGTTGGATAATAGCATTGAGAATGATAATATCATGAAAAAATTAGACTCCCATTATAGTTCAGATACAATTTATTTGGTGTTTACTCAAATGAACAGGCAGGTGCATACCACTCACTCACACGTGTATTTTTACATCAAAACAATGTAGGCAGGAAATAATATATTTTAATAACCATTTGCTCTAATGCTCATGAGTAAATTAGATGTACATGTGGTTTCAATATAGACCCAGTCTCAAACTGGATCTTAGAGCCCAGACACCGCTGGCTCTTTGTCTAGTTTATTATCCTGTCTGATGGGGACTTAATGGGGCAGATGGATTAAGTGCGGTTTTTTTGTATTTTAAAAGTACAAGGAAAAGATCCAGAGAAAAGAGCTCATAGCGACATGATGTGTCAGTCTGAAGACTGCACAGCCTTCAAGCAACAGACTGCTCAAGATGGTCAAAGAAAATGTTCAAATTGAGCAATGTGAAGTCACATGGTGTACTACTTGTATTTTTTTTAATAAAGAATATAACATTACAGTGGGAGAAGTAAAGTTTAAACCTTACTGTACTAGCACTGAAAATATGAACAGTATGCATTTATTTTGCTGATCACATAAACTGTAGATAGCCTTGGGCCTCTCCTCCATGCTAGAGGTCTGCCCCATAACTGACTACACCCTGCTATTCCAGAATTCTTTCTTACAACTATGATCAAAGAGCACAATGCTTAGCAGTGTATATAATACAGTATGATAAACAACTGCTCATAACAGTTAAACATCCCTATTTCGCTCCATTTTGGGGGATTTGGCCTCAGGCAGCCAGGTGTCCAGATGAATCTTTAAAAAAAATTTTTTTAGTGCTTACTTTCATGCTTGGAAAATGAAATGTCTTTGTAAAGCAATGAAGAAATATATTAATTATAATCATTTTAAAATTTGAAAAGCATCTGTAAACAATTACTGTAACCATCAGCATGGTTACTGAACTTTAGAAGAGGCTTTTAACTGAATAAAATATGTGTAATATGGTGAACATTTCACAGTGCATTTTTTTTAATCTTGTAGTAGTTTAATGAAAAAATATCCTCTGCATGTTGTTGGGTCAATCTGGATTATCCACTTTCCAAAATACTGAGATCCCAGTGAGTACAGATGATAAAAAGCTGATATAAATGTTGATGTTACTTACAACAGCTTGCAGTGATGGAAGTAAGCAAGACCATGTATTTCATTAATCATATTGTGCCTGAAATTCATTTATTTACTCAAAGAAAAACATTCAGATGTGAAAAGTTTAATGTATAAATCAGATTTTACTACATAGAACTTTCACTGTAAATGAATTTAACATTTTGCAGTCATAAAAAGTTTATACCATGTTAATATTTCAGTTACCAAAGAACCACAGAACATGCAATAATGAAAAACAAGTTGTTGACCTCCTAGTGGAACAGGGGCATCTGTGTACATTCCCATTTTACGGTCACATTTTTCAGCTCCTGACTAAACTTCATCCATGAGGTCGTCTTGTGGTTATCCTGCAGAGACGCCAGCTTTACTTCGTTTATACAACAGCTCAGTGATGCCTGAATAAGGCACATGCGAACGTTCACAGGCCACTTGGCTCATTTGTGTTATTTGCCCCATGGTGGTGCTGTACAAATTGTCCATCATATTGTGTCCTAGATATTTACTGCAAGTTGTTATGAGTGTCAGTATGACTCCTATAAATGAATGTGAAGAAACAGCCACTTAGAGTCATTTAGGAAATGACTGTCCTTGACTTTCATAACCAGAAAAACAACAGTTGAAAAAAAACAGAAGCCAATTGCTGCGACATATTGCAGTATAACATCCAAACTAAAGAATTCCATAAAATACCTCACCTACAATGTATTTTTCTATCACAACGCATCGTTTATGGGAACAGAATGTCCTTCCATACTGTAAAAATGGACAGATTTTGTGGTTTCATATATTGTAACTCTCAGCAAATCAGTTATTGGTCAAACTCTTGTTCAGTCGGAGCGAGGGAGCTGAACTGATTTCAGTCACTTTTATAAAAATGAGAAATCAGAGATGAACTGCATTTCATTTATTCTATCGCCGTTCAGTCACCCATCATTACTTCCTTCAGGTGTCAAATACAGGAAGGAAATAATAGGAAATCAGGATTTCAATTTCAGATCTGAGCAGAATAAACAAAAAAGCCATTCAAATTGAAATTAATATTCTGTGATGAACTGATTGATTACACTTAGCTTTTTCTGTGTGGTTATGGTTCTGCAGTAGTAGAACTATTTATCTCCATGGCCAGAGGGTAAGTTTGTAATGAATAAAAATAGTTACAAGAAAAGCATTATGTTTTAAAAAGCCCTTTTGTTAAGCAACAGAGTGTCTCAGCACTTAAATTTACACCTCACAGTTTCAAATTCAAAAGTTGAGTCCAGTCTCTCTGGGCTGTATAGTTTGCATAGTTTTTCAAGGTGCTTAAACTACAAATTCACTGTATTTCTTAATAAATAATATTGTGAAAAGAAGGCCAGCTGTCAAAACTGATATAGATACCTTTAAAAATGCAGTAAAGGCACCCAGTAAATTTGTTTTGATTGCAGTTATTTCATTAAAATGTGTGTGGTGATGTATGTTTTCTTCAAAAGCAAGCATTTACTTTATTTACATTATTTATGTTACTTTTCTATACAGCATTCCCATTCTTTTTGTAAAAATATTGCTTTTCTTTCTGCACTCATGCTATACTGACGTTAAGCAACTTTTTGGGTAGGGTAATATCAGCATTATGTTGAACTGAATCGAACCCAAGACCATACATCCTGCTTTCCATAAACTTCTATGAGTATATAATGTTTCATGAAATTATGGTTTATGTCTCTCAAGGTTTTCTCAAAAGTTTCTTATGGAGAGATGCTGACAAGACAGAAAACAGTGTTACACAAAGCCGTACAAATGAACTCAAAAAAAAGTCTTGAGTTTTTCTTCTGAAGAATGAAGTCATATGCAGAAAATTTTATTGCCCAAATTCATTCCTACATGTTTGGTCCGTTATACAGGACAGTTAAAATAGGATTTTCAGCAGTATGTGTAAAAGCAAAAATCTATACACTTGAAAGTAATAAAAATGCAGAATTTAATGTAATATTTAATTGTATAATGCATGTAAGCATAAACTATGTTAAAATACTATATATTCCATAAGGGAATTGTATCCACCTGGAAAGTTTATGTAAGGGGAAGTACCGTGGACAGCTCCCGGTGTGGGCAAGGCACACCAGACTTTAGAGCTACATGAAATTGCACCACCTGAAAACACACAACTTGTGAGGCGATCGGGCATCCAGGGGACCCTCAGAGTACAGCCGCTGCTCCTCTGAATCAGGAGGGGCCAGTTGAGGTGGTTCGAGCATGTTGTGAGGAAGCAGCCTGTTTGACTCCCTGAAGAATGGTGCCAGGCATGTCCCACTGGGAGGAGGCCCTGGGGCAGATCCAGGATGCAGTGGAGAGGTTTTATCTCCTGGCTATCTTTTGAGGATCCCACAGAAGGAGATGCAGGGAACAGGAGGGTCTGGGCCTGCCTTTTCAATCTACTTCCACTGCAACCCTCACCAGGAAAAGTGGGGCAGAGAAACTGAACTAAACAGAGCTGAACATGTTAAAAACTGTCTGTAGCACGGAAAGAGATTGAGCTCACACACGTGACCTTCACAACAGCGGAAACACATATCATGCGGAACCCCAACCTTGTGCAGGGACTTCATACGCATATCACTGAGGACACCATTCCAGCCTTAACACCTTCGTTTTAGGCAACAAACACAGAGTTGCCATGACACCCTTGACACAGTAAGGGGCACTACTTCACGGTTGTAACTGTAAGCTATGCAACTCGGTACCCAGAAGCCATGGCTTTACACCACACCATTGCTCATGTGCTGTTTCACATGTTTTCCTGTGTAGGGTTACTCATCAATATCCTTATTGAGCAGATGACACCGTTCATGTCCTGCACAATGAAATAACTATATAAGCTGTTAAATATAAGAGTCATCGGGGCAGTGTTATCATCCCCCACCCAAACAGATTATTTGAGCTTTTTAGTAAAACACTGAAAAATATGATGGACATTGCAAAAAACTAGAATAAAATGTTAGAGCCCTCATAGTTTACCATCTGTGAGGTTCCCCAGACCTCCTTGGGCATCTCACTATTCAAGCTCCTCTATGGCCACTGGCCAAGAAGCATCTTAAGACATTATTGTGGAGACTTAGGAGAAAAACCCCCAACTCCAACAAAAACAAAGTCTAACACATCTTACACTTATGCACAAAGCTCAGCTCCCTGGGGTACATTGTGAGGGAGCATCTGCTCCAAGCCCAAGAACAGCAAGCCCTCCCATAAAATATAAACATCTGCTTCAGAGAGCTTTAGCTAGGAGACAAGGTTCTTGTTCTCCTCCCAACACCCCATTGCAAATGGTTCCCAAAGTGGCAAGGGCTTTTTGTGACCACGTAGGAGAGATGGGGATGTTGACTACAAAGTTCTCCTCTCAAAGAGAGGCAATGCCTGCCAGCTATAAAATATTAATCTAAAGAAATGATAAGAAGCAAATGTTTCCATTTGCAAACTTGATACCCAACAGTGCAGAGTTAGGTCCAGATACCCCTGTATCCCTGTCTAAACCAACCCCCGGCTAACTGTTGGCATCAGGCTATCTCCAACACAACAGCACATATAGAAGTTGCAAGCAGAGTTCACTGATGTTTTTCTTCTTCTCCCTACTTGCACCCACCTTATGGAACCCCACACTGAGCCCCACCTATGAGTAACTGTCCAAAGCCATCCCTACCAGCTCCCCATTCAGAAAGAGGAATTAGACAAAATGATGGCAATGGAAGCAATGAGATCAAAATCCAGATCTCAGACACCTTGACTCTATTTAGATTGCATCCTCCCTTTTGAATGTTATGAATTCATTGCAAACGCAGAGAAGTGTGCAGGTGGGTGGAGCAGGTTATGGTATCTGGGATTCTTTGTGCTCAGAGGCCAAGTTCAACTAGATAGGTAAGAGTGGCTGTTTCAGCTGGTGCCCCTTCCAAGCACAAGAAGCAACTGAGGTCCTTTCTTAATCTGGCCAACTACTACCAGTGGTTCATCATTAACTTCTCCCAGCTGCCCCCACCCCTGTCAGTCTTCACTCACATGGGGAGCTCCAAACTGGTCCAATGTCTTGACTTTTGTGAACTTCTCACTCCTTTTTGTGTTGCAGACTGATGCTTTGGTTCTGTGGCTGGGGGCTGTTCTCTCTGGAGTTGACCACCCAGTTTTGTACACAAGCCTGAAATAGTCCTTGAGAGAACACTACCATAGAAAAAGAACATCTGACAATCAAACTGACCTCCTTAACCCTGTGGTACATCTTAGGATGGGAGTTCAGAGTCTACTGCTCAAGCCCCCTTCCAATACTTACATTCCATGAAGATCCTCCTTGGCTGTCCCTGATTTCCTCTATCAGTGTGGGAGCAGTCTCAGCCTGATGCAGAGCAGACTCAGTAGCAGGGGAGGAGTGTGGCACACAGGGAGGCAGGACACACAGTCTTGGACTTCACAGCTGCAGAACCATACAGAACTCCAATCACACTCAGGACGTTTCACACATGTATTATGCAGGACATCATGCCAGCCCTAACACATCTGCCTAGTTATAACCAATAAACACGTAGTTGCCATGATACTATAATTTAAGTCTCTACTGTCCACAGGACTACCCCTAGAGCAAGAGATTGAGAAGCAGAAGCCTGCCATGATGCAATTTTCCCAAGAATAAGAAGCAGAAGAAAATTACACCAAACCTGATGTCCTGAGTCCATGTCCTTTTGTCTAACCTCCAGCTGTCACAGTGTCATAAAGAACTACCCTGGCAACAGTCAGGGAGAAGCACGCAGAGGAAAAGCTGACAAAGCTTTCAGTTTTCCAGATTTGGATCTTCAACTACAATTGAAGGAATTACTGATCTTGGTTTGGCTTTATTCCTTAACTCTTTTGACTTTGACTTTGTGGGTTCACATTGTACCCCCATTAGCTGAGGGATCACAAATAGTTATCCTAATCTCCATGATACAGACCAGAACCATCCAAAGTTGAGGCTGTAACACGTGGAGATGTTCCTCTCTTTACAGCATGAAGCACAGGATCTCACCATAGGTCCAAAAGGAATATGTGGGTGATTTGATCCTGGGGCTATGCTACAGCTCAGCCCAACCAACCCTCAGATGACATGCAACTCACAAGTTATTTCCTTATTATCTGAACAAACTCATAAGGATTCTGCAAAGTGGAAAAACAGTAAGCGAAGCATGGATTTCACTTCTTGAAATAAGATATTGTGGGATAGGCCAGCCTAAATGGAAACTCCCCCAGATAGTCAGGGAAACAACCCCTTTCTCTAAATTCCCTCAATTCATAACCACATAGCTTTATTTAGTCATGAAGTTTCTTTCATGAACTTTCCCAAATCTATCCTACAAAACGCTTACGTGCTTCTCTTTAACATACTTGTTGTGGAACTCTGCATCCTGGCTCTTCTTCCAACAGTTCTTTGCTCATCTACTAACCCACAACCATAGCTTTTTTGCAGTTATTTAAAGGTTCAGAAAGGTCCATCATTTCATCATATTCGGACAGCCAACTCTGGCCTGGCCAATTCTCCTACACTGTTCTAAGATCTATGCAATGGTGTTATTTGGTAGCATCAAAGAGTTGGCTGACTCATACACATAGAACAGACACGCTGACAACTCCCTGAAAAATGTCCACCTCAGGCCTCTGCCTACTTTATTTTCTGTGCATTTGTCAACTATCATTCCCAGAGGTGGATCAGTTTTCTAGGGTTCAGTCCTTTTATTTTGGTACCAGATGGTGCAGCAATGGGTGTTAACCTTGGCACGGCAAAAGCCAGACAGTATCCAAGTTCCTATTGGTCACTTTTTTATTTGTTAGAGGATCTAACATTCAGTTTAATGTCTAGAGGGTCTTGGAACATCACGCTATACCCAATCATCTCTGCTATAATTCACCTGGTCTTCCTTTAAGTGTGTCCATCACCCCCTGTCTCCCTTGTGATGTTTGTGAGGTGTTTCCCCCAGCAGCTGCTTCAATCCACTGGCAGACTTTGCTAAAAGTTTTAGCTGCAGTTTTGATGTGTTCAAGGCCACCTGCAATATCTCTTGGACTGGAGTAGATGTGGTCTGGAGGAACAAGACTAGCTCACTGCTTAGGATGTCTAAATTTAAAATTTAACAAATGGGGTAGAAATCTCATTTGTTTGCTCCTCGGTGCTGTAATTGTCTCAGAAAGATGAAATAGACTCCCAGTAAATTAAGTTTAATTATTGGCCACATTTCAGCTTTGGTAGGAACTGGGTTTCTGTTTATTTATGACTGACAAGAAGCCTCTGCTGGCAAATGCTGACCACCTTTTTTTGATGATTTGTCCATGCTATTTTTTAAAATGAGTCTGCAATCCATATGTGCTCTATTCCTGAAGCCCTCATTTAGCCCCAGTCCTTTTTGAAACTTCTACTCCAACCCTATGTATCTTTGCCTTTGCCTTCAGGGAAGCCAATGTACAAAGAGACTCATTTTTTAATAACTTTTTTACTTGGCATTTATTATTTTAAGAATTTTTTAACCTTGGAAAGCAGTATTATCTTGAAGGGACTGGGGGTCAGTCACAAGCCAAATATGGAAACATCTGATATCACATGGTTATAGGAAGATTGAGATGGTGCCATTTCATTTGGAATTCTAACAATTATAATTATTGTTGCCCTTGTGGACTCCTATAAACGATGAATGGGGATAATTATTCCAGTTGAATACATTTTGGTTGGTTGTTGTTCTGCCTCTAACTCTTGCCTCATAAGCTTTTTTATGTTTATGGCAGCTGTTTATCCCAAAATGAACTTATTACATTGATCCATTTGTGCCTCCACTGAAGGATAATAAGCATATAATCCGAGGTATGAGTGGCAACAGGTGTACATTTAGTTTTTTCATTCTATTTTCTATTATATTGCCTAAAAATAAAGCCTGAAACAGGCAAGTAAATGTTGAAGGAGTCCTCTTGCCCAGTAATATATCTTTTAAGTGGTCAACTGTGGTAAAAAAGATGGCTAGACATGGTATTCTTTTCCCCAGGGTAGAACCATCAAGGAAAAAAGGCAACAGCTAATTGCTGCTTGTCAGAGTAACCTGTTGCCTTAATGTCTAAAACTGTATGTTTTGTTTACTTATATCAGTCATTTGCTATATCTACCTATCTGCTACATCTCTTTATTTTGTTGTTTATTTCTTTGTTGAATTTGCTTTTGAAAATCATGTTTGAAGAGATGCATAGAAGGATCATGAAGTTAAAGCAGGGGTCAGCTTTCCTTAGTACAAAAAAAATGCTTAATGACAGATTCTACATGCATTTTTAGAATTATTTTTTAAAACTAAAAGAGGCTCAGAAATTCTGACTGCAAGGGTAATGTTCTCTTTGAAGCACTCAAACACCAACTACAAATCCACAGAAGCCTTTGTTATCTGAGGCTAGTACATTTGTAGTTCATCTTGCAAACTTCCAGCTTCCAATTTCATTTAAAAATTGACTTCTGAACATCTTTTTTTGATGACAAAGTATTGCTAGGTAGATGGAATAGTTTGATAGTACAGACTGCTAAAATTGGTGTACATAGCAGTAAAGATTCATCCTACTGTCTGTTAGTGCAGCATATGGCTGCAGTCTTGAAGGATCCTGGAAGAGCAACCACAAGAAGTCCTAAAATCTGAGAAGGGTCAGTAATAAACAAAGGAGAACCTATCAATATGCAAAACTGATACAAATTTAACTGCCGCATTGCATGCTGAAAAGTTACACGTTTGAAACCAAAAAGGTTTTAAATTTCTTTCTCTTGGGAGGTGCAGCCTGTTCCATGTGACAACCTTGTGACTATCATGCGATTACAACAAGCTTTAGGTTTACAGCTTCTCTTGATCCTTAAGGAATAATTTGTCCTCTTTTATTATTTTGTTGTCATGGGAAACATGTTTCAACAATGAATTTTACCATCTCCATGACTATTCATGTTTGATATGCAGCTGCACTGGAAATGCAAGAGTACATTCAGCCACCTGGAAACAGGCATTTGGTTTCCTTACCTACGCTAGATTGTCAGAATCATCCTCGGTGCAGCTCTCTCCCATGGACAATCTAGAGTATCAGTGGTTCACCTGAGGATTAGATTTAGGCTTAGATCTTGTTTACCACAAATATGCACTGTGAGGAGCGTTCAGATTTCTTCCCAAAAAAGGATCATATAAGGACAATAGACCCAAAGAACATACTGAGGCCATGCAGCCACTGTGTCAGCATCATACAAGCTCCATTACTGTGGAAGAATGGTGCTGCCCCAATCCAACAAAGATCCAGAAAGAGCTACTTAGTCACTCTGCAAAGAGCCAGGGGCCATATTTTGGCTTTGACATGATAATCTCTGCAAGGGGTGGAGGAAAAAGGCTTGCAAAGTCAGCAGAAATGGAAGGGAAGCACTCTATGCAAAATTGTATGAGATACATGAATCGTGGGGATAACATCAGGACATGCGTAACACATACACAGAGCGCGTAGTGATACCTGCAAATGGGCTTTACATGTCTGAGCTAAATAGTAATGAAACAGAAGCCTCAGGCACTGTTGCTAAATAAAGCAGTTCCACACACCCAGTACCACAGGCTCTCAAAAAGTAAACACTTCAACCAGAAGCTGGAGTGCACAGCCTCCCCTGAGATGGCACAGAGTACAGTAGTACCATAGTACTTGCATTAGGACAGTACAGGCTGTATTAGGACAGTACAGACTGTAATAGAGAGCAGAGGTTACAGTTGAAACATACCAGTTTTGTCATATAGGAATCACAATGTAAACAGTTCTCTGAGACCTAAGAAAAAAATGTGGATGTCAACCCTGCATCTGTTACAAAATACAGTTAGAAATTTTTATTAAAATATGGGTAGCTTTAATGACAGTGCTGGTGTCATGGTGAAAAATAACTTTAAACTAACAGCTTACTGCACTGTACAGTCTATGCTCCATGATGATAAAGGTGAATCCTACACTATTTATAAATATGTAAACGTCTGACACCACTGACCCATTTTTTGGGTAATTTGAAACAACTTATTTTCTGTCAGTTAAAGCAAATATATAGCATTTAGTGTTGTGCCCATGAAATAAATAGCATCATCTAGTGCAATGAATGAAAGTATGAACAATTTTGAAGAATGCAAATCACTGTCAGTTATTACAGCTGCACAATAATTTTATAAAACCTTTTTAAATATGAAACTGAATACCACATGATGGTCAGAGAATCTCCCCAAGGCAAGAGGTGTACTGAACTTCTGCCAGGGAACAATAGAAGAATTGAGCAACCAGGGCCCTCTCTTCTGCTCATGGTAGCTGCACACCATCTTTGAGAGTGGAAGAAAAAATTCAGATGTCACAAAATGCTGAGGGGGGAAAGATCCTTTTTGGTGTTTGAACATAAAACTCAGTTGCACCACAATGTGGTTTTTGAAGCACGAAACCAATTCACATCCTCATTGTTAGTATAGAACTGTCGATTTGTAAATCTGTGTATTTTACAGCATGACTCAATTACATAACATTGGTTGGTTTGCCGATTCTTTGAAAAAACAAACAAATAAAAAGAAAATTTATAGCTGCAACATCTGTTACTTTGCCTTTTTACATTTAATTTAACTGATTCCATTTCTAAGGAAAATACACTGTATGGGCAACAATATGTGGATCTTCTCTTCTAATGGCTGAGCTGAGCAGTTTCAGCCACACCCACACAGCATACAAGCACATTCTAGACAACTGTGTACTTCCAGCTTTGTGGCCAGAGTTTAGGGAAGAAACTCCTTTTCTGTTCCACCATGACTGAGCCCCCAATAAACTCATGGTTTGCGCAGGTTTGTGTGGAAGAACTTGAGTGGCTGCACAGAACCCTGACCTCAACCCCACTGAACACCTTTAGGATGAATTGGAATCCCGACTGAAGCCAGGCCTTCTCGCCTGACATCGGTGTCCAACCTCACTGATGCTCTTGCGGCTGAATAGTCACAAATTCCCACAGCCCTGCTCCAAAATCTGGTGGAAAGCCTTCCCAAAAGAGTGGAGGTTGTCATAGCAGCAAAGGGGAAACAACTCCATATTAATCCCCATGGGTTTGGAATGTGAGGTTCAGCAAGCACATGTAGGGGTGATGCTCACGGGTCCAGATACTTTTGCCGTACAGTGTAATTCTTTTGAAGAATTATGTGACGTTTTAAAGAAGATGTAGAAAGATGGAGAGGGTGGGTCTTTATTTATACCTTATGTACCCATGCATGTATTGGTAATTATTACATATTAAGTATCTGAAAAGAAAATATAATCAAATTATTTACTGGAACTTACCAATGAAGCATGAGGCATTGTTTAAACGTAATCATCCATTCTAAAGAATTTAACACATGGAATCCAATTTTTTTGTCATTTCCTTTAGACTGCGTGGCTTGAGGAGATATATATATATATATATATTTCCCCAGGCCATTTGGGCCAAGTTGAATTGCTCAAGGGCGCAAGAGGAGCATTAATCTGAAAACTTGAACCTGCAAGACATTTTGTTAAAACTACAGTTTTGTTGAATGTGGCATGGCAGACAGTCATAATCGGCCAAGGGAGCAACTCGTCCTCAATGGAAATCCTGTGAGGGCTCTCAGAGGTCCTCCCTGCAGAAGATACGTGTGCTGCCTCATTGCTCCATAGTGCATTACGCAGTCCATCAGTTTCTACAGAGAGACTTATAGCCTAAAGTTTATACCTTCAAGTCCCTGAAGGAGCTCTGTTATACCTTTAAGCAATCTATATAATCAACCTGAAGTGTCCTGGTTATCCTCCATTTTGAACAGAGGCACCATTGGAATAATAGTCACATGACCAAACTTAAGATGTCCAGGTCTCTATTCAAATGAATGACCTGTATGTCCAAAAACATTTTAAGAAGGAATTCCTTGCAAATGTTCAGTTTCTGTCACATTTTTTGCTTATGTTTGTGCAAAATTATATTTTTATCATCCAATTTGTTTCTTTTCAGGCTCATATTTATTAATTTTCTAGTACTTAATATTGTGGAGTATGTCTTTAAGGTTGCTGGTTCAAGGATGTGAGAACATGGTCATTTGTCATTGCCTTTAGATTCTGCTAACAGTATTATTTCCTCCTGGAAGTAGAAATCCTTTGGAAGACAGTTCAGAGCCAGCTTTGAAATAGGCTGAATGATGTTATCAGAGTCCTTTCTCTACAGGGGGGTTGTTCTTTTTTGCTTTTTTTTGTTTGCAACTACTGATCTGAAGCAGTAGGTAGAACAGAGGAAAACAGACAAGAAAATAAAGGAAATGAGCAGTGGGAAGTAATGGATTCATGAAGGTGAACCAGATACCTCTTAAATAGTTGATGGAATGCACATTTGTAGCCATTCAACAAATTTATACTGAATGCCAGCGGTCATGAAGGGTCATAGTTTAAAGACTAGGTTTGTTATCTTTTTCAGTCTGTGGCTTAGTTTTGTTTTTATGATTAAATAAATTCAGATGCATTACATTAATCTGTGTGAAACAGAAGCATTTTGTGCTGCATCCATGTGGTCCAGGCATTTTCACCCCCAGCTTTAGATTACAGTCTGTTCTCCTCTCCAGATGCAAACTGGCCAAAATTTGTCCAAACTTTTTCACATGCTGCAAAGGGTGGCTTGGCTCCCTGAGAGGCTGCAGAGACACAAGATGCACAGCAAGTAGTTCAGTCTGACAAAATGAATTTAAAAAAATAATTTCTTTAATAACTAGCAAAAAAAAAAAATAGGCAAAACACTTTTTGGCAAAGATTTATCAGTGCTGTGGTTATGAGTTTAGTCTTCTGCTCGGATTGCAATACAGATTAAATTCAAAGGCTGTGCACTGAAAGCAGTAAATCATCAAAGTTTTGGCGGATTTCTATCTGCTGGTGGTCTCTGGTTAGGGCTGCGTTCCAAGTCATCCTCACAGAGGAGACACACATGGTATGGATGTGACCCAAAGAAGCTTCCTCCTTGCTACATCACTGCATCATGCCATAACCAGCAACCAAGGAGTTGCACTCCAGGGGTGTGGAATGGCTTTCAGGGCTGCTTTGCCTGAGCTCTGCAAAATAACAGTCTGCATCACAAACTTCTATACTCAGTGTGCATTGTGAAAATCTCCTTGCTTCTGGAAGGATGGTTGTGATGGCTTAATGCATTGCATTAAAATTTATTCAACGCTGACAGAAATTTTCAATCTATGCAAAGGTCACAATTACATTAAAGCAGCATTTCTGTTTCTGACGTATTTTATATCTTTTTAATAGGATCCTTGTAAAGTCACTAACTTTTATAAAGAACATTTTTTCCGTTTTTGTACATTATATATGAGTGGTCATGTTTTGATTTTTGTGGAACATTAGTGACAGTTTAAACAGCATTTCAGAAAAATGTTTAAATTATTTGGCTTTCAGAGTCATTCTTGGTGTCTCTGTAGATGGGCTGTTTTCAAACAAAGATGTAAGTGCTGCCATCTAGTGTGATTTTACTGTACATTTTTTTGTTACAAAATTTAAACTGGACTTCTTTTGCTCCTGCAAAGTTTTAAATGTACATGATATGGCCAAAAGTACGTGGACCCCCGAGCATCACAGCCATATGTGCTTGTTGAACCTCCTATTCCAAACCCATGGCCATTCATTTGGATTTGCCTCCCCTTTGCTGCTGTGACAGCCTCTACTCTAAGAAGGCTTTCCACTAGATTTTGGAGAGTGACTGTGGGAATTTGTACCCATTCAGCCATAAGAGAGCATTGGTGCAGGTGGGCAAGAAGGCTTGGCTCTCAGTCCACGTTCTAATTCATCCCAAACGTGTTTGGTGGGGTTGAGGTCAGGGCTCTGCGTAGCCACTCAAGTTCTTCCTCAACAACCTGAACAAACCATGTGTTTATGGGGGTCTCAGTCATGGAGCAGCCAAGGAGTTTCTTTCCCAAACTGTGGTCACAAAGCTGGAAGCACACAGTTGTCTAGAATGTGTTTGTATGCTGCATGGGTGGGGCTAAAACAGCTCAGCTCAGCCACTAGAAATGGGAGTCCACATACTTTTGGCCATACAGTGTATCTACTGTATATAACCAACATCAGATGACATAAAACATACAGAAACGTCCTTTTTAACTTGTTTCACTTAAACAACTTATTAGTCTCTCAGACAGTTTTATGATCAGTCTACAAAAGTCAAAACAATTGTGTACTTCTGATAACCCTTAATTATTTACTGCTTTGATATTTTGGAATGTATTAAAAAATGAAAAGGCAACTCCACTCCACATGTTGAATCCCATCCATTCATCCATGCATCCATCTATCCGTTTATCATTCCATTAGCATTAACTGTTTAATTCTGGTCAGTGGTATAGTGGTCCACAGTCTATCCTGGAACCATAGGGCACTGGGCTGTAACTACTCCAGAGCTCAGTCCCAATCCATCGCAGACATGGATGAATATGTCGATGAGTGTCAAGTGCTAAGCACAAAGGGGCCAGCAGTCTTTTTGGCTCTCTGTCTTGAAAAGAAAGCCTAGAAAGTAAGTCATCTGGTGTTTATTTGGGTCTGAAAAGGAAACAAACCTTTAAAAGCACCTTGATGTTCAATGAAAACAGTTTAAAAACGGGTGCAAACTCAAAATTGACCAAGTAGCCCTACTAATAATTTCCAGCTGGGCTTTCGCAGTACATTTACAACTGTAATTCATTCTTATGAGGCTATAAAAAATAAAGGACCCACAGCTGCAAGCCAGCACAGATCCACTGTGCTGGTCCTCTGCAGGAGAACACGGTTCAGTGGTGCTCTCTGAACACAGGGTTCAACTCCTGCATTTAAATCCAGCTTCCACCAAGTATGTGGCATCTGTTTTCAGAAAAGCCTTATCAGATACACTGGATTTCATGTTACAAGCATTCAACTTAAAACGTTTTTTAAAACACACATGATGTAGGAGAAAATTAATTCAGCTGGCTTCTATAGCAGACCACCACAAATGAGTGGTCAACAGTGAAAGAGTCCAATAGTGATTCCAGGTCTTGTGCCTTGTATTCCTGAGAATCGAGGATCAATGATAAGATGAAGCCACACAAGCAGATGGTCAACAGCTGACGATGAATAGGAGTTTATTGAGACAATTTATTTTTTAACAGTGATTTTGAATTAGTTTTACTTTTAATGCAGTTCAAAATTAATGATTAAAAGTGTTAAGTGTTTTACTGTAGCTGTTTTGGGGATTTTAGAGAAACTATACAACAAATAAATTTATGAATGTGCATATGCATATCGTTTGTGATCTTTACATTTCTGCATAGACAGTAAGGTAGGCTGAAAGTGACTAGATGCTGACAAGTATGCACATTTACATGAGCGGTCGATCGCACCCGGTGTCACCCTCATTTCAAGCTTTTTTCCCTCAGTTGCAAATGCAATACTTAGTGTTTAAGGTCAAACCTTTGAAACGGATTCTCTAGACACTATTCTCCAATAAACTCCAGACTTAGCTTCCGCTGTTTTATTTTTCTGGACCATCTGATGTGCAGGAGGAATGCAACACAACACACTGAACAGGTAGTTTGTGGAGATCACATTTTTTCAGTAATTTTCAAAGTAGATTTAATGTTGCTTCAACTTAAAATGTAATGCAATAAAAGTCCAGTAAAAAACATGGCTGCCCTTTCCACAATGTACCCTGCCACTCACCGTTTTTTGGATAGTTTCCAGAGTACAGTGACTGTGCACTGGAGGAATGAGTAGTGAAAACAGAACATTAAATAAAAGTCTTACAGAATTTTTTCAATTCATCAGCTTTATTCTGAGGATTTTTATAAAATCTGAGCAGACCTTGTGAGTAAATTGATGGACGTCTGTTTTTGTTTAAGCTTTTTTCACTGAGATGTAGCAGCAAAAGGAAAGTTGGATGTACAAACAAACTTAATTACAATCGGACTTCTGGTCCTGACAACTTTCATACACTGAGGTTCCACAGAGTTGGAACTGGTTCAACAACAGTCCTGCCAGGGTATGAAGTTGAACAAAACTTTGTTAATGATTAAGCAGTAGAGAATCTGTTTCAGCTGGGCCTTCAGCTACCGCAGCTTTGTGGGACGTTTAGCTAGAATCACGTCCAATCTACCCATTTGGGATACCAATGAGCAAAAATACTAACCAGATACAGGGGCACAGCAGAGCACAGCTGCCATACAGCCGGCCTGGGTTTTCATTGGGTTCAGCCTCTGTGCTATTTACACGTTTCCCCCATTGTAGGTCTCCTCTGGGTGCTCCAGGTTCCTCCCACAGTCCAAAGACATGTTTTAGGTTAACTGGTAGCTCTAACTTTCCCCTGCCTTTAATTGTTTCTACCAAATCCAGACACAGTAGCTTGTATGTCAGACTTTTGTGACATATTGCAGCTGAGCTGTAGTGCATGCTTGGTTTAACTAAAAGGATCCACTCTCGTCGTCATAATTTATAACGGCCCTCAAAATCCGTGTGTTGCGGTGACAGTTCAAATGTAATATTTTATTTTTTAGATTCTGGCTCAAAGCAAAGGGTGACCAAAAAATGTGCAGCACTGTGCTGGATGTTTGAGTTCTGTTAAAATGCTTTAAAAAAGAATATGTAATGTTATACTTTTAAACACAATATGCAGAAATTATTTGTTCAAAGGATCTAAAAGGTCTTACAAATATTTCCTCAAGGTCCCCCTCCTCTCACAGTACACACCTGGTATTCAGTAACCTTGGAAGCTCACTGTGATCTAATTATACCTATCAAATTACTCTTTTCCCTGCCTGGCTAGCTCAGTCGGTAGAGAATGTGACTTGTAATCTCAGGGGCGTGGGTTTAAACCCCACATTCGTTGTCAATGCAAGTCCAGCCACAAGGGGGTGCACCTCTGTACTGGTCCCAAGCCTGGACAAAATGGAGGGTTGTGTCAGGAAGGGCATCCGGCATAAAAAATTTGCTAAACCAAATATGCGGACAAGTCGATCCGCTGTGGCGACCCCTAACGGGAGCAGCCAAAAGTCGGTTTTAAATTACCCTTTTTCCTCATACTTGGCCTATCTCACCCCCTGGGCTTAAACTACTGTCATATTTAAATTAAGTTTACATTTGTTTATTTTTCCTCTTTTTATTTTTTTTGTAACATTTGAACAGCAGCAATGAAATATGAAGAACTGAAAAGAAGGTGAGAAGCAGCCTGTAGCTTTCAGTGCCTTTGGTGATGTCGCTGGGTGAACTTTGCACACCTCCTGGGCTTGGTTTCCGTCATCTTTACTTGCGGCCAGGTAAGGGGAGTGGTGTGTAAACGGAGGCCAGCTTATGTCAGACGTGCACGGACAAACCCAAACGTGTCCCTACCAGCGTCTCAAACTCACAACATTCATTTGCACAGTGAGACGCTGCTTCCTCTATTTTGGTAAGATATTTATTAAGTATTTTCACGTGTACAGTCGTCGTCGACTGCCAAGAATGCACGCAAACAAGGGTATAGACCCGACGAGAATCTTGGGCAAAGGGCCCGACTATTTTCGGAGACAACTGGACCGCGAACGGGAGGCCAAGGCACAGCAGAGGCCGAGCGCTGTGGAGCGTCTGGCGGCCAGCAAACCTCAGTACGTGAGAAGCCAGCCGCCGGGGCACAAACCCCAGCAAGTTGTGGACAGAAGTCCCCGGGCGAAGGAGCAGACGCATGAGCCCGTGGTCTCCCTCGGTTATCCGTCAGGGAGCAGCGACGGGTCGTCCAAAGGAAGCTCGAACGCCAGGCTGCGCGACGGCGCCTGTCAGAGCGCGCAGCCCCTGCAGGAGCTCTCGCCGGCGGCGCGCAGGAGGAGCGCTTTCAAAAAACAGCGTCCAGATTCGCTTCTAATATACCGCCATAAACAGGAGCACGTCAAGGGGGCGCCTAACGAGGGCAGCCGGGGGAATCCGGTCCGGAGGCTTTTGGTGAGCTCCCTGAAAGAGAGGATGGCGACGGAGAAGCACTGCGCGCCGAAGGACAGCGGTGACACGTGCGTCGCAAACCGAAGCCGGAAAGCAGAACCCGGGCCATCGGGCGCATCCAAAGCCTCGGCCGAGCCCGAGCTCAGGCTCCGCAGGGGGGTGGTCCGCTCACACTCGGATATCAGTTCGCGGTACTCCAGAAACGTCGCCGACTTCGAGACCTTCTTCACGTACTGCGGCCTGGACAGCGACGTGGTCGAAGCGCTGGGCCGGGAGAACTTCTCCGCGCGCTCTGACGAGCTCGAGCTGAGGGTGCGCAGCGCGAGCACGTCCACGTCGGCGGACGGCTTCTCGCGCCGCAGCGGCTGCAGCGACGGGCTGCACGAGGACGAGCTGGGCGAGGGCGCGCGACACAACACGTCGGTCGTGGAGCGGAACGCGCGCGTCATCAAGTGGCTGTACAGCTGCAGGAACGCGGACGAGGCGGGAAAGGCGCTGCGCGAGCTCCACTGAGCGCGACGCCTTCTCTCAGCCCAGCGCTCCCGCTCCCGTTCCAGTGTTCAGCCGTGCGAGAAAGACGTAGCCAAAAGCTGGCGCGCTAAAGCTGGCCTTCTGAAAATTTAACGACGCCCTATGCTGCTTGTACGCTTTCCAGTGTCTCTTGTTCAGGTACTGCGGAGGTATGTAACATACTGGAGGAATGTGCAGACTGTCCTTGATTTACGACAGGATCAGGGACCCGAGTTCAGCTTGTAAAATCGCATCGGACATAAACTGGATCGTGCTCGTGTGTGTCTAGTCCACCATACGGTAAGTTCAGGAATGTGTTGATGTTTCTGGCCCATTTTGCATTATTTTTGCCAACAGTGCAGTGTCTAAGCGTGATCTCTTGCTCTCACCGCTGAGCCTGTTGATGATCGTCAGCGATGCCACTGCTGCAGAGGCCGAAGTGGCCCTATGAGGAATATGGCAGCGGTGGCAGGAAGATCTTCACCGCTTATGGGAAAAACAGATCGTGTGTGAGATGCTGAAGATGGTTGCTGGCTGTGCATGGGCACTGCCATCGTGTCATAGCGCACAGTCTCCTACGGCATTCATCTTACACAATTATTACACAACAGTGTCCTGAACACTGTGCAGGTGCACATGTGCAATCTTTCAATGCATTTTCATAGCAATTTCATGACGTTCTTAATCTACAGTATAAGTTATAAATGCTCAGCTGTGCTGTGTTGTGGTACAGGTCTTGGCAGACGTTCATTACACTATGACATGGTTCATGCTCATATATACATTTTAATTAGCCAAAAAAATGTTCATTAGCCCACCAGAATTCCTGGAAATTGTGAAAAAAAATTCTGAGAATTTTCATTCATTTGTTTTTTGAAAATAATTGTAATTACATTCTCCTTATTTTCACTGACCGTCATAAGTGCAAGTCCATTGTATGTGAAATACGTCATAAGTTAAGGACAGTCTGTAGTACATGTGCTTTGAAGAACAGCTTGGGGCCAAATATGAAAAATTATGACTGAAATAATACACAAGGTATTGCAATGTTACAGAGGGTTAACAACTGGTGGGTCAAAGTTGTTAACAATCAGACTCAATTGAGTTATACGCACATAATGTGGGAATACATTGTTTGTACAAAACATCGCAAACCTCCTTCCCTGTTAGCCCTGTGAAATAATATATGGCATATTGAACCCTTTTCAAAACATATACTTGTACCCTGAAATAACATATACAGAAATATGTGGCCTTGTGTCAAAATAGGAAATAACCCAATGCCTTATCAATACATCTATGTGAGTAACTGATTAAAGATTAATGCAGCTTGTGTTTACTGATCTGAAGTGTTGTACGTAAGGACAGGGAGGAGGATTGAAACAGATTTCACTTGTTTCACAAGGCATGTCAAAACACTCCTTCCCTCATCCACTCCGCCTGCAGTTTCTCCACCACGTTTATCTTCTGACCACCCGCTTCTCTGTCCTTGCTGTACAAAGGTGTAGGTGGTACTTTGACAGCCACTCATTGTTGCCCTGCTGCCCTGCCTCCACACACGGGAGCACAGCAGCAACCAGGAACACCAGCAGTGCCCTTGTTCCTCACCTCTCCCTCACCAGGTCATTTTCCTAAAGATTAACAACCCTTTTTTTTATTTTCTCTTTAGTTGTTTTACATCAACCTCAATAGCAACCTACTGTCCTTTCACATTTATAGACACTTACTTGAAATTGAAATGAGCTGCGCTTTGATTTCATCTGCCCAAGTAGCTGCTACTTCTTCTTGGTACTTTAGGTTGCTGGTCATGCATTTAATTTATTATTCTTTCTATAAAATTGAGTTTTTCTGAACAGTTCATTGTCAAAGAATTTTTTTTAACTGAAAGCAGATTTCACATTTCCTACTGATCTTATTTTTCTAAGAAATTTTCTTTTTTATGTTCTAGAATGCAAGCTAATTAAAGATTAGTCTTATAAAAGATGCTGTACATTGACCAAGCCTTTCTGGGTAATGGTCTGCCCAGTGACTCCCTTGAGAGTGGTTATAGTAATAATAAATTACTATGTCAGTAAAAATGTGACATGCTTTTTTAGACATTGTTTTCATTGCCAACAAAAAATATATATGCATTCTTGTCAAACATACACCCACAGTTTATTGTGTATTTGTGATATTTTTATGGCTAAAATTGCAAAAGCATAAAAATCTGAAATGGTATCTTAGGTAAGTATTCTGTTGTATGTAATTGTTTAAAAATGGAAAATATTAGTTACATCATGCCATTAACTGTTTTTGGCTGGAGAAAAGTATGACACGAGTAGGAAATGTGTCCCTAAGACTGGCATTGGAATCTGAAGGGAAAGTGGAGAGTGTAATAAAAGGTGCTGCCTGTCCAACAACACAGAAGAACATTCCAGATATCAGCACATTTTGCTTGTGGGTGCCATAATAGAGTTCAGCTTTAGGTTCAAATCCCATTAGAATGTGTATTAGAATATCCATTAGTATAAGTCTACAATACTTTATGTACTAATGTCAAAAGGCAATTTTTTCAAGAGATGAACTGCATTCCTGTTTTGAAATATTTTATACAAAGTATTTAAACTGCAGTCCTTTGTATGTCATTTCTGTCAGCAAGTTGGGCTCATTTCTTCCCTTGGTCAAGTCCTGTCCTGCTCTCCTTTGCTTGGCATAGATATGCAAGAGATGTTGAAATGGCAGTAAAATTGCAGCAATTCCTTCACTGAGGCAGAGCTCACAGATAAGCACAATCAAGTTCAATCCAGAAAAAAACATACCTTAGGACATTAAAAGTGTAGTGCCATATTCATTCATTATTAACCACTTTTCATACTGCACGGCTGCAGTGAACTGGAGTACAGGGTGTGTGGAAGGGTGCACACTGTGTGGCACCAGTCCAAATATTTTTTTTGAAATCAAATGCAAATACAGTAAAAACACAATAATGAACAAATCACATTATCAACAAAATAACCTGCATTGTTTAGTAATTATGATGAGTTCACCAAAACTGAACAAGGTGGTAATAACCTGGTGTTCTTAGCCAGTGCAGCAATTGTACATAACATAGGGAATGCTAGGGATGGAGCTGCCAGGCAAGAGGAAGAGAGGAAGGCCTAAGAGGAGATTTATGGATGTGGTGAAGGAGGACAGGCAAGTGGTGGGGGTGACGGAGAGAGATGCAGAGGACAGGAGGAAGTGGAAGCTTTTGATCCGCTGTGGCGACCCCTAACGGGAGCGGCCGAAAGAAGAAGAAGATGGGGAATGTAGAGACAACTCACCTGGCCATAAACTAAACTTCCAAATCTTACAGAGGCTTTAAAATTCTTGTTTATTGAATTCAAACAATCCCATCACAAAAGTCATCTCTCCAAGTGTGAGCAAAGCCAACAAAACAAACAAAAATATCCCTGCACTTTCAGCGCTATTTGAAATAACATAACTAAACAAAAAGCCAAGCAAACAAACATTCAGTGTTCTACCCTGTTTCTCAAACTAAGTAATAATCAAGGGAAGAAATGTACAAAAGAGTTACACACAGTGTACACAACTTATCCTGGTGGCCTGTGTTTTGGGTGCAGGCTGTGAACCACCACAACCTTACTTGAACCAGCAATGAATGATAGAGATACTGACAAATACACTTTTACTCGAATATTTCAGTTCCTGGTTTCCTGATATATAAAAATACCCAGATGGGCACAAATACTTTCCAAATGAAGCCAAATCACTGCAGAGAAATACTGTATTCAAATCTGGTATGACTACAAGTGTGAAGCGGCATGGCTGCACTGTGCTCAGCATCTGTGTTCTCCATCATTGCCTCATGTGGTCCGTGTACAAACACAGTTTCCGCTTTTGTGATTTTGTTCACTTCTGCTCGCTCGGAAAGTCCTCTAGTCTCTCTTCATTACAGTAACAACCCATTAAAAGAGGTAAAATTTATTGTTTTTTGTACAGTATTTCATATTGTTTTCAGAAAAATTTGACTATTAAATGATTGTTATTACTACTTATAAGAAGAAAATAAATGCAGTATATGGTACTAAATAAGGAAAAAGTAACTGCATATAAAAACATAAATCCATATTAATTACCTCCTAAACTGTTTGGTGATTGAGTAATTGGTACTTAAAGTATCTCACAAAAATGAATATTTTAGAGTCTTTGGGGTACTTTGGGAAGATCAACTGATGTTTCCCAAATCACAGTTTTTCTCATAAAAAATGGAAATACCCCCCCCCCCCCATTATTCGAGTTTGCAGTGTTCTAGCTATTTCTACACTCGGATACTGTCGTGTACATTATAAAACTGTTGGTGTTCTCTTTGTCAGGTCAAAACATAACTTATATTTTGGTGTCTTCATTCATTGTAAGTGTATTTTTCGTCCGAGAACCGAATATTTCATTTGCCACTGCTTGCTAAATCCACACCCCTCACCTTGGTAATTTCACGGAACAAATTAGCACCGTTATGTGAGGAACCTGTGTAAGGTTTCCCTAAACCCCACAAGATGTCGCTGTCAAACTTGATGACTGGCATTCTGTAGTTTTCGAACACACATAGATTTCATCCCGTTTTCGAACACACATAGATACACGCCACATACAGACATACACATATAGTATGTTTAGATAATATGGATGAGAAATGTGGGATGATAGTGACAGACACCTTCATTTATGAGAGAAAAGGTATCCTGTCTGAACAATTGTGACATCTGCCGTTTTTGAAATTATAATACTACTGAAAGTTATATTATAAAAATCCGGACACTACTATATATATCCATTTGGGCAAATATGAAAACACATTATGCACAGTATAATCAGATTAAACACAGCTCAACTGATATCACTTCTAAATTGGCGATTCAATAGTATTCCCTAATAGTCTTTTGTTTTTCGATGTTACAAGGCTGTGACAGCACAATGGTTTAGTGTCTTAACCAGTGATGCTTTGTTCAAAAAGAAAGGATGATGCAAATAAACTTAATAGCAACAACAGGCGACGAAATGTATGACGAAACAGTTCCACTTCTGTTCTAAGATAAGCTCGTAGAATATGTAAAGAAAACGAGAGTTCTTTTTCACGTACTATTTCTCAAAAATACATATAATTTAATATAATCTCACACACGCCCGCCCCCATTCCAAAACCAAAACACGTGTACATGTGCGGGGCTCCTGGTCACGTGTGGCCAAATGTCCTCAGCGCAACACTGAGGATAAAAAAAATCCAGTGTGAATGACAGGCCTCATGACCAATCCGCCGTCAGAACGCGGGTAGCAACACGGTAAATATAAACAATCTGTCCAATCAGAGTGCTGCCAGAGGCGGCCCCGTGCAGCAGTCGAAGGAACTGTTTACTTCCGTCAATATCGCCGAATTTCTAACTAAAACAAAGGAACAGTTTCGGTAAGGAAACACACAGGTTCTTCAAACTTTGTACGGGTGTTTTGTACCGAAAAAAGAACAAAAATGTTCGCGTTGTTAATATTTCCATAGTGTTTACAGAGTTGCTAGGATTTTTGCAGTGTTTCCAGCTGTCTGTGAAGGTTTAGCCAGCTAATGGCCGATTGTTTATTCGGGGTTTCACGGTCCGTTTGTGGTGTCACAAAAATAGCCTTCAAAACGATGTTAAATGTTATTTTTAGTCGGTCCGTTAGTTTTCGTTTCTGTTTGAAATCTGCTTAGATTGCCACCTCTAGAAACCTCTCTTTTGTATATGTTTTGTGGGTTTATTACAACACATCTGTTTGTTAGTGAGTTAAAGTGTAACTGACAGTCTTTTTTGTGTTGTTGTTGTTGTTGTGGGTTGCTGTTGCTGTGATTGTTTTAGGCATCCCGGTGTGAAGAATGCCTTTTTTGGGCCAGGACTGGAGGTCTCCGGGATGGAGCTGGATCAAGACCGACGACGGATGGAAGCGCTTTGAGTTTTTTGATCATGATTTGGAGAAGTAAGGTTGCCGTTTAAAACATAACACAAAAAAGTAATCATTTCCTTAAAACATTTGTCCATTAACATAAAACTTACATATAGCTACAAATGAATGCCACTCTGTATGAATAATGGTGTTATAAACTAACCCACACTAATCTGTCTTGTGTACAGTGCATTACAAAATGTGACAAAAATATTAGCAAATTCTCTTCATTGACTGGATCGCTGTATCTGGTATTTAAGTTATGAAATGCATTATTGTTATTGTGAGTGTCTACTTCAGTTTTACATTACATATTGTTCAGGTACAAAGCTGATTTGAATTAATTAATAATAAGATGACATCCTAAACAGGTTGGGGAAGGAATACAGCTTGCTAGTGTAGTTTTTTAATATAGTGTAAAGAAATTCATTTACATGTATGGGTATGGTTGCTTTGTGATTCTCAGTTTTAATCCTTTTTGTGCATGTTCACATTTTGTGAAACTTTAGAAGAGTAAAGTCTGAAGAGATATCTTTACATCTGAAAAGTTAATTGGATCAAAAAAGTTTACATTAAGTAATTGCTGCTTTAAGGTGAGTTGGTGTGATGCCTACAGAGAAGCGAAAGTACATGTATGTTATTCTGAGTCTCCGGCCACCACGTGAATGTCTAAAATGTGACAAAAATAGACCTGTGGTATTTCTGCCTTTCTACTTCTGACACACATCACAAATATGAAATAAAGACTTTGGTTTGAACCAAAGGCTTTGGCTGAGATATAAAATACTGCAGTATTTTATGTCTGTTTGATGGAGCCATTGAAATTCCATCTGGGTTAGGCAAACAGTGATGCAATGAAGGAACCCTCCATTATTCAGGGGACTTGCATACTGGAATGTTAAAGTTTATTAATGAGATGTTGATCAGTATCTTCCAGCCAGACTGAAGGTGGTGTAGCTGTTGTAGGATAGCAAAGTGGCTTGATGTAGCACTGTTGAGAGTGTTGGTGGTGTAAATGTGCTGTGTTACATCTGTTTTTGTTTAGATTCTTTTAGCCAACAGAAAAGCCAGCGCACCAAAGATTAGAGTCACAGTGTGCAGAAGGATGGGGTTGCTTGCCAGGGAGACAGGAAGCCTGTAGGCTCATGGCAAGTGTTGCTTAGCGTGTTTAGGATGTAGCACAAGCATAGCATATCCATCATAGCGCCGGACTGCAGTGTTTAAGGCCACAAGCTAAAGATGTCAGCAGAAATGCTTTTTACTCAGGACGTTGAAAGCGTGGATTAAACAAAAGTAAATTTTGGTATTCTGCAATGGACTGGCATATCATTCAAACACTACCCTCAATAGGATACTGCCCCGTGTGTCTGGCATAGGCTCCAAGCCACTGTGACACAGCCTTAGGATAGTGAGTGACTGAAATGATAGATTTTTGTCTCAAGACTGTTTTTTTTTTTTTTTAAAGTTTGAGTCATGTTTAATATATATAATGAAATAATATAGGTGTTGTTAGGAAGACAGCTAGCTCTGTCTCAGGTCTGCCGTGCTTCTCGTGTGTGACCGCGGACGTTCGGGAGGGAACAGATGCACACACAGGGTTGCAGGTGCTCACACTCAAGTTTAATGCTGGTTGTGGCAAAGCTTATATACAGCAATGTGTGGGGAGCAGGGTGAGGGAGCAAGAGGAGCTTGGCTACACCAGATAAGGGGATACTGGGACCTTCAGTACAAATTCAGATGAGAATAAGGGTAACCTGCTAGATAAACAGTTTCACAGTTACGCATCTCTAGTCGCATACACATTTGGGGCCCACTACTACTTGTCAGTCCTTTCAGGTGTTGGTAATTTTTTTCCGCCTACAAGGTGCACAAGCACTTCTCAGTCCTTGTGTTGATGACCACTGTCTAGCCCTAGTTTGAAATATTTGCTGAGTTCTTCCCACTCGTGAAATTTTTCACATTGTCAATACATTTTCAAGTTAAAAGCACTTAGATGAACAAGGTACATCTTGAATAGTTCAAGTGACCAAATCTAAGAACGATTGAGTACATACACATTGCATTCAGTACTTAGTTTAAATCTGGGATTTTTTTAATCGGAAAGGATGCTCCTTGCCGCAGTGTTAAAGATGTTTTTGAATGTCCTTTTCCTGGGTTTGGAGAGTACAGGTCCCTTCCTGTAGTGGTATCATTAGTTTTTATTGTCAAGTTATTACCCTTGAGGTTCAGTGTTACTGCTTTAAAGTATAGTTAATAATTTTCCAATTCACTGAAATTGTGTGTATAATACATTAGAAACAGTCTGTTCACAATTACGGTATTTGTAAATGGAGTGTATTTGTTGATTACAACTGTGGTAAGTCTCTAAAATTGTCCTAAAACCCTGCTGTTATGCACACATTGGCTGGAAACACAGTGTTGAACTGTTTAATACAGCTGCAGTTTTCATATCCTGAACACTGGAAAATAACCCCACTCCAAAACCATCACTGTTCATGCATGTCATGCTTGAAGTAGATGCTGTGTGTGGTATCGCTGATATTTATTCAATGTTCTGACCTGAGTTTTTACATCTTAGGCTATAAAAACTCTTAAACAGAGCTGCTGTTTGGTTCAAGAAGCAGGCTGTGAGCCATATTAGTATGACCAGACTCTAAGGTTGACATGGGTGATGCAAAGTGAATAACTGGAGGAGGCACTGAAGTGGATAACAATGGCTCCTTTCTCTATCCCAGCTCCCTGGTAACAATGAGCTTGCATCAGCGATCAGCAGGAAGACAGTTTGCCCCAGGCTGACGCGTGCTTGTTGAGCATTAGCTGGCACCAGTGTTGTTGGGAGAAGCTGGGGAAAGAATGAGAGTAGCTGTTATGGTGGGTTAAGTAGATTGACTGTCCTCTGCTCTTGTGTAGTGGAGTCAATCTCCTGTAGGGATTGCATCATCGACACACAACCGCACAAAGCAGCTCTTCTGAACAGGGCACGTACTCGAAACTGGTCCTTTCTCTTTTAGACACACTCACAACACTGATAGTATGTTCTTTTGTAGTAGAATAGCTGAGCATATAGTGCATGTGGTTGTAATGTCTGAGTGGCTGAAGACATGGGTCATTGTCAACAACAAATAATGTACTTCTGGAGGTTTCTGGAACCTTTTCTTTGTTCATGTGTTAGCTGTGTGATGAAAAACAACAGGGCATAGTGTTGGTGTGTTACATGGGTTCTGGTGTTCACAGCTACAAATGGTTTTTAGAATCCAAGCGATCAGTGCAGCCTTTTTCAAAGGGATGGAAAGAAAAACTTATAGGAGGGTTCTACTAAATCGGCTGTAAGGCAAACAACTAATTTAATGGACTAGAAGCTAAAAATAGAATTTTGGCATTTCAGTTCACTCACTTACTGTGAGCAGGGGGTCTTTAAGTGAGGGATGTTATAAACCAGGGTAAACGGCGCCCCCCTCTGTTTTCTGTGCACTCTGCCAGATGTTGAAATGGGGTATAGAATATGAGTTCATTGGTTAAACTATGCCAAACAGTTCTGGAAATAATCCTTTATTTAAGTAAGTGCTGATTTTTAAACTGCCAGTTGTATACATTTAAGTGGTAGTGTGAATTTTTTTTCTATCACTTTAGAAAGCATTTTCTTTATTATACTTTAAAATTATAGTAGGTCAGCAATTTAACACAAAAATTCTACATACTATTAGATTTTGAATGAATGTCATGTTCTGTAACTCTATTCAACTTGATAAACTCCCAGCAGTAGCATGCAGCTCTGCAACCTCAAACTGTCAGTGCTGTGCATTTGGACATGAGTTTAAATCCAACTCTATGTTTTAATTCCATGTTATTTGGGTGTTCACTTGGGTTCAGGTCCAGTTTCCTCCCAGAGTCTAAAGGCATTTTTCAGGTGTTTCAGGTGAATGGGGAACTCTGAGATGTGTGTGCATGTGTGTGTGTAAGTACGTACTACAGGTGACAGGTCTGAATGAATGTCCTAAGAGTTGGCCAGCTGACATGGATCATATTTCTGTGGTTATCCCCCCTCACAGCTATAATGTAACCCGTGCTGATGGAGTAGACTGTTGAAAGGCCTTAATTCAAGGGTTTTTGACACCACAGTAACCATCAGTGAATTGCTTTGATCTGTCTGCCACCAGTAATTTGTCTGCTGACACAATTTGCCTGTTGTTAATGTTACAATAGTAATAATTTACTACTTAGTCTCAGTTGAATGTTCAGTTGTATTATTTCAGTTTGGTGGGTTTAAAAAATGTTCAAAGCTGTTGCAAAATGATTAGTATTTGATATAGAAAGCTAAAGAAATATAGGCTCGGTTACAGGTTTGCTCACAGTTCCTTGAAAGGTGAAAAATTTTTTTTCAGTTTTTTTATGTTGTAGCATGGTATTCACTTGTAAGAATAAAACTGAACTTTAAAAAGTTATTTCTCTCTGTGTGTGTGTGTGTGTGTGTGTGTGTGTGTGTGTATGAATGAGTGAGAGAGAGCTCATTAAGTCCAAGCATCAGGCCTGTCATTGCGGTGCTTTGTTGTTTATCTCAGTGGAGAACAGATCAAAGCAGGTCATTTGCCTTCCTCAAATTCCACTTATTTTATGGCATTTCATAAAGTCATCATGGATTATGGTTACGATAGTTATTTTGTTCTATAGTCCTGTGTCTGGGTAAAAACTACTGCTGCCAAGGCACATGCCTCTACCTCTGGTGCTCGTGTGTTCGAGTAGTAGAGGGGCTGTGTTGTCTCTTGGCTGTTACCAGGGCTTGGTACAAAGGAGAGCACGTACTGATAGACTTCCCAAATGGAGTAACTCGCCCCACCAGATTAAACCTTGGCCTTTAAGAATGTTTGGGTGAGGGCTGCCTTCGCCCATAGTTTATTCTATATGAGTCGGATGAGATCTTATCTTGACGAGAAGAAGCTTTTTCAGAACGTTCTCCCCATAAAGGGTAATACTTTATGCTGTCTGTAATGTCTTTACCTTATGTTTACAGGAACATCTGGACAGTTACTTTTTATAACTGCCTTGTTTTTTTTAAGGCTGCATGATGAAAATAAAGAGAACCTGTTTGTGGGAGATGTTTGCGAAGTGGCATCTAAGAAGAGGAAAAAAGATTTGTTGAACAACAGCACAAAGTCTCAGTGTAAGTGTGCCACTTCATCACATATTTATCAGTATTTCCAAATACTACAGGTAAAATGCCAGCTGCTGTGAAAGGTAAATGCACAAAGTACTGTAAGCCATCCAGAAGCTACATGAAGTAATCATTTTGTGATTTTTTTTTTTTTTTATTATAGATAAATGTCACTGTTACACTTTCATTTATTCCTCTATTTTGGCTGCATTTGCCTTTTTAGTTTTCTATAAAGAGAAGTGGATCTATGTACAGAAAGAAAGTACAAGAGAAGTGAGTATTAAACTGCGCTGAACATCGGTAAAAAATGTTTTGTCGTTTTTATTGTTTTGTTATTTTACTATAGTCAAATACCAATAACAGTACCAAAATCAAAGGGACCATCTCAGTGGTACAGCAATAAAGGGCAGCATGCCCTACAGTGCCACTGAGGGTAAAGAGGTCCAGAGGACAACGGCTGAGTGGCTCAGATCACTGGGGTTCAATGCTGTAGGCCTCAGAGCAAGAGCTACAGTGACTCTCCTACCTATGCTGTTTGGTCTTTTTTTGGTATTTACAAAAATCTGGGTAATTAGCTACAATTAAGTTTGGAGAAAAATATGATGTAACTAAAAGTCAGGAGTTGGCAGGGCAAAACCCTCCTTAGGACATAGTGGGTATTATGTAGGTCCTACCTGGCAGTAGAGAAACACATGGTAACATGGAATATATGTAACTGGAAACTACAGAACAAGGGATACATTCTTGGAATTTTTCAAATTTATTTATAATTCTAACCTCTTATGATAATGTATATATTATTTTATTTATAAAGATTGTTTCCTTTTTCCCTTGAACAGAGGCATGGGTACTGTACATTAGGAGAAGCTTTTAACCGTCTCGACTTTTCCAGTGCAATTCAGGATATCCGGAGATTTAATTATGTTGTGAAAGTGAGTTTACATTAATTTCTACTATGCATTCATATTGACTATTGTAACACTAAAAATAATAACTGTTTTCCTTGTTTTTTCATGTAAATATTTTTTCTTCTTTTTTTCTCTTGCCATCCAGCTGCTACAGCTGATTGCAAAATCTCAGCTAACGTCCCTGAGTGGCGCAGCCCAGAAGAACTACTTCAATGTTCTTGAGAAGATTGTGAGGAAGGGTGAGAGATGAGATCTTGTAGTATGACATAAACCTTTGTTTTTGCCATGACACAACCAGCTTAAAAAGAAAAAAACAGCAGTTTATTTCAGCTCTCAAGATGGTAAATTTGTCCAGTTCTGGACTTGTGTTCAGGTCTCTGCTTGTACCATGCAGGGAAGTGCAGAGCACTAGAACGCTCTTGGGCTGTATGATGTCATCTTCATGAAGACATAAGCATTAGCCTGGCACTTACTCCCTGAACAGTACAGTTTACGTCCTTCTGTTTATGTTGAGATCCATGTATATTTGGTTGCTCACACATGCAATAGCAGATAGTTCATTTTCCTGTTTCTCCAAATGTGAGGGTAGCCCCATTTGTTAGCCAGTAAAGAAATGAAAGGAGCCCAGAGAGATTCTGCTCAAGAGAACTAGCCTTTCAGTAGCAAGTGATGCTTGGTTAGCCAACAAACTCAGTGGTGACCTTGTGATCAATTTTATACCTGTTTCTCTTTCCATTCCGGGCACAGTGCTGGAAGACCAACAGAACCCACGGCTCATCAAAGAGCTCCTTGAGGACCTGAGCTCTACCCTGTGTATCCTGATCCGGGAGGTGGGGAAGTGTGTACTGGTGGGCAACATCAATATCTGGGTCTGTAGGCTTGAGACCATTCTGAACTGGCAGGAGCAGCTCAACAACCTCCAGATACCCAAGGTCCGGAGCTGTACTTCTCACTCTCAATTAAATGGAATGCCATGTTTCAATCAATGTGCAGAGCAATTGTAATAAAATTGTATTATTTACTCATCAGCTAATGCATTTCTAATGCCGTTAGGATTCTATACTAAGCTACTTGCAGTGATTTACCCATTTATTCATCTGGGTAATGTACACTCAGTCTTCATATAACACAGTCCAGTACACTGGAAAAACTTACAGCTGACCATATGCATATATGTGCCCTTTTTCATACTATGGATTCCCTTGTTGATTTAACTTCTCGTTTTCCTTAGCAAATAAACAACGGGGTGACTCTTAGTGACCTCCCACTGCACATGCAGAGCAACATCCTGTACAAGTTCTCAGATGCCTGGGACATCATAAGCCTGGGCCAGACTACGCCAACACTTCACATGCTGAGTGAGGACCGGCAGTTGTGGAAGAAGCTGTGTCAGTTTCACTTTGCCGAGAAACAGGTAAAAGCAACTAGGAGCTCACAGTGGGCTCAAGGTGCAGCCTGCAGTTCTCAAAATGTCCACTGGGGGTAGCATGAATACCGAATCTGTGGCTCTCACAGACACCAGAAAGGCCCTGTAGTTACCAGATTCACTTATTGTCCATTTTTATTAGTAGTAATTTGCACATTTTTTTTTCTAGTAACGATCAGTGGTGATATTCTTACAGAACAGGAGAAACATTCTTGGTTTTTATATTTGGAATTCTAACATCTTTGCAGTGCAGATCAGCTAATTTTTGTTATTATTAAAAGTTCTTTTATTCTTTGCTTCTTTGTTTTGCAGTTCTGTAGACATCTAATTTTGTCAGAAAAGGGGCATGTGGATTGGAAGCTGATGTATTTTACCCTTCAGAAATATTATCCTAAAAAAGAGCAATATGGAGACACATTGCAGTTCTGCAGGCACTGTAGCATTCTTTTCTGGAAGGTAAGTAAGGGGGATTCCTTCCACACAATCCTTACAGAAATTATACATAATGTTAGTATCTGCATGAGAAGTTTTTTTTTTTTTTTTTTTTTTAAACACTTATATATCCTTTAATATTTAACATTTGAATTCAGTGGTGCTTGATCCTGGTCCTCAAATAATATTTTTCTACGTGTCACAGAGCGGAACACCCAGCTAAACATCATCTTGGCGACACAGTGTAATCACTCTGCTCTTTAAAAAAATATGAGTTTTTCATTGATTAACTTATGGAATCGGCATGAATGCTGACTCAGAGTCGATGGTTCCCCTCCTGGCTTTAGGTCCCATTAATTGTCTATGTACTTCAGTTTCCCAGCATTCCCCACTGGAACTGCTCTCCTTCTGTACTGCACTGGCTACCAGCTGAACGTCATCTCTCCTTGCTGTTTATACTATCTTTTGCTTGTTTACTGCACAAAACTCTTTCACTGCCCTGAAAGACCCTACTGTACTTAGAGGAATGACCCTGAATTCCTCAAACACATTAAACTTGGGTGACTTTCAGTAAATGAGGCTCTAAAGAGTAATGGATTACAGGCAGCAATAAAATCACAGCAACAGACCTTTTAAAATTTTTTTCCAATAATTTACATTCTAAATGGATGTCTTCATTATGAATAACCTTTTTGGATGGGACAGTATGTATGAGAGGGTTTGGTATGGTATTCAAGTTCAGATGCTGTACTGTAGTAACGATAAAGATTTCTGAACACATTTTGGAAGTATTCTGTTGGATATTTATGTACCACATACTGTATTTCTAACAGTAACAGCATGCATTCAGTTTTTAAATTTACTTTGAAAATATTTTCTGTTCTGTTCATATCTTATAAACAGAAGACTGCAAACTTCTGTACTGAAAGGTGTTTTAAAAAGTGTTGAAATGATCATAATATTTACTGTAACCCAAGGGCGCTTTTACTGTTCAAGGAAGAATATGCCGTACCTTTATTAACTGCTATGGCAATTACTGCTAAAAATGCAACATTTTTTGGCAAGAAAAATCTTGCTTAATTCAGTGGATTCTTCTTTTAATTTGTTGTGATGAGTTATTTGATGCATAACATGGGTGCCGAGCTAAAACCAGGCACATGTGGGAAGAGCCCATATGTAGAGGGTGCAGTCATTTGTGCCAGCATCCATTTGGTCAATAACTGCGCACCTGCACAGTGACTTGAGCGGCTGCTGTGGGTGTCGATTTGGCCGCAGTTTTTGTTTTGCCCTTAACACGCTGAAGCCGTGACATGCAGAGCTGAGCACTACCAGGACAAACCTCCCTTCCTTGCTAATCTTTGACCTTTTCACCTTTTCCACCCTGCTCTTCCCCTCCTCTGCACCCTCCTTCCTGGTCTCACAAGGACTGCCATCTGGCTATCTTATTCAAGGTACTTGCATCGCCTTAAACTTGTTTTTGTTGTCTTGCTTTTCTCAGATTTGAAAAATATTGCTCTGTATTTTACTTGTTTGTATTTTAGAATGTAGATTTAAAAAAAAAAAAAACGGGATTATGGTTTAAAAAGATTTTCCAGTGAAGTTTTAGCAAAAATACTTTTCTTGCTTTTATTTTTCTTTCTTTTAATAGTTTTTTTATCATGCAGAAGTAAACAGTGTGGCCGCCTTGTCTGTATTTGTGTATACATGTTCACTTAACCTTATGGGGACATATGTTGAAGGACTAGGACAGTAAATCTTGAAAACACTGAGCATTTGGGGGTGAGATTCCCACAAGTTAAAATGCCGTTTTATATCCAAAATCCACTCTCACAGTCCCAAGCGAGAAGCAATCCTTCTTCACTCACACTTACAGACACTAAGGGTGCAAAGCCAGAAGTGCTGAAACAATTTGTTTTTATTCATTTTGATCCTTATTCCAGCTTGTGGTGAGGTTAGGAATCGATGACATTGAAGACCTCACTGTGAGAGTTGAAGAATCGTGTTTGTGTGAACAGACTTCACAATGAGACCTTGAAGGAGTGTTGTGGGGCTGTGCTTGCCGGCCACTGTGCTCTCTGCTGCCCTGTAGCGACTGCCGCAGCAGCTCTGGGACAAGCTGTCTGCCACAGGCTTTCTCACACTTTAGTAAAATATGGCCTTGAGGAGTTTTCTATGAAAGCTACATGTTACACCCACATACTTTTTCTCATGGAATAATGATGAAATCTTGGGAACCCGTGAAGCCTCTTGTGCAGCTCCATAGGCTGTTTTGCACATCACTTCACTGCCTGCAGGTTGTAAATCAGGAATACAAATGTGTGCACAAGAATCTATGAACAGCTACTTTGTAGTGGTAGTGACTCCATGAGCCATGAAAGGAGGCAATAAATTTACCCTGTTTTTGTCCTGTGGGATCTTCGCATATCTGGGTAATTAGACTTAGCTTAATGTTCACTCCTCTATAATGAACAACAGAATCATCTGTGGCATTTTGATGTATTGTGTGATATTGGTTAAAGATTTCTAAGGTGTCAAAAAATTATAAATTCAAAAATGGTTTCAGAAATGTACGGTTGATTTCTTTTATGATTTTATCGTTACATTTTTCCCAAACTAGACTCAAATTGGATTCAAATGTATCCACATGTTTCCAGGGCATTAATGTAAGAATTGCCATAAATATTTGATAAGCAGCAACATTATTGTCTCCCACCTCAGCATGAGACAGTAAGGGCCTTTTTGTTCTGCTGTGCTCACCTTGCGTGGAGGGGCAGCTGGAAGGGATGTGTTCAGCTGTGACCCATGTTCTGTTCTGCAGGATTCAGGACATCCCTGCACAGCCAACGATCCGGACAGCTGCTTCACGCCCGTGTCCCCACAGCACTTCATTGACCTCTTCAAGTTCTAGACTATGGACAGTGAAGCGTGGCTCTACACTGTTCGGTGTGCAATTTATTTTTTTAAGGGCTCAGCAAGGAAGTTTTTGTTTCACACTTTTGAATAACCTTTAAAGGAAATGGGGGTTGTGAACAGATTTGTTCCAGGAATGTTGGAGAACAGGAGCATCGTGGGACGTTCAGAAAGAGGCTGTGCTTCGTCTGAGGAGCAGTGATGTTCAGAAATCTTGGGTGTTTGCCGAAGAAATGAATTTTATTTGCTGGCTCTGATCTGTGTACGTGAGTGGGTTTGACTTTACTTACCTATACTATGGAATGCACCTTACCTGTAGTCTTGTAGGTTTCTGTTTACTTCTGTTTGTGTACTTTTCTGTGCTGCGCAAATATTTGAGGTAATGATATTAAAATTTACACAATGTTTAACTGTTTTTTACAACTTATGTTGCATAGGATAGTGGAAGAGAAGCAGAATTATGTAAACTGCATTATTTATGAAAATGTATTTTCTACCCTTTTCTTTGAATTTTGTAATATTCCTTTATCATTCCAGTAACTGATACAGTATGTAACCATGAAAAGACAATTGGTACTGTTTGCTAGGAACTTGATTTATTGTAATTAAAAAGAAATTGCATCAGCAGTTTGCAGCTTTTTTTGGGGTGTGAGGAACAAATATATATGCTGTATAATTAAATGACACAACAAAACATTCAGGGTTGGGATATTTGAAAGTTAGCATAACAAGAAACCATAAGCCAAACAATAAGCAACAAAGTCCACTATATTGAGAATGCATGAGGTTTATTAAAATTTTTATAAATCTTTCAAAATGTCATTGTTCTGATGCACTTTACATATGTACAGTGCAGTACATAAGCTGAATAAATTATTTCAGAATCAAAATTAATTTTTCACACAAATCCATTAATTATGGTCTTTTAAGGCACTTGGATGCGGAACTTTTTTTTTTAAATTTAGGACCAAATGAATGTATTCATCTTGAATTCATCAAAAGTTATTTTTGAGGAAAACTTTGTCTTTGGCCAAAGTTTTAAATTGTTCTTTTAACAAAAGTTGGTAGCACAAGGATGCAAAATTTATATACCAAAGCAAAAAATTTTTGGTTTTTATGAATTAAATTTTAAAAGCAATATTTTACAGTTCAGTAACTCAAAAATGTTAAATTTCATTCTAAGCCTATAGTGGGCTTTATAAAAAAAAAAAAATTAGAAATAGCAAGATTATGTAAAATATTTATCAAGGGTCACCAGCATAGTGCTTAATTGCATCAGAATTGATCTAATTAAACTTTCAATTACCAAATTTAGCAACCTCTGACCTAAAATCAAATTTTTGGTATAACATTTAAGGTAAAGCATTTCGTTCTGGTCCAAAATCCATATATGATAGATATGTTAAACAAATTCTTAGTCTGTACATTAAGGTATAAATAAGATTAACTGCATCAACATGTCACAATTTGCTATAAACCAGGACTAGTTTGTCTGGTTACAATGCCACTGTCCAGTACATAAAGCAATAAAACAGGTTTCCAAACAGACACAACCATTTCAAATATTTTTTTTTTAACATTGAAACCAGCAGATTCCAATTAATTATTCATCGATGTTGAGGGTCTATACAGGATCTGTATCCTCCCACGTAAGATGGAGGCATACTTCTCATACAGCGATGTCAAATCACAAATAATTTAATTTAGTTTTGAAATTCAATTGATAAAAGTAGAAAGGCCAGTGTCTATCACAGTATTGTTAGTGTAAGGCTTCAATATTTTCACTTCTCTCCACTGTCCTTTCTCATTTACATCCAACCCTAATTTACAACCCAGCCCTTCAGATTACTCTAGGTAATACCCTGTGTCTTCAGTTTACCCAGCTTGTATTTTTGCACCATTTGTCATTATCATGTTTAAGACACCGTATTAAACAACTGAAACACAGTCCAATACAGCAGCACATTGACAGGCAGGTGTTGCAAGTCTCAGCTTTATTTAAGCCCCTCCCAGTTCTCATTAAGACTACCCCGACTCCGCCTCCTTATGCCAGCCAGCTTGCCCTTTGCTTTGGTGGTCCATCGAACCCCAGAGGACGGTGGATCTGACAGGCTGGTGTATGTGGATGAGTCCTCCTCAAGGCCAGTCCAGGAGGGGTGTTCATCAGGTGAAAGGAAGGAGTCTCTGACCACATGCTCCTCCACCACTTCAGTCATCTTACCAATGTTGGGCGGCTCCCAGCCCTCCATCTTGTCTGTTCGCTTGGTGGGAGTGATCTGCTTCATGGTCATGGTGACACTGTCCCAGAAGCCCTTCTCCAAGTAGGTTTTGCCTTTCTCTTCCTCTTTACTCTTCCTGCTGGATGTTCTGAAACAAGTTTGCTCAGTATTTACATGGAAACATTTCCAGTGTTGACCAGCCACAAAATATTAGTCATACAGACCAAGTTCCAAATGCCTTTTTCTGCACTCTACTACAGAACCTGAAATGTACTGAAGGATATTCATCTTCCACAAAGGTCCCTACTGTAGTACCTGTGAGCAAGGTGCTCAACTGAGATAGATACATACATATATACATATACACATACACACACACACACCTGTGTAAATGGATGAAGCTGCTTGTATTTTGACCAACAAAAGGAATTAAGTCAATGAGCAAGACCATCTTGGATTTCAACCTACTGGCTTGGAACCCACTCATCCCCACTAGTGAAACCTGAAAAAAGTTCTTCTCTCCCATGAAGTTAAAGCAGCCCAGCCTCCTCAGGCACGCCATATTAAAGGGTGTGTATATAAACTTGGTTAAATGCAGCCTGTTTAACCAGTTTAACAAGGTCACATGTGACACTCGTATTCCAGAGCAGGGAATGCAAATAAGGGGAGCGTCACATAAACATGATGTATTTGTCTCATTGCTGGAAACATAGCAATTTGTAGTGAATAACCACAAAACACCTTCTGGAAAACCTACATTGAGCTTCAAAAATGTCTCAATTAAGGATGACAGTCCAGTTTTCTCCTTGAGAGCTGAATGCCTCTGAGCATGTGATGTAGGTGACTGTACCACAGTTTCCTGAGTGACTCGCTCTGGTATTAAAGGACCACTTGTCTCCTCACGCGGCACAAAGTCCTACAATGTACTTGGCAAGGGGAGCTAAACTGGCTGTGGTGTGTATCATTATGAAAGGCTGCACGCCATCTTCTACGTGTCTACTTCATGGGAGAACCGTGAGGGCCGCACCGGCTCAGTAGAAATCAAACATAACAAATAGAGCCCTGCTGATACTGACAGAGAAATTCTCCCTAGCAAAACCCACACTATTGCTTAATCAACATGACTGCAACCTGTGCAATATAATAAAATAATTCCATATCGGGGTGGCATTGTGGTGCACCGACTAGTGCTGTTTGGGTATGGATTTCTCTCAGTCCAAGTGTGTGGGGGGACTCTCAATATGGACAATTCCAAGACAGGAAAGGCTCTGAACCACTGAGACCCTCACCAGGATTGAGCAGTTAAGGTTAATGAACAGATGTAATTTCATATGAAAGAAGTTACCCTCTGTTCTGTGAGCCAAGACCAGTCAGCAGAAAGTGCTGATCATCTTGAGCAAAGAGTTGAGGAAACAGTTTCTTGTCCTTTTTTTCTTTCTTGGACTTGACTTTAACCTTGACTTCCTGAAAAGAACATACAAAAAGGGGAAATGAAGCTAGAAAAAAAATTAAATATTCTCCACATAAGGGGGGACACACCATTTAGTGCTACACATCTAAACAGAAGGCTAGCAGAGAGCTTAATGGGTTCTATAGCTGATGACAGTAATGCAAGCAAATGGTGTGTTTAAAAAGCAAAGATGAGCAGACAGAAGAGCAGGGCAGCAGGAAGAAGGTAAGAGCAGAGGAAGTGCTGTGGTAACTGTATCTCTGGGGAGATCTGGAAAACCAGTTTGTTGAGCTCAGCACTGGAGATATGGATATTGAAATGGTCTTCTTTAGAGACCCGTTTAGAGACCTAGATTTCATCTACATGGGAAACATCTAACACATTACAAAGACATTTGTTAAAAAGAATTGCATCCGTATTTTCTTTAATAAATATTCAATCTCTTTATAAGTTAAAGAATATTGCATGACCTAACTGTTTCTCTGAATTATTAGACTTTCAAAAACACAGTAACTGAAACCCAGGACCACCCCCTCCCACTAAAAACTAGCATCATCAATAACAATGAACAGTGAGAACAAGACTAATAAACAATATAATAAAAATATATTTTAAATGGTTGTTTCAGCAAAACTATGCTCTTATACAGGTGCCTGCAATACAATACAATGCTCTACTGTACACCTCAGATGCACCACTCCTTATCTGTGGCAAAGCCTCACTTTGACACCTTCACCCTGAAGAAAAAGCACATTTATCCCACAAACACAATTACATCAAAATTAATCATTTTTCCACAGTAAAAATATACATTGTTTTACAAATAACATTTTGTTGTAAATGTTTATTATATGTTAATACTAACTGAGAAAAATATTTAGTGCCAGCCTAAGAACTTTGTGACACTTGGTGCACTTTAATATTTTTACATATTTTATAAACAGCCTCACTATGTCACCTAGCTATAAAATGCACTTGTCAATATTAGCATCACAGCAGATCACTCCATTAATCGAGGAATCAAAATCCAGTATTGAAGTAGATATTTTTGTGCCAATTACATCTTTTGCAAAGTATACTATGACAGGTTTTTTTTTTCAGTCCACGTCAAAGGACTGAGGTGGTGGTTTACCACAGTATTCCAAATGTGGATAATCAGTGAAATTTACCTTTCTTATGCACTATTATAGTATCATGTTAATGAATAGCTGCTGAAATATGCAATTTAATGCAATTGGGCTGTCATTTCTGTAACCGATCCTAAAATAACAGTTATGCTTGGTGTGTCTGGAATGTTCTCCGATTCAGTAGCGTGCACCTTAGTCACGTGGGGCAGCGCTTCAGATCTGTTCCTGGCAGCAAATCTAACATCACAAGCAAACTGAGGCACGTTCTGGACACCTCCCACCTATTTAAGCTTTGCCGACACTTAGGAATTCACACTAGATTCACTACGGTTTACTTTACAGCTGAAAAGGTTCCCTGCACTCTAATGTTAACTGACATTCTGTTTACTGGAATATTTTATGCATTACAGGACAGGTCCACCTCAGTTAAAATTCTTATAAAATTTATTAACCTGATTATATTTCCTTTTATACAGTTCTCTTAATCACCGCCCCCATGATGTACCAAAATGGTCACTGCAGGGCTAAAACACAAAGCACTTCTCTGTTTTTGAATGCTGTTAGACACCCATATGCAGGCCACTCTGTTCTTCAATGTTGAAAATCTGTGCACTCATTGCACAGCCCAACAAAATCTGACAGCCACTACAATCCTTCTCTATGAACTTTATGACCACATCAGGAGTTGTACTTGCTTCGCATCAAACAAATGTCAATGTATTTTTAAGAAAAAAAGAAAAAACCTGATTCATTGGTTATTAAAATAATTGCAATTCTCAGTCACCCAGTAAAAGTGAGAGGGAAGACATTCCATAATCCTTTTATGTACAACATGCACCTTAGTCATAGCCCTCACTGAAGGTGTACACTGCATAGCAAGGAGGTAAAGAATCTTTGATCAGAACCATAAAGAGTGAGAAAATACCAAAGCATTTAAAAGCTGTACAATAACAAGTGTGCCCACACTTAATACCTTTCTAATGCAATCAACAGGTCTGAGTTTGAATCCCACTTTATAATGCAGTTCCCCCTCATACTTTGAATTGGTTCCATAAAAATGATTCTGTAAATGGGTAAATAATTGTCTGTAGCTTAGGGTACAAAGCAAACATCATAAGAAGCGTTGGAGAAAAGCACCAACTAAATGAATAAATGATAAAAAAATTTTTAAAAAGCAAGCAAGGTGAAATTAGGGTGCTAATAATGTTGCTTCATTCACCAATTCTTTGTCCTGGAAAATATGCATTACAGTCCAGTGAATTAGGCTACTGGGGCTTTCCAAAGATATCCTACCATCTCCCAACAAACATGCTGTATATCTGTACAGATGATTAACATATTATGTGAATAGGAAACAAAATTTTTTGATTAATGAGAAACCACTTTTTGCTCTACTTGAGAACAATTCCCCCTGCTTTGTCAACAAATACCATATTGTAGACATGGTACGAAGAGTTATCCTGCTAAAGCATAAGATTAAATGCGATAAAAGATATTGTCTTAGTTAAGGCTAAAATTTCATGGGTCTTGTTTGTTTGGAAATGAGAAATAATCATCTGCCATTAGGTAATGTCTAAGAACATAAGATAATAGCTTTGTAATTAATAACCTATAACAATATTAAGTATCCAGATTTCACTGCTGTCACTATCTGATATGTTCAGAGTCCTTCGCTGTGTGAAAAACCTAGTTCTTATTCACTTGTAATATTTGTGATTTGTACAAAAAGTGAAAAACTGCCACCAAATAGGACTGCCACACTAAAACATTTTGCTATTCTGTTTGTTTGAACCATAATTCCATTCACAGATTAGTTTTTCCTAATTTTCTGCAGTATGATTTCACACCATGATGGTCTCCAAGCCATGAATGGACTTTGACCCAGCAGCCTGGAACCGGAGGGCCCTTCAGTTGGAGAGGAATGCAGCACCATGTGTGGGAGGACTGGGGCATCAGTGCAGGGTCACTCTCCAATCCCCCCCACACACCATAGCACCAGCCATTCCTCTGCGAATGACCTTCAGCTCTCGGACCCACAGCAGGAGCACAGCACACTCAGCTCAAATTTGTGCCAATAAGCAGTTCTTTCCCCCCAGGTCTGTGCATTCCCTCACGTTTGCTGACTTGAACAACCAAGACTTCTTACTGGAAGGAATTTCTTTAGCCTACATGCAAGTGTTAGCAAACCTGATATAATTAACCAGTCAACAGAAATAAAAATTCATAGATGAGAACAGTAAAAAGATGTTTCACTTTCAAACATCTCAGTGTTTGATTTTTTTTTTTTTTTTAAACACATACTACAAGGATCATGTCAAGCAGGGGTATGCAGCATTGTGGAATGTTGGCCAGTAATGCGAGTTGAGAAGCTCTAATAGTTACAGTCCACATTGTATTTTATTTAGGTAAGGTATTTGTTCAAGAGTGTGCAAATTCTCATAGAATTTATTGCACTTATGGGACGTGAAGTACACAGTATACACTGCCCAGTCAAAAAAAAAAAAAAAAAAAAAAAAAAAAAAAAGTCACCACCTCGATTTAACTTAGTGTTATGATCTGGGGTTGCTCCAGTTGCTCAGGACTACGTTCAGTAACGTTATGTGCCCAAAAAATGAAGACTGCTACGATGCGGGGTTTTTTGTTTTGTTTTTTTTTTTTTTTTTTTATTATTAAATCTGAGCCATTCCCTTATTCACAAAATTTGTCAATATCAACGCTTAGCTATGCTAGCTGTAATTACCGCCTGCATAAATTTAAAAATTTCAGACTCATTTAGTAAAATGGTGCACAACTTGCAAAGGATGTGTGTGACTGTGTCTAGCTACCATATCCCAGTTTTCTGAATACTTAATTCCCATTACAATATTAGGCCTTTAAAGGGTCCATGTTCGGTTCTGTGGTCATTCCCTCCCCCCCGCTGAGGGGGTCACACGTGGCTGAACAGCTCAGCTAAATAAGCAGGCGACAAAGTAAAAACAAACAGTGTGTTAACACCATAGTACCAAGTGTGAAACAATGCAAGCTGTACGGTCTTTAACAATGATGCCCTTGGATATCTGTCCTCAGTAGTCCATTGGTATTTCAATGGGGTTTTAAAAATAATTGTAACCTTTAGCCATATGGAAAATTATAACCAAAACAGTATGGTTACCTCCAGTTTTACTTTAAAGGTTAATGGGGACAAGAGTACATCTTGGATTCTTACAATATTCAAATCAGTTCAATATTTCCATTTGATCCCATAGTTACTGTCCCTCAACAGTCATGGATTTATCAGCTCTCCAAATAAACAGGCGCTGAATGTTTGCAATCTGTAAATTCACACCAAACAGCAGGTGACTCATCCCAGTTGTGTCACCATAACAGAACAGGGTGTCCCTGTTATGTCATTCTTCAGTATTGGATAACATACTGTACACAGTTTACTGTTGCTCCTACTTAGAATTTGAAGGTGATGAAACCATGATCATGAACCTGACCACACAACTATCTCTATTACCAGCTTCCTTGTTGCCAGCATTGATGTTTCCATACAACACTACAAAAGAATAATTACAAATAATCTTGAATCAGGCTTACACAATGGTTTATTTCTTGTCATGATTTTGTAAGGTTTTTTTGCCAACTACAAGGGGTGACAAACCATGGGCTACTAAGATGTGGGTTGTGGGGGAAGGGGAGCAAGGGGCTGGGGCAGCTTAACCCTGCTGCTTCTCTCCAAGAATAGTGTTTCACAGCCACAGTAAAAGTGATAAAACTGTCTCCTGTAGAGCAGAGTTTGTCCAGGATTTTAAATTACAGCCTAAAAACATTTGTCTTTCCTCGTGGACCACATGGACTGTGAAGACTAGCCTTAACACCACAGCAGTGACTGATGGAAACTTTACTGCACCAGAGACTGTGGACTAGCCACTAAAATAAATGGCTACAAGTGAAGGAGGATGGAGAAACATTGAGATTTGATTTTCAAAATTAAAATTGCAAGAGTCAATGTGCTCTTAAGAAATGAAATCTAATAGTAAAGCTTTAAAGAAAGATGAAAGCCAAACCATTCCAATGAAGAAGTCCAAATAACAGTGATACTGTCAAGAATTTATTGCTCATTAACATCTGAACATGTTGTCTAAACCAATTTGTAAACTAACTTTATAAAAGGGTTTATTTTTGAACCACTCTGTATATGGAAAAAATTTTACACTCATTAAAATAAGGTCTATTTATGTTTTACATATATTACTTTCAGTTCTTTTAACAATTTTTTTTTTTTTTTTTTTTTAAATCATGTCTCCCTTGCAAATAACCCACGTAAGATCTGAAAGCAGGTGGTCAGCCACCAATAAAGCAGCTTGGTGGTTTGTCTACAGAAAACACTTCTGCATCTGTAAGCCAAAAGCTGTGGCTTGAAGCATGGAAGAAGGGGGAAAACATTTACCTCAGAAGCAGGACTGGCAACATCCTCCTCCTGATCAGGTTCCTTCGCCTGGAAGCACAAGGCAAAGAGGTGTTGGTGAGGAACTGCCTTGGACACACAGCGGCCTTCCTGTGGATGCCATAAAGTATTTCTGGAACAGTAACGTAAACAGCAGGCCTTTCAAATGCTGAGGGAGGTCGGATGATCTGTGGTCACTTTGTTCTCCAAATGCATACACAATACAGGGGAAAATTATTCCGACAACTTCTTACACTTATCCAAATTCAGTCTTTTAAGCTTATCCAAATTCAGCTTTAAGCCCATTCTGCATTCCTTTGGTAATAAATATGATCAGAAAAAGAAAAGAAATGTCCTTTGTGGTACTTCAGCTTCTCCTTCCTTTATGAGCTGAGGTTCAATAACATACAGTAAGTAGCTAAAATATTGCTTAAACTTATGTATAACTGACATTTATGCTTGGTAACTTTTCTGTAGGTACTGCGCTGTAACAAACAGTCAAACACACAGGCACCAAAACGGTGCATCGGAGCAGCTAGACATGCCTGAGGACGCTTGTTTTAATGAACAACATGGTTATCTTACACATTCAGACATGTCTGCATGCTGGCTGTTGAAGTGCTGCCACAGTAGATCAAAGATCAGCAGGAAGGCAAGACAATCTCCGCTGTTAGCTAAACAAAGCAAGGGAAAATATCACATTCCACCACTTTTTCTGGATTATAAATTTGTCAGATTGTACTGCCAATCAGGGAAAAAAGAAAAAAGAAAAAAAAAACTAATGGACAAATAAAAAAAAAGTTTGTTTTATTTTCAGGAACTGGATGTATAATGTTGGTAAATATTACTTATTCAAACTGAGGATGGTTAAGCTTTTAATTTAAGGAATGGGTCAAAAACATACAAAAGAGTGGTTTGTAGTGCTGCCTGTAATCACCATGTGTCCACTCCTCTGAAAGTGAAATTTGCTCATTCTTTCATTATCTTAACTTTATGATATGTCTGACTTAAGTAAAGCTTTGCAAAGTTTTTTAAAAAAACTTAAATGATACTGTATGTTCATCTGTCAGAACAAAGCTGTGCTCAGCAGCCTTGTGCCCCAGTGTGCACACAAAGAACATTTTTGAGAAAGGCAAAGGGAGCACCTGCTTTTTGTTCTGTTTTGCTGGAGACAAGGACGGCACCGTCTGGAAAATGGACAGTTTCCAAAACACACCCCCCCCACCCACACACACACACACATCTACAGTTCAATCATACAAACAAGCCAGGCTATTTTGTCTGTTTCCCTATCATACATTCCCTGTCTACAACTGTTATTTCAGCTAACCTTTTTTTGGCCTCTTCATACAGATAAACCTGCTTTTCTGTAAATCTCCTCTGGTGCAAATTCTTTTTTCAAAGTCACGGGGACAGAAGGCCATGATGACCACCTCAGCCACCATTAACAAAGAAAATTTTTTCTCATACATGACATGCAAACCCACAATGCTTGATAATAATAATAATATTAATATTGTGGCAATAAGTAAACAAAGCAAATCTGGACAATCCAGTGCACTAGTCTTGGTCTTGGCAAAGGCAGAATCTATGGACAGATTCTGTGGACATAGTTTATGGAGTCTGTAGGCAGAGTTTAGAAACCCTACAAGCCATCTATAGATTCTACAGACTGCAAAGTCTACCGAGTTCACATCATGTCCAGTCTCACCTCCACTGGAAATCAGGAACACATACAGACTCTATAGGAGCTGTGTTCTACAGCATTAATTCCTTGCTTCCCAGCCCCAAACACTCAGGAATTTAGTTTTTAAGAACAATATTTAACAACTACAACTGACAAGCACAATAGTACAACTGCAGTACAGTACTGTAATGAATAAATGTCCTGGAATTAGTGACACTCAACCAGGGATTGAAACAGTGAGGGTTTCATAAGCAAAGGGCATCTTTTTTTTTGGGGGGGGGGGGGAAGGTAAAAATCCAGTCATCCTTTTGTATAGAATAAGTTAATGCACAGCAGAGAACATTGAAGTAGAATCACACTGCAGGCTTAGTGAGTCGAGAAGCGTTCCTTGTACTGACCTCTAATAAACCCATTAAGCATGTAAACGGTTTGATGCGAATACAATTGAATAGAAGGAATTCAACTTAAAAGCGTTATCTTTCTTGGTTTAGAAGCGCTCATCTCTCCGGAAAGGAGCAGACGCGAATTTCCTCGCCAACAGCCTCCCGATTGTCTATTAGAGCTTCTCCTTTTTCCGTTGCATTCTTCATATATTTGACTTGTTTGCAATTCATTATATTTTGCTCATCTGCTACTTTATATCGGCGTAACGTCGACGAATCTCAAGTTTACGAACGTTTACGATTCGCCACAAAAAAGAAAAAAGAAAAAAATTGCACGGAATTAAGTGTTGTTTGTGTCGTCTCAGTCGTACCCGGTGCGCGCGTCCGGGATGCCGCTGCTGCTCCTCGTCCTCCTCCCCCTCCGACGCGGACTCCACCAGCACTTTGCTTTTGCTCCGTTTAAACATCTCCTCCCGTGTTTCACCGCGTTTCACCGCGTTTTACACCGTTTTACACCCCCTGTTCGATGCCGTTTTACCCGCCGCTCCAGCACACACCGCGAGGCGGAGCGCATGTGCGCCGCGAGTTTCCGCCGCAGCGCCTTTAATGCCCTCGCGAGTGCCGCGCGCCCTCAGCTCACCGGCCGCCGAGCCGCCGCCAGCAGCAGCAGCAGCACGTGGACCGCGGGCAGCGCCTCACTATTGGTTCTACTATTGGACCTCAGGTTTTTTAACCTGGAGGTGGACCTTAGAGCCACCCCATCCGGTTGCCCTCCCCCGTTCCTCTTCCACTCCGGCCTTACGTTTGTTGCTCATTCAGTCCAGTTATTTAGTTGCCATGGAAAGTAATGGAATGCATTTTCGCAGCAAAAATCTGACCTTACATTTTTACAGTAAGTAATACTGTGCGCAAAAAATAAGTTATATCCTCAGTTCTAAGTGGAAAAAAAGAGTCAACAAATTCCGCGTGCGGCTGAGAGTCTTGTCAGTTCTGATCTAAGCGTGTTTTCCCCTAAAACGCCACATTAAACACCAGAGCAGGAGCAGCATTTTTAAATAAAACGCTTTTGTAAGCAGATCTGTTCTTTACTGTTGCCTTAATGTAAAACAACGTGAAATCGTGGTGCCCATTTAGACAGCAAGGAGTTTCACCTCACTTTGCTCAAGGGGCCTGGCTGCAGGAACAGGATTTGAAGCAGGAACCTTTGGCCACCTGCTGCCCCATTGTTCCCTTTACACACTTTAACTCTCCATTATGTCGTACTGTGTTTAAACCTCATAGCTGAGAGCACTCCGTGCTATTATTTGTCTAAAAATAATGTGCATGTCCTTGTATAAACTAACAGCAGTGAGGAGCTTAACCAAAATGCCAGAAGCTGAATTTTCAGCCACTGCAGTAAACAGTGAAGATGTGACTGTCACCGCGACATAAAACTGTGCATTATTTACCTCAACAAAATAAAACCAGAAGGCCCATCTGTGCTGCAATGTATGGTTACACATTCCCTTACTTTTACGGGTCGTATAGCAAAATAACACGGCTATTTTAAAAACTTTAGGAGTACTTCATTTCCATTTTCACTCGCGGAAAATCCAAACAAAAGACGCATTCTTCTCAAATGTCTTAGATCAGCTGTGGTAACCTCGTAAGCACTTTGCAATCTTTCTTAATTCTTTCAGACTTTCTCTCAGGGTTTGTGACTCACTTGTGCTGTAACTGCTTTTGTTCAGTTATTTCAAAGTATAAGATATCCTTATTTTAAAATACTCCTTGGTGAACTTTAATTCATCCTGGGGAACCGAGCGCACAAAATTATTCGGCCCCAAGGAATGCTCATTCAGAATGCCAACACGCAGTAGTGTGAGGGTTATTCCTGTGGTTAGATGTATCTGAACGTAAAATGTGTCCCGTCATCTCGATCAGTGTCACTACACTCAGGGTGCTGAGTCATGCTCTGCGTCTCCCAGTTCCCAGAATCCTCTGCTGAAGGTGGCTCCTGCGCCGATGTCATTGTTCTGCGGAAGCTTTGCCAGCTCCTTGCTGCTTTTTCTCGTGCCTCCATACTGGGCATCCAGCCCATCACCAGCCTCAGGCACTGGGCAAGAGCGAGGGAGACAGAGCTGATGGGTACCATATACAGTAAGTGCTGCATTTATTGCTCTGATTGGAGGCTACAGATATTTGTTTTTCATTCAGCAGCTTCTTGGCTGTGGGTTAGGACATGAGTCTGAAGTTGGTTCAGTCTGAGTTTGCACGTTCTCCCCACGTTGTGCACATTTCAACACATGGTACACAACCATGTGCTTGACAAATAAACTCTTTTGACTCTTTTGACTCTTTGACGTTCATGTGGATTTCCTCCAACAGTCCAAAGACGTGTTTCAGATGAAAGGGTGACTCCAAACTCCCTATACTGTGTGTACGTATGAGTAAACAACTGTGAGTGATTATCCTGAAGTGGGCTGGCATCCCATCCAGGGTTAACCCTGCGTCATACCCGCTGCTTCCAGGATAGGCTTTTGCCTTCCACAACCCTACACTGAAGAATCGATTCTTGAAAATGAAAAAATGAAAATGTGAGATTTCTACTTCATGACTGAAATTAGATGTTGCAAGCCAAACCTAAAAAGCCAGTAAACATCTATGGTCCATCCACAGCATGCTGCCACCACCTCATCTCCACCTCTGTTCCTCGTGTACGATGTCCTAATGGAGGGATCAACACCCACGTCCAGATGGCCCCCGGCAGGATCAAGGCCAAAGAATGTAACCAAGTACAGACTAAGCAGTCCTACTTGGCAGCATCCTTCACTGAGCTCATATACTTCCACCTCCTGAATTAAAACTGGGTGTGAAACTGAAGACAAAGTTCATAAGTGCGGTATATGGCCAAAAGTATGTGGTCATCCCTTCTAATCACTGAGCTGAGCTATTTCAGCCCCACCCGTGCAGCATGCAAACACATTCTAGACAACTGTGCTTCCAGCTTTGTGACCACAGTTGGATGAAGCTCTTTTCTTGTTCCAGCATGACTGCCCCCCCCACCCCATGCACAAAATAAGCTCCGTAAACACATTGATTTGCCCAGGTTGGTGTGGAAGAACTTGAGTGGCTGCATAGAGCCCTGCTCTCAACCCCACCAAACACCTTTGGGATGAACTAGAACGCCGACTGCGAGCCAGACCTTCTTGCCCCACTTCACTGATGCTCTTGTGGCCGAATGGACACAAATTCCCACAGTCGCACTCCAAAATCTAGTGGAAAACCTTCCCCAAAGAGTGGAGGCTCTTCTATCAGCAAAGGGGGAACAGCTCCATATGAATGCCCATGGCTCTGGAATGAGATGTTCAACACGCACATATGGGTGTGATACTCAGGTATCCACACACTTGTGGCCATACAGTGTACATGTTTTAAATGCCAACTGTTTCATGTTTAGTCTTGACCTTAAAATTCGCCTGAACTTGCTGTTTGTGTTTGTCATTTTGGTGCATGTTTATGTATATATAGGAGCAATCTCACTGCCCTCACAGTATGTCAAAAGCAGTTACTGTAACTGCTTTTTGTTGTTTTACAGTTGCAAAAAAAAAAGACCTGAAGCTGAAGCTGTTTTTAAAAATGCAAAATTGTAAAAGTATTGCATGAAAGTGTGTTATACGAAAACCTTCTTCCAGCGTTAATTTTATTTCTAACAATGGCCCCATTTGTGGCTGTTGTGAAACAAGGCTGTTTGCAGGTCCGCAAAGCCAGCTGGAAGAAGCAGAAGAATGTGGAATGAAAGCTTACGGAACCATGAACGCTGAAATATTTTTGATTACCTTTGTGTAATTGCTGCTCATAGAGCCGAGGTCTCTATTGCCTCTCAAAATACACTGAGTGCATAAAACAAACACTGCCTGGTTGTGAAAACAAAGTAAACCCTGTTGCCCAGATTGTTTTTATTTTCCTTTCTCACAGTAAAATGTACAGCATCAGAATTTTGCTAAATCTACAGCCGCAGTAACTGAAAAACTAGATGTTTCTCATGAATAGAAGGCATTAGGCAAGACTTAAGTAAAGAATTAAAACAACAACAAAATGACAGTTCGCTGTGCTGTATACTTGGCATCTGTGTAGGGAACGGACCACAATGTGATCTGGTAAGCTGCCGCTGTGCTGCACGATCTTGGTACAGGAGTGATTTGCAGCTTGAAGTTAATCTGCTTTGCTGACCAAACATTTTCGACTGGTTTCTTGCGCAGCAGCATGAACAAATAATCACAGTTCACTTCTCTTGGTGCAGGTTCAAACAGAGCTGCTGAAAACATGTTAGGCCCCTTCCTCTCTAGCACAACGTTGAATATCATTATGATATTTAAAATTATTTGCTTTGCGCTTGCTTAATCTAAACTGCTATTTTCAGGACTCTTTTCATGCACTTTTGCCCTGCTGACTAGGAAACTCAAGCTAAGATTGAAGATACAGCCAGCACTCAAGCCACCACATATTTTCACTCAAAAAGCCTTATGGCCACACCGTGTGGAACTGATACGGAAATAGAAGGGCTGACTGCTTCATCGGCTGCAAGAAACCAAAGGACAGTTTCCACATGCACCACAGACAGGGATTTATAAAGATATATGTCTCAGTTAAAAATGGTTTTCACCATGGTATTTCCTGAAATTGAATACATGACATCAGATAGTCTAGGGGTTGAGGAACTGGTGCTGAGAATGAAGGGTTTCAGGCTTTCAGTCCTTGCGCTGCAATTATACCTAATGTGCATTGTTAACCTTCTTAAATATTGAAGTTGACAAACAATATGCAAGCATAAACGGATGCCAAACACTGGTTTGCAGTTTTCTGGAACATTTTTGTTCTTTTAGTTACATGTTAGTCTCGATTTGCATTTCCTCAGAAGTAAGCCTGACTGGTGAGTTAGGACTGCAAGTAAATACTGTAAGGGGCATAAAGAACTGTTTTCTCTTAAGACAAATCTTAATGCAGGTGGTGCAGTGGGGAGTGCTGCTGCTTCACCGTGCCTGGATAGTATCATTGGATGTGGGTTTGATCCCAAGTGAGTTTATGTGGCATTTGCATGTTCTTTCTGAGTTTGTGTGGGGTTCGCCCGGGTTCTCTGGTTTCCTCCCACATGCAAAAGACATTTGATTCACATCTCCTGGTGACTGAGTTGTCTGTAGTGTGTGTATGTTACACCTCTCCGGTGAATATATAGATGGGTGAATTACTGCAAGGAGCTCAGGCCTTCATAAGCAACCTCGGATAATGGTGTCACCTCTCAGCTGCCCAAGCTGAACCAGGGCAAGACGAGATTGTCTGACCTGTGATCAACCTATTATACATGTTGAAGAAACGGTTTGCTTTTCTGTCACATCAATGCATCTCCATGTCCTCAAGGCTGGAGATTAGATTAATGGATCTCCTATGCCAACCATCCCTCCACCCCTTCTGAGCTAACAGCAGCGGATCAGTGACCATCATGCTCCTAACTTCTGAGAGGGGACACTGCTCTATTGTGCTGCCTGTTCTAGGGCCGCTCGCACTACGATTCCGGTTACCTTCCTGTGGCGAACGGCAACAAAGAGCCAAATGTCTGGGCACATGAGGAGAGGCGTGGAGAGAGAGGGAGCAGCGCAATGTGATCCTTGCACAATCACACAGTTGCTGCGCCACAGGAGAGGGCTAGGAATCCAGGTGCCTTGAAGAAAGGTGCAGCTAGCAGTGGAGGTAGGGCAGTGAAGGACCCGGACCACACAGGGATGTGACATCTCTGGGTGTCCCTATAGTTAGCGCTCAGGGCTCTGTATTTAATAATGAAGCAAGCATCAATAATTACACTTACCAGTATCAAATCAAGCTGTAAAAGCACTTCAGTTTGCCATTTTTTATAGAAAGAGTTCCTTTGTCTTTCTTGGGAGCTACTACTGATACCAGTAATTTGGGGGCAAAATTCTTCATGAACCACTCACATTTTTCAGGAAGACTATAAAAATAAAATATCGTTTCGTGTTTAAACTGATCTGCACATTTTTGAAGAAAATCTGCCAAAAATTAGAGGTTCTTTGAGAAATGTGTGATGGTCACGACCTTTTGGACAGTTTCGCGGTCCTGACCAGCAGAGGGCGCTTCGAGCTTCTTGAGATAGCAGTCAGCAGGGGTCAGAGGTGAAAAGAAGAGGTGAAAAGATGCACGCATTTCTTAAACTATTCAAGGCAAACAGATCAGCTTGTTAAACCTTACACTGTTATGAGGTTTTAGTTTCAAAATAATTTGGCATTATAAGATTATCACAGGACATTAAAAATGGAATGTGAATTCCTACTTGTACAATGTCATCTTCTCTTGATGTATTAAGAGCCTAAGAGGCACATTATTAACGTTGACTCTTAACTACATACCAGGAGAGTCTAGAATTCTTTGCAGGAGAAAGGTCAAGCCTTGCTTTAGTACTTAACTTGTCAAGTTTTACAAGGTGCTCTTACAGACTGCTGCCCAAACTCGCCTGCATGTTTGACATCCATATAAAATGCTTATCATCCCAGTAATGCATCCTAAAACTGCACAGCAAAAATTATTATTTATCATAAAAGTTCATAGTTTCCAAATTACTGAATTTGTTGTTAAATCCTATCAGAATTATTTGAAATCTGCCCACCTTCCACCACCTCAGGATTTAGAGTGCTTGCTTACAGTGATTCTCAGTGCATCGGTTCTCCACATTTCATGTATTTTATAGTTTAGGTAAGCATTATGACTTTCTCATCACCTTTAGTTTTGTTCATTAACTTATTGCAACTGTGTTGAAAGTAGAATTATTTCAGTCTCAGAAAAATGGTTGGACTGCGGAAATATGCACAAAACATTTATTTTAACTATATTTATTTTAACAATATTAAAAAGCAGGCTTTTTGCAGTATTCCAACACTAAACATCCATGACAGCCTCATCTAGAAAATTAAATGTGGAATCAAAAAATAAAAATAAAGATATCATTTGTTGCGTAGGATACCCATGACAAGATTATCAAATTAAAATTTAGTCCAGCCAAAAATAACAATAAATGTACCAGTAGAAGACAGACAAGTACAGTAAATTACCGCACCTGTTGTAAAACAGTGAATGTACCTAAATAATAAACATGTAATGCTATGATACAGTGTTGGGAGGGTAAAGTGGTTCTGTTTCAAGTGATTTGTCTTTCAAAACATTCATGTGAAAATTTAGCAAGCACTTTATTTAAAGAGGATATAAAGAGGCTCTGTAGAAACATAACAGCACTCTTTCAAAAATATCTGTGTGCAGATTCAACAGTAAACAGTAAACACTTTTACTTCACCTCTTATATCGTATTGCGAGGTAAATTGTTTCAGACGAGGGCCCATTTACAGGCTGGCCTCTGTAATTGTGTGTCTTTGACTCTTGAAGTAAGCAGAATAATGCTGGCTCAGAAGGAAACTCGGTGGCCGATGGGATCTGCAATATCCGTCGGTGACCTGCCAAGGATGTAATCTGATGTTGTTCAAAGTCAGCGGTAAATCCCAGGCTCAGTCATCACCAACTGACTGTAGTGACGCAAGTGTGGTTCCAGCTCACGCACCATACTACCCCATTTTTCCCAGTAATGAGTAACAAACAATCATGGCCGGTGATGCATTAATGAAAAAATATATATTTTTTAACAAAATAATGTGCAATTAGAACTTTTATTATGGAACATGTAAAATCAGCTTAACTGACAATCCTAACAACATTAAGAGACTGTACCAGTCATTCATCTACACAACTAGCTTCATCCTTCACTGGGTAGAGCATCTTCATGCTCTCTTTTTCAAGTTTTGGTCCAAGACAAAAGCCTGGTGTGTCATTTCAACAAATAGCATGCAAAACTCATATTTAGGGTGGCTGTCCTAAATATACCACAGAACGTCAGTGCTATTTGTTGAAAAAAATTGCTTAAAGTGACAAAATTTGTGCTTTACACAACCTTACCTCCTCTTCTCTCTTCTCAGTAAACATATGCACACAGTTTACGTGCAAAGTTGCCGTGACAGAGAATATGCGTCGTGTTATGGATCAAAGAAAATCAGTGATGTTGGGCTATGTTGTGATGATGATCATTTGAAACAGAAGATATCGGCTGCTTGGTAAGGCAGAGACATCACACGTTTCTATTGCAGAACTCTGCTTGGTTCAGGGGGATTCAGTCCTCAGCAAAGTTGTTTGGTTTTGCTGTTCAGTGATGTGCAGTTATAACACCTTTGTGCATTTATTTAATTTTAAAGTTGCATCTTTTGTCACTTGATTTTCACTGAATTTTAATACCAAACCACTCTGCATTGTGACTGACTCCGACCCAGCAAAGTACAGAATCTCTCAGCAAAGTTCGGTGGCGGAAACATCACAACACAGCCCATGCCATTCAAAAACATGTAAAAGGTGGGATGACAGAGCAGAGGTTTGTAGCATCTGGATGCATGAATAGAACCACAGAGGCCTTGTTCACTACAGATCCATTCTTAAGGCATCAATCATTTCATGGGAGTTTCTTTTTTGCTTTGAGCTTCAAAATTAAATTGGGCTCAGGCCTTTACATGTGAAACCTCAAAGGGGCTGAGTTTTGTTTTTCTTGTGATGGTTTGACCTTCCACATGTCTCTACACCTTCGCCCCGAAGCTTTTCTTCACAGCACACGGGATGAAGGCTTGTAGTGCAGGGTAAGCTGGCGGGTGCTGTAGCCCGACATGCCGATTCCTGTGAGCCCCAGCAGCAAGGCCACCCGGGGAAGGAGCAGGTCCTCACTCCTCTGCAGCATGCTCCGGGCAGCCTCTGTCTGCCAGGCAAAGGAAGAAGGAGAAAGGTCATCGGTTCAGGTTTGCCGGTCACCTTCTCTACTCCCGCCATCTATATCCTCATCTGCTTGTGTCAGTCATTTTACCCTCCGCTGGCCATGTCAGTTGTGTCCTCCGTATCCTCCTTTTCGTGAAGCAGTTACACACTCAACAACGGCACACACAAATATCAACTGTACTCCCCTGCATGTGTCTGCACCTTTTCAGCTGCATCAGTCAGCATTCGTTCCCACTGGCATCTCCATGCCCTAAACAAAATGCCTGCTTTTCTGAGAAACAAGCTAAGAACTGATGACATATTTCAAAGAAGACTTTAGAATGAAAGACAGTTTCCTCTTGGTTTTAATATAGTGGAAGCATTCATAAGATTGTTCTATTGTTTTGTCATCATAATCAATTCACATTTGTCAATAATTTACTAGATTTGCAGCAAATCAGCCTTTTGTCATCATTAGTTCCGATGCTCCAGACACAGATTAAGCACAGTCTTAGACTGAATTACACAGCCAGTAGGGATTCTCTGCTGAAAATCCTTTCAAGTCTAGAAGCAGGCTTAATCTGTCCAGAATACTGGCACTCAGAGTCACACCCGCTGGGCCTTAATCCTATCCTTACCCTACTGACACAACTGTGGTAGCCCAACTAAAAAAAAATTTGCGACAATTGGGTATCATCTGAAGTTCAGACCTGAGAATCCGAGTTTTCCAGTGCCAAAGTACCACTGAAATACATATTAGAGTTTGGGATATTGCAACACTTGATTTCAGACAGAATCAAATTTGGTCTTTAAACATCTAATGTCCAGTGCCCTCATCATCTTAATGTACTGAACACATTTTACATTGCACTATTGTGATGTATTTTTTATATTTTAGTGTAGTTTGCACATACGTTTGCTTGTCTGACTGTCCTTTGTAAAATATTTAATGTATTTTTCCTGCTGTCACCCACTGCAAGACAAAAGCTTTAAAACGAAATAAAAAGAATACACCATATTCCTGTTGCAATGTCCACTAGGAAAACACTTATCCTAATTTCCCAATAATGTACTGTGCTATAAATATGAGTAAATTGTTATAAAGTTCATTTTCTACTCTGGGATCAATGTTTTCAGGAACTTGTCTAAAATGGAATAATATAATGGAATGAGTTTAAGGGGACCATAAACTGGCTGTCACTCAAAGTGGCTCATTTTGTTGTGGAAGACAGGCTTCCAGGCTACCAACTCACCTGCAGGTATCTGATATACCCTGGTGTGAGGCGGGGGATCCGGAAAAACATCCTGGCAGCTTCTGGAGCTTCCCTGTTAAGGCAAACTGATCTTTGCCCCGGGCACGGCACCTCTTCCTTCCTCCGTTCCTCCCCTCCTTCCTCCTGGATCCTCAGCCCAGCTACGCGGGCGCTTTGCTCGCACAGTCAACCACCTCACCTGTGCACAGCATTCGTGCCTCATCTATAAATCCTGGTATGATTGCATAAGCTGTCACATGGTGTGGGATTACACAGACTGCCATCCACCTATACCTTTATGCCTGGTATCCACAACCCCTGAATGCACCATAGCTTTACGTGCAGATTTCAGCCCCTGGCCTTCAAATACAAGACATCAGAGGACACTGCAATGAAGAGATCAAAGCAGTTATTTTTAACACATTGTATTCAGGAAAATAGCAAAATTGCCTTCCATGTCTCAAGGCCATAACATTTGACCTCCAAAGACCATATATAGCTATTTTTAATTTTAAAAAATTGTACCATGCACATATATCATATTGATTATGTATCTCAACATTTGATCATGCATGCATTTTATTTCATATTATAATTTAAAATTGTTTTATGTACAGTTTAACTCAGTTTTTTAATATATGGTATTTGCTAAATTTATTTTTGGCTTATGGGAATTTCCTTGTTTATTGTTTCTAGCATTTAGCAGATTAGCAATGGCGTCTAGACAATTAACTTTGCTTCTATATTTGTTAATCTTAATTAATTTAGGCTTTATGTTAGAAAGTTGTAGTTACGTAACACTTTGTTCTCAGAAAGATTTCAGTGTTGTTTTAAAGATTTCCTTAACTGCATAAATTAGCCCGCATGTTCCGTTTCTTTAAACCATATGTTTTCTTCAGTGAAAAAAACAATACAAACATTTCCAAGTTTAATCCAGGTGTTCCAACATTGCCGAAACGAATACAAAACCACCACACAGGCCGGATGTTCCTGTTAACTGAACAGTAAAACAATTTTTGTGCTGCTTATTTTATTTGTACAGAATGATGAAAAAAAGAGTTGAACATTTTCATCCATTTAAGCATCATATTAATATGTGGCCTAAACCAATTCACAAATAATTTACCATTCGTTTTGGTGCTTGAAAGTTGTACACATTTCCACCTCAGTTACTGAGTTGCAGAGCAACAAATTTATGGCAGCGTTCAATTATTTTGGAATCACCATGAACATTCAGTACTGCACAATGGTTGTGTTCCCAAAAAGCATGCATTAAAGTACTAAAAATAAACGTGTGAATTGAAGTGTCCTTTGTGATAGAGCACATGAAGCACATAAATCATCAGCATCCATCCTTCCTTCCTTCTTTTCTTCCGTAGCAGCTATATCCTGGTCAGGGATTCTGTTCCCATCTCGAAATCACTGTATGCCAGGATGGGAATAGATGGGATGGGAACCCAAATTCAAGTAAATAACCTTGAAGATGGGGATGTGGAGCCTTTAGGAAAAGATGGTTTAGGCTTAAACGGTTTATAGCAACGACCCTAACCTTTTGGACAATTACATTTGAGTTTCATTTTCTCTCTGAAAGAGTTTCTTCTTTTCTTTGGTTTTCTCTTTGAACCAATACATCTTTGCTTTCTGGATAGTTTATTTTACGATTTCTGGTCATACATTTAACTAAAGTTACCCACCTAAGGGGGAAACTACATTATAACAATTGGTATAATTTTTTTGGAAACAGTTGTTTATTGCCCCATAATTAAATGGGGTTCCGGACCAAAATGGAGCAAAGGAAACAGGTCGTAATATACAAGGGAGAGAAAGATTCATTAGCATCATACTGATATTTCAGTAAAATTTCATGTTTTTCAGTAGATTTTACAGGAAGTTAATGCCCACAATAGGCATAAAAACTGCTAATATTTAGAGTTTTCTTAGCATTTTTGTCTACAAATGTATTTTCCTATTATCACCATAAATCATTTATACAATATACATTTATTTATGACTATTATTACTGTATGATAATAAAAATGATGTTACTTTATTTAAAAAAAACTAAAAAACAGAACTATTATTTTCATCTAATACACCGTCCTGTACTTAAGTCTCATACCAGAAACCTTACAACTAAAATATACTGTATATTGCAACTAAACATGCAGATCATACATTTTTAAATTCTCAAGATAAGAATAAATCTACTCAGTTGTTCCCAAACAGGAACTTCTCCTTCTTGGCATAAACAAAGGCAGGGTGTGTATTTGGTCCTAATACTATGGTAATACTTCCTGACCTGTCAGCCACCCCTTAGGCTCTATCCCATCTTGACGCCTGCTGTGTTACTAAAGAGAGGATAATGCTGGGTGCACAGCAAGATAAGAAGGCAGTCCTGTCGGCCCATTACCAATCTTAAAGGTTCACCCCAAACTTGGAAACCGATGGGTAAGTGATCAACCTTAAAAGTCCACATCTTCAGTCCTGATGAAAAGCACACATACCGAATTGTCTAGGGGTTTGTTCAGTGCAGTGTCAAGGTGGCCCAGGGCCAATATTACATACAGGGCATTGAGGAAGGGTACAGCCTGGAGAGGATACTAAGGCATCAGCCCATCACAAGGCAATCGCGCGCACACACTCACTCACACAGCAACACACTAAGGTCCATTTAGAAACACCAAGTCACCTGAAAAACATTTATTCTGAACACCCAGAAGGAAACCCACATAATGATGGAGAGAACAAATAGAGTTGCACAAACATGGACAAACTATGACCATACTACTAATGGGTCACTACTATTATGACGCCCTGCTCTAAGGTTTAGTGGGTATTTATTTATTACTCATATTGTAATACCATGATTTGATGTTATAGAGATAATTAGTTTAAAATGCTATACTTTATTTTTTAAATAAATCCATTTTCCTTATCTGCTTTATCCTTGTCAGGGTCATGGCAGGCCACGACACCACTCCATTGCAGGGTGGCCATACAATCACACACCTGGAGCAGTGACCAGTTAACTTGGACATGATGTCTTTGGACTGTGGGACAAACCCACACAGACTAAGCTGGATGCAAACCCACATCGAAATAGCCCAGGTGCTGTGAGGTAGCAGCACTACTCGCTTGACCACAACAAGGGGGGGGGGGGGGGGGTTATCATTCAAATGCTGAAGGGAAATATTGCCCACATTTTAAAAATGCTAAGAGCAGCTTGAACATTACAAAGGTGGGATTTATCCTGCAGCAAGGAGTACTGGGATTTAATCAATTTGCTTAAAAGAGACAGTACAAAATTTCACAACACTGAAATGCTTCTGGATAAATTTTATACAAACAAAAGGCTGTACAACAGCTGATCTACAACATGCTGTACTGGCACTTGGTCGTCACTGGCCTTTCTTTCACTGGATTCTCCTTGATGCCCCACTTGTTTTGTCATCAATATGCTACAGCTACACCCTACAGCACAGACAGAACCATAAACTTGACAGACTCAACAGCAGGTACACTTTTCTCTTTAGGAGGCTCTTCATTTCAGATGAACAGCATTCGTCATCTAAAGCTGCAATACCACCTGTTAGTTGACATCAAAAGGCACAGCTCTTAGGGGCCTTAAAACATGACACTGAGAAGTAAAGGAGCCAAAGACCACTGAACCTGCTAATGAGATTGGAACTCAGGGCAATGAACTAGACAACAGACAACAACCAGAGAATTAACTCTATATTGCATTACAAATACTGAGCCCTAAAATGGGGCATGAAAAATACAGACTTAACAGGAGGTAACCTTTAATGCAGCCCATGAAAAATCCTGTCACCTAGTGGCATCAGGTGGTACACAGTTCCTGCAATGACCAAAGCGACACATTTCATGCATTAATTTTCTGTCATGTAAAAAGAATATTTGGTATTCAGTCCATCACAGTAATAACAAAATGTTGATGACTTTGCACTGCGCATCAACAGGGTAGGGAAGTCTGCGTTCCGTGATAGCAAGCGATGAAAGTACTGTGGAGGCCTAGGCAATGAAGGCATAGTAGAAGAGGGCTGTGAGCACTAGAAGGGCAACAGACAGCATCATGTTCCTCCTATTCTCCAAACGCAGGACTGCCAGCTCACGCTCTGTAAGGAGAACACGAGTCAGAGTTTGCATCGATAATCTGTGCAGATAAATATCACGATTTAGCACAACAGTAAAGTCAGCTGGGAAGTTTTAATAGACCAAGGAGCTGCCAAAAATGCTGCCTTACCATACTTTTGGATTCTCTCCTTCATAATATTCATTTCTTCATCCAGTAACTTTCTGTTGGAACAAGTGACAGATAACACATTAGTGTAATGTGCATAAAAACACTAAATTGTGCTCGCTAAGTATGATGTATCACCCATCTTTTCAGTACAGCAAGGATGCTGAGATTACTCGCTTACACAGGTGCGCTCAATAACCTAGGTCCTAACCACCCAAACAACTGTGAGGTATTTGAAAATATAACCACTCCTCACCTATTTTGGAATCCAACACTTGTTTTCATGCTTGTAAAAATCTTTTTTCATACAACTGGTTTATAATGCTCATTAAAACAATTTTGCCCATTATGTGATCGTTGTATGGTACTTTTATACACCTACTTTGCATTGCGACCCAGTCAAGAAAAGAATCAGACGATACAACCACACATGTACATGCACAAGCCCACGTAGGTGATTCCTGGCAACACAAGCCCTGTGCCTGGTTATCTGCTCAGAAGAGTCATTCCGTGCAACAACAAATTAAACGGGGAATGTAAGCTCATAGAAACATTTAACAAAAGTTACAGAATACAAAGTCATTTAACTATGTGTAGGAACATAACAGGGTGATTTCACAGAGCTAAATAATGTCATTAGGCAGAAGATCAGTGAACACTGATGCAGTTCATCCATACAACCACTGTCAACAGCTGCTTGTGTAATACAGGATCGCAGTGGTATGAAGCCCATCCTGGAGGCATAGGGACTGAGACAGGATACACCACGAAGCAGGTCCATCACAGGGCAGTCACATACTCATTCGCTCACATATACACACAGATTGTGGAATTTAGATTGACCAGCACACCTGAAAGAAACATATCTGGGAATTTAGACAAACCCTACCAGAACACAATGAGAACATGCAAACTCGACACAGACTGAGCCCAGGAGCCGTGGAGCACCAGCGCTACCTGCTGTGACACCGTGCCAGATATCAATATAAATGGTTCGTAAATGTGATCTTCCAGGTAAATTAAGTGACCAGCCAGTAATGTGCAACAGTTCTACCTGCTGCTACACCAATGGCCTTACCAAATCAGTGCAAAATCACAGTAAATGTGTAGTAAAACAGTTATATGGATGAAAGCTTGAAGACTGTGAACCATTAACGCGTGATCTACCTCTCCTGTTCGGAAAGCTGCCCCCGGCGCCATTTGTATTCTGCTTTGTCCAGGCTGTCCTGACAAAGGGTCCTGCGTTCCTCAATCCGGTCGATCTGAAAGCAAACAAACTTCAGCTGAACGTCATGAGGCACATCATCACTAGCAGAACCAGCACACCTTAGCAGCACTCATTCAGCTTGACCTCTTCTACTCTTTCACTTCAGGGTCAGCACCCTGCTCAAATCATGACACAGCAGTCCCAAAAAGTGAGACTTGTGCTAGCAACATACAAGTTCTTCACCACAGCATCAAGATACTTAAGAAACTGACATAAATGTCAACAACAATGGGCAGAGAAACACTGAATACATATTTGATTTTTCTATATCATATTAATTTTTACGTTTGCAGCAGAAACTGATAAGTAATAAAACTTGGAAGGTCAATTATTTTTACTATTACCTATACCCAGTCACGTGTATAAACACAGCAGTTATTTATGACAGCAGTGAAAGTTCAGATTGCTTCCAGCGAGGCGGTTTTGTTAGCGACCATCGCACCTCACTAGCGACGCTTATTTTTTCTTTCTTCTTTCCTTTTGATTTTGTCATCCTTTTCCGCGACTGGCAGCACAACCACAACTCAAACGACCGCTGCAGTGAGAAGCAGGAAGTGCAACGCAGGCGGTACCATCGGACACCTGAGGACGCGAAGTAACTCGCGATTCCATTGGTCCTCGGCAAATCAAATGTGGATGCCGCTGGGATTTTCTGCGTTTCCATTGGTCCCTTTGATTATGAGGCGGGGCATAAGGGAAAACGTGCGCCGTGACGTGTACTTTCTCTGTGGTTTCATTGGTTTTCACTGTTAAAAGGCGGGACAACAATGGAAACGTAAGGGGAAAACTATAATTTTGCGGTTTCATTGGGCCGTCCAGCTGTAAGGCGGGGCCTGAGAAGAATCAAGGATGGCAGTGGGTTTGTTTCTGCTTGCTGAGAGAAGTGACTGATTATATTAACAAATTTATAAACAGATTTTAATTATAATACATTTTAAACAAACAAAGTTCGGATGATTGTGGCCAAAACTGTAGCGGTCTGTATTTCGAGCTGTTTTCATTAAAGCCGTTTTTCACGCCAACGAGGAGCCACAGCTGCCCTGCTGTTTCAGTGAGGTGAATTGTTGGATTATTTTAAATGGAGTTTTATGAACGCCAGAAAACTTAATCCATACAGAATCACGGCGGAAGTTAAATGAAATGTGAAAGTCCTGGAATAGTTATTTTTCGTCCCTAACACCGGTGCTGAATGTACGACATGAGTACCTGAAATGGGGAGCAAAACTTTCAAATCTTTAACTAAAAACGGGTTTGTTAATTTGGCCAACAGAGGGAGACAAAGCGCAAGAAATGACGAAATTTGGGTGCAAAATAAGAAGCAGTATGAAAGGGGACAGCTTCCTGCCAACATTGAGAAGTAATATAAATAAAATATTAATATTAGTGGTATTATGGTGAGCTCCCTTAGTGCTACCAGAAATGAGGTCTAGAGACTAAAGAGGTTGTTCGTAACTGGGTTCTCGTGTCACTAAAGTTCAACTTGCGACAAGAACGATTTCTAGTTATTTATTTTAGTTTACGTAAATAATAGTTCTTCACATGTCTATTTACAAAAATTGTATTTTTGCGGCGCCAACTGCACGTGCATTCCCGCAGCCAGTCGTTAGATGGCAGTAAAACGCACCCGGCACAACAAGCGAATAATTAAAACGCTTGCTTACTCCATACCATTATTTCTGGAGGTGAAAAATTCCAACCTAACTCCCAAGTCCACAACCAAAATGACTGAATACTTGCTGATACCCAGGGGAAAAGTAGCGCAACACTTTAAAATCGTATTTTAGGTGGCACAGTTTCATAGTCTAGCGCCGTAAACTTTCTGTGTAAACCCTGGACAACCACAACTTTGTACTGGATTAAGAGGTTACAAATATGGATGGATGGAGTAAAATTTTAAATAGTTTTACTTGTATTATGTAACATTTTTAAAAATTCAGTTCAAGTCTTGGAAGCTTTTTTGAATAACACATCCCTGTGGATGAAAGTTTCTCCAGTGTACATCTGAATGTATGACATTTAGACCAGAAGAAATAATTTTCTTTTTAACCAATTTTATGTATAACTTCATTATTCTTCTTCAAATTTATTGCTGTCTTTTAAGGTTTTTGGTTTTTACCTGCCTCTGCCAACTTCTGGTTCACTATTTGTGTCAGGTGTCTTTTTTTTTTTTTTTTAACACAGTGTGAACTTACATTGTCATCTTTAGTCGTGTTTAAAAATTCAACAAGCTTCAAAAATGGTATTAAAAAAAGAAATGCCAAATTGACTGAAATGCATGTAAGCCTTTTTGTTTTGCTGCATGGGTCTACATTAGTGCCACTTTACCTGTTTCTTATGGAAAAGATATCCCCACTTTGTGCATTTTTGGTAAGCACAGCAGTTTTCAGGTCCATATTAATGCTGTATATCAAGGACCCCTGTTTTCTACAAATTTTAGTATGCATGTGGCTTAAGTGAAGAGGTATAAATTGTTACAAATGCCAAAGCAAATTTGAAATGCAATGAAAGGAGAGAAATAACAAAATGAGAGTGGGAAACCTCCAGGGCCAGCCTACCTGCATGCTGCTGACTGCAGGAAAGCGGATTATTTGTGGGTCCAAATAGCTGCATTAGGCCGCTTAAGGGGATTGTACAGGAGGGCTGTTCGCAGGCAGCATCGTCTGCGGGGCTCCACACACTCCCTGCGCCAAAAATGCCACTGTTCATAAACCGAGACCAAATCTTCGCTCACCAGGTTCACCTGCTGGAGCACAAACTGCGGGTATGAGCACCAACGCTGTAGTGCTTGGTCTGTTAACCATGTGTTTTTTTTTTTTCCTTCCAATTTTTCTTCAAGATAATTCATGTCCTCCTTTCCAGAGTAAAGAGGAGCGTATTCTGGAGTTGGAGACACAGAACACACTTCTTCACCTGCAACTTGCTGAGGTACCACCACGTGACACTTGTTTAAGTGTTTCTAGAATATCTTTATTAAATGTGTGAGTAAATGGTGGGCTGTCAAGAGCCCAACAGGCAGGCAGTATGATGGTTTATCCTGGCAGAGCAGTGCACACATACCTCTCGCTTCAGTTGTTTATTTCATTACTGAAAGGGGTGAATGCAATTCAACAAAATGGTTGCTTTATATTCCCAACATGCATATTAGTTTTTCAGAGATTCATGTAATATATACCTATCAGAGAAAGATAAAACTGGAAATACTGGTGCCCAAGTATATTTAGGTTTGTGTATGGTGTATAAAATTAAGAGAATTTCTTTATGGTTGGGTTGCAAGTGGTTTTGGACACTCTTGACACAAATATGTGTAGCAGATATAAGTTGTTCATATGGCAGTTCTTAATGTGATCCAGTGTCTTGGAAAACTTCGTAAAAACCATGAAGATGAGGCCAAGGCTGGCATATGTCGGCAGCATCAGAGGAATGTGCAGAAGATCAACCAAGCTGCTTTGGCCAAGATCCTTTCTGAAGTCCAGGTGGGACAGAGTTAACACCCATTGAGTTTGACTATAGGGGCTACCAAACATGACTCTCAGGTGTCTCCACATTATAATTTAGACTTGAGTTTAAAACTGCATGCGGGATGCACAAATTGCCAACTGATTTACTTACTCATGGCTGCAAGATATTCACTGTGCGTCACTTAAAAGCGAAGTTGCTGAGATACAAAAGTTGAAAAAGTGCTTTGGTGAAGGACCTGGCTTTGTCTCCAGAGCTGAAGTGCTGTGTTTTGGCAGGTCCTGAAGCAAGGCCTACGAGATGTGTTTGCAGTGTACCTGGGCTTTTCTACAGAGCTGGAGCTCCAATGCAGACAGCTGTTGGACAAAGTGGCTGAAGCAAATGGCGCCTTGGTGGAGTGCATTAGCCACATCCACTGTGAGTCTCTTTCAGATGTATGAGTCAGTCAGGGGTGACTGTAGAAGACACCAATTCTGTTTGTGTGTAGCGTGTCACTAACCAACAGTCAGTACAGGGGTGTAGATGTCACAAAAGTGTCTGTGTTGGACCTGCGCCATTTGGACCCCTTCTATTTTGTGTGCAGTGAGTGGCACTGTGCTGCTTTCCGCTCGGGGGATAATCCCCTCTTCCCCCAGAAAGCTTCTGTCAGCAGGAGGTCTGTGTGTCACCCGGATATACAGGCCACAGCATATCCCTCTTAAGTTTACCTGGCACCACAGGTGTCCCTGTGCACCTGGAAACGGGCATTGTGGACATTCAAGTGGCTTTTATGTGTAGAGCTCATTGCATCCTAAATTATTCCTAATCACTCTGTTTAATTCTGTGACTGACTGGATTTTTAGGAGATATTTTTGACACAGTGTCATTCAGTGGAGCAATGATAAATTAAGCCATTAATGACAAAAGTACTTTTGTATTACATTTGCACGTAATAAGTTTTTTTTTTTGTTTTTATATAGAACATAGAAAAATATTTAAATGGAAACTATACTTTCAGGAAAAAAACTACTGTCCTATGTATCAACACTTAATATCTGGACAATATTTTTTGATGAAAGTAATAATTACTTAACTTTCACCTTAATTCTTTTCATTTTTATAATTTATACTGTTGCAAAGCTAAAATGACCCACTGAATATCCTCTATGTTCAACAACAGATGGTTTTGTTACCACTCCTCCACAAGGTCATACACAGTTTAAAAGCACTGTCCTATAAATAGGATGCTGGGTTAAAGCAGGTAGTTTAGATGCTGATGATGTAAACCCAAAATATTAGTGTTTTTATTCCAGTTTAATATTTTGAATTTGTGTTTTTTTTTTTTTATCAATAAAATGGACTGGTACAGATTTAAAAATGACCTGCAGTATTTGAGTGCTGTACTATGAGGTTCTGCTGGCCTTCAGCTGAATTTTTATTCTGGATGCCATTTGTTCCTTTTTAGACCATCTGGTGTTGTTCTGTAATAAGACTGGCACTTGAATATTTATTCTTTGTTAGAGAGACATGACCAATTGTTTTATCTCAGCAGGGAAGTTATTTAAATTAGGTACAGATAAAAAACGTGGCATCCCTGCATTCAAAATATTTAATACATACTTGCGTTTTCTGTTTAGCTTCTGTATGTTAAATAAAGGTGTCAATGATAAAATCAGCAAAGTTGTCTGTTCAGCCTTGCAGCGTCAGGTGGAGATGCTGGAGCAGACCCTCCATGAGGAAAAGAGGCACTGCAACGAGGAGAGGCTAAGGAGAAAGGTCCTCCACAACACCCTCATTGTGAGTGGACAAGCCCTCTTTCTACCATGATCATCATTAAATATTTTCATAAGGCCACTCTGGGCATCAGCAGTTGCTGGAACACTATTTCAGCTGTTGAGTTTGCGCTTTCTTTGTATTTGCTGTGTCTCTAACCGCTTTGCCCATTGTCACAGGAGCTGAGAGGAAACATCAGGGTTCACTGTCGAGTGCGGCCTATTCTGCCATTTGACAGCAGCCCGGGCAGCCCTGCGAACCTGTCTGGGTAAACCTTCTTCCTGCTGTAGGACAGGAGTACAAGGATAGTGTGTGGTTAAACCTGTTCATATAAGACAGTAATATATGCAGGCAGATATTAATTTGAAATTGTGGAATGGAAATATAAAAAAATTGTACTAATGAGGAATGTGTTAAAATACAATGTAAACATGGTTGATCTACAGAATATTTACAATGTTAAAACATTTTCTATTTTTAGTTTATTTTTGATTTATACTAGAATACTAGAATTGTTTATTTTTGTCCATGTTACATATTTTAGGTATACTTTGTCAGAGCAAGTGATACATACAGTCAGCGATGTGAGTACAAACAGTTTAATTAAATGCCATCTTAAAGTTATACATGGGCATGACTAAAAAAGCTGAACTTCTGTGCCTGCCTCACTGTATATTGCTGCTGTGTTGTAGGACACCATTGTTGTAAATTCTTCCAAAGCTGGCAGCTCAACAACAAACAAAATGTTTGAGTTTGAGAGGTAAATTACACTTATTTCTAAACTGGGATGCTGCATGCAAAGATGTCAGCTGTAGTAGTGTAGTAAAATGTGGTTTTATATTCTAATATTTTGTTGGTTTAGGAAATGAACATTTTGGCTTTTTCAAAGCCTACAGCTGAATTATTTAGGTAGGTTCATGTCTGTAGCAATGTGTGAGCTCTTTGATGGCTTTTCCTGATCCACCATTTATAATTCAATGGACAGGGTACATGGCCCAGAAGACCCCCAAGAGGCGGTATTTGAGGAAATAAGACCGCTGCTTACCTCACTACTCGATGGGTAAGAGGAGAAAGCTGGGTGTCTGCTATGTTTGTAACCCACCTCCTGCTGTAATTCCCTTGAGCTAAGTATTTACCCCAAGTTGTTCCAGTGAAAATGAAGACAGGACCACAGTCGCCATATACTTTTATTCTAGGGTGGACAATGTAACACGCCACACCAGTGTTCTAACCAGTGAATATAAATGGTGGTAGAATGCGCAGTTACATAGCAAATGCTCAGTTATCCATAGCAGTCATTAAGCTGCCCGCTTGGATGGTGTGCATGTAATTCACTGCTGGACAGATGTTCATACAGATGAGTGCACATTCCAGCCCGTTAAAGTCGTGTTTGCTACAAAAAATGTAAAAGGGAACCTCCTCATTCAGCCTGATTGGGGATGCTGTACTGAATAGGTACTTCATTGATGGTATTTATTATATACAGCAACAGTTGAGTGCTGTCCTGTTTTCATTCTTGGAGAACCCAGCATCTGTTGTACTTTTTTCTTTTTATTATTTATTGTAGATAAATATTAAACACGACAGGTTTCTTTGGAGATGAGTGTCAGCTAAATGAACTAATACATAAAGCCACAAATCCCTGGGAAACATTATGTGGATTAAATGCTTAAGAGACAACAAATCAATTGCAAAAATGTAATGCAGGCATACCAAAACAAACAGGCTGAGGACGTTAACAGGGCACCTCCAAGTTTCACATCATGCTTGATGTTTCTGCTTCAGTTACAATGTCTGCATCATGGCCTACGGACAGACAGGCAGTGGGAAAACACACACAATGATTGGCTCTCAAGCTGAGGACCCCACGACCTCCAAGGAAGCCCCCTTACAAGGCATCATCCCCAAGGCAGCTACTGAGCTTTTCAGGTACAGACCCTCCAACATCATCCATCTGAGCTGCTCGAGACTCTGCTTTGAGGATCTCACATGTGTTCCTGGCAGACTCATCTCGGAGAAGCCAGCTGAGAGTCACATGGTGGAAGTATCTGTGGTGGAGGTGTACAACAATGAGGTGTTTGACCTGCTGTCCAGAGACTGCGAGGGAGCAGCTGTTGGAACTAAACGAGATGTCATCACCACCACCACAGGCACCAGTGAGGTGTCCTCCCTCACTCACGAGTAAGTCCCATTCCCCTTTCTATCACTGTCATGAGGAGCAGAAGTCAACTACCAGGTAACTCAAAGTACAGCTCAGAAACACTCCTAGGAATTTGTGACTGGGATCTGTCTTATGCATGATGTGTGTCAGGGTGGTGCGGAGCCCAGCAGAAGTCATGCAGCAGATCAGCTCGGTGCTCCACCTGAGAGCCCGCAGCCCAACTCTCATCCACAGAGATTCCTCCCGCTCACACCTTATAGCAACCCTTACGGTGACCTCCACGAGCCTCGGCGCTCTCCTTCTAGGTGAGATGCAGCAACCAGCATCTCCTGACACTGTCACAGCTTTACCTGTTGGGCTATCTGGCATAAATGGTATTTCAGGCATGAAAGTCTTAAGCCTAAGTAATAAACATTTTATGTAAGATTTAATAATAAAATAAAGTAATAATTACTTTTAAGTTTTATTTAAGTTATTTAATTTAAGTTTTAATTATGCTAAAGCACTATAGGAGATGATAAACAGCAGCTGTGCTATTGTAGCTACTCTGTTGATTTGCTGCCATCCAGCCCGTCGACTGCAGAGCGCACAGGAGCAGCTCCAACGTGGCCCTCAGAAGCAGTGGTGGAGTCCTCGCTGTCGCAGGGCCACTGTCAGCCACGGTGCGAGTCCTGCCTCATCGCCGTTCCACTCCCCCTGCCCTTCTCCCAGGCCAAGCATCACCCAGACTCCTGTCAGGACCAAGCTGCAGCTGGTGGACCTTGCTGGCAGTGAGTGTGTTGGTGAGCGTCACTGCAGTCGAATGGAAACTAATCCGGCAAATACAGTTAAACCCCAACTTATACAGTGCCTTTCTTTCAGTAACAATGAATCTAAACAAGATGGAGTTTTATAGGCACAGTCTGACTGTAGAAAATGTGTTGGCAGCTGTGTCTGGGGTGACAGGAGCAGCTCTGTGGGAGACATCCTGTATCAACCGCAGCCTTTCTGCCCTCTCCGACGTCCTGGGAGCCCTTGCAGAGCAGCGGCCTCACGTGCCCTTTCGCAACAGCAAGCTCACTCACCTGCTGCAGGACTCCATCGGTAAACAACACAGCGCAGCTCCATACAGCAGCTCAGCAGTGGTACCCTCACAGCGTGCCGTGTGATAAAATGATTTTCAGTAGTAACCATTGTTCCCTTCCCCACCATACTCATGTGCATTTTATTCTAAATTTCCATATTAAATATAAGCAATTAAAACAGTACTTTCACATACAGCCAAACCTTCTAATGCCGTTTTGGCAATGGGGATGAAAAAAACTGATTCATATTATCAAATTATCTAAAAAATTTAAATCACATCACCTCTTGGATCATCGCACCTCCACAGACCACCACATACCTGAGGAATCAGAAGCAGGCTGTACCTATTTCACGTTCACTAGTGCAGGAACTGTGCTCTGCACAAAGACGATGCTGAGGGGGAATTATTTTATGTTTTCACCTCTTTTAAGCACCCAAAAATGTCCTCATAGACTTTTCATTCTCAGCAAACAATCATCTTTTTACAGGTTTTCTGTCTGTCAACTGTGGCAGATGCCCCCCTACACAGAGCAGCACAGGAACATGATTTGTACATGAACGCACTAGCTATGTCCCATTCACAGGAGGGCTGACACACTTTCACACCCAGAGGGGCAGAACCAAAAGGTTACATATGCTAGATTGCTGCCAAGGAGCACTTGGTTGCTATGAACATGATCTTGCCTGAATCGCTGGTGTATCAGCACAACCAGGCTCTGGAGGTGCACAGTGATGACTGGGATTTCTTGTTTCCCAGGAGGAGATGCCAAGGTGCTGGTGATGCTGTGTGTGTCTCCAACTCAGCGGTTCCTTACTGAAACCCTTCAGACGCTGGGCTTTGGCACCAGAGCTCGCCAGGTCCACAAGCCACCTCCATGCCAGAAAAGTGCTGCTCTCAAACTAAAGCGATAGAACTGTAGGCACCTGAGTGGCAGAGGCAGGTGTCTCAAAATTCTGGGCCATGTTTGCGTAAATGATTTGGTTAAAGCAATTTATTTGTATATTTAAAAATACTTTAAATTGTCTTATTTACTATTATCTGAATTTTGTTCACATATATATATATATATTTTATAATGGCCTGTTATCAAGCCTAACTGAAGCAGACTACATACTGTAAATGTGACAGCAGTTATGATTCTTATGACAAAAACAATATACAGGTGTCAGTTTTCACTGTGCTTTGGAAGTAATGCCTCTCAATTGTTTCCGTTTACACTATTTTCATTAATTTTACAATAGTTTGTTTTTATTTTGACAAAGGTGCTGGTATTTGATTTCATGATACATTCTTATCCATGCTTTAAACAATAACATTTTACATATGAAAACTAAGACTGTGTCGATTATAAACATTGTTTCCAATGCGAGGTTGAGTCGCAGTGTTCATTCAGTATAGTTGGAGGATTTCCCCCTTAATGTCTCCTCATCCTGATTATGACACTAAACCCTGAATGGTACACCAGTTCACTGCAGGGCAGCCACATACAGGTGGGCCCTGACTTACCGGTAGCCACAGTACTAGTAATTGCTGAAGTGCGGTATGATAACTAATGCTCATCTGTGAAGTAACTGTCCGCTTTCCTGGGGTTTGGTGATATTTCATCATAAATGGGTAACGGCGCCTATTTTGTCGGACCAAATGAGGTAGAGAAGATTTCATGCATTGTTAAGGGACACGGCTTTCTAGAGAAAGACTCGCGTTCTTTCGATGGGACAGCTTGGGACATCATTATGTTGGGTCCTCAAATGTTTCTGAGTTCATCACACTGGTGTTAGCATTTTGATAAACTAGCAATGAAAATGGAAGAATTGTGCATCTATGCTCTGTTCTGCCCCTCTTTTATGAAACCTGGTATAAACAGACAGTAAAACAACAGATCAGTGTAAAAAGGAAGTACTTGCACAAACACGTGCGGACCCGTACAAGTCAACCACGCAGTTCCATATGTTGTCAAGCGCACCCACCGTGTAACCAATCGCAGATGAAACGGGACTTTCAGCAGCCAATCAGAAGCAAGGTTTTCAAACACGGTCAACAACTTTTTTCGGTTCAAATACGTCTGTTTTATTCGAACCGCCTCAAAAATGACCACTAAGCACAAGATCGGTTAAATTAACCCGTCCTTATTTCCTTTTATAGATTTGACTGGTCTGACTGACAAAATTAAACTTCGTTTGGACATCACATTTCACTGGTCGAAAAGATGAGTTAAAACTGCACGCTGTAGCTGTTAACATTTCTGCTTCACAGCACGAAAACCCTTCACTTGAATCGTAGTAACTTTACTCGACGCGTACATTTTCTGAGGAGCACTTTTACAATTCCTCTTCGTCAGTCACAGTAGTTTGTGTCGAGCGCAGTACCGTTCGGCTGCGCTGCCCGCCTCTGCTTATGAAACGCGCTGAAGTTACGAAACGGCGACGCAGTGGCTTACGAAACGGAGCTCCACATAAACGGGACTGGGAGTAAGTTACTCACATTTACCCTGGTAAAGTCACCGTCGCCTTTCTCCTCAGCTCCGCGCGCGCGAGTCCGTCCACCGCCTTCCAACTTGTTTGTCGCCGTTTACGACAGGGGCTGACACTCGCCGGCAGCGAAGATGGCCAAAGTCATACGGCAGGCTTTGTTTTCTACTGGACTGGAGCTGCCCGGGTTCACAGCGCTCGACAGCAAGGTGGGCTTTTTCAGTGCTGGATATACTACTAGTTCATGGATAACCAGCACCGAGCCGACTATACGACTAGTCGCACGGGTACCGGGGGTTCAGTTTATAACTAGTTGGAGGGCGTGTCTGCACACGGTCCCCTTACGTGAATGTGATCTATTTATCAAGACTACGGCTGGTTAGTATATACTAGTATAACTAGAGCTGGATACAGTCAGGTTTGGTATGCAACTAGGGCCATGGGCACCACTGGCTAGTTTACAGCAATGTAGACGAACCTATTATTTAAACACGTTTTCCTTCTGTACGGTTGTATTTGATTATATTCGGTGACGCACATTTTAGGGTCACTCAAACTCTGCTGCCTCACAGCAAAGACCTTTCTGAACTCCATGCAGCAGCTGACTGTAAACATTATGGAAGCTGCTGACCTCAGGTGTCCAACTTTGTTCCTTGGGTGTCTCTCCATGCCAGAGCGAGGAGTACGAAGTGCGCGGTTACCGGACGGCCAACTGGGTCAGCACACGCGTGGCCAGCATGCAGTACGATGCAGCCCTCAACACCGGATTCATGCGACTCTTCAAATACATCCAGTGCAACAATGAAAACAGTGAGTGTGAGCAGATCCATTCGAAGTCTCCATCACAGTGTCATGTTTACCCCCCCAACACTCCCTTAGACTCTAAGATTTCAGTGATGGCCTCTGAGCAAGGCGTGTTGTTTTGGCAACGGAGCTCTTTGTTTTCTGGTAAAAGAGTACAGGTGTATTAAATAACCGCAAGATTTGACCGCTGACCTGACGTCTCCCATGTGCTGCTGCGTTTCAGAGGAGAAGGTCGAGATGACGGCGCCGGTGACGTGCCTGGTGGAGCCAGGAGCCGGACCAGCCTGTGAGACTACCTTCACCGTATCGTTCTACATCCCAGAAAAGCACCAGGCGGATCCGCCCAAGCCTGCTGATCCAGAAGTGTTTGTTGAGAACAGAAAGGAGTTCACCGCATATGTGAGGTTTGTCGCACATGAACACAAGTTTGACCCTGCTCAGGATGCATTCACAGCTGAGTCAATAAATATTAATCATAAAACAACTTCTCTACTGTAAACTCACCTGTGTCATCCAAGTGCCAAAGTGGAAATTGAATGCTTATGGTAGATAATTTAGTCCTCAGCAGATGAGTGTGGAGCAGCATATTTGCTTGTGAGCTGCTGAGATTCGCCATGTAACACTGCAGGACCTACGGGGGTTTCTCCAACGAGCAGAGAAGCCGTGAGGAGATGCTCAAGCTGGCCGAGTGCCTGCAGAGAGATGGGCTCGAGTTCCTCCACAAGCCGTACTACACAGCAGGATACGACAGCCCTTTCAAGCTGTTCAACAGACACAATGAGGTGTGGCTCTTCCAGAAGACACCATGAGCCATTGTCGCAGCGCACAATGCTGTCCACCAAACACACTAACAGTTTCATATATCGAAGACAATGTTGTAACACAGTAGATAGTGTGCCTTTGGTATTTTTTCTAAATGAATATCTTTAACGCCATTTTCACCTTGAGTATCTGGTTTATTGTTGACAATGTTATTAATTTTGCATACCTGCTTTGCTTCCTGTACACAGTACAGATCACTTAATGGTGTGTGTGGGGATGGGCAGGTCACTCCAGGTAATGGTCACCATCTGCAGGGGACACCTTTACGGTGACAAGTGAAGATGTGCAGCTAAAACTGCACTCCGTGTGGCGCTGCACAGCCACAGTTGTTGACCACCACTGGCCTGAGACTTCTGACAGGAAGTTGACTAATAGTGACAAATTATGGCCTCATTGCAAATGTATTTAATATATTTGACAACTGATATTTCTGCAGTTACTTTTTTTTTTTACTTCAGTGTTGTGAGATGCAAAATCAATGCTTAAAGTTTGTTGCACAAAAAGGGACTAAGCTACTTAGTGTCTGTGTAGTGTCTGTAAGCGACTTACTGTGTGAAACTGGTGTCTTAGTTTTTATATTTATATTTTTTTTACTTCATTATGCTTTCTTGGTAAATACTTTAAACCATCTTTGAGCAAAGTCAGATTTAGATATGACTAAATGAGGAAAAAATGGGTTAGCAGTGTCCCTCATAAGTTGACTTGAGAGATTACGTCTTACCCATTTGCTCAGCTTAAATGTGAATACTTAAGCGTTTGTGATAAGCACTTGCATGCATGTTTATGACATTATTGTCCCACTTGGGACTGAAAGATAGATTCTCAGTTTTATAACATCAGTTACATAATAATGTGAAATGAGTGTTTGTAGTAGTCAAGTATAACATAAGTATGCTTCACACATGACACAATAAAAACATTTGATAACTTAGTTGTGTTTTAATAGAAAATTTGGTTTTGGTCCGTTCAGTTCAAGAGTGAAGTGGGCTAGACAAAATGATTTTTAGAAAAACTGGCAAAAAGGTGTTTAACTCTTGGGCTGTGATTCAGAAGTCTTAAACATATTCCTGTAATGCAGTGTAATCCATGCCACTCATATGTAACCATGTAATATTTTTACCTCTTAGGATTTGTACAGATTTGTCATGTTTTGCTTCATTGCAGTGTAGTTCTAAATGTAGCAAAAATGTAGCAAAGAAGCTGTTTCACTACTTGGAACAGTTATGTGGAAGAAGGTTCAACGGAATCACTCAAGTTCATTGTAGAACACTGTGGATGTAGCTGCTTGTGCATCAACGCACAAAGGCAGAGTACAGCCTGGACAGGATGCTAGTCTGTCAGGAAGGCAGGCAGGCAGACACACACACACACACACACGCGCGCGCGCGCGCACGAAGGGCAAGTTAGAGTCCCAAATTCACCTGAATCATCTTTTTGAGAACAGACTAAGGCATCTCCCCTCTTTAGTGGTGGAGCTGCCAAATAATTTTCCTCCAACTGATTTACTTAGGCTCAAAGTTTTTTGTTTTTATTGGTCATGCTGTATATATTTGGCAATTTTAACTTTGAAAAACAGGAAAGCGTGGAAACTCCTCACAGACAGCATCAGCTTCAAACCCATTTCTAAATTCACAGGCCAGGACCTTTGAGGTTTAGCAGTACCTGCACCGCCCTGTATTTGTTGTGTAAAATTTCAGGTCTTTGGTGCTTGGTGGAATAATATGAAAATACAAACAACTTAACACTTTGACACTTGGTGGCTGGCAGGTGATGTACCTGGGACTGTGGAGAATGCTCAAGTCCTGCGTGAGACTGTACTGCTCAAGTCTGCCATCTGATCAGCAATGGCAGATGGCCATGAATCAGACAGTAGTGAACAAGAAACTTTGTTAACACCGTACTTTATTACAGGCACACACACTCGCGCGCACATGCACACACAGTTAGCAGCCTGCTTTCGCTTCAGAATTACACCATTTTGTAGTGACAGCAAAAAGGCCTCATATTAGCACCACACTGAGATGGAGCAGTTGTTGCCCGAGACGTTCAGATTACTGGCACATCGGTAGTTCACCTATTATGATCTTTATGAAGCTTCACGTTCCCATCACATGACACTGCCCTGTAGATGGGGAGGGGAAAACAATCACATCCATGTTCTCGCTATACTAAAAATAAATAGTCTACAAAATGACATCCCTTGCCCTTCAGTAACAAAGGTCCTACAATGTACAAATTTTGTGAAAATAAGTCAGGTTACTTTTACAATTCCCTATGTATTTACAAAAAATACAAAACTGCTCCGGAGATTTTTATCATAGAAAGGTGAGAAGTTGGAGAGTAGCATTATTTCTGAGCCCTAGAGAAGCCTGTTTCTTGAGTGCCCTAACTCCACTTCGCAGATCCTGGGTCACATCTACAACAATCTGTTGCAGACTCAAGTCATGGCCCTTTGAGGAAATACTCCAGGCTAAGCTGTATTAGCTCTTTGGTAGCTAGATGTTCACAAAATACAATGGACTTTATTGTTGAAATACATTTTTTCACATTTAAACCCATTCTTCATCTCCAGTTAGTAAATTCTACTAACACAGACCAATTTTAAGACATAACTACCAAAAGAAAAAACTAATATATAGTGCAAATCTAGTCACGCTATAAAAGGTTCTCCAAGCCTACAGTGAAATCCACCTTAGCCCGCATGCCCACATACTTGTCCCTGCCTCCTGACATTTATAGCACCTCCCTGAGCCCCTTTCAGCTCCAGTCTGCAGAACAAAATGCAGCGTTTCCCATCAAGCAAGAGTGTGTAACAATTACTGAAGTTGTGCTGTGTCTGTTCTTTTCTGTACCCTAAGGCTAAGGAGAATGCGCCCTGTCAGCATTTCATGAGGTGACATAAAAACAGCTGCAAGTGTCTTAAAAAAAAAAAAAAAAAAAGAACATACACGAACCAAGTCAAAATTACCAATCGCAGAACTAAGAAAAGTTCAACCACTGCAAAAAAAAAACTCATAAGATCCTCTTTCTTCCATAACCTACTCTTGAACTCTTAGCACAAACTACAAACAACTTGTACACCTCAGACCTCCAAACAAAACGAAATAAAACAAGTCGGGCTACACGGCTCTTGAAAACAGGTTATTGCTCTTGGACAATTTCATATTAGAAGAAATGGGAAAATGAATAGTTAAAATCTCAGTAAAACTGCTGTGTGCATCAGAATGAGAACCACAAAATCCATACTGGCTACTTGGCCCCCATCTTGTTTATGTTCTGGGCCAGAATCCAGATCAGTGGAATCAGAATGGAGTTTCCATTCAAGCTTGCATCTCTCCATGGTCAAGTGAGAGTCTAGAGTCCCAGTTTCAGGGAGTTTACCTGTTTTCTAAGTGCTGCCTCCCTCACGTAAGGTGGCGCTGCAGTCCAGTGGCTGTGGTGAGGTTGACAGGGTGGACTCAGCCTTCTCTGATGTCCTCTCCTCAGCCGCCTCAGTCAGCTCACCCTCACGCTCACAGATAACTGTCATGGGGCTGCTGAGGATACGGCTACGGGCATTGTACTTGCTGCTGGCAGCAGAAGGTGGTGCACGGGGCCGTCCGTACTTTCCTCCCGCTAAGGAGGAGGGCGACAAACAGGTGGTGATGCTGCTGGTGGAGTAGCGAGGCAGTGAACCCTCACTGCGGGCCCACTCCTCCTGCCCCCTCTTGTTACGCCCTGGAGAGGTACATGGCACATCCTCTGTAGGCGAGTCGAGCCAGGATTCAGAGCGTGTCCTCTGGAAGCGGGGGTCTGTGCTCTTGAGCATCTCAGCAGCGGACATGCGAAAGCTGGTCTCGGAGCGGCTTCCCTTCTTCAGGAGCAAGGCCTTGAAGTTGTCACTGCTGGTGGCTGACTTGCGGAGGCTGCGCTGGATGGAGCATGCCTGGCGAGAGAGGGACGCCTGGCCGGGGGAGCTGGTAGTGGGAGTCACAGGGGGGGAAGGGGAGTGGCCTTGTGAGCGCTCCTCCTCAGAATCTCTCCTCCCCAGCACCTTTCTTTTCGACCTAATGAGGCAAAGAAAGCAATGTTAGCAGCTGAAAAGAGAAAGGGGAACGTCACGTGTAGGGCTATTGTCCAAACGCTACTTCTTACACTTATTTTTGAAACTTGTCCCGCAATGTGGAAAACCCCTGAACTATCTAAAAATAGAGCAGCTCCATACATTGGTAAAGAAACTAAATGCTGTTTTGCATAATTTATGCCAACTTACCCCCTGAGCAAAAATGTATATTTTATAGTATTCTGAGAGTTCACTCTAAGAGACTGCAGTCACCTGGTGCTGAATGTGTATGAGAAAAGGGTGCAGCTCTGTGTTTAAAATGTCCTCCAGAAATGTCATACTACAGAGAAGCACAGAAGTGCATCTAAAAATGCTGCACTTTCCCTCCAGAAGGGCTGGTTTATCTTTCATACGTAAAGATCGGACCTGTAAGCTCCACTGACCTCCCACTGAAAGCCACCCATAACTCACAGTTCTGCAATCCTTAAAGCAGGATGGCACAAGGGAAGCTAGAAACTTTAACAGGGACTAAAATGTATTTAAAGCTACAACTCATACTATTGACATTGCTACAGATGTCGTGACACAACAATAAAAATGCAGTAATTTTACATGAGTGGACAGTCCTATTCCCAGGAACGTGTGGAGTCTCCTGCACCAAAACACAGGAATCTACGTTGTGCTAAAGCTGCGAATAAGAGGGTTACAGATTAACGCCACTGGACTGGAGTCTGTTCTAACTGAGCCACAGCACTAAAAACATGACCAGCCACTGTTAGTGTTACTTGCCAGTCTGAGGTACGCCTGCAGGCAGGTGTTCATGTTGAGCCTTTCCTGACTGTGGGAAAGGGGGAAGAGGAAACGAAGGACAGGCGTGATGAAGAACAAACGTGGGAAAAGGGCATGGTCAGCCTTCATATCCAGAATTGGAGAGAACATGTCCTCAGACTGCAATGTTCTCTAACCCCCATGCAAAACAATTCCCTACATTTGCTCTCAGACTGAAGAAAAACCCAAATCTTACCAAAAAACACTCATTTTCAAAGCAAGCACTTCCTACATGTTATCTCTGGCTGAATGTAGACAGTACTTTTGATTATTTAGTTTTAAAGAGATGACTTGCCAAGTAATCAGGCCAATAAAAAAATGAAAGAGTAACAGATGTCAATATCACCCTCCTGTTGTCCTGTCCAGGAGTTTCCAGGTTGCTGGTACACTGGAGGATCTAAATGGCAACATGGAGAGTAACATCTGCTGCTCTATTTCCTGAGTATTACTAGCAATTTTTATGTCAATATTTGTCTATCAGCTCATCCTTTAAGAAACATTTTGCACCAATAAACTTTAGTGGGCACCGGAAGATACACATTTACATTTATTTAGTATACCCTTTTCTCCAAAGTAAGATAAAGATATAGGTGTAGAAATGACTGTATAAAAAAAAAAAAAAAAAAAAAAAAAAAAAAAACACCTGACCTCTCAGATTTTATAGTAACTAAACTAGTGCTGTGTACTGAGTTTGTGTGTCTTCGCTCTCGTGTGTGAGCTCTTCCCTTGCAGTCTGGACCAGGAAGCAGAGGAGGTGGGAGATTAAGACCAAGGGTGTTACATTAATGAAAAATGGATGAGGTTCTTTGCCTCTTAAGGTCTGTACAAGCTGGGAAGTGAAAAATCTCCTGGGTGTGTGGAGAACTCTTTTAGAGAAGATAAGTGCTGTACAGATAATGAAAGGAGACAGTTTTGATGGACAGGTGACAAACAAAAGCAGACAAGTCAGTTTGTGTTGGGACAAAAAAAGCTGCTGTGGTACTGGACATGAGGGCAGGGAGTGGGTTTAAGAATGTAAGGGCCCAGAAGGGGAGGGCTACCTGTGAATGGCAGCAAAAAGGTCCTCAGTTGTACGGGGTCGCGTGGGTGTCACCATGTCCTCCAGGGTCTCCCTGTTGGCTCTGGCAGCAGGTGATGACTGGGCAGCGTTGGAGTCCTCAAACACTTCACCTGAAGGGTATAGAAAAACACACAGAGTCATTCCAGACTAATCTTGGCCCCACTGTTGCCAGCATGAAACAGAAGCATTGGATGTTCTGTGTTTTATTTCTCCCTCTCCTAGTTACGCTGCCTCCTTGTAACATCTGAGCTGCTGCCGGCTGTCCACATTCTAACCCCCACACACCCCGCCTTTATCTCTTAAACTGCCTCCTCCTGGGAACACGGCTGATTCCTCTCTAAGCCAACGAGTGTGTGAGAGACAAGGGAAGTGACAGAGAGAGAGAGCGATAGGGGGGACAGAAGGGGGGGGGGGCAGAGAGAGAGAGAGAGAAAAGCAAAGCAGAGAGAGAAAATGTCCCAGTTCCTGCTGCAGAAGGATGCTGCAATAAACCCCTGTCTGGGGGAGTGGAGGTGTGGCCTCTGGCCTGTCTCTGCTCAGAGAAGAGGCAGGAGGGGATCTGAGCAGTATGGACTAACAGAACAAGAGGGCAGCACTTATTTATGACCTCCTCAATTCTGGTGGCCTTGACAAACAGAGACCTAGACTTAGAGGGGAGTACAGAATGGAAAAAAGGGGATGGCTGCTACATTTATGGAGAATTCTGTCATTCTTCAAGGCCTACAATGCCACTCTGGGAAAGAGAAACAAAGCAGATACAAGTGTGCTCTGTGAAAGGAGTAGGTCCAAACAGCTTAGGTTTTTATAAGCAATACATAAAAACTGTGAATTTTATGTCTGCCTTGACAACAACAAGCAGCAGCTGAGGACAAAGTGTGCACTTCACTCACCATTGTCTTCCTTAGAACTGATGGAGCCAGTGCTGCTGCTACTGCCGTCTTCATCTCCAACTGCATCTCTGTCTGAAGTGCTCTTGTTGTCTGAGACACTGAACTCCTGAACAACCAGCATGGATGTCTTGTCCACATGCAAGCTGTCAGAGGAGACATCACTGCTCAGGGATTCTCTGCTCTGGGATAGGGGTGGAGTGGAGGTTCCAGAATCGCTCCCTTCCTTGGGCCCCCCACTTTGTTTCAGTAGTCTATCCTGGTCTTCCGTAATCTCAGAGGCCAGAATTCCATTTTGAAGACTCAGTGCTGTGGTCACATCTGTATCAAAGTCTTGAGGGCTTTTATCCCCTGAGACAGGCTGTAGAAATGTATGCGCTACAATGAGTGATAGCTTGGGCTTCTTAGAGGAGATGGGAGGTTTCTTCTTAGAAGTAGTAGTTTGCAGTGATTTTGTTGGGCTAGCAGGAGATGACTGCTCTTGGCCAAGCTCAGGTGACACTAAGCTCTCTTCCAGGGACCCTGAGTTTATCTGTTGTGGGACAACATCCTCTTGATGTCCCAGTGTAGCAATTTTTAAAGTGACTTGTGGAACACAATCTTCTGGTGTCAGTTGTGTTTCCTTTTCATTTACAGCAGGGGAAGAGGACAAGGCCAGTGGTAACACACTGGGGGGTTGTGGCTTTCTAGGTTTTGCTGGTGTTTTGGGCTTGATGGACTCCTGGTCTCCCTTTGTTTCCTGGGTTAATGAGGAAGGTATTTCCTCATTTTCAAGTTTCTTGACAGACCGAAGCTGCACCATTTGAAGGGCCTGGGTAGTGATGAGGGGCATTGAAGACTTGCCTGGTTCTCCTGAGTGATTTGGAGTTATTCTCTTCCCTTGTTTGGTGTTGTTGTCCATGAAATTGGGGTGTACAGATCTAGAGTCTTCAGTCTGCCCTTTTAAGCTAAGAGACAGTGCTACAGGTGGGACTGCAGAAGGTAGTGGTGGAGGTGGGGGTGGGTTAGGGGTACTTAATGGGAGAGGACTTGGGAAGTGGGGTGGGGTGAGGGCACCCATAATTGAAACAGAGTTCAACAAAACTTCTGGAGGTGGTGGTGGAAAATCAGGAGAAGATTCATAATGGGATACATGTTCAACTGTCTTAGGAGTTCTAGGTGATGGCAGACTTGGAAGTGGGACAATTTTTCCATTCTCACACTGTAGAGTAGAAGATGAAACAGCAGGAGGATGTGGAGCATGCAAAGTTTTTACAGGGTTGGGAGGAACAGCTGGAGGTGCAGGGAGACCAGGCAATGGTGGAGGAGGTGGTATAGGGGTTCTCAATGAGTCTGATGTGTTGGAAGACAAGGATGTGGAGGAGGAAGACATAGACACAGAAGACAGGAGCGAAGACTTCCTCTCAGGCACTTTAGGCTTACATTTTCCCCCTGCTGGAGACATGGATCTCATAACAGAGGGCACTGGGGTACCAGCTGTAGGGGTGTTAGATTGGCTAGAATAACCGCTGGAGGGGGAGGTGAGTCTGTGCAATCTGTCTGGGGAGGCAACTGCTTTGGGTTTGACCACCACAGTGCTGTCTTTGCTTGGTGGCAGAGATCCTTGGGAAATATTAGTGAGGCACCCCCCACTGACAAATTCCCCAGGAGTTCCAGTACTGGGTGAAGAGGCGACAGGAGACTGTAGCAGCTCCCCATGTCCCCGAGGATAGTCCATGTAGTAACCCCAGGATTCGGCATAGTCAGAGCGCAGGCTGCTGGTATCACTTTGTGATGGTGTGACAGGGCACAGAGAATAGACATTGGTGATGGAGGATGACACTCCACCACTCCCGGCACTGGCACTGCTCTGACTCCGCGGACGCAGCACCCAGGGATCCTCATAATCACTGCAAGGGCTCTGAGAGGGAGATGAAGCCCCTTTGCTTCTTGCTGTCATTTGCAAAGACTGCTGCAGGGTAGCAATCAGAGTCTCACTTAAGACTGACCCACTAGCGTTAGACTTCTTCTCTGGCTTGCGTCGAAGGGAATCAGTCCGAGCTGGTGGGAGCGGAGGCTTCTTGGACTTACGAAGGGAAATGCTGCGGGACAAAGATTTGTTGCTGTAAAGGCTGGAGCGGTCATCGAGGCTATGGTGCTCACGACACTCATACATGCTGTGTCTCATCTGTCTTGCACTATGGATACTGTTATGGCTCTGCGATTTGAGTCCCGAATCCATGTGCATGGAAGTACAGTAACCCTCATTATCCATGGAGTAACGTGAGCTGGCATCGGCCTTCTTAGGAGACCGCTCCAGGCTGCTGTAGATGTGATTGATGGGAGTGGAGCAGCTAGAAGTGAGAGGCCTCTTGGGCAAGATGTTCTCTGAAGATTCGTACATCCATTGTTCAGCAGCAACAGTACTTCGGCTTTGGAAGCTTCTGTCCGAGTAACTTGACTCACTGGTGGCGTCTTGGTTTTGGTTTTCTTTCCTTGCACCTAGAGTGCTGAACTGAGAGTTGGTCTCACCACTATTGCTTAGGGACAGAGCGAAATCACAGTTGGATGAGTTAGCCATCTGGGCAAAAGAGGAGGCTGGCAATAATCCATTCACCTTAGTGGCAGTAAGGGGTTTGTCAGCAGGGTAAGAGGAGATGGACTGTATGTTGTTGGCTGTGTGAACAGTGATAACCTCAGCTGAAGAGGACAATGTGGCATTGGGGATAATAGAGGTGGAGTAAGCAGCATGTGGAGAGACCACACAAGCCATTGCCTGGTCAACTGTGGTACTCCTCACTTCCTGGGACTTTGGACGGGTTAGTGCGCCAGTCTTTGGAGTGCCCCTCAGATGTACCACTGTCTCATCGGCTTGCAGCCTCCCAATTTGTCGAGGCAGGGTTCCAGCAGAGTAGTCTTCCTGCCTACAGGGCACATAGCTGCAGCCAGTCTCGGCATTCAGGGAGACGCGGACCCCCTGGCGGGGCAAACTATGGAACCGCTGGCCTCCTCCGTTGAGTTGTGGTGCAAAAACAACACCAGTACTATCGTTACCAGTCGAGATGCTGCCTGAAGAAGAGTTGGAGAAGTTGGCCATCTGGGCAGCAATGCCCTGACCCTTCTGCGCCCGGATCCGTCGCATCGACGGAGGCACAATTTTCACTTCCTCTGTCTGGCAGCTGGAGTCTCGGGTGTCTGTACGCCGCAGTCCTGAGTTCAAGCTGCCAATTCGACCCAGAGTGGAGGAGTACTGTTCCGGGATGTACATCGACTGAGCCCGCAAATCGTGTCCTTTTGCTGCTGCCAAAAGAAGTAGAGCAAATACTAGAATTTTACATCTATTCTCTTAATTTTTCACAAGACTGCCAAACAGATTATGTCAATCTTTTTGGAGGCCAATTAATTTGATTTACATCTGTCCTTCTGAAGCAAACAGGGCCCAGGGAAATTCTCATGTGATCCATTCCAGAAACCTCCAGTGTCTTACAGATCAGGAAGACTATGACCCAGTACACCGTTACTAATAAGTTTAATTCCAAAACAACAAAAAAACTCAACCAGAAAAAGAAGCAGTTGTTTCTAATCACTAACAAAACAATTCTGCAGGGTGAACTGTCATAACTAATTTAAAATTTGGCTCATTAAGGTGTCCTGTTAGTCCACCCTCACCACTGGGAATATGTTAACCACATCTTACATTAAGACATTGGTTTAATAAGCTATGATGTCTATGGAACACAACTACTTTAAATCCCATAAAGACTGAAAGGGTATTAAAGGTTAAGGTGAAACCATTTACATTTGAATGCACTATAATCCTTTGTTTCACAGCTTATTTATACTGACCACAGAAGTTTAAAATAAAAATATGGTGACCACAGTGTAGCAGATGACTCCATCTGGGCCCTACAAAGTCTCTACTAAACACTAAAAAAACGTTTTTCCTATCAAACACTTACAGATAAAAGATATAAATACCTGAAAGTGTAAAAAAATCCCTCCTCATGATTCATTTAAATTTTGATTACATTGAAAGGTGCAAGAGACAAACCCTAAAATCAATCTCATATCACCTAAAACTAAGTAAAGGTTTGGACAAAATAGACCATTTATGTCAGGTTTGCTGCTCCTTTTGTTGCTGCAATGGCCACCTGTGCAACAGGTGGATTTTAGCAGGGGTTTCCTTGAACCACAATGCAGGGTGGTCTGCAGGCCAACTCAATGTAAAGCAAGTGGCAGTGAGTCTTTTGCCCTGCATCCTCTTTCCCATCCACCAGTCTACTCTGAACCCAGGTCCCTTCAATTCAGAAGAATTAGTACAAAAATCCCCTCTGGCCTTACGCAATCATGGAAATATGAGCAGATCTGCCAAAGGAGTTGAGGGGATTATCTGGAGGGCTTAGCATCAGGGTGCAGAGCAGACCACAGCATGTTATGATTACTAATATATCTGAGGATTAGCACTGGGAAGCAAACATACAGGACAATGGAGGAGATGGAGGAGGAAGTTACAGGGAGCTTTTGGAAGGATCACTGTTTATGAATGCAGAAAGTGACAATGGAGATGCTGTAGTCAGAGGGCCAGTGTTAGCGTTCCCTTCATGGGATCCCATTTTGCTTCACAATAACAGAGCAGAACTGTCTCAAACCCTACTGAAAAGGCATGCATTCAACTTTTCAATTTTTAATCTTCTGAGGGAGATAATTAAAGCTAATTTTTTTTTGTACTAATTTGAAAATATGGAAGCCTTCTGCAATTTACACCAAAAACCTATACTTATCATGGTCTTGCTCTAGAGGCTGACAACCAGATTTAGTGACCCACGTAATTCATAGTGCATATTGAAGCCCTGTAGAGGTATATGTCTTGTGCTAGTGCTGCAGCTTGGGCTGAAGGCTGGGGTTGTCCCAGACACTAAAATTCAATGTGGATCAATCTGAAACGCAAAAGGCAATAATCAATAGCTCCTTGAAGAAATTCTGACCATTTTTAGCATGCAAGTAACAAATGAGGGGCATGATGAAAAATAGTTGAGAGCGGCCGCGAAAGTCCCTTGTTAATAGAAGTTCCTACTCCCATGGGCTCCAATGAAGGTCAACTAGAGATGAAGCATGTGATGGGAAATGAAGGTTCTGTCAAGAAGGACCCTAGAGTACATAAAATATGGCCGATCGATAGAATGACAGGGGCAGCCATTGAGGTGAAGAGGTACAGGATCCAGCACTAAGGAGCCATACCTAGTTCCTTCTGGATGTTGTCAGGAACCCCTGATATTGTCTTTCTCCTTTTGACCTTCTTGGGCCGCCTGACGACGGTGTCAGAGTTAACTAAGGAGCGGCGGATGCTGGCCTGCCGGTCAAAAGTCTCCCCTGGTGTGAGGCAGTGACAGCAAGCACACTAATGGTTACTGGAAGGCATGCATTTCTCATGCAGAAACAGATCCAGACATTAATAAACACAAACCCAAGTGTCCAAATGGCCGGCAGGTGCTCCCTGGGACCAGGTCCAAATCTAAAACATTTTGCCCAATTAAGTCTAAATATGTAAATGTAGACTACACACCTCTCCCTTCAAATTTTGACCAGATGAACTCAGAATTTGAAGGGAGGCGTGAGGTAAAATGCAGGGAGAGGACCCAAAAACTGCATGCCGACCACAGGGAGTAAGTTAGAGAGAGTCTCCAGTGTGTCTCCAGCGTGCCGAGTGTCATGCCTATGCCTCTCCAGTACAGCTGCAGAAATCTCTGGTGACCTTTGATGATCCTGTCTGAATGTTTTGAAGCAAGGTCTAATGACCAATACTAACTGAAAAGGAACACCAGCAGATGCATGATGGACAGCAATGGCACCAGCAGATCAACTGATCTGCTGACAGAACCACCAGATCACTAAGAGACACATTGGGAGTTGTAAAGGTACAGGGGCTTAGATGGTCCAGACACCAATCCAGCCCCTGATATGAACACCCTGAGTGCAGTTAGTATCCACGTTGATCCACATCAACATACACATTCACACACAGACAGGAGAGGCCACGAGCCAGTCCTTCACAGGGTGGTTAGTGAATAGTGATGGAGAAACACAACACAGTGACAAATTTTGTACTCGTGTTGGTGTGGATTTTGCTACTAGATGGCGTGACTGCAGTCATACATTTTCATTAAATGTACCAAATATCCTGTGATCTACAAGAAATCAGCCTGGAATCCACTTTAAAAAAAAAAAACATTGTCTTTTGAATGCAAAATTAGAATAAGTAGGGACTGAATTTTAGGTATTTTAACTTCAACCCTTTTTTTTTGTTGAAAAGGTTGTTACCTAGGTTACTAGGGTTATCCCTGAATCATGCAGAGAAACACAATGTTACAACCATAAAACTCAGGACCACCTTGCCATTAAAAAAAAAGTTAGAAACTGTCATGATAACATTAAAGACAGCAATCTACGAGTGGGCATGAACAGACCTGTGACATTAATAGGGATGATATTGGTGGGTACGGCCTGTGCCTGCTGCCTCATCTTCTCCTCCGGGGTAGGTAGAGGCCTAGACTGGATCCAGGTGCTTTGGTCGCTGGCTTCAAGCCCATCCCCCAACTGGGGTGTCCGTGGTCGTGTGGAATACACCAGCTTATCCTCCTCAGCCGACGAGGACGTTGTAGACTGGGGGAAGCACAAACATCGGAGGAGACTTCAGTACATATATAGCGCAGATTACACACCCCTGCAACATCTGCATTTTGGAATCATTCCTGTGGTTTATGAGCCACACGTAGTGACAGACACTTTCATGCACTAAATGCTTTATTCATATGATCTGTATAATAGAGTTTAGATGCAAGAATTCTTATATAGTTTAAACAATTTTACATTTAAATGATTCTCTTGGACACTAAACATGTGTACAAGAGTCTATGTGCAATGTTACCTGTGTACAGAAGAGTTTCTAAATTTGTTACACCATTAAAACAACCACGATTTGGATTGCTCCATTAAAATCTAACCAGAATCTAATGGGAAGGAACCAATTCTACTGTATACATCAAAAGCAAAATACACAGTGCAGAAAAACTTTTCGCTACCTAAAATCAACAAGACTGCACAGCACATCTCAAAACTGCAGTAAAACCAGCTCTTCAGTGTCAAACAATTTAATATCAGTCAAAGGGAAACGGCAGCAATTTCTGTCTATTTCTAAACTCTTAGATCACACATTCACACTGGTGCAAAGAACCAAAGATCTCTGATGATTCAAGACAGTCACCAACAGCAAAAGCAAAAACATTCCCCACTGACCACGTACTAGAGACTGCATACAATAATTTACCTGTCCAGATATGAAATAACGCAGGTAATGGAAGCAACTTAAACACAAATCTGCTTTAGAAAACTTACTTATATTAGCATGGAAGATGGAGGCTGGCTTGTCAGAGGCAGCAACATAAACTCTGGTGTTCCCAGGACTGGTTTGTATGGGAATGAGGAAACTATGTGGCTCATCTTTATCTGGGACCGAGGTGACAACACTAGGAATTAAAAAGGGTGGTTGGGGGGTTGGAAGTCCCAGGAACACTAGTTTTGCGCTTTTGCCATTAAGACCCAGTAGCCTACTTTCCTTTGAACGGGTGTGTGCTGTCAACATGCGTTTGCATCACAGAGCGGCAGGAATCCAGCAGCGGAGTGCTCAGCTGGGGGGCTAAAAGGACCCTCCCTTCCCACCCTCAGGGAAAGGGAGGACAAAAAGGCCGGGACAATAAGGGCTTGCTTGTCTGGGAAAACCTGACCTGTAGTGTTACGGGGATTTCTTGCGAGCACAGAGCTGAACGATTTTCACATACATCTGTCCGTGCAGACGGGAGAGAAAGATTGAGGTCATTTTAATTAGACTGGTTTGCTGTTTTTTTTTTTTTTTCTTTCCAATTTTTGTCAGTTTTAAGTACTTTTAAATTTATTTTTATCAAAATAATGTGGGGTATTTGTTTCTTTTTAGCATATTGTGGTCTTTTTGTGAGTTTTACATGCGTTATTAATTTTTAATAAACTTTGGGAAATTAAAAATATTTATTTGTTACTGCAATTGAGGACCATTTTGCCTATTGCAATAACTGGCTATATGGATTTTAGCTAATGGTAAATCATTTACAAAAACACTAACTTACAACATAACAGATGATCAGCGCCAATTTCTTCTGTAACACTGTTCAGTGAGAGTACTACTTGTATATTTAAAAAGCCATATCAATTTTAACAGTTTAATACATTCTGGTTGTAACTGCATGTCTTTAAGATGGCAGTGTTATGTACTGGTATTATCAGCCTGCATTACATGCTCCAGCTGGTTTAACCCATGTACAGAAAGCTACTTTGACTGCTTTTCATGACCACAGATCTAATCCATTAGAGGGAAATGTGATTTACCCTAAGCAGAGTAGATACCTTCAAGTGTCGGTGTATCTTAACATTATCTTTCAAATAAGTAAACGGAGACAGAGAGCTCCTATGGCCTGGGTCTGAAATAATTACTTCAGGACCTCAACTTGTGCCCATGACACACAAGTCTGAGGTCACTAGAGCAACATCCTCTGCTGCAACTTTGCAGGATGTCTTCTTAAAGCAAGAAAATGCCAGTTAAATTGCCGTTGACAAACAGAGCAGCACTCGATGGCACTACACACATCACGAGCCACACATGGGACTCTGCTGCTAATGGGCCTATAGGGGTAGAGAGCCTTGGTGCGAGACCAGCACAACCATGATGTCTCGGTATGCACAGCTTACAGCCCCACAGGGAGAGTGTACCTTCGTCTTCCAAGGTTTCAAATGGCAGCAAAAAGTAAGGCACATCGCAGTGAGGCAGCCTAGCATGTTTGACTGCTCGGTGAGGAGGAACAGACAAGAAGAGAGGAAGACAAACATAAAAGTGACATTTACGTGTGAATACAAAATTAACAGACTGGGAGTGAAACAAAACCAAGACAACAGACATTCAGTGTAACTCTCTGATTAGTAAAACGCAAAATAAATGGAGAAGTGGGAAAATGACAAAATCAAGTTACTATCGGCACAAAGCAATGTAATTACTGATGCTATCACTAGAGGGCAGCCCTATGTCATCAAGTTCCACTCGGACCAACTGTGTCCACTTTTATTCAGTTACAGGTTGCCTTTGATTATTTATTTTTAGGTCCTTCTAGAATCTTTGAACCAATGTTTAAATTAATCCATGATAACATCTTGCAATCTTAAAATTCGGCAAGTAAAAAATGTTAAGCAATTAAATATCCATTATTTCCTCACACATAATGTTTTTCTCCTGTTATTTCCATTCTTCACTATGCTGTGCCGGGACAGAACAGGAGGTGTGACCGATAAGCCTGTAAAACATTCAAGGAGACCAAAGTTTCCTGCAATCTACCAGGAAAGTGCAAATTATCAAATTACCCAGAGGATGCTAACCCTGACCCACAACGAATCTGGTTCTCGCCACCTAGTCTCATTATTGTTTTTCCTATTCAGGCCTTCCCTCCTATGTCCCCTACCATGCGACATTGGCATTAATGGCAGCCAGGTTCCTTAGGTGAGGTTATTCTGTGGAGCAGGAAGGGTAACTGCATCAGTCTTGTGGCTTACCTGCTTGTCCACCTCTTCATCATCATGCAGGCTGCCATCAGACATGTTGGAGCTGGAGAAAGTGGGGCCCTGAGAGTAGTACTGTGAGCTGCGGAAGCCATCCTTCCTCAACTTGTCACACTCTGAAAAGTGAGGGACACGAGAACAACTGGTTAACAGGGGGTCACCAACAGGCTCTCTGTTGCACAATGAGCAGTACTGTTCATCTTCATCACCAACGATTTAAATGCAATGCTTTCCAACTATGCCAGAAAATGTAAGCAAGGTTTCAAATTTCCTTTTAACGTGCTGACTACCACTTAATCTGTGTTAACATTCACATTCCTGTGAAGGGCTCTGCAGACCAAGCCCCCCATCCTTACATGCACACAAAAGACCCTTCAAGTAATGCAGTGCCTACCCATCCCTCCCTATGGAACTCTGGGAGCAAAGCCTCTGGGATGCTCCCTGGACTCCTGAGCTCTCATGATCAAACAGGTGGATCCTTCAAGATCTGTGTCCAGCTGGTCCTGACATGGACTGTACTAATCATGCTTGAGTCCTATCTGCCACTGGTGTATCATAGCTAAGCGACCATAGACAGGCAGAACTTGGCCTATGCAGTCACAGCAACCAAACTGGGGGGCTTTTGTAAACACTGGATCTCGTGAGGGTAGTTCCATACTGCACGACCCAGCTCACCACATTTAAATGCATATTACACACATTTCTAACATAAATTTCATGTATGTTACATTTTAGTTATGGATGGCAAGGACATTATGGTGATTTTGAACACAAATTCTGAACAGAGACACAGTGGAGTCCCTTGGGGTCTAAACTGATGCTGGGCAGAATCACTGGGCACTACAAGTTGTTCTCCTTATGGAAACACAAAGCAGAATGAGATTGGGAAGGTGAGGGTATCTGACATTTTGAACTCTAGCTCCAATGTCGCATACACGCGCACACACCAACACAAAAACGCAACACCCATCCACACAAACACAAGAATTCCACACCCATATGTGACCTGTGCAAGTCTGCACCTAGAGTGACGAGATGCCACTTCACAGAAAAGTGGAACAGGTCTTTATACACCCTGGCAGACGCACTCCTCCCATAAAAAACAAGGACATCAGAAAGGCCTCTCAGCCACAAGGATCGTGAGCTTTCTAGTAGAGACCGCTGGCGGCAGGGATTACACGCAGAAGCCGCATGGGAATTTTGGTTTGTGCAGCCCCACCCCACACATGAAAGACTCATTACATGATTATGATTCTTAAAGGAGGACACAAGTAAGTCCATTAAGATGTGTCTAGCACCAGCCTTTGAAAAGCTCAGTCTCCTGAGTGCAGGTCTTTGTTGACATGAATGTGCTCCACCTGCGAGGGCCAGCTGAGCCTGCAGCAGATCAGTGGCTAAGACGGCCAAGAGCACCTGGTCTCAGCAGAGGGAGCGGCAGCCTGCCTCCTCTACTGCAACTGGTCCATTAACAAAAACAACTGATATTTAATCACTTGAAAAATAACATATATATCAGATAATGCCTCCAGCTATCAATACCATACATAATCTCCCCCTCCCTTATAAAGATAATACATTCCTGAAAAGCTTTCACAAGATGAATTCTCATAAATCAAGCACATAATGCCCTTGGTTTCAGTAGTAAAAACTATGAAACGTTCCTGAGCCCAAAATGTAACGCATTAACGCATTTATGCCGAAATGTCCCGAAATGCCACAGAAATAGATAGTTATGTCAAGAGTTAACATTAGTTAATAAAAAAATTAATCGCTTGTAAATTTATCTCTTCATTAATTACTCTGTATTGCTGTGGTCCTGTCTACCTGCACTAGTTCACCTCTAAACTGTAAAAATATCCGTTTCCTCCAGGTACTTGATTGCTCAGACATTTCAAAGAAATGCATGTCCGAAAAGTCGGCGACACTAAACTGCCCATAGTGTGTAAACGTGTGTGTGTATGTGTGTTTTAAACTGCACTACTGCTGGCACTGTGCAAAGAGCTAAAACTGTGTCTGGCGTCCTTTGTTTATACATTTACAATAATCTTGCTTAAACTTAAAGGGATGAGACTTCATAACATTTTCAAGCACTGCATTACAGGAATTCCACACTGATTTCCAGAGCAATTTTATCATTTAACTGTTCATGCAGTAATGAGTCTTTAAGAGCACATACAGGAATTCCACCGATCTAACACGCCCATGGTGAGGTTATTAAGCAGGCAAGAAGGTGTGAAAGTGATCCAAAGCACATCCCATAAGAGAATACATCAGAGTATCCTGCAGATCCTTCTACTTCAGGCACTTCTTTAAATGATCCACAAGGGCAATTACTGGGAAAGCAAAACGTCACAGGAGCAACTAGGGAATCGGATGGGTGTGTGTGTGTGTGGGGGGGGGGGTTTGAAGGGTTGAGAGTGAAATGCACAACAGTGCTCTTCTTTGGAACCCCCAGGAGATGGGGAATAAGAGAAGCCAGTGTGGGGTGCCCTACATCCCCAACATACAGATCAGAAAGCATAATGAGGTTCTTGCTAGAAAGAGAGCACCACTAGCAAGGATGGAGACCCACACCCAGAAACACATATTACTCTTTGGCAGTGACTGTTCATTCTCACCTTATAATGCATTTATTCAATAAAACATTTCATTTGGGCGACCCCTGATGGGAGCAGCCGAAAGTCGGTTATTTGGGATCAGTACATAAAACTGCAAAAAAGGAAAGATCCAGTATATTTAACTACAAGGCATGCTGCATTCCTGGAATACCTACAGCTGCCATTTAATACAGACTCTTGTTGGTTCTTGGTATACCATCATTATTGGGGAGGTCCCACTAAAACAACATTTCAAGATGTTCCAGTACCCAGAAGTTTTAGAGTGTCCTATGTTGCCCTATCATGAACCCTGGAGCACTGCTGGCCATTGACAGCCATGATGGGTTCCACATGGGAAGACTCATCCCAAAACAGCTGCTCTTCACTTGTGTGGTAATGCATTTGCTGCACACGTGCAAAAGCATCTGACATGTGGTACTTCCACAAATGACACAGCATGGCCTCACAGTAGATCACAGACTGTACTCTTAGAAGCATACCCGCAACAACAGGGACTGACCCTTGTTAGCAGACTCACAGCACATGTAGACACACAATACTATCCATCTGACAGCAGGCATCGCATTGTCCAACCATCACTTCCTGATTAAATATTGATCCTACCATATACATATTGAGCTTCCAGTGGCCATCTGCACCACTCCCTTCAGCATGTGAGACTAAGCTGGAGCTCTGTCCATCCCCATGGCTGTACGCTCTAATATTCACTTTAAAAAAAAAAAAAAAAAAAAAAAAAAAAAAACTTACATAACCTGTAGCGTTCCCTCACTGATCTGCAAGGAGGAAGCACTGGAGTCCTAACACTACTGTTATACTGTGAGCACATTTCATGGTTGGTTGATTTCAGGAGTGACTGTACATCATTGCTGAAATTGAAGACACTGTAAATTCTCTGATCATGGCTGCGAATGAGCCTTTTTTTAAAGAGGAAGTGAACATAACACAGTGGGGTGTTCTATCTGCCCTGTGTATTTTATTAGCATTGAGGACAAGTAATAACTGTTTGTTTTGACTTCTTACTTTCACAGCAGTACATCTGAACTCCTGAAAAACATTGCAGTGTGTTGAGATTATAGCCAGCACTGATCTACTGAGGACAGCTGTAGAATCCCTCTGATCTCTGCAGGTGTGTTTCTGACCTGAATCTGGCCTTCACATGACCTCACATGCAAAGACACCACCAGCCACCTGGTGACATCATCTGCTACTGGCATACGGGTCTCAAACTTCTTGGCAGAAGGGGCTTAGAGCATAGTCTTGTCACCTATTTTCTGATACCCTCTGCGATGAGCCAACTACTTCTATGGGTCATGTTCAAGACTAACCTACAATCTGCTGAAACCCAGACTCAGGCTAATATCCTAATGCTTTCAAGTATGAAAGACTGGCTGTTTTTTAAAGGACGTATTCTTGAAAACAACTAAAGAAGGCCAGTCTATAATTTATATCTAGGAAAAAGCAGTAACACCTATGGATACAGGACAAAACTGAAGAAAGAAACTAAAGGAGATCCAAAAGGCACAATGATGCAGGGCTCTGTGTGTGGGGGGGCTGATCCTACCACACTGAGGATGCTTTGGAGGAGGTTGAAATACATGCATACCTGAGCAATAGTCTAAAACCACAGTAATGAAAGGCCTACCTAACAGTGCTCTGAGAGTACATGTGGTTAGTATCAGCTTGATGTAACTTTCTCTCCCTGCCCAATGTGTGTGTCAGCTGAGCCCAAAGGAAGGCCACCTTCCTGATAAGATCACAGTGTGGTTTGAAAAATGGCACTTTGGTCTGAATTCATCTATCTTCCCCTGACAGCCTCCTGGCCCTGTGACCTTGGAAAACATGGCAACCTGGTTCATACTTTCCCTCTGTTTCCCCTCTCTTCCTATGTTTTCTGCCTCTTTCGACACCTGCTTTTGAATAGTAAAAAGCATGGGAAGAAGTGGCTGTGTCAGGTTCACATGTGGGTGTTGTCTACCAATACAAAACTATACAAAGACGGCAAGATTCTGTGCTTTTTATGTGAAAACCAGTTTAGGGACATGAGAACTATGAGTGCAGCATGAGAACTAAGACTTTCACAGGTTGCTTTGATAAAGACTGGTTCCCTGCAAAGCCACACAGTTAACAGTATACAGCAGCAGACAGAACTCAAAGCATCAATCTAGAACTCAACCTGCCCACTGTAGAACTTCACTGTCCAACTCAGCCATACCTCGGAGCACAGTCTTCAGGTTTACTTTGGCCTGGCGGTGCAGGTCCTCCACACAGGCAGGACGGTTGTTGGGCAAGAAGACATTCTCCTGCTGGTGCCAGGGGGCTGTGTAGTGCACTGTCCATTTGCTCTCCTCATCCAGGTTAGATACCGCTATGAAATGGAACAAGGTGGGGAGGGCACAGAAGGAAAAGAAGGTCAGTCTGCTGATGACAAAACAAGTTTCAAAAGTGCAATGAGTCATTTAATTTTTTAATGTAAATTGTGCATCTTAATGTATAAGGGTTTTGGAGAACTCCTACAATCTAAAATTTAATTTCAGGTCCTAGTCTTCCCACAGTTGTTCATACCAGAGGAACAGCAGGCATCACAGGTGCTAATGGGGCATACAGGCCTGTGACACTGTGTGGGGAGCCTTTGATGGTTCTGTCATTAAATCACCAATTGGCTGTTATACTCATCAGCTACCATGGGAAAAGGTCTATGTTAACATTCATGGACTCTGCCAAAAGGGGCTTTTTCTGCAGTTTTACCTTCCAAAAGGTTTGGCACTTTCTCACAGAATCAACCACAAACTACATATTACAGAGACAGCAATCAAGTGTAAAAACTAAGGTACTATATCTTAATGTTAATACAAGCTAGTGTTGGGCACTGTGGCTTCACCATGGTGTAAACGGACAGTTACATTAATTTCAGGAAGAAAATAAAAAACAAACATATTAGTCACACCCAATGGAAAATTTCTGGTGAATATGCGATCATGTTGCTGTTATATCATTCTGCCAGTGAGCTCAGGTTCACCATTGATTGAACTGTATGTCTGAGGTTACAAAATCAAAGGGAACCCCAAAGCATGGCTGTGTTATTCATTTGTACACTGGTGCAAAAGAATAACTGGGGGGCCCTAAAGAGTCGGGCAGGTACTGGGAGAAACGGAAACACAGCTAAGATAAACTGGAGATGAGAAGGGCACTGCTACAGCATCAGGGGTCCATCGAAGCTCAGATCAGGTCATCTGAAACCAACAGGGGTTTACCCAGCAAGCACCAGCTCAAAAGAAACCCAGGGGAAACACAAATGTAGCGTTTCCGCAACTGACAGCCCTCTTTATATTTTTCTCCAACTCCAGTAATGCTCAAGCATGCACACAAAGCCTTAACAAAAAAGCCCTTGTTTCGAAATCAGACAGATTTAGAAGATCAAAATACATCTTGTGTAGACTGTCACTGGGTATAACAAACATACACTGCTTTTCAAGATGAAGAAACACACCTTAGACACACAAATTACTTTATAGCAGGAAACACCCAGTACACTCATGCAGCTTCAAAAGCAACAAATGAAAATAAAATGGCATAGCAGCTTACATGTGGGATACGTATTCCCACATTTGCAGCCCTTTCTTTGTAATTCAGGTGCAAAAATGCCATGTGCAATATAAACATAATATTCATTTACTGTAGTGCTATCTAGCATTACTCTATTTACTACAGTAAAACTTATATTATAGCCTAATGTAATGTGCAATGAACATGTAATAAACCCAATATAATGGATTAAAGTCAGTACTGTAAGTGAAACATCGATACATACATACAGTACATAGAATTATACACAAAAAGCAGTAAATAAAGCACCAATGTAGCTTGATCAAAACACCACTATTGGGTAACAAAGGAGGATATTGAATGGTTCTTTTTAAGCCATGGTATACAAATAGTTTAAAACATTATTTTATTCATTAAAAGCTAATAATTAGTTTCCCTTATATTATGTTTAAAAATAGTTTTTCTACAATATTCATGATTTTTATGTTTTTTTTCCTGGAACATTTTTCCAATGGTGTGTAAAATCCGAAACCGTAAAATCAAGGTCCGCTAAATCAAAGATAAGCTGTACACCTCTTGCTTCTGAACACTGATTTCCTGTGGCTGCCGTATAAAGTTCAACACTGGTTACAAGCTACAAAGGCCAAGAAAGCATCTGCATCTCCATACCTACAACACCTGATCACTCCCTACATCCCAGGAAGAGCGTTGCTCTTCTCCACCTCTAGTCTCTTGATGGTACCACGCACGAGAGTTGTGAAATCAAAAGCTCATGGGTATCTGATTTAGGCTTCAAAACAACTGAATCTCCTTCAGCGTCAAAACATCAAAACACATCTCTTTCAGACCTGATTTTCTAACAGTTCCATAAATTTGCATCACACCATCTGTCATGACCACTTCCACTGTCTTTTGCATCAGACTGAATGTGCACTGGAAAATTTGTGGTACTGAATAAACTCACTGTGCTTTAACAATCGTATCTAACAAAAAAAAAAATCAATTGTTTGGAACTGTAATTTTGTCTACCGAGTTATAAGTCACTTTGAAGAAGTGTCTGATAAATGGTTAAATATAAATGGACAACATGGAGACCTCAGTCTTATCCCTCAGCCCACTACACCAGTACTACTCACTTCAGGAGGAACAATGAGCACTCAACATTCATTCGACAAACAGCGCCTATCTCACTACGTATGTGGGCAGAAATAGAGTCGATCAAGCAAAAAGGCAAAGATATGATCTCCTTCATGAGTCAGCAATAGTGGGTGTGCGGTCTCTGTGATCAAGACATTCAGGCTGACGGTATTATAGTCCTAAATAAACCCTGAAAATATTAACCTGGCTTATGCAACATGTTCTTGGATACCAAAGCCTGGACCATTAGAAATCTATGCTGTGAGCAGGAATCACTCAAACACAACAGAGGCAATGTTGAGAACGACCCTGTGAGATCCAATCACAGCTCTAACCAGAAACACAGACCTCATTGCCAGAGTAACTAAGGCAAGATAATACATTTCCCAGATGACAACAGCACTTTAAAATGGGAAAGACAAAAACCTATTTCACAGAACTTTACAGAGGTCAAAGATCAAAAAGGGCACATCAGGTAAAATGTGCCTGAACTAATGACTTCACCTGCTTATTGTAGCTAATCTGGTGAAATGTTATAAAATATTAAACTCACAAAATCCCTACACCAAACACAGTGGCAATAAAGTGCCTGAAGATCTTCCAAACAGTGCCTGTCCAAAAACTTTCCTACACAAGCTCAGTGCTGTAAATAAGAACCCAGACCCAAAAAAGTCAAATTAAATAAAAAGTAGATTCCTGCAAATTGCCTGCCTTGCCATTAATGTTTCTTCTGCAAAGATCACTGCAAAAATACGTTCTATTCTATTAAGTGCAACTGAGCGGATTCCAACAGGAACAGACATTTCTAATAAAGCTCACTTGTAAGGATACTTATCACTAACTGTATCACTTGTAAGATTTCTTCCTGGTGTTCAAATGGATGCCATTTGGCACTGCCAGGAGCAGTACCTTAGTTTCAGAGGCTACACTTCAGAATGCCATTAATAATCACATTAATGAGTATGGCTACATTGAATCACACAGCACAGCAGCTGGCACTGACTCTTACCCTTCTTCTTGATATACTTTACGACGGACTTGAGAGTATTTCCGAAGAACACCATTATTTGTGCTGGTGACGATGGACCCCTCTGCACACCAAGGCACAGGTCTCCTGTGAAGTCGCTGGGACCTCACAACACAACACACAGTGTTCAACCTGTGCCTCCCAGCACAATGAGCGAGATCCTGCGTCACCCACCCTCAACCACCCATCAGCCCAACCCACACTTTCAAAGTTCCACCCCCTCCTCAGCTGCACCGCCCTCTCCCACACAGCTCCACTCCTTGTGCATCTAGTTACTAAGGAGCTCCTACTCCAGATGTGCGAGTCTTGCTCCTTTCTCCCAGGGAGAGTTCAGCTTGTGTGCGGCACGGCTTCCCAGGGGTCCTAGCTGGTGCTGAAATTGTGCAAGCTGAATACAGGTTGTACACAACCAACCCATTGTCCACTGCATGCTGCACCCTCCTCCTTTCCTCGATCTTAAAGGGGAGGGGACTGAAGTGCTCAATGCAATTGCAGTGATCACTGAGTCTGAGTGAAAAGGGGGTGGGCCCAAGCATGGGCCAAGTATTAGAGTCCTTCGCTCCTTCTCTCATCCGTAGCCTCCTATGTAATTCACGGCTCACTGAAGATGTGTGATTGTGCTGACTGGTGAAGTGCAAGCCCCCTGTAGTCTGCCCCAACGCTTGCAGGACTCCAGTCTGTGCTGTTGAAGTCCAAATCATTAAGTTGGAGTTCATTTGAGTATAATCTTCCTGCTGTCTGACACAATTTCAGCCTTTAGATAATGTATGCAAGAACAAGCTGCTCTGATTAAGCAGCATTGTTCTCAATACTAATAGCTTCGGTCAACATGTCCGTTATTAAAACCACACTGAAGAATGGCAGGGTGGGGGAATTGGGGCCATCTTTTCAGTCACATTTAGATCCCCAAGAGCATAAAACCTGAAAAAGTAATATTAATTAGAACACTGGTTACTGCTACTGACTGGGGACGATATCTTTTTGAGGAAGTGCTAAATAAAGAGAGATGATTTTCAAGAGATGGGTCTACAGAAAATCTTTCTCTCTGTCCTTCTTTCATAGCAAATAGACTCCATGCATATAATCACCTGAGCTGTGCTCTCTCACACAGTCTTCCCACACTACTCCAGCATCACTCCAGCGTAGACCCCCCCCCCATACCGCTCTCATTTCTCCCCAAATTCAAAGAAGGCTTTGATGACTATTTGGTTAATCCACATTGATCTGTCTGCCTGTCAGCCATCATGTTCTCTTCTTTTTAGACCAGTTCCTGGGCCACTACCTACTGCAAATGGTGGCAGTATAAAGTACAATAAAGTCTAAAGTACTGAAAGATTATTCAGTCTAAAAAGAAAAAGTGGTTTAGACAAAAAAAAAAAAAACACAGAATCATATATAATATGAATCTATATTTAGAAATAGACCATAACATATTTCAATTCTATAAACAATTCTCAATCATATGCAGTAATCATTATTTCAGAGTTTTTAAAAATAAAACCTAAAACACAAAATTAAACAGGACCTCTTACCATAAAAGTAAAAATAAATAGTAATTTTCATTGTCAATTCAGTGCACGGCTACTGAAGGTTTAGAACAATTAAAAGTCTCAGAGTGTGTGGAGTAACATATATAGAGATGGGCAAATATTGTTTGCTTGATGCTTCCGTGCAGCTTTTCAATCTAGACATTTTGCAAAATGTCTGCCATCGAACAAAGAAAAAATACCTGTGGCCAGATTAACCTGTATGAATGGATAATCAAAAGCAGGATAATCGGGGCTCTACTGTAATTGGTTTTGAGCAATGTGGTTCTGTAGATGAAGTGACAGACATTAAAATCTAAAAGCCGTAAGAAGAAGCAGGGAAACCACCAGGACCTTTTGCTGAAGCAAAGACATTGAATACGTGCCTTTTTTGATTTAAAGTATAACTTTACATAACACAAGACAAAGAGTTCCAGATGAGGGAAGGCCAGAGAGACCATCAAACAATATTCCCTCTGAAATGTTTTTTATAGTGCCCATGAACTGAACTCCGGTTGTAGTTTTATGTTCACAGATAGTGTCCTGCTCCTTCACACACCAGTGCTGCTCATCTCAGAACCCAGAACACTTCAGGGAACTGACACAGCACTGTAATTAATTGGTTGGACCCATTAAGAATTTATTCTTCAGCCAAATTAAAGGCCGGGCAAGGATGATGAAGCGTGTACGACATACGAAGATGGATGTAAGGACGGAAGCAATGCTGCAGAGTCCATTGGGGAGAAGAGACATACCAGGATGTATATCACACAGCACACTGTGCTATTTCTACCTGTGAGATGCAGGTGTTACTACAGCAGTCTGCAAGGGATTTCCTCTAGCACCAATCCTCAATGGGAGGGAAACAGAGGGCTCAAAACAAAAATCAGGCTCTAGCACTTGGCTTTCTAGCACAACCTGAAAACCTGCTGCAGGATTTCCAAAGCTGACACAAAAGCTCCAGCACCTGAGGAAATGCACATGCCCTGAGTTTTAACGCAAAGCTAAAAAATGTTTACATATTTGTACTGGCAGTGGATTTTTGTGTTTCAAACTTTAAAACTTTTGAGAGCCGAGAGAAACAGAGCCGAAATAGAGAAGAAAAACACGCTTTTAAAGAGCTACCTTGCACATATACTTTTTTAAAAATAGAAAAACATTGGAAATAAAAATCATTAGTTATTCTGCTAGTTGGCATCAGGAAGGAGTGTTCGGCTAAAGCTCCTTCCTGGGAGGGAGACTAACCCATCTTATGAAACACACTGGGATCATGCAGAAAACTGAGCTTACAGACCGCAGATGATGATGTAGAGCAGCTAATTTTAAACATGAACACAAACCACTAAGGGACTAACATTTTTGAACATTTGTTTCTTTTTCACCACTTTCCAGATGGGTTAGCTGCCCCTTCCTCACTGGAAAAGGAAAAGTGGAGGGAAATGAAGAAGGTCTGACAGTCATATCACACTCCCCATCTTTCTCCCTCACCCCACCCCAAAGTTCTCCTCAGCTTTCCGACTGACCTGCTCCATTGTCCCGAGACTCCAGCGCCAAAGCCACTTTCAGCTCCCCTGACAACAAAAGCCCAAGACACAAAAAAAAGAAAGAAAGAAAGAAAGAAAGAAAATGCCAGAACATGGAGCTGAAGTCAGAGAGGTCTTACAAACGTCTGGAGGCTGAGGTCATTGTGAAACCATGATGGTGGGATAGAAATGGTGAAACCAGGTCTGTAACTCTCAAACCCAAAATACCCAACATTTGTGTTGATTTCAATCCAGGCACAGATTCTACATGAACCAATCCTCTTATGACCTGAAGACTGTTACTTTTCTGGCAGTGCTTTAGACCGCCTGCTACAAACCAATTCTTTCTTTACAGGGAAGGTTTGGTAAATGAAAGTCAATTAAGGAGCAGCATTGTGCATGTATGGCATGGTCCTGAACCCGTGTTTGAGAGTGTTTATATGTGAGACAGTCCAGGCTTTGTGTGCAATCAATGGAGGTGGCCGTCTTTGAGGGGTTTTCTCCCATTGTGTTTCTATGTGAAACTGTTGAGCAGCAGGGCAGCGTGAAGCGCAGAACTCCCTGCACCTACAATGAAAGGGCAGAGGAAACAGTCTGTTCATATTGTCATCAGGAAAGTCTGTTGATGGCAGGGCGCATGAAGAAGATGGCAGGGCGCTATGTTTAAACAAGCACAAAAGGTGAATCGGCACAGCTGCGCAAATGTGAAACCTTGAAAAAGCTGCTTTGATGTAGAAGAGGACACAACACAGCAGAATGACAGAGAGAGGGAATGGGGGACAGTCAGGAACTGAAGGGGTGTATGAACAGCACTAGGAAAGGACACATGAACAGGTTCTGGGCCCACAGAAGTCCCTATGCCCACCTGGTGCTCTTACCTAAGCTAAACAGAGCTGACAAAGGCCCAGCAGGGCCAAAGTTCTGTCTCAATCAGCATCTACTACTGGCAGTTCCTGGGGCTGCTTTGTTATTCACGTGCAGGAGTGGGATGCTGAGCAGTGGGACACTGGGGCCCCTAAGGTCAACCTGAGGATGCCCCCCTTCCCACACATTCAGTTTCTTAGGCAGCCCTATTATCCAAAGTGGTTTGCACGGTTTACCATTTTGTCCAGTTACATACCTGCACATTTCACAGGAGCAATTTAGACACCTAGCTCATAGACAGACCAAAACCCTGAGATTGAAACCAACAATATTCTGAGATAAATCAATCCATCCATCCATGAATGCATCAGTAATCTCTTGTCCAAGGAAGGGTTGCATTGTCTAGACACTACCCCAGAACCATAGGGCATGAGACAGGGTACACCCTTGGATGGAATGCTGGTCCATTTCAGGAAGACAATCACACAAACACACCCATTCACACGTACACAGAATTTAAAGTGGGTTTAGGACATTTTGCATTCACCAACTCATTTGAAACACATCTTTGGAATATAGGATTCTTTCTGTGTAGTAAAGAGTGCAGTTTGTCATTCGTATAAACTGTACCACTGAGGTGATTTCACACAAGTACTGACGTGATACACTTTCACTATGAAGAGTCAGATGTCACAAGGCCACTCAGAATAGTTCAGAGGTCACCGTAGCATTCAAGAGAAATTCAACATCTTGTCCATCTACTGTCAAGGCACTCACAACTTTTCACCTCTCATAACACATTTAATTTGCATACAGTTTTGTTCCTAGAATTTGTTTTAGTCTTAAGGCACAGTCAACACAAAATTTATAACCCAAACTTACCGATTTGTGCTGTAATCAACTTGTTTTAAAGGGTACTAACAGGAGGGGTTCCTCAGCTAAACAGTGGAGAAGCTGAAGAACTGTTCTAGCAGTGCAGTGTGTAGAACTGCTGTGCTGCACTCAGAGGACCCAGGTTAAAATCCACCCTCCTGTTGTAATAAATCAATGTATATTGATTAACATTAAAGGCTGTGGTACAGAAAACAATCATCTAAAAAAAAAGTAAACAAGTGAGGTTCTGAAGGCGCTGAAAATGAACCTGAATCTTTTTCCTTCACACCTGGATGAACCCACACAGGAAGTCTGTTTGTATGAATGTGGCAGACAGACTTATAGCCACCTATGTTATCATTATCATTACCATTCAGTTGCTTCACTAGCACTTTCATCTGAATCACAAAGCACATTAACGCCTCTCTCCAAACATTGGCCCCCAGGCATAAATATGCACAGGGTCCTCCACATGTACCCAACCTCTCCGTGTTCAGATAACACCTTTCATTTGCAGCACCCACTACTTTGCTCAGATGATCAATCACAACTGTGAACCACAGCATTGGTTTCAAATGCCATTTAATAACCAGCATGCAACTGCTCACTTTTCCTTGAAAATTCTTCATCAGTGTTGTCTAGTACCAATGCATCTCTGTATGTGACTGTGTTTATGTGATGGAAACCATCTACAGGATAGCTTCCATACAAGATTGGGCGTTTGAAGAAAAGGAAACACACTCTTCTTTGAATGTGGGATTATATCTAACACATCCATCAGCACACGCCCACCTGTGGTAAAGTACAGGAGCAAAACACATTGGCCAGTGCTTATTTCTCTACAGTATGGGGTTCCCGATAAACAGTGACTAGCCAGCAGCCAAGACCAGGTGACAAATGCAGTCATTTCAGCTATGACCAGCACTGAAACCACTTAAAAACAAGACACACTGTACAGGACTCAAAGTTGCTGGGCAAGGATAAAATTTGCATATCTTAACTATAATAGATGTAGACGGACGTGTGTGTATCGGGGTCAAAAAGGCACAAATAGCTGGACAGACAGCTTCAGTTATACTAGGCCACAGACAAAACTACCACCACCTTGTGCATGTCAGACTGTAGTGCCTGTATCTTTGTAGTCCAAGGTGGTTAAAAATGACCACACCACATAATGAGGACTGATATGACAGCAACCTGAAAAGGTTCCTTTTGAGCCAAACCAACGTTCCAGCTCATTGTCTTTACAACACACCCCAGTTTATCCCCATGAAAGGACACCCTCAGTACCATTCTGCCAGCTGTGTCGACACGCCTGTTCAAAGGCACTCAAAACAAACAACGGCCATTGCTTTACACAAACTGCTTTGGAGCACTTCTTTCAAAAATCATTTTCACAACACTTTCAAGTACCGCTTAATTCATTACAGTCTGAACCATCTGAGACCTGACTGTCTGAAGGCCAGAGCCCATTATACCTAAGCTTCACAAAAATGAAACACAAAGATATTTGAAAATTATTGTATTTATACAATCAAAAGATGTTTTCATTCAAAGTGTCACAGAGAAAAGAGCAACAATATTTAAAATAAAGGAAAAAAGATTATTTGGTTGTGATATGCAAGAAAAACCAAAGCCTTGAAATGACATTATTTTAGACACATCCTTTGTTCAGAGCTGTGATTGATAAGGTGCAGACTGCATTATATCATTTACATCATGCACTGAATTACTGCTTTAAAATAAAGTCATTAATGATGGAATAGTACTATTTGGTAATGGCGTTTAAAGTGCAACAAGCTTGTCAATGCACAGACTTGTCACTCATGGCATTATAATAGGCTATGCTTTGTTAATTCTGTCTGGTGCATAAGATTAAAAAAAATGTGGTCCTGCTTAATGGCTCATGAGACTATATGACATTTCCAGTTGATTGTTGTACAGGTCTTGCAAGATGCTGAAACCACAACTGAAGGTTAACCGTGTGCTATTAAGTGCTTAAAAGAGGCGAGTAAACATTTTGTTTGAGTCATGCTCATCCGGACATTTTTCGACCGTGTCTTCCTCCTGACTTTGAATGAATCCATTTAGCAACAGAATCAACGTGGCATGGTGAGCCATCCTGTGGAGACTGGAATTAAAGTTACCCTCTGGAGTCCAAATTCACTGCACATTTAAAGGAAAAACCATGGCAACTGCTGCCTCAATACCCAAGTACATCCATACTGCTGTGGGCACCTCAGTATACTCCCCTCCCGTAAACACTTTCTTTGCAACCGGACTCTCTGACCTCTGTCAAGCTGTGCTGCTGTTAAAGCCGAGACATTTAGCCCTCTCTGGGGAGGGTCTACAGACAGCCGTCATTAATAATACAGCAGCAAGGCAGGCCTGCAAAGGGATGTAAGAGGCATCCATCTGTGAAGCCTCCAGTTTTGAAGGGATCCTGCTACCTTGCCTGCTTGCTCAAACTGACAGACAACAGTGTATATGAAGAGGAATAAATGGGAGGATCAAACCCACCTCTAGAGTCTGTAGGCAAGCTGTCTGAAGGTTGGGCATTCCCCAAAGTCAAATCTAAGAGGAAGAGCTTGACATTGACAAAACTCGATCTGTATTGTTGGTTTTACACATAACCAATCTTATTTCCCAACAGATAGAGGAGGATATTTTTACAAGGTGAAGAAGCATGTTTAAAGGTTCTACTGTAGTGATGGGAACGGGAATCTAACTGCAGTCTGTAACTTACAAGTCCTGCACTACCTTATTGTGGTTCTCAGAAAAACTGCACAAGATTCTATTTTATAATACTGCCAGAAACACAGCAGCAAGAGATCACTCGGCACATCACGTGGTCAGTGCAGTGGGCAAACAGCTCATTTGCATTTACATTTTGCCATCACCCAGTGCTTTTGAGAAGAGGGTCTCCCAGGGCGATCAGCATGCGGCAGTATGGGCTGCAATTCATTCCAGTTATAGCGCCATAACCACTTTCCCCCAATTACTGTTATTTAACTTTTCCTGAATGTTTTATTGAGAGCCCACAGTAATTGCACTTGGAATGGAACAACACTGTTAAAAACATAGTTGCTAGGCAACTTACTCAAGTGGCACCTTCACATAGTGTGCAGTTCTATCATGGCACTGCTACTTCATCATCCTGAACAACACAATTCACAGTACTACTGTATTTTTTTTTTTTTTTTTTTAAATAAAAACAACTTTATCTGAAGGGTGTGTGCTGGTCCAGTCACATTAGATAGGCCAAATGTTTGATGTGGCCACTTGGAGTTATTAGTGTTGAATTTGCCAGAGGCCTGGAGGGAACTAGATTTGACAGAGTTCAATATTGAACTATGTGCTTGATCACCTCTGTGTGTTCATGCTGTCAGTCAATACAGCCCCTGCTGGTCTTGTCTCAATTTATTTGGCCTTGGATGCAATGGTCGACAACAGAATGAACGAGATTAAACTGATTTACACCATCCCATTCCTGAGCTTCAAACTCAAGGTGATAGAAAGTGTCACATCTCTTCTCAACATGCCACTTGCACTGCCTTTCACTGAAATATCATTGAACTTGATTTGCCTGGTTTTCATGATCTGGGGTTCATTTTGCACAATTTCTAGATATGCAACAATGAGGATCCCCTACCTTTTGAGAGAAGGTAACAGTAAGCCTCATCATACTTGTCAGCCTTTGTGTTTGCCCAATAAATCCGTGGTGATCACATGTTGAGGGCCATGAAAGCCTTGGATAGCGGCTCTGAAATCCTCTCACTCTGTTTAACAGCCAGGGAGTGTGTGTCAGGACCTCAGGGTAATAGAATATAAGCACAGATTCTCTAGGTGGCCTCTGCCCATCACACCACTATCTGGCTCTGGTAAGAGAGGCAACAAAAAGAGCAACACCAGAAGACTTGGCAGCCTGGCTCTAGGCATCGCTACAGCCTTGCTTTCGATACAAGTTCTCCCCATAAAGTCCACAACAGTAGACTTTGCTCATTTGGGTCAAATAATTCTTCATGGTTAATCTGTGGCCAGACACCTTGATGAATTTTTAATGAATGATGAACAAGAAATTGTTCATTCAGAACAGATGAGCAGAGAATTCAGTAACACAGAATACCACATCACAGAAAAACCACTGTAGTTCCATGCCCATTTTTGATGTTTTGAATCTGAATGAATAACAATTTTAGTTAATATTAATTTACATTTAATAAAGTGTTGTTTAAACATTAAACAAGTTGTGTTAACCTGTATAAGTCAATGCAGTAAACAGCCATCAACCTTAACTTACTAAGGAAGCTTACTATTAGGTACTTGGAGATGAGCTGGAATACGTCAATCTTTCTTTAAAAAATAAAAAAATAAAAAAATTATAATTTGTTAAATGTGGTATCGTTCTGTCAGAAAATGGGATGTAAACAGTAGTGTTTTTCAGGATTCAAACTGCAGAGAACCATAGGATCTCACCACTCTGCCAATGGCTCTGCATTGATCATGGATTTGTCTCCCAGGACCACAATCCATTTGCTCATTAATACTGTATGTCTTTATGTAGGAAGCCTACAGATCTTTTAACCACAAAGAAGTCTCCATGGCAACAAGGTAATGATGTTCATGGTTATTACAGGTCCATCCAAAGGTTCCTTATTCATACAAAGTTAACGCACTTTCCAAGTATTATATACAGTGATAGCACAGAAGGAAAAGGCCATTGACACAAGGACAAAAAACAGACATTCATTGTTGTTCACAGCAGACCACGCAAGTCTTTTGGTTTGGCAAGAAGGCTGCCAAAAGGAAGAAGTTTTTGTCCAAAATCCAGAATCAAGGCCCAGTAAGGTACATGAAGCAGGTTTCATTTCAAGACAGCAAAAACTTTTCACTAATAGGCCATCTAGGAAGAAGTGTTTCAGAGTACAGAGAACTAAATATTTATTTCACCTAAATCCTTTTTTCAGTCAGCTTGTCCTAAAGCGACTTGCAAAAAATGAAATCCATATTTCAAGTCAATGTATTGAGAAGGGGAAGGTGAGTCCAAGCAGAGCTCCAGCACAAGGAGCTGGCAGCCCTGCCTTCCCCAGCATGTCTCACACACAGCTTTTGAGTTCTGGCAATCCTTCAGCCAGTCTGCTACTACCATCTGCTCTTCCTGGTCCATCCCTACTGATCCCTACCTAGTGGGGGACAAAAGTCCCACAGTCCCCTGGGTGGGACACAGCACCCTCTCCCTCTGATGGGCACTGGAGGTGCCCCGGATGACTGCTGAAGGTGCTGTCAGAATTCTACCGATAAAGGAAAGCACTCGGGGAACGACAGCAGTTTTGCTAAATGGGGGTGGGGTGAAAAGGGTCATAGGGTGGGGCCCTGGCTCTTTAATGCAATTCTTAAGCACTCTTGGGGGGAACTGGCAGTCTGGCAGCTGCTTAAAAACAAATCCCCACCCCCTTTATATTTGGATGTCACATTTAAGTGATTAAGGGAATAGGAATTAATAGGTCTTATTTTTGTCAGAAGGATGTGGACTGGCATAGAATAACCCCCCCCCCCCCCAAACCAGCTCATGCAATGCTCAAAAGCAATTTAATAACTGCATGCGTGAAAGTAAAATTTGATAAGACATTTTATACTCTGGCTTGACTATGAAATTACTAAGCAGTTATTGGTAAATGATCCTTTAATTGGATGAAATGTATGCTGTATATTAAAATTGACTCAGAATGAAGTGTTCAATTAGTATTCAGCAAATAATTACTGTTTAAATTAAGTCAAAAATGATGAACTGCTATAGACCATTACTTGTCCAATATGATGCTATCAGTTTAAATGCCTGTGCACATGGCTAAATGCAGTATTATTTACTCTGGTAGAGTGAGCACTGACTGCTCCTTAAGACTGTGGCTCCACCCAGTGGTATTTTTTTGAAAACAATCCATTGAATTAATGAGTGAAGAGTTTGGGTAGAAGGGACAAATAACTCCCAAGTTCATTCTCAGTTCTACATAATGGTCGCCAACTGAGTGTCAATAATTTACTTTATATGATCATTCATCTGTTTACAAACTGGGCAGCAGGTGGTATAATAGTTGGAGCCGCTGCTTTCCAATTTTAATGTCCTAGGTTTGAGTACTGCTCCTGTTGTAGAGCTCATAGCACAAAGTAATACAAAAAATTCCCACATGTATAAATGGAAAATTCACTCATAAAAAGCTCGGTATATAAAAATTATTCCTTGAGAAAGAATTTTTTTAAAAAAAATCCACATAAAATACTGTAACAAAAGAAATTTTAAAAAAAGTCACAATAACAATACGCATTTATAGTTTGTGATTGCAAACACCTGACTCTTTTGAACAAACATCTTCAGGAGAGCTGAAAGATGGATGTATCGGAGATCCAGTAAAACCAACAGCAGGTCATACTGACACAGGTGGACACAGACAAAACCCTGGAAAGACAACACCGCCTCCAAGCCACATTCTCACTTCAGTAATGGCATCTCAGCTCTGTTGTGTGGCTCCACCATAACGCAGATGAATAGAAGAAAACCACGAGACAGGAATATGAACACAAAGGGACTGACTGCTTCACACACACCCTCCTACCCTCCGTCACCCACAATTCAATCATCGGTCACACCAACTCAGAAAAAAGTAAAATCACTGCAGCTCCTATCAAAGGCAGACAAGCCTTCTCCAGTCCCCCTGGTGTGAGTCACTCAAAACGCCAACAGGTGCAGTACTCACACAGGTACCAAGTTCATTACAGGTGGGGATGGAGAGAACCTTCTCGTCACTAAGAATCTTTTGGTGCATCGCAAAACACAGAAGAGGACTAATTATCCTGTACTGAACAAGATACTGAAAAAAATTAAAAGCATAATAAAAGGCACACATGGTATAACTACTTATTAAAGCCAAATAAATCAAGTATCAGGTAACACAGAGATTGAAGTTTTTTGGTTAAAGAAGTGAAGCAAAAAAAGGACAGACAAAAAATCCTCAAGAGGGAGACAATGTTAAGAACGTCTGGTGAGAGAACGAAGGGACAGCGTTCAGGGGGTCGTGAGAGGAAAGAACCATGTGCGTGTCAGCTAGGCGATACGAGCAGCTGGTCGGAGGACGAAAGCCTATTTGAAAAGCAATTAGATATTAATTAGCCTGAATTAGCGCTCTTTACCGCCATGTGCCGTATGGATGCCTGGCCAGAGGGCAGTGAGCAAGCCTGGCAATCCTATTACAGTGGTGTTAGTTTGGCTCCAACACAGAAACACTCAGGTTACAGCAAGGGGTTTTCCATCACAGTGCCTTGACAGTGCCCAGTGCTGAATCTGGGCTATATTTTAATATTTCAGCATTTTGCCTTAGCAAATATGACCTTGGTTGTTGTCATTTTTCTAAACAAGTATCAAGAACAGACATATTATACATATGCAATAATTTTCTTGAGCAGGTATCTTTTCATGTTCGTACCCACAGTATTTGATTAATGACTGAGCTAAAGTAAAGTCACTGCCTGCTTTACATCAGTTTCTTTGCTGCAGTTCATCATGGAATTGGTTTTCATCATTTGAAATGTTGACTTTTCTGGGAGATGTAACAAATCACTTTACTGTTCATTTATTAACGGTATTGACTAAGTGCTTGTGTGGAAACTGCTCTAGTAGAAAACTGACTAGAGATGTCACCGAAAAGGATGTATGACTTGGTGGTGCCATCATTTTTAAAAAAAAAAAGAAAAAAAAAAGGGGGTTTAAAAGCACTGGGCTACAGGGCTTTCCTCCATAGCACTAGCTGTAGGCAGAAGAGTATATAAGAGACCACAAGTCAGTACAGGGCTTTTACTTTACTACATTTTGTTTCTCTCTTCAGGCAACCAACCAAGATCTTATACCTGACAGCAAATCACACGGACCCCAGTGGATAAAGTGTAGAGACCTGTGGTGAAGAATTCACAAAGGCATTGTTGTCCATCTGAACAGTTCTCCTTAATGAGAAGTGATAACCTAACAGCCTTGATATCAGCCCATACCCCTCTACTGGGCTTTCACACGGTCACTATAGAACAGCAGCCGGAGGACCCACCAGGGAATCATGCTTCCTTGTTTGCCAGACCTAGACTTTGTTTACTATGCAACCCTAATCTGGGTTCACAAGAAGTGCCACTCAAAATGCCACCACTTTGGGGGGGGGGGGGGGAAATTACTACAATATTCCCAAAAAGACTATTCACCAGGAGTGCAAAAAATGCTAGAGGAAAGTAGTGGTTTCAACCACACTTTGGGATATAGCACTTCTTATCTTCTTTGGATAATGTGTGCATCACAGGTACCAGACACCTGATGACTTTTCACATGGGAGGTGCAGAGTCCTAAAGAGTGGAACAGACCATTGCTTCCACAATGTAATTTTGCCCATACAAAAGTTTATTAATTTTTCACATAACTTAAAAAGAAGCATAGAGAGAAAAAGCTGAAATGAGAAAGGAGGACAACATTCCCAAGAAAATCATTTCCCAAACAGGCTAGCACACCTGCTCCCACCAATTTGGTCATCTCCAGCCTTAAGTTCTGACACCTTAAAAAGATAGGCCTCAGCTTCCCTGCACTTAGCCATAACTCAGTTCCATTCTGCCATCCATCATCTAAGAGGAAATGGTAACAGAATTAGGACTCACAAACTTCAGACGGCATAAGGCCTCAATGCAGACACACTGATGTCAGTCACATGCACAGTTCCTTATGCCAACAGCCTAATTCAGTTATCCTGTCCCCCTATTTATCTACCCTCAATCACTGTCAATAGCAACTGTGCACAGTATGCATCTTCTCCAAATATGATTATAAAACTTTCAACTTCTTGGGCACTTGAATTTCTATAAGTAAAAGAATATGAGGAGGAAGGGCTACTCTGTCGCAAGAACAGATGTCGCTATAAGCAACACTTTCCATTTACAATAGCTATGAATGTGTACAGAGGACACACATACCCGAAAGCAAACCCAAGCAGAGATTCACACTCAGGGAGTCAGGAACTGTGGGAGGCATTTCCATTTGTTTTGATGGACAGTAAGTGCTATGCCCTCCCGACACCAGCTCTCCGCTCCAGCAGTGTGTAATTAGATAAGGTGGGTGCTCATGATTTCATTAAAATATTTCCCAGCTTTTCCTGAGCGGCACCGGGACAAAACCACAGTGGAAACCCAGCACATCAATAATGGTTAATAAGTGTTGTCTCAGAATGTCTGTGACCTCAGAATGTTGACCACATTGTTTTTGAGGGGTTGCCATGTGTTCTCCACAAAGAAAATGGCCATTAGCAAATTTGCCATCTAATTTTTTAAATCACATTGTACATATACCATTAGCTGTGACAATGGTCCTCAGCTGAAAAATAAAGTATTCTGACTGGCTTATAAATTGTCACAAGCTGTATTTGTTGAACGTGTTAAATACATGGAAATGGTTTTATTCACACATGGCAATTACTCCAATAAGGTCTTTCTTGAATTAATTATACAGATTCAAACAAGCATCCATATTAAGTCTCAAGCTGCATTGTAAATCTTCTGCCAGCTATACCCCAGTTTTGTACCATACACCACATAAAATGTATAAAAACCTTTGGTTCATACTCTCGGGTACAGAACTGCATTTTTGCTGAGACATACAGTACAGAGAATGCAAAATGCACACATTAAAAAAAAAATTATACCATCTCATCACCCTTTGGAACTTCTTTGTGCTGCTTGACCATCCCAACTAAAAATTGTGACCTTTGGCCCTTGTGTTGTATTATGTATGCACATGAATTTTACTTTATTATTAATTAAATATCATCACTACAAGTTTTAAGTAAGTATGCTTTCTGTAGTCCAAGCCAGTGGAAAAAAGTACTGCATCCCACATGGCATGAGAAGCCTCAGAAATAGCAATTCCAGAAAAAAAATTTCCTGTACCTTTGGTTCCTGTATCCTAATCTGTTCCCTCAGAGCAGAGTGTGAGACAGGAAGGCAAAAAATCAATATCATTGGATAAACCATCTTCATCCCTTTTACTATTATAGCTTGGCCAGTCCTGTTCCTTCATCTTGCTTTTGTCTCCGAGTCAGCAACTGTCAGGATGGGGAGGGAAGGACAGGGACTGGGAAAGAACAGGTCGCTTGGACACATTTCTCCTTTGTGAGAAGCCATAAAAGAGCACACAGGCTCTGTGCAAATTAGTCAAGCAGTGAAGCTGTGCGCTGGACCTTCTGTCTCTGTAGACCCAGCCACCAACAGCTCCATTCAGGCTGGACTATGCTGGAGCACATGTGAAGCTTCAGGGCTCTGCTGCTACTGTCACTCACTCAGTTACAGACTGTGCAGCAGCAAAATCCAGTCATCTTGAGGCCACCCATTTTCAGAGCACAAATGTTTGGGTGAACTTCTATCATTACTAGATCATCTTTAGCATTCCCACCTGCCTAGAGCTATACCGTTCAGAAACATTAAATATAAAAAAGGCTATGCCACCTAGCAATCAACATTTAAAATATAATTAACCAACAGTGTTTATTTTTAGTATAGCAGAGGGATACAAACATCCGCCCAATAGACTGGTTGTGCTGCTTTTAGTGGGTACTGGAACAGGGCGGGTTCTTGGCACCTGTGCTTTCCATGTGCATTATACATCCAGCACACAAGCAGCATCACATCTGTGTCATCTTGACAAAGGGGCTGCTGTTATACAAAAATGCTGTGCTAAATGCTGGAACCCTCTCACTGGCACAGCAGCTAGAGAAAACAAGCTATGTCTGCTACATAGTTAGGCTGAGCACAAACCTCAAATGAGGAATAGTAGTTAAACACTAGGCAGCTTCGTATTAAAAAAACAATCAATAATTATTTAACTAGAAAAATTTATTCACAGGACAGTTTTGAGTAAGCTGGTCTCTTGAGCAGGCAATGCATGTCTTGGTATGTAAAGCAACGACAAAACTCTAAAATGATGAATCAAGTCCCTGTTCTTTTTGGTAAAGTATAGTAAGTCAGATTCAAAAGGTGACAAGTTCCAAAAAATTTTATTAGCAATATATTTAACAATAGCACCTTGATCCAGAATTATCTATTTTAATGACATAGAGATTATTCCAGGGACTTTTTCTATTTTCCTTCTTGTTCTGATGATCGGGGTGGAGCTCCAGGGTCAGAAGATAACCCAGAAAGCAGGTCAAAAGCCAAATTTTCATTTTGGTGTACTGTGCAATATTAATCTATCAACTAAGGCTCTTTAATTTTTCTGCAATCTGCAAGTAAACATGAAAAAGCACAATGATTCTTTACCTTAAGTCAGCTTGGCATTTTTAGTTCCTAATGTTAACTTATATAAAAATGAAGTATTAATAAGCAAAACATTTTATAGCAAGAAATCATCTGTCAGGTTGAACAAGAAAGAGAAAGCTCAGACATGGCAACAGTATACACGCACTCACCTGGAACTTCTTAAAGAGGCTATCTAGCTGTTTTCCATGAAGCAGACAAATAAGCCCAAATCAAAGATAACAGAGGCTGCTACCAAGAGGCTCATCTGCAGGACAACAGCAACTACACAACCATTTACATACAAGGAAAGTGGGAAAGAAAGAAGAAAAAAAAAAAAAACTACTGCTGTATACTGTAAACCATTTCCAGAGCCCCTTGTTAGAGCACAAAGATGAAACGGTAAATAATCAAACTCGGTAACTCCATTCTTGAGAGTCAGTGATGCAATAAATAAAATTCTGGTCTACACTCAAAATACAAGCTTTTCATATTCAAGCTTTGAGTAAAACTGAAGCAACAGGAATAACTAAAATGAAAAGCTAACACGACCGCACAAAGGTACTGCATCTACCTTTAGGGTCCAGGTGGGAGTGTGCAATGGGGCAGCTCGGTCGGACAGGACTCAGCATCACTGCTTTGGGCTCAGGCCCCTGCAATGGCCGTGGAGCCCACAGTGAATCTTGCTTCTGGTGGATCTTGGAGGCGAGCAGCCGACGACGGAGGCTACCCTCAGTTTTGGGCTGCACATTGCCCATCCGCCTGCGAGTATAGAGGGGCAGCAGCTCGTCCTCGTCCTCATAATAGGCCTTGTGCCAGCAGCCCACTGCTGGCTCTGAGGACAAGCAATGGACGTATGCAATCATGCTGACCCCCACTGCCAGAGATGTCCTGTTTCCACAATGACAACACCAAAGGGAGGAGCTAGGAAGCTGACTGACACCCCCTACTCCTTCCCCATCTCTCTATGTGCTTCTCCTAAAGATCCCCCCTGCTCCCCTCTCCCCTTCCTGCTGAGAAGGGAGGAGTCTGGTCACCAAAGTCCTCTCAAGGGAACCCTGTTCTAAACACAAGCTCACCCCCTCCACCCTCTCCCCGGAGCTTCAATTCAAACACATTGATTTCCTTAACAAAGGGACCGACCAGTGGCGTGTCAGCTTTCAAGGCCCTTCTCCAGGACAAACACAGCACCTCCAAAAGTAGTGCGGGAAAGCAGGAATAAAACCACAAGCACTCCCTCCAGAAAGTTTGATGGCTTTCTGGTAGCAGCTTCTGCAAAAACTAAAAACTGTTGTAAGATGCAAGATCAGAAAACAACTAGCAAGGAGAGAAGAGTTTGATGTTCATCTCCCTAGTGGATGTGCACCACCTTCCTCTTCACTGTCGTGCAAGACTGTGTAGCTGCTTTGTTCCTGCGGCTCCCACTTGTCTATTTAATCCCTAAACCCAGATAATCCATGCAAGTCCCAGTGATGCACCAGCTACAGATGGCCATCATGCTGCAGGTAATTACATATGCCAAACCTCCCCACACACAAGAACCACCCACTCACCTAGCTGAGAACCTTGTGTCAACAACTGTTCACATATATAGCCAGAACCAAGCAAAGCAGCGTTAACTGTCAAGGTTTTACTTTAGTTTTTGAAAACAAGTTTAGGTCTCAGTTTGCAAAACTGGGAGTGATCAGTGTAGACTTCTATAAACTAAGATCAACAAATTGCTGAAATAAGTAATAAACTTGTTCATACAAACTCATGCATAAACTTGATCACATACAGCTACAGTTTATGGGTATGTAAAGCGCAACACAGAAGATAACATGTGATGTTTAAGTATCAGTGTGAGGGTTTTCTCAGTGTTCATTTTAATCACCTTCTGTAATTCCAAAAGGGTAATGTAACATTTTTCAATTTCTTCAGTCCCACACAGAGCACCAAATTGTCTGTGAAGAGTAAAATTCTCTACAGTACATTTGCAACCCTTGATGATTAAAAGCAGTATAAAAATGAGGGAGGTAGGTGGAAAAATTCAAGAGGGCATCATAGTATCTGAATATTTTCCTGACAATGTAATTGTATGACAGTTATGGTAGCTCTCAGAGATGAAATTTACTTCTGTAAAAATCAGGCTTGCAACTACTGAGCTTTTAAACACCTTCCTAACACTCTGACTGAGCGGTGTACCATGTTACTGACATGCAGCTCTGATACTGCCTATGGGAATCAGCACTATGTATATGGATTTTCAGTTCTGGGGACTTGACAGAGAAGCAGATGCTCAGATAATGATAAGAGCACAGAGTACCCTGAAAACATGCTATTTCAAGACGCAACAGTTGTCCAAATGCATCTCGAGTGAAGTCTTTACTCAACATACCTGAAAAGTGAGCAGCGACTACTGGCCAGTACAGACTGAGAAATACCAGAGTATAACCACCACCACCTATTGGTGAGCAGAGGAACTTCTGATACTGTTAAAGTGGGAGGAACCCGCTCAATTAGAAGGTCTTGCGCCAGCCTGGGGGGTATGCTGTTCAAAGTTCAGTAACAGCAACTGACAAGAGACTTGTGAGAGCCATTCGTATGCTTATTTTGATGCTGTCTTCCGGTGTCCTCTGCGCTCCGGGCAAAGTTCACTGGCAAGCATATGTCTCCGATTAAAATCAACATAATGCCCACGGGTCACACCTGTCCCATCATTTGGCTCCAACGCTTCAAACTCCTGACCTGAAGGAACCCAAAGTTAAAAGAGTGACCACTTTGCTTTGCAATGAACCCAGGTGGGAAACAAGCCCTAGGAAGTGAGTCCCAGCTGCACTCACACTGGCTTCCATGTGCCTCACAGGGGGAGCTGTCCATTAAGAGTTGCTTGAGCACAGAGGCAATGACATACTTCATCTAAACATCTATTGTTGGCCACAAGTAGTCACACTGAGAGAGAGAAACAAAGAGACAGATTAATACACTGTCTAGCAGGAGCCCAAGGCATAAGGAGACTGCTGGGGTTTTAAAAAGCATCTGTACAGGTTATCATTCCCATGCTTCTTTGTGCCTGAAGTCAGATAATAACCCTTGTGTAGAATAAACTCCCCTGTTAGAGGAGGAAACAGTCACATTCTAGTCAAAAACCTGCAGAGTTTCCTCAGTTCACAGAGCAGGAATTCAACTCAGCTGCCGAGGAAGGGAAAAGAGAGACATTGCATTGTTCTGCTTTTCCTGTTCACTGTTTTCCTCTCTGAGGTTTACAGTAAGATTTACCATATCAGCTATGCGAGGAGTTGCTGATGCAGACTGTCAGTGCATCTTAAGCAGACGCACTGAAAGCGAACATGAAGGGGCCAAGCCACAATGCACAGTGAACCAAGATTGTACGTCAGGTTGTGATGAGACAGGTGTTTCAACCTTAAGTGACAATCTGCTGTACCATTACCATAATTTCCATAAGGCCCAAGAGTAGTCAGTATGTTTCCAACAGTTCCAGACACTTTGGAGTCACTCCATCACTCTGTTCTTGGTCAGACAAATAAATCCTCTCTCTGCCATTATGAATGTTATTTTATGTTTACCACTCTTTTCCAACATCTGGATCCACTCGATGAGGTCAGTGGCTTTGTTGTCTTTTTTTTTAGATTGTCAGCAGAAGAAACATATTCATCCTGCCAATGTTCCCATCTGTTTGTCTTACAATAGCAAAATGCAATAAGACACCAACCAGCCAAACTGTATGGTAGTCATGACTAACTGCAGTTTGAGAATTAAGGACAAGGCCAGAGTGGCCTATGAGCTCCAAGGAAAATTTTGGCTGTAAAGAACGCTTTTCTTTTTGAGGAAATACACAGACTAGCAGAACAGCATGTGTATATGTGCGCGCGCGCGCACACACACACACACACACACACACACACACACACACACACACACAGACACAGACACACAAAATGTAGGCAAAATAACTACTGAAAAAGTCCTTGCTGAAACAAGGAATCTTATGTGTAATGTGTATATGTCACTATTGCCGGTGCACATTGCTGTTAGTGTCATCTGCACGTTTGACCAGAGGAGCTAGTAACTTATGTGAGCAAATGAAAATGTAAAAAATTAATAAATTGTACAAAACACAGAGATGCACACATTAGTGATGTAAGGGTAACAAAAGTTGGCAGTATAAATTTCCACTTTGCTGTGCCGTTCACCTGTCCAACAGCATTATCACTGGTTAGTGAGTACTAAATACTACATGGTAAAATGGTTTCGTGATTATGTGTCATTACTGTTAACATTTCTACAGCCACATCTTTTTTGTCCTGGGCAGCAGAATGTAACTGAGGTAGTTACAATTAAACAATAAAAAGTCTGTTGTTTGGCTCAAACAGAGTACCTGAAACAGCAGTGAGGGGGTGGGGGGGAGGAGGCTTGAAAACACTCCTGCCAAACCAGAGTCATGGGAATTAACAGGAGACAGCTGCTGAGAAATGAGCCTCACACATAGGAAGCCAACTCCCGTCTACAGTACATACTACACCAAGAATAACTGCTGCCCTATTAACGTACTTACAAGATTAATAAGCAGGAGTGTCAGAGGAGCTTAAACTTGCTAAATCACGGCAAAGCAAGCAGTATATAATTATCATGGAAAGATTATATCTGTAATGCAAAACACCACAACAAGCAGCTCATTTTGGAGTCTGTGCCAAGAAAAAAAAACTATGATTGAAATAATGTACAGCAGTTAAAGTGGCTGAAAACGGCTAAAGTCACACATCGCACGTACTGTATCCCGTATAGGTAGTGGCAGCGAATTACAAAGTTTTAACAGGGCATCAGCATGCAAAATAAACAGACAAGTCCTTTGACTTGGGTTTGGACCTCAACTGTTGGTTCAGTCCTGAATTTCACACTCTTTAACCTTTTCTGTCAAAGTTTTACTTCTGTTTTCCCACACTACTGCTACGTGCAGTGTATTTTATGTAAAGGTGATCTTCAAACATGGAAACAAGCTGTAAGCCGCAAATGATCTTAACACTGTTTAATATAAAATATAAACAATTTATATGCATTAATGCTACTTTGTATAATAGTGCTTTGCTGTATTTCTCCCTACTGTAGTTACTCACATTCATGTCAATATAATACAAAATACAGTATAAAATATTATCAAGTTGCACTATTATTTTTACTCTCAATTCTAAACTATTTTTTGTTCCCTTTTTCTTTTCAACACAACCAGAACACTTTTTTCATTTTGCTAGCCAATGTAAATAAAAAGAAACTTGAACTGAATGAAAAATGAAAAGTCCTGTAAATAAAACGTTTCATTAAACAAAACGCAATCACTGACACACAAACACTGATACTAAACAATAATAAATATGAGTCCAATCAAGGAAATGTTCTCAAACAACAGATGGAGCGGTTGCCATTAGATGTTACGACCAAAGATCAAGACTCGAAAATAACAAAATAAGGTTAATGGGACGGCAGTCACAAGTCTGGGTTGTTGTAAAGCCAAAGACTACCTATACTGGCACAGCACAAATATTTTGGAAGGTACAGCGGTATCTCCTTACCCTCAACTCACCGCTGACCCCTAAGTTTCATTCTGAGCATTAAGAGAAACAAAGCCCTGTCTGTAGAAGTAGAATCCCTTAGGAAGCTGATGGATTTCTGCGATCGACAGTTCTGCTTAGTTTTCGTTACAGTGAAGCGGAGAATAACCAAAGAGAAAAGCATTGCCTCAAGGTTGGAGGTGCTACTTTATGTCATTAGGAATAAGTAGATATACTGTACCATTCCCATCTGCCCCATCACAGGTCCACAGACTGCACAATGGACATAGCCCCTTTTGTCCTGTGTCTCTTCATGTGCATGGTTGATGAAATGGAGAGCAGACAGTGTGCACAGAGTTCTCAAGGCTTCACAAGACAAGCCCTTTGGAATGCTCACACATATAACGGCAGCCAAAGATCCATGAGTTCAAGTGTTCACAGAGCTAGGGTGCTGGCTGGGATCCAAAGTGATCACATGAAAACTAAGCATGTTTCAATACAGGCTCAGAAGCAGAAAAAAGTTTTAAAAAATGTGAATAAGGAAAACAAACTAGCTCCTGGGAAAGCAAAACTATTTTATATTTTCCAGTTCTCTAGGACTTCAGTTTCACTATTATTTTGCCATGAAAATTTCCTTTCATATGCAGCAATAATATATCTGCATTTTAGGTTTATCAACCTTAAACTGCAACTACAATGAGTAATTTAGTTTTTTAATTCATACATTTTATAGCTATTACGACTAGTTTCGGGGCAGTTTTCGTTACATGATTACAAATTAACCAAGCTAGAGACAGTAAGGTTTTAAATACATAGTACATGGATATCAAACTAGGTCCAAGTATAAACAAAAACAAAAGAAAAATTTAGATACATCTTCACAATATCAGTATTGCACATGTAGCGGAAGCATCCCTGAATATGGCCAAAATATAACATATTCAACTAATCAGCATTTACATGTCAAGCAGCTTACAACTGGAGTGCAGTAAGTCAGAATGTCATGACCAATCTGAAAGGCAGCCTTTTTAGTAGGGCAGCACCAACACATGGCTAAGCCCCCAGGATTTGATGTATTACAAAAGTCTTGTTCACACAAGATTGCGCTCCCTTTTTAAACCTCCAACGAGTTGAGCAGGCCTCCAGACCGCCATTAATGACAGTAATGATGATGAAAACCAGTTCTGGGACACTGCCCAGTCAACCGACAGCAGGAGACAAACCCCAACCCAGATTATTAAGTGCCACAAAAGCCACTAGCACGGGGGTTCAGTACAACCCCATTTGATGGCTCTGGATAATGCAAGGGTGGTACGGAGGTGCAGCAGGTTCTGCTGGGCTCTTCGGGCATTGGTTTCAAATCCAGTTCAGTCTATGTGGAGTTTGCATGTTCTCCTTGTGTTTGACTGGCTTTCCTGGGCCCAGTAATTCCAGGACAGACTCTGCACTGGTGTGATCCTGACCAGGAGAAGCAGTTAAGCATGAGTTAAACTTGAATGGACAATGCAAGCAGCTACACCCGAGGTCCTACATCTGGCACTGCAACACTGCAGAAATTAAAAGGCACTCGCTATGTGATCACAGGTAAACACAGAGAATTCACACTGTGTGCACAGTGTACTCACAGGGATCTGCGGGAGTGTGTATTGGACATTCACAAGAACGCTCACAGGGCACAGAAACACCCAGTGTGGCTGTCTGTACACCACCCGATCTGTGGGCGGACACGAGTCAAATCTTCAGTCCACAATCAGGGACTCAAAGACGTTCCCAGCCAAACCAAAGGGCCCATATGACAATGCACTTGGGGGGTGGGGTAATATGCCTTTCCAGTAAATCAAGAAAATAGTTCAGTGACATCTAAATTTTAAAACCAAGAAATAACGGGCTTTTTGTGGATTCCTATGGAGACACTGTCCTTTTGACAGTTGGGGCTATTTATTCATAAATCTCAGACAACCTCATACAACACACGCTGCCTGGGTCACTGCAGGGTTGGAGCACAAGCCTCCAGCTGCATTCAGTGCATCAAAATTGGTACATTCTGTCCGGCCAGGGGGGCAGCAGAAGGGAAAGTTTCGTACTGACCATGAAATCAGTGCCCAACTCAGATGATACATAACAATCTGTTGATGATTAAAAACTGCTTGTGTATACATACTGTATGTGGACCTATATGCATGTCATTAAAATTTTGTACCTTTATGTAAGTAACTTTTCTTTCTTTAACAACTACTGTATCTTTAATGTATTGTACTATTTTAAATTTCTTCAAGGGTAAACTAACTGCATCTGGTTCATTTCATAAGACTCATTTCAAAGTGCAATGATTTGCAGTAACATATCAGAACGCATCCCAGGCTTTAGAACGATGGCAATTTAATACAAGAAGGACAAAGGGAATCCAAGGTTTGAAAGGGAATGTCTGGCTGTACAGTACATTATCCATAACTTACATATAACCTCTGTGATCAGATTAAGTATTGGTACACTGGGCAGGGCTCCCGGGGAGATCAACATGGGTAAATGTTTTGGCTTAACATCTGGCTGTATTAACCCCCGAGTCAGCTGCTTTTATCCAAAATGACTCATAACCAAAGCCTCTGATCTGAAGAAATTGACAAAAATCAAAGTGTTAAAGGCTATCATTATGGAAGGATTCCTCTTGGGCAGCATATCTGTGAAGATGACTCTTTCATCCAAAGCAGTTGACAATGTTAAAAAATCTACTTTACCGATTTACAGATTTGTAAAGCAGGGTATTCTTGCTGCATTAATTCAGGGTAAGTACCCTGATCAAAGGTACTACAGCACGGATTTGAACTGGGTCCTTCAGATGGCAAAAGCCCATAAGTGGGACACAACCTGCTTCACAAACAGAGCAGTTAGACAGCCTGCAGAGTTCAGGTAACAACACACATCTCCATTTCACCAACATTTTGGAATACCTACAATTTAATTATATCAAGCATAAATTAAGGAAAAAGCTCAGTCATCTACTTCCCTTAAAATATCTTAATAATTGAAACAAAGAACATTAAGATATAAAAAAACATCTGTAACAAAACATAACACTAAGCCATTTAATATAATACACACATTGCTATTAAAGAACTCAGTGGAAACCAAAGTGAGACATGGGGAGAGAAGCATGCGAATGTCACGGACCTCCTGTGGATTAGACCGTCTGACCAAGAACGTCTATACAACACACTTTCTACATATAAGTTCAGACTACTGAACTGCTTTCAATCACTACTCGAGCAGAAGGGACACCTATGCAGGCAGTGCCTCATTCTCCTCCAAAGCAACACACAATTCCTCAGCTTCCTGCTTTACTCAAAAAACTTCACTGCAACAGCTACAACTTTACCAGCGGGTTTCATGTCTCCAAGATCCAGCAGAGCTTCCGAACAGGGCAAGAAATGAAGCACTTTGAAAGCATTCTTCAAACACAGAGAGCTCAAACCTGTTGTCTCTTATCTGCATGATGTCCGCTCCCGAAACTAGAGCTGCTAAGTTCCTCCTGTGTTCCTGAGAATGAGTAAGAGAATGAGTAAGAAAGGCTCTCATTGGTGGCAACCTCCCACCTCGACAGTCCCTACCTTTCAGGCAGTACATAGCAATTTTCTGCTCCAAGGGCGCTGAAGAAGGAAATCACACTGAGTCGTGTCCTTTTAGAATTTGAGTGTCCGTCAGTCACAGCAGCCCCCCTCAGTCCTGTGCACTCCACTTAACACACATGCTCATGCAGTAGGGGTGACACCCCCCCCCCCCGCTCTCTCTCTCTCTCTCTCTCTCTCTCTCTCTCTCTC